>RXID01022210.1:0-707570 GCA_005019695.1 Trichopus zeylanicus subsp. travancoricus
ACATCAGATTCAATTGTGTGTTCTACAAATCTTTTCATGTTAACCTCACTCTTGGAGTAAAAAGCAAGAATGAGAATATGTAGGTTTAATCTTTTTCCTCAAGAATTTTTTTTTTTCATTTTGCTCATCAATCCCCATGATACAGTCAACATACAGTATAGAAAATTAATTTTTTCCCAAAGACAGATCATTTTAAGCAGAGAACAAGCCCAACTGTGTAACCTGAATCCAAGCTACAAAAAAGAAAGCTCATTGTTAAAAAAATATCTCAAAAGGAGGCAGTTGCATTCACCTCAGTCATTGATGGATGTGTGCACCTTAGAAATCCTAAAAACGCAGTCCTTAAAGCATAACGGATACTTGTTGGATGACCCCCTTTGAAAGTCTCCCGGCTGAGATCAAGATTAAGCAGTGCAGAAAGAATGCAATCATAATGGTGCACCCTGTTCTTTGCAATTGCAGCAAGGCTGAGACAAGCAGAAGAACAAGTGATCAGAAGAAAAGAAGAAAAACAACAACAATATACAGCATTGAATACTGATATTTCAATTACAGAACAAAAAAAAAAGAATATCAGAAAATCAACATCTAAGGAAAAATAACTTGGTGTCCAACATGCTTCCTTTCTGAAAGACAGATGCGGTAAACAATAATTCCAACATGATGCATGTCAATGACGCATTTCTCACAAACAATAGAACATGTTTCATACTTGGTACCACAGCATCCTTTTTTCCAAGGTAAAAATCATTAAAAATTTAAAAAAACGTAGGAAATACAGTCAGGTTTCAAAGAAACTATTATAATTACAGCTAAAAGATTTATAATAATACACAGAAAGTTCTCCATTTAGCTTTATTGTATGTACCAAGAAATTATTCTTTAGCTATACCTCAAGGCCCCGTTTGGTTTGGAATCAGGATCAGGATCAGCCCATTTCAGATTTTTTTCTTATAAATTTAATATTACTTATTTTACACCATTATTAAATTAAATTATTATAAAAAAACTAAATAGTTTTTCGAACTTTAAATTATTAAAGCGTTAATTTTAATAAAAAGATATTAGTTTACAAAAGTGATTTACTAGTTTTGATCCTAGTCCTAATTCTAACCTCGAACCAAACGGTGCCCAAAGAAACATCAATGAAGATAGAAGTTAAACTGAAGTGACATGTACACTCATCAATTTTGTTGTTCCTTGATCATACTTGATATAGGAAAACCAGTATGAGCTCAGAAAACTCAACATTTTTGGCTGTCTTACAGATCAATGAAAATAGCAGTTAATTGTTCATACTATGGAGACTAGGGTTTTGAGGGACATCAAAATAGATATTCCACTAGAAAAGAAAAGAATGCATAGCATCATACTCGTGCCCATAACCTAGTAGAGCTTATATAGAAAGAGTTCTGGACTAGTTTGAGCTTTACTAAGGACCCATTTACAAGCATAGAGAAATCGTACTCCTAGCTCAACTAGGACCCTAACTTGGATCCAAGTCCAAGTACCAACTCTCTTTAAAGTAGTCCAAGTAATCCAAGTCTAATTTTGGCCTATAATTCTACACATTAAGTTCAAGTAATATAAACATAAATAAGCCTGTCAAAGAAAAGAACAACCCTCCAAAAACAACTTGGATCACTTGATCCTTTTAAAATGTGAATTCCAACCCTTATTTAGCAATTGCAAGGTTTGTCTTCAAAACTTAACTGCAATTCTGTCTCTTTATTTTTGGATGATTTAGAGTTGCTTAATTTACATTTTGCCAGAAATTTCTGATGAATATAAGTAACTATAAGTAATATCAGAGTCAACTACATATTACAAGATTGAAAGAAGTCAATATCCAAAAAGTATTGGAAATCTAACCAGTTTATGACTGCTATTGCTAAAGAACCAGGAAGACTATTTGCTGATTGCAAAATATCCATCAAAAGATCAAGAGTTCTAGTTGTCTCGTCTGACATTGCAGAGGGACTGAGTGTTGGATGACCTGCAACAAAACATAAAATATTGAGGTTCCCATAAGTTTATCCATTCATCATGCAAAAAAAATTTTCACAAGCATGATCAGATTTTGGACAATCACACGAGTGTTGATCACAAAAACCCACTTAATAATGTCATATCAGGAAAGTGTAAATAATCACCTTGTATCCATGGTACTTGACCATCAATTGCATCTGTTGTGAGACGCAATATCCAAATATCAAGAAATTTGACAGCAAGCACTTTGGTTCTGAGAGAACAAGGCTACATAATAAGATTCAGACAGAAGGTCATATCAGCCAACCATTTGGAAGTCAAATGCATGAAATATCATCATTTCATCAGGTTTCAAAAACCAACACCCAACACTAAAACTAACCCAAAAAAAATAAACAAAACACAGCAAAATGCATCTAGATTAAGTGGAAGCAAGTAAGCATCCACCATCTCCCAGCTAGACAGCAAAAGCATGACATCCATCCATACATGTGTGGTGCTCCAAACTTATCATAGGAAGAGAATGTTGGCTGTCAGCTTCTGCACTACATGCAGAGATTTTCAAAAGGAGGTGCATGCCATTACTATTTTCATTAAAAGTTGGTCAATATCAATCCTGATAACATTTTTTGCATTTGAATTAAAAAAAATGAAACTGGCATACAATTTATCAGCAGCAAGATCATCTACTACATCCTTTGATTTGACAGATGACCATTGTGATAGCCATTAGTTGGAATGGTCCCTTTCAAATTTTGAAATGTTGGGTATGGTAAACAAATCTGCATAATTAGGACACACACAGAATTCAAGCTACTGACCCAAACTTCATCATATCTTTCACTTCTATTATTGAATACCCAGTGATAATATAATCTCTCTTCTCTCATTCCATAAAGCAAAAAACAACTCTAAGTAGCACCATACTAAATATCATTAAGGTAATCACCTAATAGATTAAATGAGCTCTCAAGGCATCACCATCTCCTCTCTTCTCCAAAGAGCAAAAGAACACATCAAATATCAAAGTATTAAATGCCATTGAGAAGTTGAAAGAGGCATAACTTTTAATGAATTACCAATATTTAATGAAGACTACAACAGGCTATATCCCCCAACGCATTTGCTAAAGCAAACTTTGATGTTTAAAGCACAGAAAGAAAACTTTACAGCATAGAAAATCAAAGTGCACAATAAGCCCTCCTCAATGCAGCTAATATGGCATAAAGTTTAAAAAGTCCAAAAGCAGCCTTCAGATAACACAGAATCCAACAGAGAAATCCAAACCTACCTCAAAAAAAATGTCACAAACTGCATCTTTGAACTTAACCAACCAAGCCCACATTCCTTCCAGCCATTGATCAATCCCACCAGATTTGCAAAGCTACAAAAATAGCATTTGAAAGTTAAGTACACAAAACAAACAAGTAAGGCAAAGGGCAGTAAGAATATCACAAATGAAAAAAGCATAGGAACTTCCATACAGAATAATATGCCAAACAGCATTGTTTTCATGTACAGAGTTATGATGAATAAAAGAAAACCCTTTTGGAATGACTTACACATATAGAGGTGTGAAAAAACTTTTCAAAGATTCTAACAGTTATATATACCATTTTAGCAAAAGAAATATCAATGAACGAATCTTGATTGTTACAATTGATCAAAACGCCAAAAGATAACCACATCCAGTGGCCACCAAGATGCAACCAACAAGCTTTTTAGAACATAATTATAACCCTCTTGTTAGTAGCTACTACAAAATGGTTCCACTTTGATGATTATGCCAACAAGCAACAAGGAAAATCAAAGATGTCATTACAAGAAACACATGAATTAGAGCTGATCAAACTAATCAAGCTTACAAACTATCCCAATCCTTTTTTTAGTTTAATCTTATGACTAACAACTCTACTAAAAATCATAAAACATTAATTGCAATTCTCACTTCATTTTCATCGTTTACGATTAGAATGTGGAACTCCAATCCACCAACCCCATCTTTTTCATCCCCATGGACTGTAATCCTAAGGTAATTTATGTGAACACGAGGACAAACAAAATGTGTAACTCAAGGAATGTCATATTTGGAGCCGAGGACCTTCTAAACATAACCATTACTGTTCTTGTATTACAGCATTACTCTTTTTAAGATTTCAAGGTCAAGGGTACTGACCCATTTAGCGGCTTCCAAAACTAAACCAAGTAATTTGGAAATGCATAACAGTTTAGCTATTACATTTGTTTACTTATAATACCATACAGCCTGTTTAATTTCTCATCATATAGAGCCAGGATAAACTTGATAGTGATTCTAGGTTGTCATGAAAGTGGCATTGCTCTACTTGCATAAGAAGTCCTTAACAGATGTTGGATGAAAACATCAGAATAGATCAGTTAGTTGAGAAAAAAACATCTTCGATCCACCAAGAAAGGGTTTCTCCAGATTGAGGCCTCCCAAATTTAAAATGATTTTGCTCCTATACTCATTCAATAACTCATTCTAATCTCATAAGCATCAGGAAAAAACTTCAACCTCCATCGGATGGAAACAAACAAAAAGGACCACATTAACAAATAACAAACTTCTCATTTGTACAAGTTTTGTCATTCTTATTTAATGTTCACAGAGTAAAGAGAAAAAGGATCCTCAATGGCACCAGTATCATCGAAACATTTACAATTTACATCAAAAAGCATAAATTCCATTGATGGGGTACTCTGCTACAAAAAACACCTGGAGTGCCATCTCTTCCAGGACAGCGCAGAATAATCTTGTCCCACCGATAATAGCTTGCGAAGCAACAATAGAGTCACCATTTTTCAAAGAAGACAAAAGAATTGGCATTAATGTGAGTGATTCTTCTGTCACCTTCCCACCAAGTTCCTGCAACAATCTGCCAATAACAAAAGAATGTCAAGGAGGTAACCTAAAACGGTCATTAACCATGTCTATTGCAAGAACCAATCGATGTATGTTCCAAAAACCGATAAATCGACTATAGATCACCAGCCTCATGACATCATCCTCCCCATTCCAAGAAGCAATCAATCCATATAGATCACCAATCAGACAACTTCGAGACAAGGGATCTCACTGAGAATCATCGGGAAATTTTGAAAAACTATAAGCAGAACATGCTCAGAACAAATCATTAGGCAAACGTGAAGACATTCACAAAAGCTAAATGACACAATATCACGATAAAAAGAATCCAATTTTGAAATGTTAACGCACAGCAACAAGCATAGAATTTGTCAGCCACAAGCCCAATTTACAAGGAAAATCAATCGTTCTCTATAAAATATTTACCTTTCCTTTTTGAATCACAAAATATAAAACCAAAAACATCACATAACCCACAAGTTAAAGACTTTCCTGAACTCTTTCAAAATCACAAGCATCAACCCTAATTGGCAGCTTATTCTGCATCAAACGAATCCAGAACAAAGGGTATAGAGCTCACAAAATCCCCAAAAAATCTCGCTTTTCTTTCAACCAAACTACCATTTTGGAAGCAAAATTGAAGAGGGAATACACGAGAGAGCAGGAGAGAGGCGAGACTTACGAAAGAGCTCCGGAAAGGTCTTCATTGTGCACCGTGCCGGCGGCTGGGGGCCAAGGGCCGCCCGCTTCGAGCTCCATCCGATCGCTCGAGGCACAGGAGAGCAAAACCCTAGATTGCCTTGGGGGAAACGGGAAAAGAGGAGAAACTTCGCGGAAGGCTTTCGGGTCGACCATAGGACGAGGTTTTATAAGAATAAGAAATAAGAACAGAATGAAGCACGTGAGGTGTGCGTGGTGGTCTTACTTTTTGTTAAGGGCTTTTTACATCAAAATATACTCAATTTATTAAATTTTTTTATAATTTAGATATTTACTTATAATTTTTTTTCGAAATTAATTATCTACAACTTTTAATTATTATTTAATCAAAATTTCGATAAAAAATTTTTTGTATTCTTTATAATTTTATAATTTGATCTCTCAAAAATTTATTATCTATATTTTTGTGTATTTTTTCTCTTCTTTCTTTTATTTTGAGAGCAGAGTTAGTACAGACATTAGCCGCCACGTACACACAACGACTCAACGTAAAGTGATGTGGCCAACACAGGAGGAGCAGTGCAATTAATGCAAGTGCGGATGTGGTGCGATGGCATAGGTGTGAGGCCGACAAGGCCGCGAGCAAAAGACCTGCTTAAGCGCTTGTGTAGATCTTGGGCTAGTATCAGCCTTGCACCCCCGATCGTGTACGCACTCACACTACCCCTTGTGCTCACTCCCTCGTCGTCCACTCTCGCGCCAATCAATGCCTGCTCTAGGGATGAGCAAAAAAAAAATCAAAAAATCGGTATACCGAACCATATCTGTTGAGAACTGTATCAAAAAATCAGTTCTCAAAGCAAACCGGTACGGTTCCGATTTTTAATTTTGATAGAATCGAAAATTTGGTTCCGGTTTCGGTTTTGGTTTTGTATTTTGTAAAAAATTAGTTTACCAGAATCGTACCGGTTATTAAAAAATATATATATAATTATGTATAATATAAAATTTTAAAATATAATTTTTTTATGTTATATATATTAATATATTTAAAATTATATCTTTATAGGATTATAATGAATAAAATAAAATTTTTGGGTAATTTGTATATTAGTGTATTTAAAATTAAATTTTTTATAAAATTTTAATGTAAAATAAAATATTTTAAAATAAATAATTTTAAAAATCGATATACCGATTTTAGAACCGGATTAAAACCAGTTCAGAACCGGAATTGAAAAACTGGTTATTAACTCAAATCAATACGATTCCGATTCTTAATTTTTTAAAAATTGAAATCCGGTTATGATTCTAAAATATGTAAAATTGACACGGTAAACCAATTTTACTTACCCCTAGTTTGTGCCACCTCGCTCCCAAATAAAAAAAAAATAAAAGAAAAAAATAACATAAAAATATATAAAATTTTTTTGAAGGATTAAATTGTAAAATAACACAAATATAAGATATTTTTTTAAAAAAAAATTAATTAAATAATAATTAATTTTAGAAAAAAAAGAGTGTATGTAAATGCTGAAATCATAAGGAAATTTTGGTAAATTGAGTATATATTGGAGGGGTTGTACGTAAAATATCTTTTTGTTAATCCAACTAACTTTTTTTATTTTTAAAAAAAATTAATATTATTTTTTTTATATTTATTATTCATTAAATTATTATAAAAAATTAAATAATTTTTTATTTTTAAATTATTGTATGGTTAATTTTAATAAAAAATACTAATTTAAAAAATATTTTATTAGTCTTAGTTTTGATCTTGACTTTGATTTAGATTTTTTCTAATATACAATAAATAGTAAGGTTTTATAACTCGGTATCGGTTTCGGTTTCAGGACCCAGCAAAACTGATACGTTTCGGCCGTTTCGGTTTCGGCCGAAAGATTTTTTTAAATTATTAATTAGGTGTTGACCAGAATTTGACTATATATTAACTGTACTTTGACTTCAAATTAAAAATACGATAAAATATTGAAAAAAATTTGAAAAAATTTGAAAAATTAGGAATGAATTTATACTTAATTTTACCATAATATTAAATATTATTTAAGCTAATTAAAATTAATTTTGATAGTTAGTTACTGATATAATATACTTTTAATATATATTAGTGTCTTAAAAAAACATATAAGAAATAATATGAATATGATTAAAAGTTGAAAATTAATATAAGCACATTTAACTTTTCATTAAAATGTACTTCACACATACATAATTTATAAATTTTAAAATAATACAATTAATCATCATAATCATCATCAGTTGAGTTTGGAACATCTGGGTGTGAAATTACAAATTCAGTACCTTAATGATCCGGATGAGCATTTATAGGCATACGAGCCAGAACAACTAGCTTTGCACGATCTCGTGGCAGCGGTTCTGAAATATAACCATATATCGAAGGTCCAAAATGAAAATTATATTTTGATTAAAATTTAACTTTATTTCAATTATTTTTTAACTTCAAAATAAAAAAATTATAATATGTTTAAAAAATTTTAAAAATAATGAATAATTACGTGAATAATATTATGTACGTGAACAGTATCTGACAGAAAACCGATAAGGACGTCGAAATCAAATTGGCGATAGCGCTGGCCCCAGTATAAGATCGGTCTCATATTGCGGGAGTATGGGTCAGGTTGGTGAGGGCACGAGATAGGCGAGGGAGCGACGAAAGACTAGCGAATGCGCAGGGCCTTTAGACTCGGACATAAAGCCAGCGCGAGGTCCTCCCCCCCCCCCCCCCCCCCCCCGCGAGCCTAACGAGCTCTCGGTCGCGCACACGATCCCGGCGACCTCCCGCTCCCGCGTGCTTGAGCCCGCACACACTCCCGCCCGCACTCGTTGGCGAAGATGAACAGTAATAAACAGTAATCCTAACCGAAACCCAAAATAGAGTTTCGGTTCGGGACCTGCCGAAACACTGCCAAAAACTCATGATAAATGAGTAAGTTTGCTAAATTAATATCGTCCTAGAGATGAGGGAATAAATGTAATGTATTAAAGAGAGAGATGGGAAACGCTACGAGGCCGGGGTCGTGTTATTACCCAAAAAAAGTACTTCTATTAAATTTAACTTTTTATGAATTTGTTTCACTAAAAAAAGTTTTATTATAGCTTTTTTTCCACTGTGGGGTAGTCTAAAAATTTTTTTTTTTTGTTGATCAATCTACAAATAAGATTTTATAAGGACATTTCCCCCTTTCAATTCAAATTAATTCGATCTAGCTTATGGATATAGACACAAGGTGTTAATGGTTTGGTAGGGTATAAATAAAAAGTTTTGGGTATATAGACTTAGAAAGAAAATATTAATTACACTTATGTTTTTTCATAATAAAACTTATAATTACTCCTTAGTTAGTACTTCAATCCATTTAGATAATTTTCTGTATTATTTTTGTTAGTATTCAAATGAAATATTTTTGACCCAATTTTTTGAAGCTGGAAGGAAAAAAAAATATCATTGAGTATTTGTTTAGGGATATCACTAAGGTATTCTTTAAAAATATTTTTGGACTAAAAAGTTTGAGAGGAGATCATTTGACCTATTGTGAGCGAGTCAAAATTTATGGTATGAATTAGGTTATTGAAAATCATGGGTATTCGTTTACCCAAAAATCGAAATGTTTTCAATTTTGGGTTTTTAGTTGTTTCAAAATTCAAAAAGATATTATTTATATTTATATGTTATAATTATATTATAAACTACTATTAGTTTTGTGGTAAAGATTTTAACTTAGGTTTCACTTGACTTGGGTTCAAATCCATACATATACAATATTTTGGTTCTTACATAATTTTTATTTTTTATCAAAAAAATTATTTAATACTTTTAAAGGATATATATATACTTTTTTTCTCATTTTTATTTTTAAAATAAATTTAAATTAAAAAATCAAAGTTCAGTAAAAAAATGTTTAAAAAATTTAACTGAAGTTGAAATGGGACTGAAATGGCCGAAACGTATTAGTTTCGTAAAAACTTAAACCCTTGATTTAAAATTGCTTAATTTGGAAAATATATTAAAATTTATCTTTGTCTTTTTTGAGAAACTCGAGATTTGTGAAAATATATATCTCATATATTTTTTTTCAAATTATTATAAATTTTAGATTAAAAAGGTGAAATTCAACCTTAAGCGATTAACACATTAACAATAAATTTTATGTATAATTGCAAAAGTTCCAACTGCTAATATACTTTTTGGCACATGATTCATCAAACTCTGCGGTGTCATTATAAATCCATTTTACATGGCATTAGGGTGAGTTTATTGACGAAGGCAATCAAGCAAATTTCCACAAAATATGCATTGTCATCCCTGGCCAAGTCCAAGCTCAAGATTATGGGACCGACTTAGTGCTGACCAGTCAGACCGGCGCGCACCGCCGGCATCGCGCCCACTGCACGTGCAGACGCCGCCAGACCAAATGGCTGGCGTGCGATTGAGCAAGGCCGAAGACATTCGCCTTTCAACTGCCACTACCGTGCAACGCACCACATTCGAAGAGTAGATAATCCCAATTAATTACCGTCAATATTGCATCATGATCCGTGTCACACTTATTTTAACGGTTGAGATCGCGTCCTACGAAGTCTTCAGTACGCCATCTCTCACCCCCATTCCGCCCCCTTTCCTCTGCTGGAAGGCGTTCATCATTGGGATTCTCCCGCACCGAAATCGGAGAGAAAATAGAGAAGAGAAAGAGAGCGAGTCATCATCCTCTTTGTCCTCCTTCTCGTGTTCGATCTCGGCGTTTGCGGCGAAGGGGGGCGCATGGCGACGCTGCAGAGCTTGAGGAAGGCGTACGACGCGCTCAAGGACACCACCACCGTCGGCCTCGCCAACCTCAACAGCGATTTCCGTGTACCCTCCTCATTTTCCTCTCCTTCTGCAATTTGTGGAGCAATTAGCCCTCAGTCTGACCTAATTCCCTCGATCTAGGATCTGGACGTTGCTATCGTCAAAGCTACCAACCACATCGAGCGCCCGCCCAAGGAGCGCCATCTCCGGAGTATGTTTTCTGCTTTCGTCGCCGCCACCGCTTTCTTCGGTTTCTTGTGATTCGTTTTTTTTCGTGCGATCTGATGATTGTTTTTCAATTTTGATTTTTGGTGGGCGAGTAGAGATCTTGGCGGCTACTTCGATCACCAGGCCACGGGCGGATGTTGCCTACTGCATCCACGCTCTTGCGAGACGGCTCGCTAAGACCCATAATTGGATGGTAATTTCAGATCTGATGCTTTGCTATTGTTTTTTTGCTTTCTCTTAGTGATGTTGCAGTTCTAGATTTCTATGAATTCCGCTTCTTCCGTTTATATTTTCTGTTTTACTTTGAATGTGATGGCTCCTTTTGGAAATAGTTAGGTACATGGATGGCTAGTCTGAGAAGTTGGTTGTTTTGGCTCATAGGAAGACATTGTCAGCAACCTGAGAGTGCATTTACAAATAGGCCACACGTTATCTTTGATTAGTGGGAGAGCTGTTTTGTCAGAGTAATTAATCAGGAAAAACATTTTTTGACTGTCGAAATTTGATGATTTTATATGATGGTTGGAGTCAAATATAGGAATATACCTCCTTATTCATGATTCCATAGTTTTGTTGACATTTAGGAGGCATTGAACTCTTGAACCTTTATTAAAATTGGTAAGAAGGATTGCCTGCAGTGTCACTGTGCTAACTGTGTCTAGTCTCACAGGTTTGAGAAGCATGTGTGAGCGCAGCTTCTAGACATTAGGGGCCCGTTTGGTACGGGGTCGGGGTCAAGGGTCAAGATTAAAGGAGGGGGTAAAATGTAAAACGCTAATGCGGTCAACTAAATTCCGTTTGGTCCCTGATCTGGTCAACAGATGGTTAAATTTTTGTTTCGATTAAAATGCCCTCTTCGTATTACTGTTCATCTTCCTCTCCGGCGAAGAAGGGGCGCGGAGCCGACCGGCCGATCTCGGCCGCGGAGCCCGGGCGGCCGAGCTCGCCCGCCGCCCGACCTCGCGCGCGAAGCCGGCCGCCCGAGCTCGCCCGCGGAGCCCGCCGCGAGAGCGCGCCCCCGGAGGCTGGGCGGCCGAGCTCGCCCGAGGTCACCCGCGGAGCCCGCCGGCCGAGCTCGCCAGCAGAGCCCGCCGCGAGAGCTCGCCCCTGGAGGCTGGGCGCCCGAGCTCGCCCGAGGTCACCCGCGGAGCCGGCCGCCCGAGCTCGCCCGCGGAGCCCGGGCGCCCGAGCTCGACCGAGCTCGCGCACGGACCCGGCCGCCCGAGGTCGCCCGCGGAGCCCGCCGCCTGAGCTCGCCCGCGGAGCTCGGGCGCCCGAGCTCGCCCGAGCTCGCCCGCGGAGCTCGCCGGCCGAGCTCGGGGGGCAGCTCCGCCGCGGAGCTCGCGGACGGAGAAGATGAACAGTTGACGAGATATTACTGTTCATCGATCTGAGCCGTCGGATCGAGATCCAACGGTTCAGATCAAGTGACGGTATTCGACTGTTACCCGATCTGAGCCGTTGGATCGAGATCCGACGGTTCAGATCAAGTGAGGGTATTTTAGTCAAAACATGGTTAAAAATTAAATGAATAAAATAATGTTAGTGCGGTCAACTATTTGGTGTTTGGAAGATAACCTGGTCTGGACGGGGTCAACTTAGCCCTGACCCCGTACCAAACGAGGCCTAGACGTGGGAGTAATGCTTTTGCTAATGATTCAATTTCTTATCATGGGTTGTTTCATTATGTGTGTTTTCAGCATGTTGTTGGTGGTTATAAACCAATTTATTATGAGAATCACCTATGCATTATTTTGCCAGACATTCCAAACATTCCCAAGAATAAGATCTTCAAGTTAGATGCTCCAATTTTCACTAATTGTTTGAAACTCTTTAAATTACTATTCTATGACGGGTTCTTTGGTTTTTTTTTTTTTGTGTCTGTGTTTTACTTCTACTGCAGTTAAATGAACAATATCACATTTGCATGAAATTCAAATGGCAACCATATGTTATAAAATGTCTCATGGCTTGTCCTTTGGGTTTTAAAATTAAAACTACCATTCTCTCTCTCTCTCTCTCTCTCTCTATATATATATATATATATATATATCTTTGGTAGATTATGCTGGGAAGAACTGAGTCTAGGAATCGTTTTTCTCCTACTTCGTGTTTCACAGGTAGCACTTAAGACATTAATAGTCATCCACAGGACATTAAGAGAGGGCGATCCAACATTTCGGGAAGAGCTTCTTAATTTTGCTCAAAGAGGACGCATTCTTCAATTATCAAACTTCAAGGATGATTCAAGCCCTATTGGTAATTTTGTGCTTACTTGCTGGAATCATTTTACAAGGAACCAAATCAAAGGTTTTTTTGTGTGGTCATATATTATTAAACTTTTTAATTTTTTCAGCATGGGATTGCTCTGCCTGGGTTCGGACATATGCTTTATTTTTGGAGGAGAGATTGGAATGTTTCCGGATGCTGAAGTATGATGTTGAAGCTGAGCGATTGACAAAACCCATCCAAGGAACTGACAAGGTTTGATGAGTAAATGATTTTTGTTAGTTTTGCTTCTTGTTTTCTTGTTTTAATTGAACTCAAGCAACATGGATAGTGCTTTCTGCAAAGCTTGTGCTAGTTCTGCTTACTAAAAGCAGCCCCATTGGAACAGGGCCACAGTAGAACCAGGGAATTGGAGGCTGAAGATCTGTTGGATCAGCTGCCTGCTCTACAGCAATTACTCTATAGACTTGTTGGATGCTGTGTGAGTGCTACCTTAAAAATTGATGGATTACAAATTAATTTGTAGAATTTGGATAAACAAGGATAGCTTCACGTAGTATCAAAACAGTTTCTAATATGTGCTTACTACATTTTTGTACTGATCAACAATATGCATTTCATATTTCTTGCGCAGCCAGAAGGAGCTGCAGTCAGCAACTACTTAGTACAATATGCTTTAGCCTTGGTAAGCTTTTGTAACTCTTCGGCCACAGTTTTTTGCTAAGATTACAGCTTAACTTGATTGAGGAAAGCTTTCTGCTAGCTATATCTACTGCTGAGTTTTGTGTTGTTGCATCTTTTGCAATTCCTGATTTCATATATTTTTATGAACTATGAAGTGAAATAATATGTAAATGGAAATATATGGAAACTTGAGTGTCTTTGACATGGACTATGGCTATTTTTTCCTTTTAAAGTATGCAATTGAACAATCAACATACTGTTTCCTTTGTGATTTGCAATTTCCCATCAATGTAACCTAACTTCCTTTAATTGCTTTAACTAAAAGTTCAGATCTCATTAATGTCAAGGTGGTTAAGTTATGATCAACCTGCATGATTGTTAATGGTATGACCCAAATAGTTGGATCTTTATTTATACAGATAGGGGCTTGATTGCAAAGATCCTAATGTTTCCCACTAATTGGATTCAGCTTTCATGATTGACAATGTAATGACCCAGATTTTGGGATCTTGATGAATTTATTTTTATTATTAAGGGCTTGAATACAAAGATCCTAATTATCCACCTATTTCTCAGATGAGATCCACTTTTTGGAGGGTTAGTTCAGCTATTAAATAAAAGTGGGAACAGGTTTAATTTTTACAATTTCATGGACTTATTTGTAAAAGTTCTTTACTTCCATTTCTCTCCCACATTTCCATATTGAGAGGGGACTAGATTGTGGATTAGGATTTAAACTATATGCGTGCATAAAGTAGCACAACCTAGAGGCTGCAGCTTAAGCTTCTAGTGGAAAAAAGAAAAAGGAGAAACATAGAGAAGAATTAAGAAAGTGATTGGCAGAGGGAGAGATGAATAGAGGATTGAAGAGACTGGAGCCCGTGGTTTTGTAGTTGTTCCATCCTTATGGTGATATCAGGATGTGTCTCAGTTGATGCGCAATTATAGGCTATAATTGAATAGGCAAGTACGTCTAGTTTTTACTAGCATTTAAAAAACCTATAGGCCATTTATTTCTTAAAACATTCTTTGATATATTGATTTATGTTTAAAATGTTGATAAAGCTTGGAATTATCTGTGAAATGTGTATGATTATGAATGTATTAGTATTGGACTATTTGAATGATTTACTTGACTTTGATGATGTAATGTCTTTTGAATCATGTTGGAAAAGGTTTATGCAGTATATATGTACATTTATCTCTTAAATCATAGATGATATATTTAGAAATCAGAATCATGAAGTTTTGTGGAAGCTACGCAAAAAATTGGGCTTTTAAACCGATTAGAAAATGGTTTATTTTAGGCTTAAATTGCAGGGCTAAATGCTGTTCTGGATTTCACCCTAGGAGTAATCTTGGCCTTAATTGAATGAACTAGGTATAGTGATTTGGATTATTTATGGTATATGTTATTCATTAATTACATGGTCAAATAATTATATTTCTATGACATTTAAAGATGCTTTGGATCAGTCATTCTTTCTTAAATGTCTTCTTTGGAGAACTTTTTGTTATATTTATTATCACTATTAATAGGAAATGCTTTATGTACCTAGTTAAAGTAATTTTTATTTGCTGAGCTTCTTGGTGCTCAACCCAGATTTTTTTCAAATATAGAAGAATAAATTCCTGGAAGCTGGACTTAGGAAAATGTCGTGGTTTGTTGACCTGATGGACTTGAAGTGTAACTTGGGCTTCTGATTAGTATTCTAATTTTTGAATGATCAATGGAAAATGAAACTATTGTATTGTTTTTATGATGTGGATTTTGATTACAGAGAAATTTAGTGTTATTGGGATTCAGATAGATAGCCTTGTATGCTTATGGGTTTTGCACCATAAGAATAGGTGTTGTTACATACTAAACCCCCAGATCCAAGTTTCCAGGTGTGACAGACAGGACCTAAAAAGCCTGTTAGTGGTTGTGTTTGAATTCTTCGTCATTGCTAAAGGAAAGTGCCAAAATTTCCCCCAGACTATGGATTTCTCTAGTTGAATAGGGACGGTAGAAACATTTGTGATAACTGGTGTATCAGCAAAAATTTAACAGTATTGGATTTGTTGCATCATAACCTATATGTCAAATATAATTAAGATTCATTTTGGAGGAACTGCATCTTTTGTGGATTTTTTGTTTGTTTTTCTCCTAATATCAGGATCAACTTTGTACCAAAATTGGAGTTGTATTCTGCCATCCAATCCTTGGCACAAGCCTGAAGAAAAAAAGATATCTACTAAGCGATTTGTGTTCCTACTTTCTTTCTTGTTGAAGCTGACCCAGACTCTGTATTTTGTGATACATATTCTCAGTAAGTTTTTATTCTGGACAGCTCAAAAACATATTTGATTTTGCACAGGTATTGAAGGAAAGCTTTAAAATTTATTGTGCGATCAATGATGGCATCATCAACCTTGTTGATAAGGTACTACATTAAATTCATCATTCCCAGTGATGCATTACTAGCCTAGGTTTTATACTTCATTCTGTGAGTGATTCTCCTACTACAGTTCTTTGAGATGCCTAGACATGAAGCAATCAAGGCACTTGAAATCTACAAAAGAGCTGGCCAACAGGTAAACTGTTGATCTGGGAAAATTTGTGTTTTACTTTTTGGTGGCTGTTCCCTTTTGGGGTTGTTCCTACCCAGCAAAAATTGTAATTATAACCTACAACACATTATGAGAGTATAGCATTGTTTACCAAAATCACCCAGGAATTTTTTGCATCTATTCCTGCAGGCAGGGGGCCTTTCTGTTTTTTATGAAGTTTGTCGGGGATTAGAACTCGCTAGGAACTTCCAGTTTCCAAATTTACGAGAGGTATCAATTACCATCTTCTTGGAATTTTATATTCTAGTTTTTGTGGTCAATACTTGATCCAACTTGACACTTATTGCTTTGTATTTTAACAATTCAGCCTCCACAATCTTTTCTTGCAACAATGGAAGAATATATAAGAGAAGCTCCACGAGTGGTTTCTGTTCCAAGAGAACCATTGGTTGGTTTAGTATTTTTCGGAATATTTTTTTCTTTATCTTTGATGGTCGAGACTTCTATTTCTTTGATGTCAATGTTGCACTGTTATTCCTATTTGGTTTTGCTACTTTCATAATCTATGGTTTGTAGGTCATTCATTTGCGCTGTTTTTCTAACTTTTGCAACCAGGTGCATGAGATTGATTTATATTTTGATGACTAGTGTATAGGAATGATGCTCTCTTTAGTGTTACATGGATTCTTTTTTATAGGTTGATCATTTTTCTCTATTACTTTCTATGTGAATGGATTTATTTATATTTGGACAACCTAGGTGGATGAATTTGATTATGCCCCCCCCCTAAAACCAGGGATTGTATTTCACAATATGTATGCTTGGTTTGAAATTTAACATTAAATTGCTACTTGCATTTTCACCAGTCGTGCTTGTTAGGCTCGGGACTGATAGTTGATTGTTGTACTGACACATAGACCTTGCTCACCTTGACTCATATGGCATGATATGCTATCATTTTTAATTAGTTTCAGTTGTCTTCTGTTGGATTTCTTTCTTCTTTTTTGGCTTGCATAAGTTAGCATTTCTATTTGTAATTTGGACCATTCCCTTTAGTTTCTTTACTTGAATGCAATAATTCAATGATGGAAGAACATATGAGTATTTGGATGTAACATTTTTTATGGCAATACACAAATATCTCTGATAAGTTTTGTGCTATCTATGATACCAGAAGAAAAAAATAGAAACAAATGCAAATTAGGGTAGTGCATACTCTGGTGTGGTTACACGGTTAATGGTAATGCTTTTGTTTATAAATCATTATAAGCAAAAAAATACTCAACACTTACCATATCAGTTGGTTGTAATCTCTCTCTCTCTCTCTCTCTCTTGCCTAGTTGCATTTGATTTGCTTGATTTGGTAACATTTGATGGTCTAGTGCAGTACAAAAGGCATGCTTCTACAGGGTGAGATGCTTTTTTAATGCATTGTCCATTGAATTTGGACACCATATTGGAATAATGGTGTGAGACATAAGAATAAACTTTAACATGGAGAGACCATCCAAGTGAATTATGGATAGCCCATGAATATCTTGAACTACAGAGTAATTTATGGTATTGAATCATGAAAAAAGTTTGCTAGTGTACTGTGGTGTACTAGTTGCGTTGATCTTGGAGTGTAAGCCAATTCTAGGATAGTCTAAAAAAGTGTTTGTGCCAGAAGATGATTAATATAGCTCGATTTGCTATACTTGTTAAACCATGACAAGAACCATAATATAAAAAAATTCCTTTCTGTTTCATAACCACTACTACATGTTCATTGCCTTTCTTGAATGTTTGAGCAGGAATTCCCTGAAAGACTACTTTTGACATACAAACCAGAAGAAGCTCCTGAACCCACTGAAGATGCAAAGGCATCTGTTGATGAACCCAAACCAGCATCGTCTGAGAATGAAGTTGTGTCTCCGATTCCTGATCCAGATCCTACACCCGTGGTTGATACTGGAGACCTACTGGTAGGTTCTCATTTCTCGGTGTTTTTTGTTAGCTTCCAGATTACATATCAGCACATTGTATTTTTGCAGGGCTTGGATTATGCAAATCCTGATGCATCAAAAATAGAGGAAAACAATGCATTGGCTCTTGCCATAATTCCATCTGGTATGTCTTTGAAATGATACAAGAGCAATCTTACCTTTAGACCCATCCCTATTCAAAGTTGGTATTTTTAATCATTGCATATTTTTCATTTTGGCAGATTCAACCACGACAGGGTCCAATAAAGTGCAAGATAAGGAATTTAACCCCATTGGGTGGGAGCTTGCTATTTTGCCTCCCAGCAATAATAACTCCACTGCAGTTGAAAGCAAATTGGTTGGTTCATTCATTTTCCTCATCTGCTAATACATCATTATAATATAATTTTCTATCATTCATTTCCATTTTTTTGTTAATCAAAATAGATTTTGGTTTTTATTCTCATGTTTTGCTTCTTTAGTGGGGATAAGGCCATCTCATGATATAATTTGTCCTAGAAATATGCTTCAATCTAAGCAACTAATAACTGCAAGCTTCACACATGAAAATTGAAAGAAGGGTGGTCATTTACACCTGTGATGCCCTTGTTTTCTTAGACAATGTCTGAGCAGCACTGGGCCTTATCCAATACTAAACTTGGAAAGAAGAGCTAGAATGATGAATTTTTTCTAAAGTAGTTCACAGAATTTGACATAGAGAACATTGCAATTTGAGCTTATTTGTTTAAAGATTTGGCATGAATTGGGAAAAAAAATGAAAAACTGTAATTCAGAGTGACAATATAATGAAAGGGATATCCAATAGTGGAAATTAAGTTAATTAAATGGAAGGATATCTAAAAATTTATGGGAATGTTAATAGAAATGTTTAGTAATTCAAGTGATTAGTTCTGTTATTTTTGTGAACTTTTTTTTGTTGACAACGAGTTGATACCAAATCCAAATTGTAAATTAGCACATGATGAATCCTTAGGTGATGCATCTTGATGTCAATCCAACTATGAGCGTCTCCAAGATATTTTTCTGTGAATCTGCCAGGTCAAGAATATTACCTGTTTCTTACCATTATATATTTGGGCACTGCCACAAGCTTGCACTGGAGCACATGGTCATTTTATGGAGCTGTTATCTGAAACATATCTCAAATCCTTAATGATATATCTCAATGTCCGTCTGTTTGCTGATTGGCAGGCTGGGGGATTGGACAATCTTACGTTGACCAGTTTATACGAGGAGGCAACATACAGACAACAGCGTGATGCTTTCTATGGTGCAGCACCTGCCAATCCATTCTTGGCTGCTGATCCATTTGCTGCATCAAACCAAATTGGTGCTCCACCCGCTGTGCAGATGGCTGCCATGGCTCAGCAGCAACAGCAGCAGCAATGGTCTATGATGATGCAGTCGAATCCCTTCACTCAGCCAATGCATCAACAGCCTGTGGCCATGCCAGTTGCACCCAACCCATTTGGTGATGCAGGATTTGGAGCATTTCCAGTCCACAATCCCCAGCAACAGAACAATCCATTTGAAAGTAGTCAACTTCTCTAAGTTGAGGTCGCTTCAGAATTTTTTGTATGTCATATATGTAGCATATTTTTCACTCAAATTGGTTGGTCTTTCTTGTACCAGGGCATGTGATGTGATGTTTATAAAAGTTTGTATATGAACTAACGGTAAACTAGAGACACTGCTTTGAGTGATACATTACAATGTGAGGCTTGGTTTTGGTATTTAACATTGTGATTTCCAGTTAGCATTCTGCGCAAAGCAGTGCTATTTATACCCCTTCATTTTTTTATTGGGTCAGAATAAATCTGCTGATGGTTCATTAAGCCTTTGCCACTATAATATATTAAGATTTTTTTGGTGAAATATTCAATTATTCCATTGCGTTTCAAGAAATTGTGGTATTAGCAAATTTTTGGATTTGATTTGGTAGGGATGTGTTCAATTTGTTTGCAGAAACAAAGGGGAATAAAATAGGCCTGATTCTCTCATTATATTTAAAAACCTAGCTTTTTTTTTTTCAGTAGCTGAGGGCTTAAGCCCAATATATTAAATAGAATATAACACTTGTATATCAAAGATGAAAACAATGACGAGAATTAAAAAGGAGATGCAACTTCATCCGGAAAATGCGGAATAAAGAAGGTAATTGAGGGAAGTTACAATTTTTGGAAATTTTCACTGGCAATTGTGACCTTCACTGAAGAACCACTGTCCAAGGCTTTCCTTTAAAGCAGAAGAGCGGGAAAGCATGCTGTTAGAGGCAGCAAAAACAAAATCGAAAAAGAGTGAAAATGTGTTGAACAATATTTTAATACCCATCTAATGAGAAATTTTGATTAACATGTACTAACGAAATGATGATTTAAAAGCTACCTAATAATTTTTTTAAACTTAATCGGAGGCAGCCCAATTAAATGGACCAGAGACTGACCCACGGAATCTGCACACTGGAAAAGTAGTGCTGCGTGCATAGAATGCAAAATTTTGTGTTTGAAGTTCAGATCCATTTCATTTTTCTCGTTTCAGCGAAGCATATGATCATCCAAGGACATTTTAAAAAGAGATCTTTTGCATATACCTACACCAAATCTTGGCAAATTGCTATTCCTACTAAAAAAAAAAGCATATTTCTATTGGTTATTTTGCAAAAATCTACTCAAGTCTGGATTTTTCATAGCAAATTGAAATATTTGGGGAATATTCTGTCTAACAGCATTTATGAGCAGATAAAAGGACTAAAATGCAGCTAAATAAAATTTATCAAGATATAATGAATTTTCAAGGATTAATCGATTGTTATTAATGTAAGTCCATATAGTCTGACACTCCACAAAATACCACATATCAAAATCAGAAGAATGCAGGTAAGTTGCCATCAATCTACATTGGTGTCAAATACTACATCCTCTTCCTGCTCCATATTGTTCCTTCTAGAAAATGTAAAATCAACATGAAAAAAGCAAACAAATATTAAAGAAAATACAGACATTTGGCTTGCTGATCAGAAGGTCAGCCAAAGCAGCCTAAAAATTCAACAATAGAATTGTATTTCTCAGCAGAATGATTCTTTATATTGTTGACAAACACTTCCAAGCTATTCTTGAGCATGGCACGTTATGCCCTTCCAGTACATGATGGAGTTTAGGGTTTAGGATAGTCAAGTAGAGGATCTAAGAACTCTTGACAAAACAAAGCAAAGCAAAGCAAAATGGATCTTATAGGTGGAAGTATGAGCCCAAAACTTTTTGCTGCATATCTTACCTTTCGAGAAGCATAAAACAAGAAGGAGCCTGTTCCATTGCAAAATGAGCTCCAACTTGTTTGGTCAATGATTTTATCACTATAATTCAACTGTTTCCTACAGCATTAGTATCTGTGACTGGTAGTTCAAGCGTTGATTGATTCAAAAGTATGTTTTCACATTTGTCAACAAATGATCTCTATCTATCCAACTCATTTTGCTGAAGTTATCAGAGAAATTTCAGATGGTCATCTTTCTTTTTTCTGCATCAAGCTTGCACATATACTAATTAAAGATAAAAGTAGAGATCATGTTTTCATGACAACCGTCCTTGGACATAAGAAATAAATAAAAAAGCCCTAAATGTGGCAGTTGAATTGAGATAACCTTCAAGAACCAAGATAGTTATCCCACCAACGAAGAGAGGGAAATCTTATTTTTTTAAGAATATGAGATCACCTCTGCCGCAAAGTGACCAACAAAACTCAAAATCACAAGCTTGTCACAACAATTATGCCAAATGTGTCCCTCCGAGACCAAAGTCACCCCACCGCAACATCCCCTCGACTCGAAAAAAAAAGACACATTTGCAGCCAGCATTTGCAAGTTTGGCATAAAAAGCGTCGTGATATAGTCTCCAAAGACGAGAAACTAACGAGATCTCAAAATGAATAAAAAATCATACCTGAAGCCGTTGAATTGCCTGCTGGAACGTAGGAACCGGTGATTTCTTGTTTAGTTCTGTTATAATATCATGTGTGATAAATTAATCTTATATTAAATAAATAGGATCTAATATATATAATGAAAAAAATTCATATTTCATGAGTTTAAGTTTTTGGGATAATTTGATGTCCGACTACTCTTAAGATCGAAATTACTGTGATGGTGCGACTGTAGTGTTAGGATGACACTCAAGTTGTCAAATGGGATGAAAATGATAAAAATGATAGAAATCATGGAGGTGAGATTTTTACAATTTAGATAATTTTAATGTAAAAAAAAAAGAGAATTCAGTAAGTCGTAATTTTGATTGTTTAAATCGTGAAAGTGTGAGAAATTGAATAGGATGAAATGTGAAAAATGAAAAAGTGATTTGTTAGTTAAAAATATAATATTTTTAATCAATAAAATTTTATCAAATTACAGTTTCAAAAAATTAATTACGATATTATTCATTATAATATTTTTAATAATAGGATAATTGAAAATATATAAAATAAATAAAAATAAGATAATTAGGATAATAAAAATATTAACATAAGTAATATAACAAAAAGTAATAAATAACTAACAATTATGTTATAATTAGGATAATTAGAATAATATAAAGTAATAAACTCACAATATTAAGTGAATATAACATGTAACAAATAAATTTAAAAATTTTAATATTAATAGTATTATAATATAATTTAACTAAAATAATTAAGTTAAAACAGCTCTTTTAAGAAGTCCCAAAAGCACCCCTTTAGCATTAAGAAATGGGAGATCTCTTCCGCCTTTTTATTGGAATCGGAGAAGTTACGAAACTCAATTCTAATTTATTTTCAAATTCATTTAGAAAGTGATATTTTCAACGCTTTGAAAAGTGGTTTACGTTCAAACAATAAAAGTGATGGGAATGATCTTGTCACTTTTAAAATTTAACTACAATTCAAACAGTGGGTGAACCCAGTAAACCGTAGGGCGCCATTTGATTTCTAACTAGGAAATAGAATAATTCTATATCTAATACGGTTAAATATATGAAATTTAGTCAATATAAAAATTTAGGTTTTTATTAAAAAAATAAAGTTATTATTTTATTCTTAATTTATATCTCTTCTTTTTCTATTCAAAATAAAGTAAGAACAATATTTTTTAAAAAATATAAATTTTTAATAATCTTATTAATAAAAAAGATATTAAAAATTAGTTAAATTATTTTTTATTAATCAGACTAAAATTTAATCTGATTATATTAAATTATTTTTAAACCAAATAAGCTGTAAAAGTTTAAATTTATGATGCAGAGAATGATTAATTGAGTAGACTCGTTAGTTTGCAAACATTCAGATTTAGGATCCGAAAGAATGGGTTTAGATTCACCCACCCTTCGTATTGAAAATCAGAACATCAGATGCTACCGTACCGACCGAATCCAACGCCACGAACATCTCGCTAGATTCGAGACATTTGGGGCATGCAAGCACACGTTGAGATTCGACAAACGGTCGGTGTAGTGCGGCCTCCAAGAGGCCAAAAGTCGCATACTTGGGCCACTGAATATGGTGACCCAGCTCTCTCTCTCTCTCTCTCTCTCTCTCTCTCTCTCTCGCGGTTCGAGTCGGGCACATTGACCGGAGGAAATGGAGGGGAAGGAGGGGTCGATGGGAACGATGGCGGTGGTGGGCCAGACGTACTGCGGCGAGGCGGAGCGGCAGCTGACCGTGCGGAAGACTTCCCTCTTCTTCCCCGGCGACGGATTCGCTGCCTACGACCACCCCTCCGGCGACCTGGTCTTTCGCGTCGAAACCTACGGTCGGGGACCAGCTGTAGCTGCCGACCACCTGGACCTCATGGACCCCTCCGGCGCTTCCATACTCACCCTCCGCCGGAAGGTGAGCTACCCTGCACACCATTATTTTATTTTTTATTTAAAAATATAAAATAGAAATTGAGAAATGGTGGGCACGTGGCGCTGTCAGTGGCCGAGCCTGCATCAGAGATGGGAAGGGTACCTCGGGGAGAAGACGGAGGGGAAGAAGCCACTGTTCACGGTGCGAAGGTCCTCCATCTTTCGCGGAGACCGCTCCGGCGTCTCCGTCGAGGTACACGACGACGGTGGCAGCGGAGGAGGAGGGGCGGAATATCGGGTGGATGGCTCTTTCGCGCAGAGGTGTTGTAGGGTGCTGTACCTGGACGACTGCGAGGGCGGTGGGGACGGGGAGGAGGTGATGGTGGCGGCTGAGATCAAGCGGAAGGTGGACGAGCACGCGCACGTGGTGCTGGGCAAGGACGTCTTCTGCCTGCATGTCAGGCCCCGGTTCGATGCAGCCTTCGCCATGGGCCTCGTCCTTGTTCTCGACCAGATCAGCGGCAGCGCCGACGACTCTTCCTCTGCCGCCGACAAGGCTGATGCCCATGATGATACCGATGGCCAACGACCAAGCGAATGATCTGCGACAGTTAACACCTGCCGCAGCATTTGCGCTTAGATAAGTAATTGGTTGTCTTTGTCGAACAATGCAATTAAGGATGATTTCATAGCTATTTTATTTTGCACGAGGAGACCTATTATGAGAATTGAATTGAGCTCGCTTGACTTCTTGCGTGTTCCAAACTTTCGTACCTCCTGTTATGGCTGTATTTTAGCTCAGATTGAGTTTGTGGAGAGAAATATTAAAAAGGGCGCTTTTTATTTGATCTTTCTATATATTGTGTGATTGATGCTTTTGGAGCAGCAAGCAACTGATTCAATGCAATCTCAATAAGCAATCCCAGGAACTAGCTTATTATTTGGTTGATTATGATACTGCTCCAGACACAGAGGATGCGGTAGTTTTGTGAGTGTGAGTGTGAGGTATCAATTGCAACTGTCGTTGTTTTTACTATTCTGAGAAATTGCAAATCAAATCTGCTACAATTTATGATTTGCTTTGTTTACTCTCTTCTTATCACTGACTGATCTGGAACATCATATGTAATTAGGAAAGATTAGTAGTCTCTTCAATTCAATCCGTTATTAATGTCATCTCGCTTGCTAGTTTTAGTACTTCATTAGTGTTGGAAATAGGTGCGAACTATAATAAAGCTTGCGGATTTTTAATTTTTGGTTAAACAACGCCGTTTAATCTATTATGATCTATATATTTTTGTCATCATTAGGACTGCTTTTCTGCTCATAATTTATTGGAGAGTTCATGTCTTGTCAATGCAATTTCAAACTTAAGCATCTTTTACCTTGGTGGGAGGGAATGTTGATTTAAAGAATTGGAATTGTGGCAGGACTTCAGTAATTTGAATTCCAATGTGCATGCTCTTGGACCTGGTATTGATCAATTCTTTAAGTGACTCATGGCGCCATCTCCCACATGTGATCCTGCAGTTATGAAGGTTCCTGACAAATTAGCAATTTTTGTTGCGAAAAATGGGAGGCATTGAGCAAATCACATGGAAAAATGAATCCTGGAGAAACCACTTTAAGAATGAATTGTATTTTGTGAGACTTGTTCTTGTGCTTATTATCTGTTGCCTCTGTTGTACATTTCTTATTAAATGTCTCCAACTAATTGGCAATCTACTTATGTATAGTTTGGTGTAGTCACCATGTAACTAGATTGATATCACTTCAGCTTGTAGCATTCTAGAAGTTGCAGATTATAACATTATTTTTATTAGTTAAATCTTTAACAAGGTTCTATTTTTTAATGTGATTGTTATTCATCTATAAGTTCAAATTGCCTTTTCATTTGTTTGAAGGTTCTTGTAAAATGGATGTCTTATTTGTATTCTTGCTAACTGCAGATTTTTATTTGATTCAAACTGTTGGGACTATAGCAATTTTGTTTTTGTTAATTGGGACTAAAAACTCAATTACAGATCATTAGTATTATGATTATAGGCTTCTGTAATAAGAAATGGTTGTTGCTCAGTCAATGGATCCCAACACATCACAGTTGCTTGTCGTTCTGTTGCCTTATTTGAAATTTAAATATTTGACTAACCTCATTCACAGGGATGGAATAAAGGAAAGCTTTAGATTGATCTAGAATAAGCTTTCTTCATATTTTATTGTATTTCTGTCCTCTATAATGAAGTTTCTAGCTTCTTTTATCTTTAGCCAATGTAGGTGCTGGAAATTCTAGAGCAAGTAGTTCTCACAGGTGTCCTTTCAAACAACATTCTTATTACCAGACTCCAGCTTTGGCTTTATAAGATTCTCATGAGGAAGCTGGGGTCCTCAACTGCACCTGCAGGGAAGAACTATAGTCATGGTTTGTAAACTTTCATTCTGCTTTGTACTTGTAACAGGTATTTGATTAATCTTCTTTATTGCTGCTATCTTAATTTTTTTTTTCTAGTTGCCCTATGTTACATAGACATTTGAATACTGATTATTAATTTCACTCTAGGTATTTTATCAATGCTTGAGAGTTGACATGCAGTTTTTTACACACCACCTCTTGGCATGGTGATTGTACCCACCTCCTCTTGGGTTAGGTCATGATTTTGATCTCTGGGACCCTCCTTGGTGAAGGTTGCAGGCTCGCAGCCTTGCAGAAAGAAGGTAAGATCTGGCTCTTCAATCCTTTTTTTTCCCTTGAGAAGTCTTTTTCTTAGGGGATAGCCTGCCCCACGACTTTGGATACTAGAACTGGTTACCATATCAGATGTTTGACAAATGTGTTTTCAGTGTTCATGTCTCGTGGTGACAATCATCACCGTGGACTAATCCAAGTTCATGTTCTTTGTGGGTTCTTAACGTGGACCATACCAGATTCAACATATACAATATTTTTATTGATGAATGGTGTATTTTATTTATCTTGAATGAGAAACTGCCACTCAAAACAGTCTTTGGTGCAAATGCTGACAGTATATGTTATACTTATCTCACAAATCTATGAAACCTCTGTACATTGTAGGTGAGGGGCTCGGCAGTAAGAATATTGGCTATGCAGATTCTGCAATGGCAGGAATACGAACTGAGCAATTTAGATATCACGGTTGACTATCGTGGACCCATGGTAGACCAAACCAATATGCAAAAAAAGATGCAAATGTATTTATAATGTGATGCTCATTCTGGGATTACCATGTATATTTTTATTTGGCTAAAGAGCAGCTGCAGAAGACGAAGAACAGTTTCTATTAGAAGAAAACAACACAATCGTGGTCAACAACGTTGATGGTGCTTTTCTTCCCAGACACTGGATTGTTGGAGTTGGTTGGTTGCTGTTGAAGCAAAATTAGAAATTAGTGGCCAAAATAAGAACAGTTAGGACGTGTTATTTCTGCAGCTTCGAGTCCTGTCCTCGAATCTGTAATATCGAATCATTTTTGAAGTTTGGGTCGCGTATGCTCTACAGCTTTACATGTTGTTAGCTGACTGGTTGGCAAAAGCTGCTATTTATTCAGGTTGATCTAATTATTAGGACTCTTGAATTAAGATTATCTCAAAATTAGGTTGCCTAATGTTCTATTAAAATTTCACTGTGCTAGTACGAGAACATGTTATTTAACTTCGAGATAATCTTAATCCAAACAGGTTGAATATGAATTTCTCTTCTTTAAAATGAAATTTATTGCCCTGAAGTTCTGTATCTCCCTGCCGTCAAAATTGTCCTTGCGTCCTGCCCCGTTTGAATTAAGATACAATTAATTCTCGGACAGTTTTATTTTGCGTTAGGCATAACATTTTCCCAGTTCCAATCCAAACGGGCCCTGCACTTGGGCTTGGAGGCAATACGGCCTAGCTACGCGGCCCGTAGGCTTGCCACGTTAGTGGGGACTGAACCAGAAACCTGTCCTGTCCTGTCCTCTTCCCTCTTCCAATTTTTCCTCCATTCCTCCTCGACGAGCGGCGAAATTTGACGTCAATCCCACCAACGACGAACCGAATTTTATTTATTTATTTATTATGAAAACGATGACCGCGAAGGCGGCCTCATCGGCTTGTTCCTTCCTCCTCCTCTCCCGAGCGTCCTCTCTCCATCGCCATGCGTCGTGGACACTTCCACGGTTCCATTCTCGCTCCCACTGCAGCAGCGCTCGGCCAGGTTTTCTTCTCTCCTTCCAATTCTCAGATCTTTTATTTTGTCGAATCAGAAGAGGCTTTCCAGAATCATGAGATTTTAATCGCGTCTTTCGCTGAATCCCGTCGTCTTTTGTTCCCTGGCGTGATCTCGGGTAGGCCCGCTGGCACTCTTCAAGAGCATGGTGGAGCAAGGGAAGCTGCAGCACGATGTCTACCAGGAAAAGGTTGCTTTTGCGCTGGAGGAGTTGCTTGGAAAGTTGCGGCATTACGAGAAGGACATGGAGGACTATCATGTATGCTTTCTCGACATGAGTCCGCACTTCCTTCTCATTTCTGTCTACTTTATCCGTCAGTTGCTCTATTTTCATATAATTTGTAGGTAAAGTTGGCCAACTGGGAAGAGGATAGAGAGAGTGAGAGGCGAAAAATTCTTTTGGAGGAGGCGGAATTTAAACAAAAAAATGGTGTGCGGGGAGATACAGCTGATGGTGGCAGTCGATTTTTTGATAGATGGATTTCAAGGTAGGGAGTTTTGAGCTTGGTTGTATTTATTGTTTGCAATCTGCGTTTGTTTGATCCCAGCTGGGTCCATGTTAGATACATAGAACCACGCCAACTTACGATTCCTTTGATGACTCAGGAAAAGAATCAGGAATGTAGAGCCTGGGGTTGGCAAAATGGTTTCATATCTTAATCGAGAGAAGAAATTAGATTCAATAGTCGGACGACAGCCAGTTGCGCCTGTGCCACCAAAAGGAATATATTTATATGGGTATGTTGGTACAGGTGTGTATGCCATCAGATTAGTGCATTCTAGAGTTAGTAGGACATTGTTTGCATGATTGTGACCTCTAGATATTTAGACATGAGGACACAACATCACATTTTAAAGTTATATATGTCTGTATTCAAGCTAGTACATATTACAGTATAACTTGTTAGATGTTCAACCTCAACTCAAAGGAAAAACATAAAATACTGTATTATGCTTGAAGAAGCTTTCTTTCCTTAAGTAAAATGATCATTTTGTGACAAACAATGCAATATCATACTTCAAGGTATCACTGGGTGTTCTTGAATTATCCTGATGTATCAAAGTGTTCTATACCAGAAAAAGCTTAGGGTATGATGTGCCCAGCTAGTAATGGTGCATACTTAGTTGGACAGAAAGATTTCAATCAATTGATTCATCCCAATTACCACTTTACTTCACTTTATAGTTCACTGCATATCTCATACTCTTTAGGGTTGTTCTTGGTACATATAACCAAACTGCAAATCTGAACGGGAGTTCTTAATTGCATTTATATTTCATTCTCTCTTTTTTTTCAGCATTGTGCTACAAGGAACTGGTAAGAAGAACTTGTTAGGCACTTCCCAAAATGCCAATTGCTTAAGTGTTTATTCTGAAATATTAATGTGTGAGGCAGGGAAGACTATGTTAATGGACATGTTTTATAGTGCCACAGAAGGGGTTATTAGACACCGGCAAAGATTTCACTTTCATGAGGTGAATGCTTTGTTGCTTTTTCTATTTGACTGTAAAATGCATTATCTCTACTGTCAAATAAAGTTTGATGTGCAAAGCTGATGTTCTCAATGACATCAGATACAAGTGCTTGTTCATAGCCTCAGTATTATTTGACCATGGCATACTTTCCAAAATTGTTTAAACTTTTCAGTCCTGACAGTCTTCCTTGAAACAAATATTTATAAATTGGACTTTCTCACCTTCTCGTCAGTTTTATCTGTTTTATTATTCTTGTTTGCAGGCAATGCTTGAAATACATGAACATATGCATGATGTATGGAAGAACCAGGTTGAAGATAAATCTGCCCCCTCAAGTATTTTGATTTGGATAAGCAGTCTTCCTTTTGATTCAAAAGTGAAAGAATGGTTGATTGGGGAAGAGAGGTATAAGCAAGAGGCACAAATGAGACATATTCTTCCTGCTGTAGCAGACAAGTTTCTTGTTGATAGAAAAGAAGATAAGACTGGTGCAAGTCTTCTTTGTTTTGATGAAATCCAGGTGAGAAAAAACCATGCCTTTTTTATGAACATTAGTATTATATCAAAATGTTTTTTGTATCTCTTAATTTATTTTACTGTACAAACATGAGTCTTGGTTTTGAATCTCTTCATTTTTTTTTTGTTTACTGTGCAGTAAACATCCTAGTGGGAAACTGAATTGTACCTTTCCTGTGACTGCTTCTTTTCTTGCCAAATATGGACAAAAGAAATGACTAGAAAATGTTTGAACCTTTCTTCCAAATGCACAAAAAATTGGATAGTCCTATTCTCTTCAAACTTTGACTGTTCTTTACTTGGGAATTTAGCAGATTCAGTCAAATGTCTTTATTTTTAGATGTCTATATTATGCCATGGTTTGAAACGAGACAGATGATGATGATGAGGGCTCTATGCCTATGGTGTCCTTGTTTTTTGTCTGCACCTGCAATAGTTTGAACCTAAGGACTCATATATCCAGGGCTGTAACTTCCTTTTAGTAATTTCTCTTACATGCTACTAAGTTAAGAAATCACTTCTTGTATCTAGATTGATTTCATTACTACAGTATGCTTGACGGTGCACTTGATAGAGGTCATAATGTCTCAACAGGAGCAGAATTTTAGGTGAAATGGCTTAAATATCCAATATATACATGAACATCCTATTGGTAGATTAAGGGATTTTATCTATTCCTTTTCATTATTACTTTATTCTTATGTTAATTATTTTCTACAGACTGTTGACGTATTTGGTATTGTGGCCTTATCTGGAATTGTGAGCAGATTGTTAAGTACTGGGACAGTCCTCGTTGCTACAAGTAACAGAGAACCTGCAGATTTAAATAAGGTAATTTGTAACAATTTCTTTGGTTTTCCACTTCTAACAGAGCAAACCCAAATGGGACATACTCACCATTAATGTGCAAATAACTCAACACAAACGTACAGACAACCTGATTGAAGATCTTGATAGCTTTTTGAGCAATAAAAATCATATGGTAACAACGTTTCTAGAAGGGGGCTGGGAGGAATCATTCTGAACATGATTCTGAAGAGATTTTGTCAAACATGGTTTGAGATATTGTTTTACTTTAACTTGATATAAGAAATTGCTAATTTTCCATGGATTCATATTGCATACATTACCATATCCATAATTCTGATATTTTCTGCAAGTTGTTGGAATATGGAAAACTTATTGCAATACTTTTTTTTGGGTAAATAATTTATCTACATACATAGTATGCCTCATAGTTTCAGGATTGTTATTTACCATCAACTGGCCCATTCTGGCAATCAATCAATTGTGTGATTAGTAAGACTCCACTGGTCATTTGGAAGAAATTCACTTGAAGCATGCTGATTAACTTTTCAAGTCAGATGCATTCCTTGAAACAATCTTTCTCAGTCAATTTATAACATATATTTCCTCAGCCTTATTTGGAGTGAATTCTTGTTGAGAAAATAGAACTGAAACTTCTCCATGCGATATATGACCTGCTAAAGTGTTTCTTATCAACATTAATATCTGCTTTTGAACTTGCAGGATGGCATGCAGAGGGATATCTTTGCACAATTTGTTTTGAAGTTGGAGGAGAATTGTGTGAAAATTCTGGTTGGAAGTGAGGTTGATTATCGGCGCCTCATCCCAGACAGAAAAATGGACCAAGTGAGTTGGGTGTCCAACTCGTGCTCGACACCTCAGACAAATCTCTTACTGATTATATGTGGTTGATTAATTCCTTTTATTTATTTTAACATGCTTGTCAGTTTGTTCATCCATAGTTTTGCTTATGGCCATAAAGAGAGGATATTTTCACAACTGATCTAGTCTCAGAGAAGTGTTAACTTATTCCTTATTACACATTTGTTCTGCTTATTTGTAGAGATGTCCTTTGCTGTCTGAAGTTCATTACAGCTTTCAAACTAGCTAGAAAGCATGTGGTTTTATGTCATTGGTTTTCAGCTTAGCTTCCAAACTATACTGTGGTTTTATGCTATTATTTTCAGCTTAGGAATTTCCATATCTCATACCAAAGGATTTTTTCTAATCTCTAGAACAAAATATTTTCATACTTGAGCAACTTGTGTGTACTGATGGTCGATAGCTTCCACATTGCAGACTTACTACTTTTGGCCTACTGATTCGGAAGCTCAAAAAAAATTTGAGTTAATGTGGCATGAGGTCACCAGTAAATATGGAGGGGAGACTACTTGTGAAATTATTCCTGTTAAGTTTGGGAGGTAAGTGAATGCTTTTTAATTCTTAGGAGTTAATTGTTGATTAATGATCTGATAATTTAAAACAGATCCCTGAAGGTTTCAGAAAGTTGTAACGGCATAGCAAGATTTGATTTCGAGTATTTGTGTGGCCAACCGGTATGCCTTGATCCAAAATTGTGTATCATAAGTTTGTATTATGTTTATTATGTGGCCAAGAAGCTTTTGAATATATTAACCTCATCAACTTTGTAATAGTAGTGTCAATAGAATGTGTGTGTGTGTGTGTGTGTGTGTGTGTGTGTGTGTGTGTGTTAGTTTGACAATCATCTCTATGCACATCAACACAATCATAAAGGTGCATTTTTGAGAATGATTGGATGAGGGATCGGAGAACTCATTTGTAGGCTATCAGTTTATCAGATTTAGTTTTTGGATATTGGCCTTTTTATATGCGAATTACTTCTGAAGTCTTCATTTCTCAGATTGGAGCAGCAGACTATATTGCAATAGCGAAGAACTATCATACAGTTTTCATATCTGATGTTCCTGTAATGAGCATGCGCATTCGTGACAAGGTATTCAAGTTCCTTAATGGTTTCTAGAGGTTTAACTTTTTGTTTGGCAGTTGGTTGGGTATTTAGGTATTTGGTATCCAGGATGATTTTTTTTCTTCTACATTGTGTGGATTCATTATGTGATGATTTATTTTTCTCAGTGGTCATACTATAAAATCCAAGACTACTGATTCTATTCAACATTTTGCATATTATATTTGTCATAGGATCTTCCCAGCTTTTTGTCCATCATTATGTGGATTAACCCTCAGTCACAAGCTAGATTAACCCAAATCTAGAATAAAGTGGATGGTCTAGATGGGAACCGCTTAATGAAACAGGTAGTGTTTTAGTGTGTGTATTTTGGTGATAACTTGATCAAAAAAACTGGTGTCCTCCTTGGAGAAGAATGCCCCTTATATAATGAATACAAGTTGAAGAAAATAAGGCATATCCTAAACAAGGAAAATATTTACAATTATTACAGGTATAAAATCAGCCATAGAATCTGCTAACTTTGGTATAAAATCAGCCATAGAATCTGCTAATTTTGGTATAAAATCAGCCATAGAATCTGCTATCTTTGAATGACTAGCTAATTCCTTTGACATCCCCTCTCAAATTGATGTCGGTAAGTTAACAAGCATCAATTTGCTAACAAGAAAGTTATGTCGCTGTCGTGTCATTGGTTTGGTGAAAATATCCGCAATCTGTAGAGTAGTGGAGATATGTGGGAGAGTGATAACTTGGCGATCATAGGCCTCCCGGATAGAGTGACAGTCAACCTCTATGTGCTTTGTGCGTTCATGGTAGACAGGATTGGCTGCAATTTGGATGGCACTAGTGTTGTCAGCATGTAAGGGAGTAGGTTGATCTTGGGTGAAACCAAGCTCTGTTAAAAGACCACGTAACCAAATGATTTCTGAGCATGCAGTAGACATGGCACGGTACTCCGCCTCAGTGGATGATTTGGAGACCGAGTCTTGCTTCTTGCATTTCCAAGAGATAAGAGCATCACCAAGAAACATACACCATCCGGTAGTTGATTTTCTTGTGTCCGGACAACCAGCCCAATCTGCATCACTATAGGCCTGTAGTTTGAGGGAAGAACCAGTAGGGAAGAATAAGCCATATCTTTGTGTGCCCAGGATATATCTGATGATGCGGCGGACTGCAAATAGGTGGAGATGCCGAGGGGCTTGCATGAACTTGCTGACAATATGGACAGCATAAGAGATGTCCGGGCGGGTGATAGTTAGATAGATAAGACTTCCAACCAGCTTGCGATATAAAGTGGGATTCTCAAGAAGTTCCCTTCACTCCGTCGATATTTTACATTAATTTCCATTGGGGTGTCAACAGAATTAGTGTTTGTGAGTCCTGCTAGCTGAACCAAATCCATAATATACTTGTGTTGATTCAAAAAGATACATTGAGGCTGATGATGCACCTCTAACCCCAAAAAATAGGTGAGTGGGCCGAGATCTTTCATGTGGAAAGTAGAGTGCAATAAATTCTGAAGTTTAGATATAGCCTCCATATCAGAACCGGTGATGACAATGTCATCCACATAAACAAGAAGAACAACTATGCCCTTGGATGTCCGTTGGAGAAAAAGTGAGGAGTCATACTGGCTTTGTGTAAATGAAAAACTAAGGAGGGTCGATCGAAACTTTTCAAACCATACTCGTGGTGCCTGCTTCAATCCATACAAAGAGCGTTTTAGTTTGCAAACTTCATTAGGGGAAGAAGTGGGCATACCGTAGGGAAGTTTCATGTAAACTTCCTCCTTGAGATCACCATGCAAGAAAGCATTCTTTACATCCATTTGATGTAAAGACCATGATTGTGATGCTGCTAGGGCGAGTATTGTTCGTACAGTGGTCATTTTGGCTACTGGTGCGAAGGTCTCTTCATAATTTAGGTCATACTCTTGCTTGTTGCCAAGAACCACCAATCTAGCCTTGTAACGTTCTATGGATCCATCAGAACGGAGCTTGATAGAAAACACTAACTTACTACCAAGAGGTTTCACAGATGGTGGACACGGTACAATATCCCATGTTTGGTTTTCTTCAAGTGCAAGAAGTTCTGTTTCAATAGCTCTCCGCCAACATTCATGCTCCATAGCCTGCTTATAGGATGATGGAATAGGAATAGAGGACAAGGTGGCTGTCAAAGATAAAGGAGAGGTGAAACCATACCTATCTGGTGGTTTACGAACTCGAGTACTTTGTCTGAGAGGTGCTGGTGCAGTTGTTGGAACAGGATCAGCATTAAGGGAATGAGCTGGAGGGGGTCCGAGAGGTGCTGGAATCTTGCGTCGTTGGTAGACTATGAGAGGCTTTGAAGGCATGGAATCTTCAGAATAATTAGTAAACATTGGAAAAACAGAGAATGAAGGAGAAAGGTCATCCTTGTGTGTGGAAAAAAAATACTGATTTTAAAAAAAAATCACATTTCGAGAAACCCGAATACGTCGTAGGTTGGGATCATAACAAAGAAAACCTTTTTGGTGCACCGAATAGCCTAGAAAAGCACATTGAACAGCTTGAGCTGTTAGTTTTGTCCGTTCGTGTGTAGGAAGATGAACATAACACACACAACCAAAAGTACGAAGATTAGAGTAATTTGGGGTATGACCAAATAACCGAAAGAAAGGGGAAACATGATTCAAGGAAGGAGAAGGTAACCTATTGATAAGATAGACAGCAGTTGAGAGAGCTTCACACCAAAAATGAGAGGGTACAAATGACTCTAATAGGAGGGTGCGAACAACATCTAGAAGGTGTCGATTCTTTCTTTCAGCCACCCCATTCTGTTGAGGGGTTGAAGGACAAGACCTTTGAGAAATTATACCATTGGTTTGTAAAAATTCTTGAAATAAATGAGACATGTATTCTCCCCCATTATCAGAACGAAGAATTTTGATACTAGCAGAAAATTGGGTCTGAATATGTGCATGAAAAAGCTTAAAGACAGAAAACAATTCATCTTTAGAATGCAAAAAATAAATCCATGTGAAGCGACTATAGTCATCAATAAAAGTGACAAAATACTTGTAATTAGCATGGGAAGTAACTGGCGCCATTCCCCACACATCACTATGTATCAAATCAAAAGGCTGGACTACTTTAGGTGTGTGAGTGGGAAATGGCAGAACTTTACTTTTTCCAAGCCTACAAGAATTGCAATCAAATTGAACAGTACTAAGAGATGGTGACCCTTTATTGCCAAGTAAACCAGAATTTAGCAAAGTATAAAGCACATTAGAGTTTGGATGTCCAAGGCGTTTATGCCATGCTCGGTAATCAACATAAGCAGAATTGCAAGTGATAACAGATGAAGAGGAATATGAAGACATAGGAAACTGAAGAGGAAAAAGACGTCCAATTTTAGGCCCCCTTGCAATCATCTTCCCCGATTGCTGATCCTGCACCACACAACCAGATTTAGAAAATTCCACTTTACAATCATTTTCAACTAATTGTCCAACAGAAACAAGATTAGTGGTAAGGTTAGGAGAGACAAAGACATTGGTTATGGATGAAGAAACATCACCAGTGGCAGTGATAGGTAAGGAGTTTCCATCAGCTGTATAAATCTTGAGATTTCCAGGATATTTATTTACATTGGTGAGGAATTTAACATTGTTTGTCATGTGATGGGAAGCTCCAGAATCAAAGTACCACGGTGAAGGTTTAGAGAAAGGTTTACCTGAGAGTCCTAATGCGGAAAATGTAGAAATGATCATTTGCTGAATCATTTCAGGTGTCACAGATTGAATAGGAGCAGGAGCACTTTGTGTCAGATGAGCTTTATCCTCAGAACTACCAGCATTAGAAGAACCAACTGAGACAGTGTATGCCGTTCCAGATCTCTTGGGAGGTCGAATAGGACATTCCTTGATAATATGTCCATCCTTTTTGCAATAGTTGCAGAATTTTTTTGAACAACTTGAAGCATAATGGCCAAATTCTTTGCAGCAATAACACTGAATAGTACTCATGTCCTTACCTTTTGACTTGCCTTGGGCTACATAAGCCATAGGAATAGGAATGGATTTAATTTGTTCCATGGTGGCTTGAGTGAGAAGCCGTTGTTCCTCACGAAATAAATCATTGAGACATGCATCCAAGGATGGAACAGTTTCTCGATTCATAAGATTAGATCTGGTGCTTTCAAATTCAGATCTCAATTTCATAAGAAATTGATCCCTCTTAGTAGTTTCATGTACAGATTGAACAGAAATAAGACCTTCGGGAGGTAAGGTAGCATAGACAATATCAGTATATTCAGCCCAAAGATTCATGAAGATAGAATAAAAATCTGAGATTGAGAGACTGCCCTGTTGAAGACTTGCTAGCTCGTATTCAAGTTGAAACCGACGAGCAGTGTTGTGTTGACTATAGAGTTTTTTCAGATAATTCCACATTTCAGCTGCAGTTTTGAAGGGTCGAAGATTCAAGATGATGTTGGATTCTACAGATCCTAGAATCCATGTCATGATTTGAGCATCCTTGACTTCCCACTTGGAGTGCTCATCCTTGTCTTTGTCAGGTGCAGGTTTGCTGCCATCAATATGACCCCATAGATCTTTGCCTTTGACAAATATCTTGAAGTGAAATGCCCAGGCTGAGTAGTTTTTGCCATTGAAACGAATCAAGAATTCATGCTTGTCTGAAGACATGAGGCTGAGATAACTTGATCAAAATAACTAAGAATAATGAACTGAACTAGGACTGAGAGAAAGAGACACAGGAGAATTCAGAACTCAAGCTCTGATACCATGATAACTTGATCAAAAAAACTGGTGTCCTCCTTGGAGAAGAATGCCCCTTATATAATGAATACAAGTTGAAGAAAATAAGGTATATCCTAAATAAGGAAAATATTTACAATTATTACAGGTATAAAATCAGCCATAGAATCTGCTAACTTTGGTATAAAATCAGACATAGAATCTGCTAACTTTGGTATAAAATCAGCCATAAAATCTGCTAATTTTGGTATAAAATCAGCCATAAAATCTGCTATCTTTGAATGACTAGCTAATTCCTTTGACATTTGGTAGATGAACTTGATAGTTTAGTGAACAATATTTGTAGTCTAATAGAGGAATTTGATGTCTCTGGTTACTATTTTGTTTTTCACTGCAGTTATTCTTAGTTGAATCTTTGATTCTTTGCAGGCACGGAGGTTTATTACCCTTATTGATGAGCTGTACAATCATCACTGTTGCCTTTTTTGTTCTGCAGCATCTTCTATTGAAGACCTATTTCAAGGAACTGATGAGGGTACACTTTTTGATCTGGAAAGGTAATTTTGCATCCATGCTACAATTCTAGATTTAGGAAAATATGTGTCCAACAAATCACTTTGCTTAGACTCTTATCTATTCTAGTTATTTTCACTTGTCTGTGTTGTGTCTTTGGTTATTTGGAAAAGATGAGCACTTGAAACCCTCCTGATAGTTACAGGCTTGTCTGATTTCAGTTCAATGAGTTGGAAACTATGCTTGCTTAATTTGAAATTTTTTTTGTTCTGTTCAAAGTAGTCACACACAATCCTTTTTTGGTCAGAGGAGCAAGCAGCTCCCTTAAAAACTTCAGAAAACAAAATCAAATGAGGGAAGAAGCTCTCGAGAGCTCAGATACAACATGAGAGGTTTCTCATTCCAAAAGGTTTTAATACCTGCTGAGGCTGCGGTCTGGGTCAATCAGTGTCCGCAGGGCAAGTACAAGGCCAACCAATCTCTAGGGAAGAGGGGAATGCGCCAGACTGGCTGAACACCAAATGTAGCTTTGAGTTCTTGCATTGCCCATATGTCCCCAGTCCTGGGGATCCTGTTTCTGCATTGCATTAGTTGCAGGAATGGTATCTGAAATAATCCTCAGACAACAACCCATTAGATTCCTTGCTTTCTTCAGTGGCACAAATCTCCAACATGGCATGGATTTGTTCTGCAGCAACAATATTTTTCCTATTTGATCAACAATAATCCAGCCCATACCCAGGACTGTAAGAAGTCAAGAACGAGCAGTCCATGACAATAGTAAAGTTAGAGTTGGGGGAACTGGAGCTACAAGACCACAGTATCTGGAATTTTTCATAGACTAAAAATGCTAGTTGTATCTAAGGCTGTGCATTTGGTTTAAAACCGAACCGAACCGAACCAAATATACCGAACCGAAATTTTTGAATTTTCAAAATCCAAAACCGAACTGAAATATTTTGGTTCGGTTCGGTTTAAATCAAAAACCGATTTTGAAACTGAATTTTTTGTATCAGTGTGGTCATTGACTCATTTGCATAAGATAAAAAATAAAACAAGAAGTATAAGGTATTCAAAATCCAACAATCGAACTAGCATCTACCAAGAATGACAAAAAATATACTCAGTCCAATTGTAATCCAATAGATGCTTAATCCCACAATGGCATAATATACAGTAACAAGACACTTCAAGTCTTCAACAGTTCAACACTTCAACTTCATGCTTGCAAGACAATGTACAGTAGCAGAATACTTCAATTTCATACTTGCAGAGTTGTAGGATGATCTTATAATATTATTCTGATGAATCTGATCAGTGATCATCATGTGCTGATTGAAATTTGAATACTTGCATATATAAGGTTGAGAATAATTCCAACAAGTAGGGCCAAAGTAAAACTTCTATTTGTCTTTTCTTGATATATACCAAAATCATCAGTTACCAGATCATCATTCATCAAGGTCCAAAGAGACATGTTGTCAACAAATCAAAAGAAATACAAAAACATAAAAAAATTATTTTGAAAAACAGAATTATAGATGACAAAGTCTTGAAGAACCCCATTTTCCAGGACAATTAATCAAATTAATAAGGTTACAAACAAAACTGAAAATATAAATACAAAAGTGACTATTAATAATACATTATGTTTCAAATCAACTTATAAGTCAAATAACTCAGTATCAACAACTGTGATTATGTGGTTCAGAATAAATATGATCAATTTAGTAATCAGTTAGCCTTTGAACTTTGAAGAATTATATCAAATCCATTAAAAAATGCTTGAGAAATCTCTCGTAGTCCCGTGTACAGAACAAAAGTAAACTTTAATATATATGCAAAATTGCATGAAAGATAAAAAATCAGAGGCCAGAAGTTCCAAGCAGCCATGTTATTACTAGGGTGAAGCTAAAGGAGATAACAGTCCAATTAGTCACTTGCGCACATGCGAGTATAGTATATGACAATGATTCAATATTGTCATCGCCTCAAACACCAAAAAACAAAAAAAGAACAAAAAGCTTATGAAAAATTCAACAAAAATCATTAAAAAAATCACAAAACAATTCCAAAAGGGTTATATTCGTCTTTGATCTATTGTCAAAATCCAGCATCCCTCTCCCCATGCGTGAATGGTGGGTAGTGATTGCCTTCACAGGCCATCCAAATAGCCGTGCCATTGCTACAAAGCGAAGAAAACGAAACTAGAGAAGGGAATCATAGTCCAATAAGGAAAATTAACATGAAACACCTCAGCATCAAAACACCAAAGACAAAAAACAAAACAAACCTTATAGAAAATAAAAAAATATAAAAAAAACTTTAAATAAAAGCAAAAATTCAGGAGGCTCGGATTTGGCTTTGATGTATCATCAAAAACAAAGATGCCTCTCTTCAGGCATCAACCCGCTCCTACAAAATAATAGCCGATGGTTGCCTTCGCAGGCCATCTAAATAGCCAAACCATTGCTACAAATAAAGTCATAGACCCATAAAGGAGGGTGAAACCAGAGAAGGGGACCAGACCCAGAATCAAGACTAAATTCTAAAATGAGAAAATCTCACTATCTCAGACTAAGTTCTAATTTTTTATTGATCAAACTTTCAACTAGTTAGCACACAATCATTTTTTTTTTTTTGAATAGGTTACATAGCAAGTTGTATTTGATATATATCAATATTATATGAATATTGCTTGCATTGATCTATGTGATTTCTAAAAGAAGTATTTTTTTTTTAAAATAACAAAAGCATTCATTATTACAATAGTTACATTTGGTTTTAGTTAACTTGTTCGATTGTATGAATTTTATGTAATGCTCCCATATAACTGATCGTACTGCTATTTTTTTTTTTGGCATTGAAGTCTTTGTACACGTAGATACATTGTCCTCGTTCGAAACTTTCATAGGCGTAGAACTTTCTTGAGAATTTGAATTTGGCATTGGATTTGGAATAATTGGATTTGTATTCAAAAGCTCATGACTATCATTCTCGTTTTAACATTTATCAACAAAGAATATAGACTAAATCGTATAAAATCAACACTCTAATTTAATTTTATGAAACTCAATTAAATTTCATAATTTCATAAATCCTCTTACCTTATAGCTTGATCTTGATGATGCTATTATAGAAAAATGAGAGATTGAAACTTGGAGTGTCGAACGATTGTCACAGAGAGATCTTGAGATGTCGGGATTCAAAGGTGGAGGGGGGTGGACGAAAGCGACACGTTGTTGAAGACTGAAGGATGTTGGATTGCTGGAGAACTTTTGAACTCTTCTCACCGTGATGATTGCGTGATAAAACCTCTAATCCCGACACGGCGCAGCGCCGCAGCTGCAGAGATAAAGCAGAAGAATGATCGGGAGTTCGGGACTGAGGATTTACTTATCTAACAATAAAATCGTATAAAATCAAAAAACCCTAATTTAATTTCACAAAACTCAATTAAATTTCATAATTTTATAAATCCTCACTTTGCATCTTAATCCTGATGATGCCGTTGTAGAAAAATGAAAGATTGAAACTCAGAGCGTCTAAGGCTGGTCACAGAGAGATCTTGAGGCGTCGGGATTCAGAGGTGAAGGGGGGTGGACGAAAGCGATGTCACGTTGTTGAAAATTGAAGGATGTCGGGTTACTAGAGAACTTCCAAACTCTTCTCACCGTAACGATTGCGCAATAAAACCTTTGATCTTGACACGACATGGTGCTGCAGTCGCAGGGATGAAGGAGAAGAATGATCGGGAGTTCGAGACTGGAGATTTAGGGTTAGGGTTAAAATGAGAGCGGCGAAGTGGCGAACCGAACAACTAATACGCTGATATATATAGTTATGTTTGTGAACTGATTAGCCCAAAACCAAAACCATATATATATATATATATATATAAAATTCGGTTCGGTTCGATTTTTACAATTTTTTAAAATTAAAAACTAAAACCAAAACCAAAACCGAATAACGAAATTTTTATTTTTCAAAACCGAACCGAACCGAAAACCGAATAATCCGAACCGAATCGATTATTCGGTTTTGGTTCGGTCGATTTATTCGGTTTGAACCGAATATTGCACAACCCTAGTTGTATCAACATGTTGCAACAAATCATTTGTATCTTTGAAAATCATCTTGCATCTAGGATTTTACAATAACCAAAGTAGGTAACCAATCATAAATCTAGTACTCTCTTGGACTCTACAACTTTTTAGTTTGGATGACTGGCCGCAGGCTATAAGATCCAAGGTGCTACTAGTATACCCTGGGAAAAGAGCAAATTCCAAACCCTTCTAGCAGAAGATAATGAAAGAGCACAAAAAATGTCTTACTATGAAAACCACTGTAGTCACAACTTACAAATAGTATGACCTGTATTCCCTCGAGAATTGAGAAAATCAAAAGTCCAAATGCACTGGTGAGCAACTTGAGAAATAAAATGAAGGACTGTTGGCAACACAACGATACACCAAAACTTCCTCATCAACCAACTCTCAGGAAACCTCTTGATCAAATCTTGCGTGGTAAATATATGTAGCTGCCATCTTCACTGTTGTGGGCTGGCCATTGCCTTTCACAGTCCAAGATAGAGCCAGCTTTTAGAAGAATCTCGAGGAATTGGGAAGAGGCCTCCTCCAAAATTCTCCCTGCAAGCATATTTATACTTCATGTCTTCCACCCAAATAAGATGCTCAAGCTCCTCCATCTGGCTTAGCTTCTTCATCATCATAGCCAGCTGTACATCCCCCTGAGATCCAGTTCCCAACTCGCCATTCTCCAAGTAATGTAAGTAATCTCCCGCCTATTCTAGTCTTTACCTCTCAAAAAACCAGAAATGAGCTTCTCAATGCTGTGAATAATCACTTTAGTAACTCAAGACCCAAAGTCACAGAGCATGAAGTTACTTTTCCATAATGAGCTGTTGGACTCTATGCTTTCTACATTTGACCCTTTTCTTGAAATACTATTCAATAATAGACCTTTGTTGTGCATAAAATGATTGCAGTTCTTAATCCTCTTGAATTGGTTTTTGAAGTTCATTTAGAATGTCCTTTTTTGTTTGCAGTTTCCAATTTGAAACTGAGACCGAAGGTGGAAAACTACGTCAAGATGTTTTAGCAGCTGGTAGCGTTGGCTCTGGACCTGCTCCCCTTGGAATTGCATCTTTGTTATCTGGTCAAGAAGAAATGTTTGCCTTTCGTCGAGCTGTAAGCTTGTCCCCCAACTTGGCTCCTTTTGTTTATTTTTCTAAATTTCCTTTTTAGGATGTTATAGATGTCTCCTGCTATTAAAAGCTAGTTTAGAGTAGAAGATTGGCTGCACCATGCAAACAGCATTTTTGTAGAAATTTTGAAGATTATTACACATAGTGTTCTGGGTTAATATGGGTTCTGGGTTCAGGCATGCTGGAGATCAACTTAATATGGCAATAGAGAAATTGTAATGCTGTATACTTTTTTGCTTTAGTTTCTGAATTTATCTTGACCAATGGTATCTTACTCAATATATCTGTGCTTACTTTAGCAGTTAATTTTCAGCATATGGATCATGCATAGACTTAATTAATATCTTCGGACATAGAGGAAATCTTCCCTTCCAGTAATTGGTGGAAGTCATTACACTTCATACGCAGTGTTTAGATGATCTGTGCTTTTGTTCCCCTTTGTGGGCATGTATAGTACAGCTTGTTAATTTCTTTTGAGGCCATATGAGTTCAGGAAAAGCACCAGAATCCAGTCATCAACAAAATATAAACCTGCAAGTGCTACTGATCAGATTTTTTTGTGAAGATCCAATGCTAACATTTTTGCCGCAAAAGAAAAAAAAAAAATTAATAGTAACTTAGGCATGAATTGTGAATTGAGTCATTCAGATTTTTTTGTTTTTTGTGTTTCATTTTAGGAAATTATGCTTGACATAAAACTTCATTTGCAGGTTTCACGTTTAATCGAGATGCAAACAGCCCTATATGTGGAAGGGGTTCAACTTAATCATCCTTTCTTTCAACATCATAGCCAACATTTGTCAAGTCATGCTGCTGCTCAACATCAACTATAATGTCTCCCTAGTTTGGGTCAACGTGAATGGAAATGGCGGAAGATTATTCCCCCAATAGTTGAATATGTTCTCATTGTTTCAAATAGACAGCGGCCCAGTTGGAAGTTCACTTGTCAATAAATACGGACCTCTATTGCAGCTGCTCTGGTATACGCCTCGTAAAAAAAAAAAAAGCGCAATGTTGATGTTCAAGATTTTTTTCTTCTTTTACCCTCTTGATCTTTCGCTAATCAGAACTCATATTCTCTTGGGTTCCATGTTTTAGTTTTAATTCTAATTTTATTTCACTTCTGCCAACCAAGGCGTTGCTCACATAAAGTATTTTTGGGTTGCAATCCTGGTAAGGTTTTAAATCTCACAGCTCTCTGTAGCAGGGCCAAATGATCTTTCAACTCGCTTGCAGTTATTATATTCAGCACTTGTTTACGAGAGATTTTATATATTTTATTTGTTATAAGAGGCAGTTTCGTCTTTGAAAGTTTTAATTAATTTTCAAAAAATTGAATAACTATTTTTATATGGAGAAGTAATAGTTTTTCTTGATATATAATATGATAAAATTATAAATAAAATTTATTTACTATGAATTAATTTAGGAGCTAGATCGAAATATGTTTCAAAAAGTCTACACAAACTCGCCCTTGGGGAGAAAATATAGCACAACAGTCGAAATAATAGCGTGTGATGCCTGATGATAGTTTTTAAAAATCAAATAATATGAATTTAGTGAAAATCAATCAAAATTTGATTTTAAAAATTTCAGAAAAGTCTCAATTTATATTATTTTTATAATATAATTTATTTTTAGTCTAGTGATTAAGAATTTAATTTTGAATTTTATTGACTCAGATTTTAGAGCAGATTTTTATTTTTTTTAATATTTTAAGTATTTTTTACCCAATTATATATATATATATATATATTAAAAATAAAAATTTTAAAACTAATTTAATTAAAATCGAAAAGAATTACTTTTAATTAAAACAGATCGAAACGAATGGAAACTCATGGATAATGGATTCTAATTAAAAACCTTGCTTTTAAGAGCTCCTGCCCCGTCGTCCAGTGCAGTCCCATGCTGTAGCAGGACCTTCTGGAGTAAGACACCTGTCTGAACACGCGTCGTCCTCGTCCTCCGTGCTAAGCTACGTGTCCGGCCAATGTTTGCTCCCCATCTCGATAAATACCGCTAAACAGCACTCTCTCACCGCAAAATCAACTGAAAGAAAAAAAGAAAGCAAGCAAGCAGGCAACAGTTGAACGACAGCAGAAATGGCGTCCCAGGAGGATGCTTCCCGCAAGGTCCATGAGACCCGAGGCTATGCGGAGGTCAGATTTCATTTCATCTCATCTCTGTTCCGCCATCGCAGAGATGGTTCTCTCTATTTATTATTCTCTGTTGCTTTTAACTCACAGGAGAAGAAGGACCAGATGATGGACAAGGGGCGAGAGGCGAAGGACAAGACGTGTGAAAGCACCCAGGCGGCCAAGGAGCGCGCCGAGCATGGCAAGGAGCATACGGGGAGCTACCTCCAAGAGAAGACTCAGGCTGCCAAGGCGAAGGCCTCCGAGACCGCCCAGTCCGCCAAGGACACTGCTCAGGTCGGCAAGGAGAAAACTGGCAGCATTCTCCAGCAGGTTGGTTGTTTTCTTTATCTATGTTCTTCTTGTTGTTGCTGGTTCGGTGTGGTGATGTTGTTGGGTGATGAACGGGTTGGCAGACGGGGGAGAAGGTGAAGAGCGCGGCGCAGGGGGCTGCGGATGCGGTGAAGAACACGTTGGGCATGGACGGGGAGAAGAAGGATGTCAGCCACCAGAATAATATGTAATGTAGAAATTACAAGACCAATTGCTGCTACTCATCTACTTGGAGTGAACCTGAACCTGTGTGTTTGTCAGTAATTTCCCTTTGCTTTCTGATGTAACTAACTGACTCGAGTTTTATTAATCTCGAGTTGATGCTGGGTTCTCGAAATAAACATCAGTTTTTCTGTACTTTCAGCATTTGATACATCTCATCATATACACAAAAACCAGTAACAGCTCCATCAAATTGAGAATCAAGATGACTGCAGAAGAATACATAAACCAAATCGAGATCCCACTGAAACATCACATGAACAACACTCGACTATTCTATAGTCTAATTCGGTTGCTTATAGAAATTGGCGAAGTCTACAAAATAGTCCCTGATTATGATTTGAAAGCACCACCAAGGCCTAATGTTGCAGTAAGCCACCTGCAGACATCATCCATCTCTTCTGGAACTGTGAAGTGGCCAATCCTGTTGAATTTCAATACTTCATCAGCTAAAAGAGAGAGAAAAAGAGTTTTCGCAACCATGAGCCTTCAAAGATGAATTTTGCGCACCCATTGTATGATTTGAATGCAAGATTGCGAAATCCAACTGATCTCAAAATCTCTGCAGATCTTGCTCCGTGCTGATACATGACTACATCATCCCCTGCAAATAACTTGTCCTCAACTGTTATTTCAAAACAATCACTTCTCTTTGAATGAACAGAGTGGTATACCCCTTCCATGACAGAGCATGACAGGCAACGCGGCTGCCCTTCTCGTAGCATCTTGTGACATCTCCATCTTGTTCTTCAAGCCTCTGAAAGCATGTTGCATGAGATTATGGGTGAGTTTTGTTTAGATAATGGCACTGGACAGCAGATGTACCAAACAGATAAGATTGCGAGGGGATGGACCTGGAACATGGAAGCCAGCCACTAAGACCAATAGCTACACTTAGATTGACAGGATACGGATTGCCATTTCCATATTTTCCATGAGAAAAGCAAGTGGCAGAGTACAGAGCAGACGCAGCTCCCATGCTGAAGCCTCCCACGCCTAGCTCGACTTCAATGACCAAAAACATTGCAGCGTCATTAGAAGTTCAATCACTATGATTTGGAAATTCTGAACAAAGATGCAACTTGAAAGGAAAGAAACAGGAAGATCGATCGAGAAACTGAGTATATTGTGGAGCATACCATCGGGAGGCTCAGTGGACAAGAGGTTTGCAACATGGGCAGCAGTAGCATCAATTCCCTCAACATCATCATGGCCATCTTCTGAAAATTCTCCAACATCAAACCCTGAGCAGCAAAAGCCAAAGTGACATGACATCTGACCGGTCATGGCAAGTTAATTTCGGAGAAAGCTATTAAACCTACAAGCATTGCAAGGGAATCCACCATAAGCTGCCACCGGCCGGGTTGGAGCAGTCGGGCAAATCCATTTAATCTGCAGTACTAAAGGCAGTTAGCTGAAAGATTTGAAGGGAGTGGCACTTGTTCAACAAATGGTTCAAAATGCTCTCGTGCTACAAATTACAGCATAGTCTGCAGGCTTACATTTGGAAGGGGAAGGCTTTCCAAACCCTGGGACCAGCTGCAAAAGGCAAGCACAGTTGAATGAGACAGTGTCTTCAGAGAAAGACATGGTTTGAGTTTTTCTAACTCAAAATTCAATGAAAATGTGCTTCCTCGAAAGGAAATTAGAATTCATGTGTGTTTTTGTGAAACAGAGTATGAATCTCAATTTGCTTCTCCTTGTATAATGCTAGAATCTGAATCATGCAGCACTGAAAATGATTAGCTTTTGTGTCTAACGCGTAACTGGTCATGAAGGGAACTCAAGCATGTTCTCTTTTCCAATTCACAACTGTTTTGATCCAAAGCGACCTCTAAAGAATCTGCGGAAAGTGGCAACGGATAGCTATTGGAGTTTTGTTTTCTTCAATTACCGGCCGTCGTTCCGTCGCCTATCAAATCCACTAGAGCGGAATCTTGCATGAAATGGAGTCATATTTTTCGTGTCGTTCAACTTGATTCTTCTGGAGCAGACAAAAGGACATTTGGACATTCCCCAAATCTCTATATTCTCTCCCTCTGCAGCCAGAATGTAACAAGGATAGGGTGGCTCTATCCTACACGCTAAGCAGATAATGAGTTGTTTTAGCATGTTAACTGTAAAAACTAGGAATATGTCAAAAGGAAAGCAAGACAAGAAACCTGTGTTGATTATAGCAGGGAATGAAGTCATAGCACCAACAAAAAGGCAAAAAAATTCATGTCTAGGAAACTAAATATAGATTGATTGAAGTTAATTATCAGCGTTAAGCAAACTAAATGCTGAGTATAAAGACAGATAAATACCTAGCACCATTATCACCAAGGCCGTGAAGCCAAACGATGGTGACAAGGTGCCTCCCCTTGGGTTTGATCACATAAGTCCTCCCGAACTCGAAAGGCCTTCTAGTATTCCTATTACCTGCGATCATCGATTGAATGATAAGAAAAAAAGAAAAAGAAAGAACAAAAGAATTCACAGTTGTGTGTGGCATGAGAAGAAGAGAAGCAAAACCAGGTGGAAGAGAACTGCTTCCATGGCTCATCTTGCTCGATAATGACGAAGAAGCTGGTTGACTGTCCTCTATTTGTAATGGTTCAGGAACAAGAATAAGAACCCACGTAGAATCTGAAGGCCACTAGTGTTCTTCCTACAAACACCCGCTGCAAGCTGTACCTGAAAATGCCCAAGGAACGATAACGAAAGGCGGGGGAAAGCAGAGAGGCTTTTTCTACGCAGAGAATCTATGCGCAGAAGAGATCTCAAAACATATACGCACGAGGCATTGAGGCAACAAGACACAAATGCAAGAGGAAGAGAAGCAAGGTGAAGCCTGAAAGCGATATGATGACTAGATTTTTAAGCAAGAATCAATGCTTTCCTGGCAGTGGTGGTGGGGGAGATGGAAGGAAGCAACAGCTACTAGAGAATATATTCAGCAATGTTCATATTTAATCTCGTGTTGTTTCGGAAGAACAATGACATCCAGTAGGGAAAGGCATGGCAGCGAAGGAGACATTGATTTTCTTTTTCTCAAACGCGTGCGCTTTCCTTGTTTGTTTCATCTTGTATCATCCTCCTGACTATTGATTACAGCCGCAGGACAGCAGTCAACTTCTTTTTCTACTTGCAGAAGCACAATGGACGGACGTAAATAATCGGCCGTGGTTCATATGAATGCACGAAAAGCCAGAGTTCCCGACCGTCAAGAGACCTTTGCGAATCTAACACTCCAGACATTGAGAATGAAACACAATTCAATCTGAAAGGTTAGAAGCCAACTACAAATGTGTAAAGTCTTTGATCTGAACAGAGAGAAGAAGTTCGGTGCATTGCCATTGATGAGTAAAGAAGAAACACTTGCATGAGATTGTGATTCACCATGAAGAGAAAAGGAAAAGTGAAATGCATTCTTCTTGAGGGGGTTCTATTGTGAGAACTGATGGGCATTAACGGCGGCAACATTCTCAATTATTAACCAGAATTAGGTGAAGGCACGGGCTTTCGAGACTGCTAATTGGATGTTTGATTATTGACAACAAAATCTAAAAGAAAATGAGTTTTAAAATCTTTGGAATATTGATGTCGGGATACTTTTTCTTGCTTTGATCCTTCATTTTACGATGTGGGAATGTTCTTGCTGCAATGATTATCTTGGGACGAAGGGAACTCGACGCCTCGTCTTCTCCGTCCTACAATCAAAATCTCATTTTCTTTTTGTCATTTTAAAATTTATTTAACCAAACTTAAATTCTGAAATTTAGAATTTAAAATGCAGTGAATTGCGTAATTTTTGGCATTAAGTATTATAACTATTTAGTTGATACTTAGTAATTATTTAATTGTCTAATTCCCGATAATTAGTTCCATAACCCAAATATTTTTATAAATCATACTTTTTATTTTATAATATGGAACATAAATTTTTAATCAGCGAACAGAGGAATATTCGTTGCATATTTGTCATGTTTTTACAAATATACCTTTAAAGTGATAATTAAATTGTGAAATAACGTTTGTACTTCCGAAATCATCGTTTTCCCCAAACTGGGGTTGCTCCATTGAAGTAAAAGCCCTGACAGTCTAAAATCCGACCATTAGGGCATATCTCTGTAATTGACGGAGATTAATTTCGAGAGGCTTATAATGGTGCGAAAATCAGGGAAAAAAAGTTTTTAAGTAACAAATTATCTATTTTATTATAAATTTATAAAAAAATTACTCATTTTATAATAAAAATTAATAAAAATATCATCTCGATTAGAATATTCAAAAATTTTTGAAATCAGGATTAGAATCAGTTCATTTCAAAATTATTTTTTTCTTGTAAAATCAATATTACTTATTTTATACTATTATTAAATTAAATTATTATAAAAAATAATAATAGAATTTAGAACATCTGCGACAAATTCTGCTGGTGTTTCACACTCGTACTTGTCCCTAATTATCTGAGGTAGTTTCCTCCGATAATCCGCATTTCCTCAACATGATTTCAAACGGCAGAAAAATTTAGAAAACACGTTATACTTGCAGCTCAAAGGACAACAAATCAGCTCATTCAATTAAAAAACTTTCAAATCAAAAAAGCACATCCTAAATTGCACAAAGAACTATTCTAAAATGACAAACCCTAACCCTAACCCTAACCCTAACCCTGCATGGAACTTCCTGGTGAGCACCCCTTTCGGTGAGAAGCGGACCTACCCTGGCTTGTTCTCTTTCACTTAGTATGGTTACTGAGGGCAAAACCATCTTTTCCCACATTCAGTTAGCATTAACCATCTTCTATCGTATAAGTTCCCATGGACTTATAAATAACGTATTTGGAGATTTCAGGGACTCATATGCAATAGTCAGATATTCATGGACTTCTATATAACTAGAACAAATTTTAGGGACGGATATGCCATTTACTCTCAAAATTATAGGAACGCCTGAAAAATAACCTAATTTCATGTACCCTCACATATATCCCTCAAAATATAGATCCTTTCTCATATATCGGTTTGTTTTCACCATGAAAATTAATTTTAAAAAAAAAAAAGAAGGAGAGGTACAATTACCTTTCTGCCCCCCTTCAACCTGCACCAGTACAATTGTCAAAATCAAATCAGCGTACGAGTATTAGTATCAAAAAGATGCAAATATTTACAAATCTACCACTCACAATATTTTTCAACAATGCCACTCAAATTTTACGGAAATACCACTTGATATTTACACATGTGCCACATACAATTAGCACACTAAATTTTTACAGAATCGTCATTGAATATTTAAAAAATGCTACAAACCGTTCGGCCATGTATTTTTTACAAAAATAATGAAAATGTTGGATGTCGAGTGTTATGGGAAAAAATTTCGGTATATCACTAAAAAATAAACTAAATTCTTGTAGCCCTGTAAAAGTTTGAATATCACATATGCCCTGAAAAATGTAGATTTTTTCTCATATACCGATGTGGTTAATGGCCATCAGTTTTCACCATTAAAACCAAACGGATACAATTAATTATATTTCTACTCTTTTCACTTATATCCTTGCACTTGTCAAAATCAAATCAGTAATATATATATATATATATATATTCTTATAAGAAAGGTAATAAAATACATTTTTATTGTGCTCTTTTCTACATTGATAATTTTACCCTTAAAATTCTATTAGATTACTAGATATATTAGACTTTTTATTTTTTTTAATAACAATAAATGTTTTAATCTTTTAATTGATTTTTGCCATTTCTTATTTTAAAAGATTTCTTTCAATTTTTTTCATCAATTTATTGTCTTTTAATTGAGAGAGATTTTCGATATTACTTTGTTTAGATTTTTAGTTTTGGTAAATGGTTACCATTCTCTTTTTCGTATGATTTCTTTTGCTTCTTCTTCCCGTGATTTTTCTTCCTTCTTCTTCGAATCCTCCTCTTTTTCATTAATTTTTTCCTATTGATTCCTTGCGAGATTGTTTTCAAGGATTTAGGGATTTTCTTCCCATCGAATCCATCATTATCATTTGTTGAATAAAATCCTAGCCCATGAAAGTAAGTATTTCAAATAAATCACACATAGTCAATACTATTTTATCAATTTTCATCTTTTTCTCTATAAACTTTTTCTCTAATGAATTAGTTTCTTGGATTTTATTGTGGAAATGGAACAATTCAACACCAAATTATACGACAAGTATCAAAACCTTAAGGTTTCTGAATTTTAAGCTCCTTTTGCTTTGTATGATTTTATTGTATTATTGATTTGAGCTCAATGATATCAAAAGAGGAAGTTGTTTGTGTGACACTTTTAACCCAGCACAATATTATCCTTAAGTATGCGCGGTCTGTGACCCATCTGATCCTAGAATTTTATTTTTTTCAATTCCTTAGGAAAAGGTTTCGTTATTAGATTTATGATAGTCATCATATTTAACTTACTCTTAACTCTTGCATTTTATCAATATAAAATTTAAAACAATTGCTGCCAGTTACAGACCCTACTGCTTGTTCACTGGCCTATCGAGCTTAACAATTTTCCTCCCTTAAGGGCTAAGCGTTTTTGCTGAACTAGTCCACATTGATTAAGAAGTGTGAAATAACTATGATACCACTATATAATAGTTTCGACTTAACACTATATTGTTTCTAGGTCTCTGTGACCCATGACTCATCTAGCTCTAAGATTTTATTTTTTCCAGCTCCTCGGGATCTCGTTATTGAGTCTGCAATAGTTATCATATTTAGTCTAGTTTTAACTCTTGTACTTTATCGATATAAGATTAAAGACAACTGTTGCGAATCATAAGTCCTATTGCCCAGTCCATTGGCCTATCGGATCTAACATTTTGAAAAAGAGGAGAGGAGTGAATCCAAATATTGGCATCTAACTTGAGAAACAACAAACAACTTTTTTTTTTATAATTATAATATAATTATTTGCATGAAATGTAATTTTTTTCTTCCAAATTCTGATATTATTAATTTTTGGTTTTAATACGAGTTATTTTTTTATAAACTATCTGATTTGAAAATCTTCGCTTTAAGATCACTTTAGACCAAATTTTTTATTTACTTAATTTTACTGTAAGTTGTGAAAAATAATATGGTAGCAAAGATATCATCGTTTATTTTTTATTGAATTGTAATTTGAAATTGCATATGTTGCATATATTTTATTCTTAATAAAATTTAATCAGTATAAAAATGAGTACTTTTTGATATTTTGTTAAACTATAGTAAATATTATTTTTTTACTATCTAAACATAGCAAAATTTAAAGAAAATGAGAAGGTGTCACTTAATTGAAACAAATAAAAAAAAAATATAAGTATATACTCAGTGAAACCATTTTGATATATATTTCACAGTTGTGAAAAGCAAATCAAAATTTTTTCAATTTTCACGTATTTTTAATATTTTTTTTCCTAAATTATATGCGTGGTTGAAGTTTGAGCTGCTTTGCTTGATACAGATGCCTGTCTTGAGATTTGTATTTCTGGGTCGAACAGCGTTTGATGACCGTACATCCATATCGACTGCCTCAAGATTCGTGCATATGGTCAAAGGCGAAGTCTTTCTGTTCGCGAATCCCCTAGGTGTGCGCTGGGGTTTTGACGTCGAGCTTCGAGACGATGGAGGAGCCTTGGAGGATCCTCGAGTTCTACAGCGGCATTGGTGGAATGGTACGCAAATACATCTCCTAAACTCGTCGTTTCTCTTTCTCTTCTGATTCTTTCCGGACCAGGGCTTCTTAGCCAATCTCCCCAACCTCTTGTGCAGAGGTACTCGTTGATGAAATCCGGGGTTCAGGGGCAGATCGTCGAGGCCTTCGACATCAACGACACTGCTAACGACGTCTACCAGCACAACTTCGGCCATCGCCCCTTCCAGGTCTCCTCCTCCTCCTTTTTCTCCTCTTTTTCTTCACAATTGCTCTACATGCAACGTTGTGTTCGTCCTGTCCTTTCTTATCGATTAGCAAAAAGAGGATTTTTTTTCGGGCTTGAGATTAAGGATTATACTAAAGATTGTGAATTTCGCTATAGGGGAATATTCAGAGTCTGACTGCTTCTGAATTGGACAAGCATGGAGCACACGCATGGCTCCTTTCACCGCCCTGTCAGCCATACACACGGCAAGGTACGATATTGTGGTCTACATATTGGATATTGTTCCTCAAAGCCTGAATTTTGTTGCTTTTAGGTCTTCAAAAGCATTCGGCTGATGCACGAGCAACCTCTTTTATAAAGATTCTGGACTTGATTCCGCGCATGGTTCGGCCTCCCGTGATGATATTTGTGGAGAATGTGGTTGGTTTTGAGGTTGGTGTACATTCTGAAACCAGCAGTGTATCTAAAAGTTAGTTTTTTTCCTTGTTTACACTAATGATAATGGTATCTGATTTACTGGTTTTATGCTTGATTGCAGACATCTGATACACATGAGCAGATGCTTCTGATTTTGTCCAGTAGTGGATTTGTTACTCAAGAATTTATTTTGAGCCCGCTGCAATTTGGGATACCATATTCTAGACCTCGGTACTTTTGCCTGGCAAGATACCTATCTTGAGCTTGTTCCCATTTTTCAGTTTCTTTCCATTATACAATGTTACTCATTTGGTGCCCTAGACTGATTTTTGAATTAAAAGGCTATATATTTGTGTTTCCAGTTGCTTGCACCAGGATGTGGTCCATTCTTGAAGTCTTGGATGCCATTGTTCTTCTTGTCAAAAATATACTTTATGGTGCTTCAACTGAAATACATACATATTAAAGCTTTAGAACATTTAGGAACTTAACGGCATTAAATTTCAGATTGTTATACCTAGTTGAGTTACATCAGACTGGAGCGTTTGTAGAAAATGAATTTTCATGTTCATTGCCCTCATCTTACTTATCTTTTCAACTCATATTAGAAACCATTTGTGCTGTCTTTGACTCCATCTAGGTTTGATACAGAAAGATATTATCATCGTGTCTAACTCTTATCTTTTCTCATGATTTTTTTTTGTGGCAAGTTTTTTAGTATCTATTTCCTTGTCATGTGGCAGGCAAAAAGGCGACCTTTATCTTTTCTGTATCCATCTTACAACAGTCAATTGCTTTGGACACCATGTCTGCTTGTAATGTCTGGCAGTATGATATTGATAGATGGACATAACCAACACAATGGAAAAGTAGAAGTTTGTGAAGCAATAAGTAGTTTTTTGGAGACAGGGACTTCATGCAAACATAAGTCAGAGTATGTCAATTGCTTATGACTCAATACTGGATTATATAGCTTATCACAATTGCAGTCCTACGACTTATCTCACATGACAATGGCATTTATTCTGCAGCAATTCCACCAGTGAAGAGTTTGAAGGAAATTGTAACCAACATGTCTTGGACACATATTCTGTCCCACTAAGTTTGATTGATAGGTGGGGAAGTGCTATGGGTATCCTTTGTTTTGCATCATCCTTTGTTGATAATATAGATTGTTGGCATTTAGTTGCAATGCTTTTGTTATTCTGCTGCTGTCAAAAATCCTTCACAAGCAACAGACATTGTTTATCCTGATTCAAAGCGCTGCTGCTGTTTCACCAAAAGTTATTTTCGCTTTGTGAAGGGTACAGGATCCTTGTTGGCCACGGTTGAAGCGAGATCTCTATCTGTATGAATTGATAACATTTTTAGATTTGTTTCTATATCTGCAACTTTCTTTGCCCATGCTGTTATTCATGAAATTTATGATTCTTTTTTATGTCTTGCTTGACTTCAAGTTCATTGACAGTTTTTCTCATTTCATGCTTTGCTTATTATTTTTCTTTTTTTTATACATATGAACATGCATTGTCTTGCCAACTAATGTTTTGCATTTGCATCTATTTTCTATGTCTGACAAAACAAGGACTCAAAATCGACAAACAACCTTGAGGTCTCCTTCTTGAAAGAATTGGGTCTTCGATATTTCACACCTAGAGAGGTAATTGTTTTTGGTGCATTCTATGTACTATTAATCTGGTTTATGGCAACGTACAGCATGATATTTTTTTTCCTTCAAATTTCAGGTTGCTAATATGCACTCTTTTCCAAAGGGCTTCTGCTTCCCATCACATGTCAGTCTAAGACAACAGTGAGTTATCTGACAACTCAGCTGTGTCTCATGATTCCGAAAAGCATATTTTCTGCTGCATGCTGCTGAAAAGGAAGGAGTTATGAAATGAATACATGATTTTAGTTTGAAAAATTAAATAATGTTTGTTGATAAGGATGGTAGATATGTGTGGCCTGTGGTCAAATACTTCCACTGATACTAATCGTTTGCTGAGTTTTGATAGGTATGCTTTATTGGGAAATAGTCTGAGTGTAGCAGTGGCAGCTCCCTTGCTCCAGTATCTTTTCGCTGAACCATCGTAGCTGCAGATCAGTCCTATTATTTTGTCTGCCGGTCTGTGCTATTTCAATGACACCGAGGTTGAACCTATTGCATCTAGGGTTGTAAGCGGGTCAGGTTTGGGTGGTATCCATACCCATACCTGTTAGTATTTTGGAGGGTCCATACCCAAATCCAAACCCATTATATTAGTAGGATCCTTACCCAAATATATACAATCTATGTTCGGGTAGGGGTCCAATTTCAGGTTTCTTATTGGGCACGTTTCTATTTAAAAAAATTCTTAATTTAGTAAATATAATTTTGGATGGTAATAAAATATACAACATAAAAATAATATTAACTTCAAGCCAAAAACGAAAGTAAGAATAATGTAAAATTAAACCTTGAGTATTTGTTTTCATTGTTATCAAAATAACAAGATAAACAACAATTAAAATCTGATTGGAACAAAACTTATCTACGAAATGAGAACATCATAGAAAAGAAGACAAAATTATAGAAGGAAAGGGAAAGAAGATACGTTAAAAATTAAAATCTTAACAAAAAAGATGTTATAAAAGGATACTGTAAACCAAATAAATAGAGACATCCTCCTAATTTTTCTAACTATCAGTTAGAAAGTAGGTTGGCTGTCAATTCTATAATTGTATATATATATATATTATACGCTAATATAAACAGATAGGCGCATAAACAGATTCATTGTATTCAATCCTGTATTGCTTGATATATTTACTGACTGTCGAATATAATTGTGGCAGAATATGTATAGGCTGGAGATTGCTGTTGCTTAATATGAGACATGGTTGTCAGCAGAATCAGGAGCTAGCCAAAGACTTGCTCTCCATATTTGGCCATCAGATGAATGAGAATTAAGTAGGCCGGTTTCAGAAAGCGATTAAGTAACATGATCATTGTGATTAGCATTATTAGCTTAGAGACTGCTAGACTGGCTAATTACAGTGATTACAGCCCCCGAAGTTACTTTTTTGAAGCTAAATCTTCACCCAAAATTCTTGAATGGATTTTAACAGATATGGGGATAATTTAATATCCTGACATGATTTTTGGATTTGTATTTGGATTATATTTATCTGATTTTTGGAGTTGAAAGCCATATCCAGGTGTATGTGTATCATTTTTGATCCAGGCGTATCAATTCTATATATATTTGTTACTTTTGAGTATCTGACTATTGTGCAATATCTAACTAATCGCACTCCACTTGAATCTATCTGTAGGATTTTGTGATAAATTATTTAGATTCCAATTCATTATCCATTCTTCACACAAATGCTTGCCTTCAACTTTGTGATAATTATAGATCAATAATTGGACCATTTGACAAATAATATTTAGATTATTTAAGTAGATTTATAGCATTTAATTCAATTCAAATCCTATTAAACAAATTGATATGAGCTCTAATCTCCAATTTCTCTCCGCATTATTATTTGCATTTGCCAGGGAAAAATGGGCGAGGCAATATAAACGGACATAATTCAATTTAGTTAAAAATAACTTAAATTAGTAAATAAATCATATAATACTAAAATTTATATGCTAGAATTGCGAGGGGCAATAGATTATTATTTATAATCCAAAGGGGTCATGTGAAAAAAAAGCCAATCAAACGACGAGGATCCGGAAGACAAATGTCCCAGCCTCCAGATTTCTCTCTGGATTCCGGTGCCAATCCATCGTCTCTCTGAAGAGGGATCTCTGTTATCGATCAGAAGAGCAAGAAGAAGAAGAAGAAGGAGAAGAAGGAGAAGGCGAAGAAGAAGATGCATCGATCGGCGAGCACGTCGCGGGCGTCGGACGAGTACCACGCCAGCGTGGCCCAGGGAAGATCGTCGGTGCTCGAGATGGACCAGTTGCCTACCTACGACCCCCTCTCCGAGGCCGCCAAGAAGGAGGCCCTCCGCGCCCGCTTCGCCCAGAACATGGTCCACCTCATCCCTGTCGTCCTCCTCCTCTGTGCCCTCGTCCTCTGGTCCTGCTCCAATCCCGGTGAAGTCCATTTCTATTCCTCCCATCTCCATCCGCAAATCATCACTTTTTATCTTCGTTATCTCAAATTCACGCTTCAATGAAATGAATGGATCCCTGCATCTTATTGTTCGACGAATTCTGTCCACGAAACCCTCGCCTCATCTCTGTTCCTCTTTTGATTTCTTGATAGTCTTTTTTTTTTGTCTCTTTCTTCGTCTACAGGGAGATAATTCTTACTGAACTATGAACTGAAAAGTACTCTTTCTTGCTGAAATGACAGACTGCATTGTTGCAGCATGGATAGTAGAACATCTAGGGACAATGATAAAAAAAAAAAGACCGTCTTTCTTCTGTCTCTTTGTTGTTAATTTGCAAATTTTGGCAACTGAGAATGACTCGGATGATGAAAACTATCGAAGACAGTGGATTGAAAAATGCTTTGTTATTCTTGCTTAGGTGACAGTACTACATTGTTGCAGGAAGATGCTTGTGTTTGTTTTAGTCCTCACTATCTTTGCCTTTATGTACAGATATCGATTCGGCGAGTAAAGACGACTCCGTTTTTGCTGCTGTTGCTAGAGTGAAAAACTTGACTATTGATGGCTATAGCAACTGGAATGGCTCATCAATGGCAGTGGGACTTGAGGGCGTGGACACGATCGAACATCTTGGTGTGGAAGAAACCGGAACTGCGCTGGAGAACAAAGAACCCGAGTAACATTTTCTATCAATTCAAGCAGAGGAAGGCACAGTCTTGACACGTTTGCTCTTCTACCAAGAACATTGCCTTTTTCGCTTCATATATCCATGCATTCGTTTCAGTTTTTTGGGTCCAGAGATGAATTTTTCAACCGCACTGTTTTCCTATCCGCTTTTGTCTTCCTTAGCTGAATCGTGCTGATATAGCTAGTTTTGATGGATGGATTGTTCGTTTCTCTTCATTTCATACAAACTCGAGTGTGCGGCAAGGTTTCTATGGATGAGCATTGGTGTTTGCTTGGATAACCAGTTTCCAGATTTTTGCCGAGCTATGTTTTCTTGCATTTTGTTTTTTTTTTGGGTAAATGCTTGTTGGCGACTCCGGTGCAAAATGGGATGCTGGTGGCATTATATTTCGTGTAGTTGATTTCCAGCGAGTAGCCTGTGTATGATTTGCCAATTATTTTCTCCTTGGCAGTCACCTGTGAATGATGGCAACCGCTGCTGTGTCAATCATTCACATTCTGAGTGGTGAATCAACAATTTACAGCAAATGGGATGTTGCGCACAATCGCTAAACCAAAACGAGCAGGCGGAGTTCTTTCATTTTTGCAGCAATTGCTTAACGGAAGTCCTTTTTTCTTTTTTCTTTTTTCTTTTTTTTGCTTCCAAAGGCAATTGCACGGTTGTAGAAAAAGAATCAGAAGAGGTCCGCACCAGTTTAGTTTTAGTTTAATTAATTAATTAATTGAGTGTTATTAGTTGTAAATCGGGACCAAACGGCAACCGAAATCCCACCGAAACAAGTCATTCTCGCGTGCCGTCAAACATGGCCTTCAAGCGTACCTTTCGAACCGTCACTCACGCCGTCGTGGATCCAAACCCCATCTCGGCCGTCCATCGCCATCATCAGATCATCAAATACCGGAACAGAGCCTCCGATCCAACGGTCGGACACGCCCCTCCCGCAGCTCTGGCGGTGGTGGACTTGAGACGCACGCCACAGGACCTATTTTCTGGATATTTAAACCTCTATTTCTCCTTCCTCTTTTTTCCTCGAAAATTATTTTCCTTTTTTTTTCCTCGCTTTCGGTTTTCCCTTCCCCTGAAATTCGTTTCTTCTTCTTCTTCGATCGACTCGTCGAGAGAGCCTGTCTTGCTTCTGCTGCCGTAATCCGAGGTGAGCTGCGTTTTCTTCTGCATGTCGATTCCTCTGAGTTTTTTTTTCTTCTCCGGTTTCTGCTTCGATCGCATTGATTGTGCCTTGGGTGATTTCGCAATCGTTTTTTCCCCTAAAATTCGATTTTTTTTCTCTATTATTGATCGGAATTCACGTTAATCTAACAAATATGAGCGAAGGTTGTATTGATGTTTGGCCGTTGATCGGATGAAGACGCCTTTTTTTATTGTTTTTTTTTTTTTTTGTATTTCTTATTGTGGATCGTCTAGAGTCGTTCATATATGGGTGAATATCTAAGAAATAAACCATCTTTGATACCGGATATTGAATAGTTTTGTACTGGGTTTTGAGATTTTCCAGCAATTGACAAGATTGGTTTATTTTGATTGTTCTTTCAGTGGATTGTATATGTTTGAATCTTGTTTATTAACAGATGAATCGGATGATGTCTTGAATTGATGAATAGTTGGTACATCATGTTGTTCTGGTGTTTCAATACTTCAAAGTGCATTTTTTTGTTTGATGGGCTCGTTTTCAATCTTAAATTTTGATGATGATTTTGTATTCGTTGATCTGATTTAGGATTTGCAATTTGGGTGTTAATACAGATCCAATCATGAGACTGAAGAAGGGAAGCAAGGTGGAGGTCTTCAACCAGAATGAGTCGCCCTCAGGCTCCTGGCGGCGAGCTGAGATTGTCTCTGGAAATGGGCATATCTTCCAAGTTAGGTATGATTGCCTACCAGACATGGGTGTTGTGGAAGAAAAAGTGCCAAGAAGGGCCATCAGGCCATGCCCTCCTTCAATGGAGGGAACTGAGGATTGGATTCCTGGAGATATTGTGGAGGTCTTTCAGAATAACTCGTGGAGGCTTGCAGAAATATCAAATGTTGCTGCTGGGAATTTCTTCTCTGTTAGGCTCCTTGGAACTTCTAGGGTTTTCAGAGCGCATATATCTGATCTCAGGCTGCGGCAATCTTGGCAGGACAACAGATGGGTTGTGATTCATAAGGTAGTTTCGTTTTTGTTATGTTTTCAATTATTATTTTATTAATAGCCTGTTCATTGTGTTTTCTCCATAGAGTTGATTTTTGGTTTCTTATTGCACTGCATCTACTTTGTGTAGGCTTCCCAAAAAAGTACTGAATTTGTCTATGCAAGTTGCTTATCTTATTGCACAAATATGAACAAATACTCTCTGTTATACGTACAGGTTCTGCTTCTATCCTTTTATAGTGTCTAACAAATGAACAATTTGCTGCAGGAGCCTAGAAAATCTAACTATGATCTCCTAGAAGATCATCCAAAGAAAGGGAATTTCAAGAACAAAACTTCCAAGTCATGTGTAGAGTCAAGAAACTTCTGCCAAAGTAACCAATGCTGCAAAGTAGCGACCCATGATTTTGAGGTGGACTACTTGGCTTCCACAAGAAGCATGAAGAAAAGGTCCTGTCTATGTCTGCCGCCTCTTGAGGATTGTGCTGGAGCTAGCAAGAAGATGAGAACTGTTGAGAAAGAGGGAAATCTATGCATGGCCTTTGCACCTCCATCCCAATTAGTAGAAAAGGTAGATGCTGTTTCTTCACCATGTAAAGTGCTCGGTGAAAATTCCATGCATGCTTCCTTAAACAACAATAAGACAACTGGACTTCTTGAAACAGACATGGACTGGGCAAGGCCTACTGTAGACAGATATTTCTTTTTGGGGAGTTTAGACACTGGTGATTGTGAGTCTGTTGGTAGTTGTAGTGTAAACAGCATTCCATATAAGTCAGCTGAAAATATGCTAAGTATGCCATCCCATAATTTGAATAGTCAAGATGATGACACTGAAGCTTTTTCTGGGTCAGGAAGAGAACCATCTCTTTCTGTGGAAGAGGAATTTGCAACTGAAGTCCATCGACAAGAGTTGCATGCCTACAGATGCACCATAAAGGCTTTATATGCATCAGGGCCCTTAAGTTGGGAGAAGGAAGCTTTATTGACAAATCTTCGCCTCATGCTTCATATATCGAATGATGAACACTTATTGGAGGTACGACATTTAGTGTCTTCTGAAACAAATACCAGGCTTAGTTTACAGGAAACTATTCCCTGTTCATTGTAGTGTATCCATTTGCTTGAATCTGATTATTTTTCTATATATAAGTGGTTAATGCATTGTAAAGCAGGAAGGAAAATGCAAGTATCTTTGTATGTTATTGAGAGAGTAAATTCCTGTAGGAAAAAAGTTTTGTACTATTAACTTCTCATTCAAAGGAATGAAATATTCTAGCAATGAAGGCATTCTGAAGCAAGTTTAGTGATTGTTTCATTTCCTGCATCTGGCTGACCTGGGTATATTCTGGTTATGAAGCAATTTACTGAATGTATCTCTTGTACTAGTCAAATGGACAGCTAACCCATTCCAAGGACATGCTGTTGTGAATTTATCTTTGCCAACTAATGCAATATTCTTTCTCAAGGTCTAGTGAAAAGCCATAGTACAGAATTATTTCAGATTTGGTAGGCATGAATCATTACGTATTAAAGTATTGCTCAGGCCATTCTGAGACAAGATTTTTTCAGTTGATGATTGTTGCTTTGCTGCACTGGAGTTGTGCAACATATCTTTTATTTGGGTTGGGTGTGAGCTAACCCTCTTTTCGATCATTTCCATCAATTTGCTTCACCAAATTGGTTTTCCAGCATCCTGGTTTGATCAATTGATACAGCAGTGTGAAGACATCTCCCTTTTGAGTATATTTTTTTTATACTTCCTATGCCTTTTTCAGGCCAAAGTTGGAGGCTTGTAAAGTTACTTCAAAGGTCCAAGATGATGGTGGGGTTTAACACCTATCTTGCACTTCAGAGGTTGTGTAGCATTGCAATATGATTATTGCAATTAAGTCAGAGTGGGTATTTTAATTTCTTTTTTTTACTTCAGGCCATCAGTGAGCCTGTGATACATTTTTCAGAAAGAAACAAACTCAAGCTGAATTTAACTTTCTTTGAAGTTTCTATTCATCTTTATATTCTGTTCATTGCTTCCTTGTCTATTATCAGTCTGGGCTGATGTCTATTGTCTTCTACGTACAAGTTTAGGAAAATATTCAGAACCATATATCTCAGAGAGGTCGTATTTCTTATATCCATTTTAGAGGTTAAATACAGTATGGATAAATTACACAGTATAAATATAAACTATTGAGTATATTTTGAATTTTTGATGCTCTGCTGGCCACTGTTAATTGAATAAGTTCTAACAGTAAAATCCAATTTAATTGTTCATCTTCTGAGCACTTGAAAGTTCATAGTACTGTGACATGTATATTGCGTTATAGAAGCATTGAGGCAAATCAAAATTGTTCCATTTGATGATGATGGAGTTAGAGGAGAGTAAAAAAGGCTCATCTTTGTCTATATTAAGTGATATAGCTTATGGACAAATGTGTGAATGATTTACAGTGAATTGATAACTTTGTCTATATTAGACCAGATTGCTTCCCTTGACTTAATAATATGTGGAAGATTAATGTGTCATCTTGCTACTTTCTCAGCAGGAGTTTATAGGTAATGGACTGGTCAAATGCATAATCTATATCTTGCGGTTCCAAATTAGCTTTGTTCCACCACTTATTATGTCCCAGTAGGAAAGTATGTAAGAACTGTATACTGCACATAGAAATGTTTGTATATAAATTATTATCTGTGTTTCTACTTTCTAGTGTTGAAGGATAAAAAGGATTACTACTAGATTGTTACTGTTTGTATTTTTGTTAGATTGATTCCTCTAATGTGGCAAACTGATCCATAGAATAACTGTTGCCACATTGAAAGCAGGTGAGAATTATGAGATTGTAACTGAGCATAAGTAATTCTTGATCATGTTTGCAGTCATGAATGTCCTGAGTTTGCATTTTGACTAATCAAGCAGTTAATCTGGTTGGAAAGTGTAACCACCCGTCACTCCATAACGGCCCATTACTCGGGCCCACAACCCACAACCCAATAACCGTCTCTATTTATAGGCAGCAACCACCCACTAAACCCGGACGGATAGAGAGAGTCAAGGGACAATCGTTGGGGAGGCTTACGGAGTGGCAAGAAGATTTGGGACGATCGTTATCGAGATTCGAAGTAGGTTAAGTTACTTTCATTTGTTTTCTCCTTACCTCTATTCGAAGTAGGTGATGTTATTTTCATTTGTTTCTCTTTACCTCTATTCGAGTTAGGTTGAGTTATTTTCATCCGTTCTTTCTTTACCTTTAAGCCTGAGACAAGTTCATGTTGAATAATCGATAAACTTAGTGACCCTCGTGATATTTAGGAGGATGATGATAACCTAGATCTAAGCAAAACTGAGTAGAAATTAGATATGTTTAATTTTTGACGTGTTATACCGATCTATGGCGTGATTGATAGTAGAAAGATTAGAGGATTATATTTGCAAAATCTCCATTTTCTTCCCCGATCGTCCGCTGTGCTCCGGCGGCCGGCAGCGGAGGCGGCGGCGTGCGGCGCTGATGCGTGCGGGCGTCGTGCGTAGGCAGCACGGACCCGGTATCGACGTAGTTCTGGCGCGTGATACGGCGTCGGGGGCGGCCGGTGGCGTGCGCACGACTGCACAGGCCGGAGTCGGCCAGCGCGCGGGGCAACGCGGGTCTGGCGACGCCGGAGGCGGTGGTCTGGCCGCAGCCACGGCCCAGCGGAGACGTCGGCGTGCGGCGTGGCGGCGTGGCGGCCTGGCAGCGGGGCGGCCTGACGGTGTGATGGCCTGGCGGCGGCGGCGGCGGCAGTAGATTTAGGGTTAGGGTTTTGAGGAGGAAGAAGGATTAGTTTAATTAAGGTTTAACTTAAAGTTGATTATGGTTTTGGTTTAATTCGAAAGTTGGTTTCGGTTTGGTTTAGTTAAAAGTTGGTTTAGGTTTTGGTTTCGTTTAAAGCTGGCTTTGGTTTAGGTGGGGCTCAGAATCGGTTTTGGTTTAGATTCTGTTTTTGGAATTGGTTTAAATTAGACTTGAGGATTAATCGAACTAACGGTGAGGCGAATGGTTTAGATCAAGTTAAGTAATCTGAATTCATGATTTGGTTCATTGAAGTGAGTCTGATTATTGCAAACTGGAATTGAAATTGAATGCAGATTAGATTGGAGGAATTTAGTAAGATCGATTAAATTGATTGATAAATTGAGTTGGATTTGGGACAGTTGAATTTATGATTGCGTCGAAATTTGATTAGGATACTTAAATCTTATTGAGGATGAATTTGTAAGATAGGATCAAATTATGATTTATTTGGAAATCGATTGGATTGGGTATGACTTAGAATTTAAAGGGCTAATATGTGAATCAAATGATATCGGGGACCTTTCAGAAGAATTTACTGTAATGATTAAATGTGGAATTATTAAGGACTTGGATGATGAATCGCTGGATCAATGGCTGTTGATAATAACATGATAGATTGGAGGTTGATAAGGTGGAATTGATGGAAATTATTTATCTTGATGACGGAGTTAGGAGACGTGATCTGCTGTGTGATTACGGATCACTACTCCCCTCAAACGTGATCTGCTGTGTGATACGGATCACCACTCCATCAAACGTGATCTGTTGTATGATACGGATCACTACTCCATCAAACGTGATCTGCTGTGTGATACGGATCACCACTCCATCAGCGGTTGGGAGTGCAGAGTGGTATGACTCTGCTTGATAGGGGACGTGATCTGCTGTGTGATTACGGATCACCACTCCATCAGTGGTTGGGAGTGCAGAGTGGTATGACTCTGCTTGGTAGGGGAGGCAGCCACACCCATAAGATATCCTTGTTGATTCATTTCTTTCTGTGGATGTTAGTTTACCTAATCACCTTTGTCGTCGAATTATTGTTGTTGCCACTGTGTTAATTTTATTGTTGCCACCAAAAATTGATCTCTCCTACTGTTTGGAGGAGGTAACTTCCTACTGAGCATTCGTGGCTCATTCTTTGATTGTTCCTATCCACAGGAGAGTAGCAGCCTGGCATAGGTGTCTACGGTAGCAGAAAGTACGTGCGCAACTATCTTTGGAGCTGATTTATTTATATGTTATTATATTTTTATGTAGGGGAAAACTTTTGAGGACTTGAGTATTTTCAGTGAGACCACGTTTTGTTATGTTATCTGAACTATATTCGTATTGATGAAATAAATTTTAATTCTATGTATTCTGTAAATCTTTTATTTGTATGTTGTCCACTTGTGTTGTGGTTCGATCGGACACGACAGGGGCGTCACATATGGTATCAGAGCATAAGGTTTAAGAATAATATAGTTTTAAGATTTATTTCTTGTGGTGCGAGATATAATTTTTATCGATAATAGAATTGTCTCTATATCGATCGATTCTGGCTTTACATATTTTTTTATTGCCCCTCACTTTGCTATCAAGTTGACTAGAAAGGCTGAACCTCTAAAGACAATTTTGATAGTTGGAATACCTACTGGCGATAAAATGATTGTAGATCAAATATTCAAGTAGTGTGTTATTAGCATTGGAAACTAAGAACCCACCATAGATCTAGTGCTATTAAATTTTAAGGATTTTGATGTCATTTTAGGCTTGGACTGGTTGACCGCTTATCATGCCAATGTTGATTGTTTGATAAAGGTAATAACTTTCAAACCACCTAGACAAGATACTTTTACTTTCTCCGGTATGTAAGAAAACTTTTCTCCTATCATTTCTTTTCTGCAAGCCCAACAACTACTGATGAAGGGTTGCAAGGGGTATCTAGTTTTTATCTCTGAGGAGCTATTGAGTACACCTCGATTAGAGGACATTCCTATTGTCCGAAAGTATCCAGGGGTCTTTCTTGAGAAGTTATTAGGATTGTCTTTTGACAGAAAGGTGGAGTTTGACATAGACCTCAAACCCGGTGCAGCTTCGATCTCGAAACCCCCTTGTAGAATGACACCGGTGAAGTTAGTAGAGTTGAAGAAGCAATTATAAAAAAAAAAAAAACTTTTGGACAATGGTCACATACGCCCTAGTGCATCTCCTTGGGATGCACCAGTCCTTTTTGTGAAGAAGAAAGACAGAACTATGAGATTATGCATTGACTACTGTCAGTTAAATCAAATCATAGTAAAGAATAAATATCCTCTTTCTTGGATTGACGATCTCTTTAATCAGTTACAAGGTACTCAAGTGTACTCGAAGATTAACCTAAAATCTAGCTATCATCAATTAAAGGTCAAGAAGGAGGACATCTCGAAGATGCCTTCAGAACTCGCTATGGACATTACAAATTTCTTGTCATGCCATTTGGCTTGACCAATGCACCTGCTGTCTTTATGGATTTAATGAATAGGGTATTCAGGCAGTATTTAGATCAATTCGTCATTGTCTTTATAGATGACATTTTAATATATTCCAAGAGTCATAATGAGCACAAACAACATCTCAGAATTGTGTTGGAAACCTTGAGACAAGAGAAATTATATGCCAAACTTGGTAAGTGTGGCTTTTGGTTGTCGGATGTGATTTTCTTGGGTCACATGATCTCTGGTACTGGTATATCAGTGGATCCCAAGAAAATAGAAGCTGTGTTGGACTGGAAGAGGCCCCCCTAATGTAACTGAAGTGAGAAGTTTCCTTGGATTGGCAGGTTACTATAGAAGATTTGTAAAAGGTTTTTCCAAGATTGCTACTCTACTGACCCGATTGACTCAGAAGAATGTTAAATTTGATTGGGCTGAAGATTGTGAGCAAAGTTTTCAAGAATTAAAGAGAAGGTTGACTACTGCACCAGTGTTGCCCATACCTTCTGGTGGCGATGGGTTGGTGGTATACAATGATGCTTCCATCAATGGATTGGGTTGCGTTCTAATGCAACATGGAAAAGTGATAGCCTATGCCTCTAGGCAATTAAAGGTCCATGAGAAAAATTATCCCACTCATGACCTTGAATTAGCAGCTGTCATTTTTGCACTAAAAATTTGGAGGCATTATCTTTATGGACAGACATTTGAAATCTTTACAGATCATAAGAGTTTGAAATATCTTTTCACTCAGAAAGAATTTAATATGAGACAGAGGAGATGACTGGATTTCCTCAAGGACTATGATTGCTCAATCAACTACCACCCAGGTAAAGCCAATGTTGTTGCAGATGCACTTAGTAGGAAATCGGTAGGATACTCAGCACATTTATTGGTAAGATGATGGAAGATCTTAGAAACCTTGGGAGACATGAAACTAACCATTATAACAGAGACTCAACGAGGATTGCTAGCTGGATTGCGCCTAGAGTTAAAACTGGTGTTGAAACTTAAAGAGTGCCAGTTGAAAGATCCTAGGTTGCAGACCTTAAAATTGAGTTAACTCAAAATTCTAAACCAGGGTTTGATGTGACTACTGACGGTGTGATTCGATATCAGAGTCGGCTGTGTGTCCCTGATGACTTTCAATTGAAGCAAGAATTGCTAAACGAGGCTCATCGCTCTCGTTTCTCAGTACACCCAGGTAGCACAAAAATGTACCGAGACATGAAGCAAAATTATTGGTGGCAGAGCATGCAGAGAGATATTGCAGAATTTATTTCCAAATGTTTAGTGTATCAACAGGTCAAAATTGAACACCAAAAACCAGCATGAAAGTTACAGTCACTCCCTATCCCTGAATGGATATGGGATCATGTGACCATGGACTTTGTGGCTGGGTTACCCTGGACAAGGAAGGGGTTGGATGCTATTTGGGTTGTGGTGGATCGGTTAACTAAGTCAGCCCATTTCCTTCCTATTAAGATGACCTACTCCTTGGACAAGCTTGCTGAACTAAATATGGAGGAAGTAGTAAAACTTCATGGAATACCTGTTACCATCATTTCTGATAGAGATCCCAGATTCACTTCACGATTTTGGGGTAGTTTTCAGGAAGCTTTGGGGACGCAGCTACGTTTTAGTACTGCATATCACCCTCAAACTGATGGTCAATCAGAGAGAACAATCCAGACCCTAGAGGACTTGCTGAGAGCGTGTGCTCTGGATTTCAAGGAAAGCTGAGACTCATTTGTGTCTAGCTGAGTTCACCTACAACAATAGTTATCATGCTGGTATTCAAATGGCACCTTATGAGGCTTTGTATGGGAGGAAGTGTAGATCCCCGGTGTGTTGGACAGAGGTTGGTGAGAGGCAAATTTTGGGACCAGAGTTGGTTCAATTAGCTACCGAGAAGATTGAAGTGATTCGAAAGAGGTTACTCACAGCACAAAGTAGACAAAGGAGTTATGCTAATACCAGAAGGCGGGATCTGGAGTTTCCCGTGGGCGATCATGTTTTTCTAAAGATCTCTCCAACAAAGGGCGTGATGAGATTTGGGATGAGGGGCAAGTTAGCACCTCGTTATATTGGCCCCTTTGAGATCTTAGAGCGAATTGGAGCAGTTGCTTATAAACTTGCCTTACCTCCAGCCTTAGCTAATATGCATAACGTCTTCCACGTGTCAATGCTGAGGAAGTACATCCCAGATGCCACACATATACTATCATTTCAGCAGTTACAGCTGAGGGAGGACTTGACATGTGAGGAGCCGCCAATCCGGATCTTAGAACGAAAAGAGCATGTGTTAAGAAGAAAGGTGATCCCTTTGGTAAAAGTACAGTGGCAGCATCACTCTGTGGATGAGGCCATTTGGGAGAGAGAGGAGGACATCAGGGGCAAATACCCCCATATCTTTTGAGTTATGCTCATTTTAAAATTTGGGGACCAAATTTATTTAACGGGGTAGGAATGTAACCACCCGTCACTCCATAACGGCCCATTACTCGGGCCCACAACCCACAACCCACAACCCAATAACCGCCTCTATTTATATGCAGCAACCACCCATTAAACCCGGACGGATAGAGAGAGTCAAGGGACAATCGTTGGGGAGGCTTACGGAGTGGCAAGAAGATTTGGGACGATCGTTATCGAGATTCGAAGTAGGTTAAGTTACTTTCATTTGTTTTCTCCTTACCTCTATTCGAAGTAGGTGATGTTACTTTCATTTGTTTCTCTTTACCTCTATTCGAGGTAGGTGGAGTTATTTTCATCCGTTCTTTCTTTACCTTTAAGCCTGAGACAAGTTCATGTTGAATAATCGATAAACTTAGTGACCCTCATGATATTTAGGAGGAGGATGATAACTTAGATCTAAGCAAAACTGAGTAGAGATTAGATATGTTTAATTTTTGACGTGTTATACCGATCTATGGCATGATTGATAGTAGAAAGATTAGAGGATTATATTTGCAAAATCTCCATCTTCTTCCCCGATCGTCCGCTGTGCTCCGACGGCCGGCAGCGGAGGCGGCGGCGTGCGGCGGCGTGCGGCGCTGATGCGTGCGGGCGTCGTGCGTAGGCAGCACGGACCCGGTATCGACGTAGTTCTGGCGCGTGATACGGCGTCGGGGGCGGCCGGTGGCGTGCGCACGACTGCACAGGCCGGAGTCGGCCAGCGCGCGGGGCAACGCGGGTCTGGCGACGCCGGAGGCGGTGGTCTGGCCGCAGCCACGGCCCAGCGGAGACGTCGGCGTGCGGCGTGGCGGCGTGGCGGCCTGGCAGCGGGGCGGCCTGACGGTGTGATGGCCTGGCGGCGGCGGCGGCGGCAGTAGATTTAGGGTTAGGGTTTTGAGGAGGAAGAAGGATTAGTTTAATTAAGGTTTAACTTAAAGTTGATTATGGTTTTGGTTTAATTCGAAAGTTGGTTTCGGTTTGGTTTAGTTAAAAGTTGGTTTAGGTTTTGGTTTCGTTTAAAGTTGGCTTTGGTTTAGGTGGGGCTCAGAATCGGTTTTGGTTTAGATTCTGTTTTTGGAATTGGTTTAAATTAGACTTGAGGATTAATCGAACTAACGGTGAGGCGAATGGTTTAGATCAAGTTAAGTAATCTGAATCCATGATTTGGTTCATTGAAGTGAGTCTGATTATTGCAAATTGGAATTGAAATTGAATGCAGATTAGATTGGAGGAATTTAGTAAGATCGATTAAATTGATTGATAAATTGAGTTGGATTTGGGACAGTTGAATTTATGATTGCGTCGAAATTTGATTAGGATACTTAAATCTTATTGAGGATGGATTTGTAAGATAGGATCAAATTATGATTTATTTGGAAATCGATTGGATTGGGTATGACTTAGAATTTAAAGGGCTAATATGTGAATCAAATGATATCGGGGACCTTTGAGAAGAATTTACTGTAATGATTAAATGTGGAATTATTAAGGACTTGGGTGATGAATCGCTGGATCAATGGCTGTTGATAATAACATGATAAATTGGAGGTTGATAAGGTGGAATTGATGGAAATTATTTATCTTGATGACGGAGTTGCAGGGGACGTGATCTGCTGTGTGATTACGGATCACCACCCCCCTCAAACGTGATCTGCTGTGTGATACGGATCACCACTCCATCAAACGTGATCTGCTGTGTGATACGGATCACCACTCCATCAAACGTGATCTGCTGTGTGATACGGATCACCACCCCATCAAACGTGATCTGCTGTGTGATACGGATCACCACTCCATCAAACGTGATCTGCTGTGTGATACGGATCACCACTCCATCAGCGGTTGGGAGTGCAGAGTGGTATGACTCTGCTTGATAGGGGACGTGATCTGCTGTGTGATTACGGATCACCACTCCATCAAGCGTGATCTGCTATGTGATTACGGATCACCACTCCATCAGCGGTTGGGAGTGCAGAGTAGTATGACTCTGCTTGGTAGGGGAGGCAGCCACACCCATAAGATATCTTTGTTGATTCATTTCTTGCTGTGGATGTTAGTTTACCTAATCACCTTTGTCGTCGAATTATTGTTGTTGCCACTGTGTTAATTTTATTGTTGCTACCAAAAATTGATCTCTCCTACTGTTTGGAGGAGATAACTTCCTACTGAGCATTCGTGGCTCATTCTTTGATTGTTCCTATCCACAGGAGAGTAGCAGCCTGGCACAGGTGTCTACGGTAGCAGAAAGTACGTGCGCAACTATCTTTGGAGCTGATTTATTTACATGTTATTCTATTTTTATGTAGGGGAAAACTTTTGAGACTTGAGTATTTCCAGTGAGACCACGTTTTGTTATGTTATCTGAACTATATTCGTATTGATGAAATAAATTTTAATTCTATGTATTCTGTAAACCTTTTATTTGTATGTTGTCCACTTGTGTTGTGGTTCGATCGGACACGACAGGGGCGTCACAGAAAGCTCCTCTCCTTATCTGCAGAATTATTTATGGAAGTGTTATATTTAATTATTTGATTATCTATTGGTTGGAATATGCCTCCTGAGACTTGAGTGTTGAGGAGTGACTACTGTTGCATAATTAATAATTGAATTTTTCTACCCTATGTATCTCATCTCATAGGCCATTGTAGATTTGGCTGCTCAAGATATTGGATCACAAGTTTTATCCATCACATCAAGCTATTCTCTTTCAATGGAGTCTATTAACCAGCTTTATATTCAGGCAACTTTGGATTGTACTATTCAAAATTGATTATTCTTGTTTCTGGCTTCACAACTGATGCTTTTGTCAGGTGCTATCTTTTATAAAGGTTTTGTTCATAGTGAGTTTCTGTTACTGATGGCAATCATTTGCTAATTTTGCTCCACAGTATGAAATCTGCTTGCTTCAAGTGCAAATTTATATGGCTGAGACAATTCTCCAGTACTAACATTCTTGCAAATGACTTGTGGTTTCACAGCTGTGCTCAATATCTGATTTGGAATATTGACCACTACAGCCAGCATTCTATGGGTTCCTACAATAGTGTTAAAAAACTTTTAATGAATTTGACTTTTTTCTGATGCAGGACTTACTTTCTTGGGTACACTTTTGGAAGCAATTAGAATTTCTGCATGTCCAAAGAGGTATTTAGTAATTGATGATCCAAGGCATAGAACCAAGTTGGAGAAAAGTGCTTTTTATCTGGTTTGCTATGACTTTGCGCTTTCCTATTATTTCTGAGATGTGCTATAATCACATTTGTTTGAGTCAACAGTAGAATTTCTGGATGTGAAAAATACTAGATTTGGCAATGCTTAGTCGGGCTCTAATTCCAAGTTATTTTCTGTAATTTATAGCTACTTACCTTTGGCACATCCCTGAACCTTTTTAAAGGTGCACCACTTAAAATTCATTCTGCTTTGGTTCTCTGTTGTTGATGCTATTATTCACTTTGGACTGGTGTGGATAGTTTCCTTTAAGATCAATGGAGAATTGTAGAGAGAAACACTAGCGCTCAATAGTATCACTTGCAATAGTTCCCTTCAACAGCATTTTGGTTCATGGTATTGTTTTCTCAACCAACTTGGTGCTGGATAAATAAAGTTAATCAGTACAAGGGAAACAATAGGCCATGCGAGCAACTATGTCAGAAAGGTTATGGATACCGCATTTTTCCTTGAGCTGTCTGCTGGATTTGTGTTAATTTAGGTCAAGTGTAGTGACAAATGGGCCTCTCAAATCTGGTTGGACTAGCTAATCAATGTGAATCAGGAAAAAGAGACGACATTAATTTATCGGGAAGTGTTTTCTTGCAATAAGATGGTATGCAAGATTATAGTGCTGGTTTTCTAGGTTGCAAGGGACTAGAGTTATGTTCTTTGGGCATTTATTTTAACTTCAATTTTTGAAAGGGAAGGAATCTTTTGAAATAGAACAATAATAAGATGCTGGTGGCTAAAGAGAGATGATTACAGCTGAGCATCATTGGTCAGCTGCCTTTTGGGGTTATTTAGCAATTATAGACAACCAACCAGTACCTTGCTTAATGACATTTTTGTCTCCACAGTAAGCTCAAATTCTTCAGTGTGTCTCATTTTGAATGGTAGAATGTTGGGGATAATGTTTCCCAGCAGTCGTAAGCTCTCCAGCTTTTATTTATCTTAGAGATAACAAGCACCAAACATCCAATAGAAGCAAGAGTTAAGGCCACATAGTTAATAGATCAAACTCTGATATAAGAGAAGGAAACAAAAATAAGTACCTCTTCTTGTTGCCAATTATATGTCCATTTTGGCTGCTATTTTGGGACATGAAACACTTTTCTGTTCGTTATATTCCCTTGGATGTTATTTCAAATGTTCTCCTGTGTTGTAACTTTTTGCTGAATCACATCCCAAACTCATGGCTTGTGCGACTCGTGAATGCCTTTTGAAATTGGTAACAAACTCAACAATGTTCAGACACATTTTTTGTGATTTCTTTTCTTCTTGCAGAATCTACTTCTTTCTTGCAAACAATTCCTATTGTGTTGCTTGCAAGGCGATACCTTGTCAAATTTGGGTGCCACATACTGATGTCTGGTTTAAATCCTTTGTTTTACCTCTGCAAGTATTACATGCTGAGGTGCCAGCCTCAAGCAAACTGGTAGTATCTATTTTAGAAGGATATTTTTCTTTGATTAACAAAAGAATGTTATTAACATCTTGCTATTTTATTAAAACTCTAGTTGTAAATTGGCTTCCTTTTTATAAAGAAAATTGACATGGTAATAAATTTGAAGTAGCAATCTAGGCCATAATTACTTAAAAGAAGTAGCAAATTTACCAGGACAAATAATTCTGATAATACTGTGAATATTGATATTGATAGCTTTGGTTCTTCAGTCTATATGCTTATCTTACTTGACAGTTGTTTAGTTGAGCCAATATTGAACTAGTAAGTTTGGATTACATGGTCTCTAAAGTTGACAAAAATGGCACTTGCTGTCTGGAAGCTTCCTCCCCTTTCTGATGCTTCCTAGTATGCCTGAGAGTCGTTTGTAGCTAACTTATTGTCTTTTGATGCCTTCTGTGATTAACAATGAAGGTCGGTGTGCTTAGACAGATGCAAGAATTGCATGTAGAGGAGAATCTTCAGTTCTTGTCTGACAGCTTTTCTTTGCCAGCATAATTGGGTGTGGCACTGGACGCAAAAGGCACATTACGAAGAAGTAAAATAATGCTGTTCCAGACATGGATCAAAGGTGGCAGATTAGTTTCGTTTTCAATGGTACCTTGTTTGAGTTAATCATCCCATGAGGATGGTCACATGCTCCCAGGAGTGTTCCCTTCATTTATGTGAAACTCACCAACATAAGGATGGAGTAAAAGGCTTCATGGGGTCCAGCAAGTGGAACACATCGTGTGTGACAGCCCGAAGGGCCTCCCGAGATCACCTCAAATGGCTGCCTGAAAAGAACACACTGTTTACCATTTTAGTCTGATAAATGTAATCTTTGGAAAGGAGAATGTGCAACAACATTTGCATTGTAGTGCAGTGACTTGCAACCATTCGAGTTTTGCACTTTGCAGGGCTTCGGAAGCGTGTACAAAGCAAAGTGGGTGGCCGTTCCATGTTCCATGACGTGTGCACTCACTCTCTTATTAACGACTTCAGTGATGCTTATTCAACTGCACTTCTGATTTGTGGCTATTAAGATGGTCCATGTGGTATGCATAATCCATCTGTTAATGTCAGTACGTGCAATGGATTCACACGGTTGCCAGCTTTTGATACAAATAGTAATTTACATAGATGTTTTGGATTTGTTTATTCATTTGCTAAGACATGTAATGCTGCTATTTGTTTGTCTGCAGGGAGGCATAATCTCATGACAGCTTGCCTGTTAACGAGACCGATTGTTATTGCTTCTGGGGAGCGAAGTACAAAACCGAAGTTTCCACTCGTGTTTGTACCTTCATTTAAGCAGCTGCAGCTTTGATTTCTCTGTTTTGCTCTTTGTTAACCTCCATTATGTACACAGTACCTGATTAAACCAATACTTGGAAATCAATCAAGCATCTACTGATGATATCTTGATGTCAGTCTGGTCTCTGTTGAAGTCCAAGTATTATAGAGGAAACAAACAACTGTTTTCTATTTCATATCATTGATATATACCATTGAGCAGAGGAATGTGTACAAAATGCAAAATCAAATGTGTGTACAGTCTGATACATGTACAGCATATTTATATACATGCCAGCAGAAATAAAATAATGCCTCGAGCTCTACGTACAGTGTTTTTCTACTTCACCAGTCAATGTGGACAATCTACGGAAGATCACGGGTGCGCCGTGTTGTGGATACAGAAGCATCAGGACAGTCGGCGCATGGACATAGGATGGCGCAAGCCGGAACGAGAAGCTTTGCAGAAGGATGGCCATGGTCAGCTTGGCCTCCATCAGTGCAAGGCTCTGCCCAATGCAGTTGCGTGCCCCTAGCCCAAAGGGTATGAATGCGGTCGGGTGTCGCGCGGCACGAGCCACTCCTTCCGTGAACCTCGCCGGGTTGAACTGAGCTGCGTCCGGCCCCCACAGTGCGGCATTGTGGTGCACGGCCAGGATCGGCACAAGGAGCTCCGTCCCTCGCGGTATCTTGAAGCCGCCGAGCTCGACATCTGTCTTGGCGCTCCTTATGGTGGCAACTGCCGGCGGGTATAGCCGCAATGTCTCCTGCAGTATCATCCCCATCTGTGCATCATCGATATCATTAACGAATTGTCAAGAATTTAACAACTTTTTAGCCGCTGATTACGATTACCGTCTTGAGTTTGGAGAGCTGATCTTTGGTGGGGATGTCACGTGCCCCGCAAACGCGGACAACTTCCTGGCGCGCGAGGTCCTGCCAATCCGGGTGCATGGCCAGCATGACAGTGGTCCACGTCAGCAGATTGGAGGTGGTCTGCTTCCCGGCGAAGAAGAATGTCTTGCACTCCTCCATGATTTCGCCAGCGCTGATTCCCGGCGCGCCAGCGAGAAATCGGCGGCTTTCATCTATCATGAGGCCCAGCAGGTCCTTCGCCCGTCCGTCGGGTTTCTTTTCGTCGCCATCTTCCTTCCGGCGCAGTATCAGTCTCATCAAATTGCTTCTGATTTCCTTGTCCAGCCTCCACGACTTGGTATTCTTTCTCGTCGGCAAATAGCTACATTGATGGATCAAGAAAACAATGTGTTTTGTAAACTAATACAAAGGTGACAAACAAGTGAAGAATGATTAAGGACCTGTAGCCAGGGATAAGGACTTTGTAGAAGGCTTCAGCAGCGAAGGCCATTTGCTGAGACTGCAAGCTGAAAACGGCCTTGCCGTCTTCGTAGCTTCTCCCGAACACTGTCCGGGTGATCGCCTCTTCCGACAAGCTGTGGAACCGCTCATATACGTCGATTTCAATCTCCCCCGACGATGATGATGTTGCGGCGGACCACTCCTCCACCGTGTTCACCATGCTTTCGCCGATTAGTGGCATCAGCATCTACATCAGACGCTTCAGTTAACAAAAAGCTAGAGATAAAATGCAAATACAGAAAGGAGGCGCGATGGGTTACTTTGAGATTGTCCATGTGGAAAGCTGGGGTGATGACCTTCCGGTGGTGTGCCCACTTGTCTCCTCTGAGGCTCACCAGGCCCTTGCCTTCAAGCCGGCGGACTAGTGGGTGCGCTTCGTATCGATCAAAGTTCTCCGAACGTGATACAAAGACCTCACGGATGAGGTCTGGGTCGGCGACCATGAGTCGTGCTATGGGGCCAAACCACATCAGAAATACGGAGCCTGTGAACAGAACACATACAAGATGAACACTCATGTAAATAGAAGCTAGCAAGCTTTGAAGTTCTGATAACAAGTATATATATATAGATATATATATACCGTAGGACTTGCTCCAGTGGTGGTAGAAGGGGAGGACTCTAGGGAGAATGTTGTGGGAGACAGTAGGCATCATTGGCTTGGATGAGGCTTCAAGCATGAAAGCGGCCATCTCCCTGATGTTCCCGACGAAGAGGCGGTACGGTGGTCCAGTAATCCCTTGTCTAGAGAAGTGCTCTTGTATCCTCTTTGGTCTCAGCCACAGGACTTCTAGTAGCTTCATCGCCATGACCAAGCTCAGGGAAAGCCCAAGCAGAGGCACAATCCACCTCCAGGAGCACCCAAACATCTCCATTCCTCTTCTTTCAAGTTGTAACGACACCCATCCAGCAAAAGCTTAAAGCCAGCACTTGTAATTTGATTTGAAGGAGCATAACGTGGAGGCGTTTTATACAAGGGCCGGCGCCGTTGGGGCAGCCGCCACCATTTAGTTTATATAATTGTGGAGCGAATGGCGTGTTGACAGGCATGCGCGGATGCTGTAGCTGTTGCCTAATTTGATGACAAGACACATATATACAAAGCGCTGTCGGTGAAAGGTACATTGTCACATAAAAGACTGGATAAAATCCGCCTGCCATCTGCTCCACATCTGGCACGATGATCAAGTTTGAATCGAAGCTTTCAGCCTGAACGATCAGTAATGGGAAGCAAAGCAATCCAATCTGAGCAACAAATACAAGTTCCAAATTGATTAGTAGATGTGTAGGCATTTCAGCAATGGCATGATCTGGAAGAGTGACACTGACAGGGTAATGAGGGAGAGCAGGAAGCTAAGCTTGGAATGGGCACATGCCGAACAAACAGATTGCTGGGCCTGAAAGACTTGGCTTTGCCCCACCCAATGCCCTAACAACATGCCAACCAGATCAAGAGGGGACGCATATAGGCACCCATCCCGTCACATAAATGTCATCTTGGTCATCGTTCCACCTAGAAATCGATCCTGGACAGAAACTTCATCATAATATCATGATCATATGGGAAAAATATAATTAAACTATTCCTGATCCTTCTTACAGTAAGATAGTTTTGAGTTATTTTCATGCACCTGTCATTATAATGATTTGATTACAGGATGTTGTTGTCATCAACTGCTTTAAACGGGGGCGTTGTTGGTGGCACGGCTATGGTCTTTTTCTTGTAAAAATATGAAAATTATGAAGCGAAATGCAACCTAACACAGGCAATGATTATTTTTGTTTATGTTCCTAATACCAGGATTACATGTAACATTTATAATTTAATTTTCCCAGTAAACAGAGAATATTAAGCTGGTTCTTCAATCAAGGGACAAGATACACAGATGCCCAAACGGTTATGAAAAGCCACCAAGTTGTATGATCAAATGTAGACATTAATCTAGAAAATAGGAATTTTCAATCCTATAAGTTGTAGAGCTCAATAGATAATAGCAAACACTAGAGTTTGTCTGATAAGGATACATTTGTGAGTTTCTCAGTTGAAAAGATACTACAATTCTGAAGACTGTCGGCAAACACAAAGGTATACAATTGCTTTCAGTTCCAAGTTCTGACAACTTCCATTTGAACTCTACTGTACAGTTAAAACTTTTAATCTTAAGAGGACATGATATTTTTGTTGATTCTTTTACATCCTCAATGGGATGCAATTATCAGTGAAAAGATATGTTGGGAATAGACAATAGCTCGCAAGAAAGGCTCATGCAACCGAAACGTCGTAAAGACAAGCGATAACAACTTGATCAGACTCTGGGAAACACGGTCATGCCAATTGTTTGATCCAATCCATTTGCTAGCGCTGGGACACCAGATTTGACAGCAGAAAGATGACATTTTATGCTCTGATTCAATTACGATGGACAATTCAACTTAACAACTGAAGTCATCCCAAAGTCTGAAATTTTTGTAGTCGCTTTCAATACATCATCTTGGCTACGGGCAGATTCTATTGAACAATGAGGATCCATACAAACAAGATTGGTGGCAAGATTTGACAAACATTAGTATTGGGCGTAGCAACGTGCGTAGGCGTGGAACCAGGGTTTGCAGCTGCAGAGTCTTTTCTGCAGCTGTCCCGTGAGACTTGGGCACCTTATTATTGATGATTATGCACATATGAAATCGGTGTTGTTATGGAGTTCGGCTCAAGTCACTTCTGCCTTGTTTCGTCATGCTGATGATCAATGATTGGGATAACCAGCGCGAGTGTCTGGCCTATCCATGCAACTGTTTGAGCTTCTACATGATGTGCCTGGATGTCCACCGAACTGAAATCATTGCTGCATATCAGTATGCTACCGTCTGAACTGAATGAGCCATGCAGGCCCTACCTTCCTTCTTTCTCTGAGGTCAAGTTTCTGGCAGAGAAAATATATATAGCAGCCAGATCAGCTCTTGTCAATTGTCAATTCTCTCAGAATTCCTGTTGCAGCTGTTGACGTATTAATAGCTTGAATTGTCTTCGCGTTGCATAGCCCAAATGAACATTCATGTTGGCCTCAAGTGGTTGAATACTAGCACGATAACATCCCCTTTGTATATTAAGCTAGTAGAAGTCATGCTCTCTACGTACAAAATACGTACATCTGATTCATCAGATCGATACCATCTTCTCAGTGAAAAATACCTCATATGCAAAACGATGGCAAGAAACAAATCTTCCATTTAAATGTTTGCCTTGCTGCAGTTTTAAATCGAATTTCACACAAGATTAGCATCATCTTCACTCGGCATCAAGTGCCTCCATCAAATCAAATGCATCATCGTCGTCCTTGTCATCTGGAAGAGTCTGCATCCGCAGCAGCTATCTCAGCCTCATATCTGATAAACAAAAAAGAATGAACGTGTTAAGAGATAACTGGACAACTTATGGCACTTACTGCTGCTGAGAAACATTATCAATTTGAACTTTCAGGAGGAGCAAGGGCAGGCGACTAAACAAAGCGAAGATTTTGATCCCTGACACGAGAATTTGTTCTGAACAATACATAACACAATAACAATAGAAAGAAAGGAGGAAAGAGTACAATTTCTAGCCAGCAAGTTTCTAAGAAGAAATCTCAAAGTACTGAAGTTTCTACTTAGCTTTAACCAGCCCGTTCTTGACATCAACCTTGTTGCCACAGAGGATGATAAGAACATTTCTCTAACCGCCCACTACTCTGTAACAGTTCATTACTCGAATCTACTAGCCATGACTCAATAACTGTTCCTATTTATAGGCAGTAACCATCCACTACCGAGTAATTAGGACCCGAGAATAGATTAATTTTTATTTCTTATAGAAAAATAACAAGTCATTCGTCACTAAATTTTCTCGAATCGAGAATTTATCTGAAAATGAAAAAAGTCGGAAAACGAGCATTGTAACGGCTTGCAGAGTGGAGAGAAGCTTTGAAACGATCACCATTGAGATTCGAGATAGGTTACATTTGTTTTCGTTCGTTCTCTCTTTATCTTTATTTCTAAAACAATTTCATATCGAGTAATTTGTAAACTTAGTGATTCTTATAATATTTAGGAGAAGAATGATAATCTAAATTTAAGCAAAACTTAATAGAAACTAGATATATCGAAATTTTGAGATATTATATTGATATAAGTATGTATTGAGAATAGGAAAATTTGAGAGTTATATTTGCAAAATCTTTCATCCCTCTCGGCTAAAGTGAGGCGGCTGACGCTAGCGGCGTGGCTGCATGCCACCTGGCGGCTGCGCAAGTGCAACGCATGGCATGACGGTGGAAGCGGCAGGTGGCGCACGCAGCGTCGCAGTGCACAGGCATCACGCACGACTGCATGAGCTGGAGTTTCGCCAGCGTGCAGCTGTGCGGACCGCGTGGGCTGCAGCTGCACGTGACTTGGCATGATGACGCGGGTCTGACGAAGACCGGGGGTGGCGGCGACCCAGCGCTGCTGTGGCCCATCGAAGGCGGCGACATTGGTGACAGCGATGGCGAATTAGGATTAGGGTTTGATGGTGAGTTGGGGAAGAAGAAGGAGATGGGTTTAGGTTTAGTTTATGATTGGTTTTGATTTAAGTTCTGGTTTGAAGTTGGTTTGGGTTGAGCTTTGAGTTAATTGGGTTAGTGATGATGTAAGTTGTTTAGATTAAATCAAGTAATTTGGATTTATAATTTGATAGAATTAGATTGGAAGTTTAACTAGTTGCCGGTCGGACACCTATAGGATTTGTTGGTTTTAAATTGAGTTAATCAATTTAATTCTTTGAATTTAATTTTGGATTTGTAAAATTTATTAGGGACTTGAATAAACATTGATTATAAATTAAAGAATATCTTATAATTGAGGGGCTAAATTGACAATATCTTCTAGTTGATCTAGTCTGATTTATGATCGAGTCGACTCCTTTCTATCATTAGGTAATCTCGACTCGATATTTATTGTGGCTGAGCCTTTGATATATTGGGAGACGTATGTAGCAAAACTTTATTTGGTTGGTACCAGTCAGCGATTCTCTACTTCAGTAAGAAATTAGCAAGACTATCAGACGTGACAGTAGCTGGTCTCCTGAGTTTTAGGGGACGTGATCCATTGTGTGACTAGACAGGATCACCACTCCATTAGCAGTTGGAAGTACAACGTGGTATGATCCTATTTAGTAGGGGGTATAACTACATCCTTATATTGTAGTCAGTCTCCTAAGTTTTAGGGGACGTGATCCGTTGTGTGACTAGATGAGATTGCCACTCCATCAGCAGTTGGGAGTGCAGTATGGTACGACTTTGCTTAGTAGGAGGTCTAACCACACTCACAAACTGATTTACATGTAGGTTGGTTTGACCCTGCTTGGTGGGGGGTGCAACCATCTTTGTAATATCGGTAGGGGAGTCCATAATCACTGTCCCTAACCGTTGGCTATCGTGGATGTGATGTTTTTGTCAATTCATTTCTTACTGTGGATGTTGGTTTATCTAATCATTATTATCGTTGTATTATTATTGATGTTACTGTTATTAATTTTATTGTTGTCTCCTATATATTGACCTCTCCTATTGTTTGGAGGAGGTAGCTCCCTACTGAGCATCCTTGGCTCACATCTTGACTGTCCTCATTCACAGGAGAGTAGCCGATATACACAAGTGACAATAGTAACAGTGCATACACGCGTGATTACGCTTGGAGCTACTTTATTTGTAGGTTATTTTATTTTTTTTTGTATGGGGAATCATTGTGAGAAACTTGGGTATTTATTGTTGGATCACTTTTCTTTAGGTTACCTAAACTATATTTGCATTGATGTGATAAATCTTAATTCTATGTATTCTGTAAATCTTTTATATATGTTGTCCACTTCGTGTCGTGGTTCAATCAGACGACAATATGGATGTTACAATTCCCGCAGACTGAGATGGCCATTTTACAACATTACAATCAGATAAGCCTTGTAACTATTAAAACAAATACAACAAACATTAGAAGAGTGCAGTACTCTCAAAAAACTGAAAATGGTCACCTGCAGAGATCATGATGCCATGTTAAAATGTTCTTCTATGTAATCTGGGCAGTAACATCAAACATAATGATTGCACATTTTGATCACACTGAAAACTATTTATCAATATACTGAATATGTGATTATCTATGAAATAAATATGTTGAAATTGTGATACCTTCGATCCAGTACGATATTATTGTTAGGCGTCTGTAGCTTGGTCCACCTGATTTCAGGGTTTTCTAGACTTTCGGAAAAAGACCTCATTGTTGGGTTTATGATAGTTATTATATTTAATCCAATCTCAACTTCTGCATTTTATCGATATGAGATTAAAAATAATTGCTATCAATCATAGACCCTACTATCTGTCCACTAGTCTGTTGGTTCACCGGGCCTAACAATATCTCTCTCCCCCTCCCCTCCCGTCCGTAAAGGGCTCAATGTTTTTACTGAACTAGTCCACACCGATCAAAAAGTGCAAAGTGGCTTTGATACCACTAAATCTGTCACGTCCTGAAATCGAAACATAACATATACCATATACATGCCTACGTAGTAGATATATATGTCTTATCCTATACAATTATAAAGTATAAATTTTTCTAACAATTCTATAATCTATAACAACAATTTTAGCATATATCATTAACATCTAACGTTAATAAAGAGCACACCTAAAATCAGGAGTATTGAAACCATAAGTTATGAATGTAATTAAGTCATAAGAGTTCAAATAATCGAATAATATAATTTGTACCTAAACTCTAGAATTTAAATAATCAACAAATAATATTCTAAATAATCACTTATTCTTTCTAATAAGAAATAATGGATAGAAATAATTTTGTAGAGTGTCACATATTTCTATTTCAGAGCTAGTTTATAGGATCAGAGCCTACAAGAGAATAAGCGATCCCATGTTAAATTGACAATTTAATATGAAATAAAATTTCAAAATTTATTTTTCATGAAGTATCAATTTTTTATAAGGTTATGTTCAAAATCAAGTAATAAACCCGTATATCCTTAAAATAAGAATTTTTTATAGAGAAAGAAAATAATGACAATAATAATATATAAGTAAATAACGATTAGTCTTTACAAAATAAGATATACACATAACAGGTATCTCAAGTCACAAACACATTGACATACTTAAATCTAGTGGTCTTTTTACGAATACACGATATCTGAGAAGGGATCACAATACGAATATACTGTTATTTTGATGTTCACGAATAACAACAAAACTAGTTTTTCATAATCACATGCATATCGACATGATCATTGTTTAACTTTCCAATGGTAGGGTCATAACACGAATTATGATGGAGACAATACAGTCAAACTCAGTAGGATAAAGTAAATCATAAATCACTCATACAGGAAAATATTATAATTAAAAAATACATGCATAACTTCTTGAAACAAAATATAGTTTATATGAATATATGACAAAACTTATTAATGATAAATACATATACATATATATTCATAAGTATGGTTTTCTTGATTTCAAATCATGAAGTCACAAGCATTTTATAAGTCATAATATGATATTACATCATATCAATCAGATAAAAATTTATTTTAAATAAATAAAACGCATTAAAATATAATAAATAAAAAATAAATTATTTTAATATATTAAAATATCACTTAGCACTAACGGGAGTCTCGGGTTCTTTTACCTATAAGAAGAATATGAGATAGATCACGAGTAGGAGTTTTAAGAATCGTTCAAGCCGAAATTATCAAAAAAAATCCCAATTACAATCCATAATCGCTCAAATATGTTTCTAAATAAAATAACTCAACATCAAGCCTAACAACTTAGCCTTAATCTAGTCATGCTTGAGAATTGAATAATATTTAAGTCAAAACCACTCATCATATCCAAATATTAATTTATCATGAAATTCTATCTCTCAAATTTTAGAATTAATAAGATGAAAGAGATTGAACTCTTAAATCATAATCATAATAAATTTTAAGGAGTCATTAACGCTCAATAATAAATACATGTCCCCAGTAGAAATCAACAATCCCAAGTTAAATTACATGAAAAGATTTCATACTAACTCATTATACCATATGTTTAATATATACTAATATCATTTTATCAAATTCTAACTCGATTCATGAATAATTGGATATTAATTAGATCCTAAAGGTAATGAAAAAAGAAAATTCACGTTCTAGATCACGGAAAAAAAAAAAACTAATATTAAATACCACTTTGACCTAAAAGAGGAGTATTAGATTACCTAAATGTAATACTAGTCAAAAACTCGTCATTCTTCTAATAAATCCTAATTTTTCTCTATTTTCGCCACTCGAACAAAGCCAAAAGAGAAAATCCGGGTAAATTATATAGTGATATAAATTTGAAAAAAAAGCCCCTTTAAATTAATAAATTTTACGCCTGAGTCTAATTTTTTTTTTTTCATTTTTTTGGTCTTCACAGAAATCAATAGTGCCAGTTTGGCATCAAAGCAGTAATAATATGATTAATTCATGAAAGGATGGATTTACAAGTATCATCAGTTCTCCCCAATGATTTGAATAGACAGAGACCATCCAATGAATTCCTATTAAAAGATGTCATGAATATAAAAAGTGAACAAGATTTGGGCAAGAACGTTTGGCATAGAATTCAACTAGCCCTCTGGAAAACAATAAGTACGAGAACTCATGTTTTTGCTTGTAAGAAAGTCTCCGAAATCTCAGATCTAGAACTTCTCACTTATAGCATCGAGAGAACAGCGGAAGAAGCCCAGCAACAAGCTGAGGCTACACAGTTGACAAACTACTACACCACTCCTAATTTTGAGTAGATCATAATAAATAAAAGCACATAACCAGCTATTGATCTCAAGCCACATATTGCACATCTTCGTGTTCACTTAGAACACACACAGCTTATATATATGGAGCGGATGAGGACGACGACAACGATGACGTATAGTAAAGCCAAATTTGTCTCTTGGTATAGTCTGATCATATAGTTTTCACAGGCGCAGCGGATTGCGCACACTGACCAGTGTCATGTCATCGATGACAGGGCCACAGAGCGAGCCGTCAGTGCGGGAATGGTAGAATGTGCTAAGAAACACAACATGGGTGCGCTCTTCCACTGCTGTGAACTTGAGCACCGCACGCTTGAACCCGCCGGTGCCCTTGGACTCGTATGGGATCTTCACCGTGGCGCGGGCAGCAAAGGCCTCCACCACCATTGACCCCTCGCAGGCCGCGCCAGCATCACCCACTGAGAATGTCAGCGTGTATACCTTCCCGATGATGGTGCGGACCGTCTGGGAAATGGCACTCTCCTTGCCAGCAACGAGCTCGACAGCCCGCTTGCCATGCGGCACAGAAAAGTGGTCAGAGTCGATATATTTCACTGCCTTGAGGGACTCCACCATCCAGCCGGGGAGTGGCGAGTGGTCGTCCTCAATGTTGGGAGGGATCAGCACACCCCATGTGGTGTTTGGGAAGATGTATGGGCCTTCCTCGAAGTCATAATTCTTCAGCAAGTTCTCTGCTCCATGCGTCAATCGTATAATTCATCAAACAATGATATATGTATGTTTGAAGATCTTTCAAAAAATTTGAATAAGTGTCTAAAGTTCATTTGGCTTTCTATTGCACTAACAATAGGAAGGAGAATTTGCTTACTGCCATTCAACTTGGGCGGATAGAGTGTTCTGATGGCAACGGCGTCGATGAGCGGGCCACAAGCCGGGTCCTCCTCGACGCCTGGGTTGTGGATAACAAGCTCCACCAGCTCACGGTCTGCCCGGAAACCCCAAGAGTATGAATCCCAGCCGTTGCTGCTGTACATGGTCTGCATGGGAAGTACACCGTAGTCCGGGGTGACAGACACATTGAGGCGCTCCTCCTGCGCGCAGGTGCGGGCGGCACTGAAGGTGATAGAGTAGTACATGCCCTTGGTGACATTGAGCACCTGCTTGATGGAGGCCTCATTGCCCAGCCGAACTGCGTGTTCACCCTGCGGGACAGGGAGCAGCATGTCCCCCTGCTTGTGCCCGGACTCAATGTACTCCACGAAGCCGGAGATTCGCCAGAACGGTATGGCATCTCGCCCTATCACCTCCGTGCCTTTCAGCTCCGACTGCTTCGGCCCGTCCTCGAAGTTGCCATTAGGTAAGAAGCCTGCTTGACAATGGCCTTGTATTAGTAATTGTAAGAATGGCAATTATGAAACGCAGAAACAGCATCTCCACAGTCCAAAATCATGATTTTGATCGAGAAGACAAAGACGAACCACAAAATTTTAAAGCTGAACAACTTTGTTATCTCAAATGAAGAAGAGGATGGACTGATTGCCCGACAGGAGAGACCACGTTGATGTCGGGCATGCGATTGTGTCCTTCCAAGAGAAATGTACTTGGCAATAATCAATGATCAGCAACCAAACATAAGTCACCAAAAGGCGAAAAAAGGAACACGTAGCCACTGAGCCAGCACGAACATGTGCAATGCCAGCGTTTCACGCTGGCCTTCTAGGCAAGAGATGATTGTGAGAAAAATTACGATTTAATTTCAATATGTTTGGATGAATTTGTAATTCATCACGTGATGTTCGCGATGCTAATCCTTAACCAAACGGCCCTAGAAGGCCAGAACAGCTGCACAGAACAATAATGTTCAGGAACATAAATGAAATAATCTCCTACAAATAGAAATGTACAGATCCAACCAAAATCCCAGACTGGCAACTGGTCCTAAACTTACTGCTCAACTGAGCAGGGGCTCAAAAATGAACGGAAATTCTCAATGTAACAGTAGATTTACTTTACAAAATGGTAGCTCTGTTTTCAAATCAAATTTTTAGATTTTCAAACAGGAAAGAAAAGGTTGCTGATGCAGTGCAGGCATTGGAGATCATTAAACTACAACCACCCACATGCTCATGGCATGGGCGCATCAGCGCCTGCTCAGAGTTTTTCAGCTTTTCTGAAATTGACCACGTGGCTCATGTCCAGATTCAAATTTCAAATGCAGCAGAAAACAGAGCAAAAATGCTACGATAAAATGCATGCTCGATTTTTTTCAAGAAATTACTAGTTTAAACCCTACCGACTCAAACATCTAACGTCGAAACAGAAGGCATAGCAAAACCAATCCACTGAAGAAGACGAAGGAAGTAGGAGAACTCACCGTCTTGTACTTTGGCAGAGAGTGCCGCTGGCGAAGCTGCGCACAGTAGAAGGAGCAGCGCGCTGAGGCGGAGCTTCATGATGTTCACTGAAGAAGATGAAGAAGAAGAAAGGAATGGCCGAGATGGGTCGAAGAAGAAGAGGGAGGGGGCTGGCTTTATAAGAATGCGGGTTCACATAACTGCCCCTGCGTGCTGGTACAAACGACGGGAACGCCACGCGATCCTGGCGCATTGAAGAGCATCTGTTCCCCTCCACGTGTCGACGGGCCACCTGGATTTGAATGCCGGAGATAAAAGGACGGTTCTGCCCCTTCGTCGGTCAGGGACGAAACCCGACGCGGAATCACGTGGGATCTTCTCCGCGGTCGCTAACCGCCCCCAAACCAAAACCGGTGGTTCATCCTGGACCGTTCGGGTTTCGGTGTAATAATTTAATTTTATGAGGAAGATTCTAAGAAAAAACCCGAACGCGACGAGCACAAGCAATCCTTGTGCATCTGGATATGTGTTCGATAGATTCTTTCGTAATTCGAATTATGTGCTCACGATTCCTTCTCCGGGATACTGTTTTTGTTGTCTTAGAGCCGTCGTTTTGTAGATAGTCATCAGAAATTGGAGCAAAAGGAGATAATGCCGCATCAGAATAATCCAAACATTTAGCACTGCCGGGGAGCTTGGGGAACATGCCACGATGCCAAGCGGGACCCACCCGAACGTCGAGTCCGGATTCGGTGGCTGCTTCAGCAGCTTCAGAAATGCATCCGTGTCCTATAGTCCAAAACTGTCGCGGCGGCCTTTCTGGGCCTTCTTCTCGTAGAATTCATTTGATGGTCTTCTCGCGTGGGCCCCAGTCTAAACTTGGTTGGGCCCAATCAGATCAGATATGTGAAGCAGCAACTCGTGGGTGGGCCCGAACCCGAACCCTTTCTTTTTGGACGTATTTGCCGACCTGCTTCTGCTCCGTCGGATGGCGTCGGACCGTCCGATCTATAGTTTCATCGCAATAAATTAATAGTTTCTTCCATTCCGTTTTGTTTTGCCGAATGCTTCCATTTTTAATCGACTAACCAAACAAATTAATTTAGAATCATAATATTGAGAATTGAGAGCTGCATATGCGACACAGATATCATATGGTCATGGCCTCAGTTGAAGCGAGCACATGGCCTGTCGCGCGGCACATGAACCTGTTTTCGGTGTTGGGGCCAATAAACCATTTATAATTAACCTTCCCACATGCACTTGCCTTTTTCTGCTTAACTCGAAGCTCCAACCCGATTCGGGCGAGCGCAGTTTCGCCCGCGTCGGCCACCGGTGGCAGTGGCCGCCCCTGAATCTGCTATCCTCGTATGGTTTTTGCTCAAACTGCTCGAGGGAGAGCGACAGTCCTATGGCCTATGTGCGTTGGTTTAGCTAACTTTTGTCTTGAACGTGAGATATTCGTTTGCAGCAAAGTTTTTGAGTTTTAATTTCCTATTCGGTTTCCGGATTTAGAAAAATCAATCTATTTCGATCCAAATATTTTTTTTATTATTAATTATGTATTGAATAGAATTTAAATATATTTTAATTATATTTTGACTTTAAATTAAAAATACGATAACATTTTAAAATTTTTTAAAAAAAGTTTTAAAAAATTTCAAAAATTATAAAAAAATTATAACTAATTTTATCATAAAATTAAATACTATCTAAATTAATTTTGATAATTAGTCACTTGTATAGTCTATTTTTTATATATTATTGTATAAAAAATAGAAAATACACAAGAAATAATATGAATATGATTAAAAGTTAAAAATTAACATAACAAATTTAACTTATCATTAAAATATACTTGATACATATAGAATTTATTAATTATAATATAATACAATTAATCATTATCATCAGTTGAGTTTAAAATATCTGGATGTGCAATTACAAATTCAATACTTGGATGAGATTCTTGTGGTTGACGCGTGAGAGCAGTGCAAGCTTGGAGAAGAACGCAAGCTCCCTCCCTATCTTCAGTTTTTTGACGGATGGTGGCAACGTTGGATGCTGAGGCGGGCAATGCATGACGCTTGATCGTGACGATGCGGTTGTCGTTGAGGACGGTGTGGTAGACCACGCCGAAGTTGTCGGAGCTAATCTTGCGCTCGATGGAGAAGCCGTTGGTGATGCCAGGTCGACACTTGTGTGCGTGGGCGGCGCGAGTGTGCAAGTGCGAGTGCGAAGTTTGCGAGGGTGCAGGTACAGACGAGAGGCCGGTGAGAGTGCGGGTGTTAAGCCGATGCAGGCACGAGCGCAAAACCGGCTCGAGTGCATAGATGCGGGTGTCAAAGGTTGGCGGGAGTGCACAAACACAAAAGGTAGGCGAGGGAGTGACGTGAGACCGATGCAAATGTACAAGTGCAAGCGTGGGAGGCCAATGCAAATACATAAACATGGAGGCCAAGTCGAACGAGTTTATGGAGGCCAAGTCGGACGAGTGCGGGGACCAAATTGAAATAAAATCGGCGAAGAAGGAAATGTTTCAGTCAAAATTTCAAACCTTGATTTGCAAGCTCGGACGGGAAATAGCAAGATCTACGATGGAGATGGGATAATACTCTAATCAATGTTATCAAAATCAAACTTGATTAAATACTGAGTCATTTTTTATCAAATTAGTCCACAGAAGTCCTTTACGTAAAATCGAATTGTTAATCGATGGTAGCGTTTAGATTCCCTCTCCGAATTAATTAGGGTTCGACAGGTAAGTGATAAATTGCGATAGGATAATGCACTACACTCGAAAACCTCGGTGGATATATATTACGTTTAATTAATTAAAAAAATATTGTACATTTTTTAATCCGCGAGTTAATGTTGAAAGATTTGAAATTCGCAACAAAAACGAGGATGAAAATCCGACAAATACCTCGAATAGGATTAGAGAATCGGATTTTTCGGTCGAATTCATTATAAAAATATATATATATATAATGAAGATGAAAAATAATATTCAATTTTTTAATTTTAATTTTATAATATTTTATTTGAGTATCATAGTGATTTTGTCACACAACTTTCGATTGGTTCTCTTTTACACATCAATGAAATTGATCGGCCCAATGAATTAAGATTTTGAAAAAGTTTTCAACCGAAGCCGGTCAAGAATGGAGTTTCATTTACGTGATTGAAAACTAACCCGAAAAGCTTTCGGTTAAGTTTACTTTGGTTGAATTGCCAACCAAATCGAATGGACTGAATTCAATCGATGCGGTGGCTTAATGATTTGTTAAGCATAAATAGATAACTTAACACTCAAAAGTAAAATATAATTAGTTGATAACATAATTTGTTATAAATATTATCAATGTAATTATAGCTTTGAGTTCGAATCTATTTACAAATCAGCGAAGCCACGTATTCCGGCCCAATCCGGGAACACTGGTTGGACCCAAAACGAAAGGAGCTATTGAGAGTCCTGGCTGGCCTGCGAGATCAAGCCCATCCTAATCGCTAGCCAGCTTAATTTAACCAAGTTTCTGGAAGTTGAAATGAGTCCATAATTAGTAACTTTATTTTTATCATCATCTTCTAACCAAGTTTAACGCATTATTACTAAACAATAGTTTTGATCAGAGATAAACTAATCGAATCAAATGATGGATGGATAGACAACATGTTGCGTCAACACGCGAAGTCTAAGAATGGGCCAAATCAAGAGGCAACAATAGACACGCGATTTGAACGTCAAGAACCCTAAAGATGCATTGAACTTCGATATGTATGAGTCGTCAATTATATCCGTCGTAAGTCAACTGACAATATCAATCAAGAATGGGATATTTTGAAAATAATAATTGTCATCGTCAACCGACAGATTCACCTGGAGCTCGGATTCGATTAGTACTATAACGATCGAAAGCAATTGCTATCGGAGTGGCCGGACGTTGTGTTGTCTCCTAGGTTCACGTGATGGTTGTCACGGCGTTTAATCAAGCACCATTTATTTATTTATGGTTGTCACGGCAGCTAGTTAGTCTAGGATGGTTGTCATCGTAGCGATTGAATCTGAGCTCGATGACAAATTTCTGCTCTAGACAAAAAAAAAAAAAAAACAAGACCCATGACCGACTCAATTATTATGTGTCAGATGGACCGATCGAAATGGTCCAGGTATATCTTTACATAGCAGATGAAATCTGCTAACTCTTTTTTAACTCTTCGCGATCGGGGATGTTATATACAGAACCTCGATTCATGCAAATCAATATTAGGAACATCCAAAAAGTGTTAAATATGATTTCCTTTTATCTGTGATCTAAATATGTCAATATTAAATTATACGCATCAAATTTTATTTATTTAATATTTAATATAAAATTAATTTATCACACCTAATATTTTAATAAATCAAATTCCAACAAAGCACAAAACAAAATGGTGCTTCTTTTTTGCTCTCAACGGCGACATGCGAACTCCGTGTTGGACGAAACTTTAAAGAAAAGCAAGGAAAAAGGCGAAAAAGAAAAAAGAATTTGTGACACCAAATCGTACAAAAGAAGAATCCCGTGAAGTGAAGCAATCAATCGAAATCCACGACCCCTTCTTCTTTTCGTCATTTAATTCTATTATTTTTTCGATTTACAGAAATGCTTGGTTGTCATTACAAATGCAATTCCGCACGAAGCTCGTGTGACATGCTTAGAGAAGATGAGCTTAAGCTAAAATTATTAAATATTAATGGAGCACTAATCTCTGAGCGGGCGCCCACTTTTGGTTCATAAGTCAACAATGAAAGCCCAAAAAGTAGCACGAAATTTGACCGAGAAAAAGAAAAGATACGTTTGCGGGAGGCAACATCGAATGTCAAGAGATTAACATGTAATTATAAGCATAATTGCTCAGAATTAGAGTAATTATGTGAAGGTTTAATGTCGAGCCTTGGCCTACTACTTCGGCAACCTCGAACCTTCAGGCGAAGGAAGAAATCAGACAGTAGTCTCTGCGATAGCTGCGAAGGAGACTCGGTGCCAATTTTGACCTTGGTGGAATTCTGCTACAAATATAAAAATTCTATGAAAAATACGAACGTCATCTGAGGACATTTCGGACATTTCAAAATTACCAAATTTTAATGGTCTATAAATGACTGTTTAAATTTAAAAATGCCAAATTTTAAATGAGCACATGACAACGTGCAATTTTGTTTTTATTAAGTTATATTAAAATTTTTTTTCAGCCTTTAAAAGTTTGAATTTATTTCGTACCAGGCCCCAGTAAAATTCTCAATTTCTGATGATGTCACACGGGCAATTTTTTAAGAAATTTCAATTTCGTTTTTACATGCGTTGAAAATTCGGCTTGGTAAATTAGTCGAACTAATTTTTACTGAAAATTTCAATGATGCTGATTTGATTGCTAACAATGGAGAGAAGCCTAATTTTAATGGAGCAGCTTAACAGGAACGCTCAGCTTCCATGCGAGTAGGTTCATAAGTTGTCACTTACGGTGAATGTCCCCAAATAGAGGTTACGTTATAATATTTAAAATATTATTTAATAATAATATTTTTTTATTATTATTTAAAATTAAATAACTAATATGTTATAATATTATGAGTTTAATAAAGTCACAAAATCATTATATATATATATATATATATCTAGTATAAAAAAATAAAAATTTATTTAGTTTGAATAATAATAGATCTTGTTTAAATTGTTTGGGCCAAACATATTTTTAATTGGATTTTATCTCTATCAGCTTTGGTAATTCAATTAGTTACGTAATTCTTTGAAAAAAAAAACAGCCGAGATGTGTCTCTTCATTGAATTGTTTCTATTTTTGAACAAATATTTTATATACTATTTAAAAAAGTCCATAACTTCATTATTCATTTATTAAAAGTATTTTTTAGTTTCTTCAAATATTTTTACTCTAAAAGATTAATCTTAGGGGTTTCTTATTTCGGAATATATTTTGGATTGCAATCATATAGCCTTTTTCCTGTCAAGTATTGTATTTTCGGAGTAGCTTTCAAAGCTAATCTATAGCAATTGTAGGAAAATATTACTCTAGAGAAAGATTCTATTTAGATCATCTTACTTGACAAAATTTTCTTTCTTATTTTTTTAAATTTGATTTATTTTTTAAAAATAGTTTTAGATTCTTCTCTAATGGATACTACTATCATCAAATCTCAAGAAGTGGAGAGGTCGAAAAAATTCAATGGACTCAACTATAAACATTGGAATCTCAAAATGATGTTTCAACTTACCATTGCCAAAGTTACTTATGTACTAAATACTTCTTATCCCTTGGAAGCAACTAATGAAGAGGATCTTACAACTTCTAAAAAAAAAGTGGCTCAATGATGATTATGCTTGTAGATTTATGATCTTGAATTCTATGAGAAATTCACTTCTCGATATCTTTCATCAATATAAAACTGCAGTGATCTATGGAAAGCACTCCAAAAGGTACACTAATAAGGATGCAAGTAATAAATTCTTTTTTATTAATAGGCATATTGAATACAAGCTTGATGATTTCAAGCCTATCATTGATCAAATAAATTAACTCAATGATGTTGTTATCCAATATGTTGATACCAGTGAACCAATCTCAAAGTCCTTCTAAGTTTCAATAATTAATAGAAAACTTCATTCGTGAAGGGATTACTAAAAGGTGTTGAAACATAAAAAGAAATATCTGAGTTTGGATGAACTTCTTCAAAACATTCACATTAAGTTTGAGACAATAAATTATAATATACTTGATAATCAAAAAGAGAATGTACTTAATGTTGAAGCTAATATATCCAAGCCTCCCAAATTTGAGAGAAGATTTTTTAAATAAAAATGACTCTTTCAAGAGGAAAAAAGAAGTCTTCAAGGGAAAGATGAATAAGAAAAAGATCTTGCGTTCTTATTATCTATGTGGCAAACAAGAATATATTACTAGAAAATATTATTTTTGTAAAGGAAAAAAGATGGAGGCCAACGTGGTATAAGAGAAAGACTATTATAATATCATGTGCAATAGATTAATTACATATCAAATATTAGATAGATAGAGTTCAATATATATAATAAAAAGAGCTCATATCCTATGAGTTTAGGCTTTTGGGATAATTTGGTGTTTGGTCCATTATATTACTTCGATTTGACACTCTTTCGACTCCCTCAACAAATAGTATCAGAGTTTCAGATTCGAAGTTACAAACTCTTAAGGTTGAAATTATCGTGATGATGCAATTGAATTAAGTCGCATGTTAGTCTCTCTAAAAAAAATTAAAAATTAAGACAAAAATTCATTAGTATAGGTCATATGGTGGAATTGGTCAAGTAAAAAAATTCTTGATTAAGAGTGTTAAAATTAATATGGTCAGATTACACTTGAAGAGGAAGATTGTTATAATATCAAGTGTGATGAATTAACCTCACATCGGATATTGGATAGGTAGAGACCAATATGTACAGTGAAAAAAGTTCATATTCCATAAGCTTAGGCTTTTGAGATAGTTTTGCATCCAACACACTATATTAATTCAGTTTGACACTCTTCCGACTCCCCCAACAAAACACATGATAACCATGTATCAAAAGTACTTATTGTTAACAACAATAATGAATAGTGAATTGATTTAGATACTACATACTATGTGATACTATATAAGGAAATATTCAAAACCTATGAAGAGGTTGATGGAAAAAGTGTCTTTATAGGTAATAATTCTTCTTGTATTATATTGGGAGTTGGGAGTTGGTATAGTGTAAGTTCCTTTTCTTTAGGAAAAATACTAACTCTCAAATATAATCATCATAATATAATCATCATATTTTTAGACTTAAAAATAGTTTAATCTCTTTTAGAAAGCTAGATGATTATGAGTTCAAAGTTGTGTTTGATTTTCAAAAGTGATCATATCAAAAAAAGGGTTCTTTATTAGGAAAGCTTATGACAAAGACAATATGCATTTATTAAGTATTAATAAAGATTTTCATGATTTTTTTTATAATTTTTGAGAATGATAATCATTTATGACATTATAGATTAATACATATAGGAAGTAATATTACACATAATATAATTTTTAATAGTTACATTTCTCAAACTTGATCTATTTTGACTATTCATAATTAAGAATATTATGAACAAGCTAAGATTATTAAATTTTCCTTTAAATCCATTATTATATCCGCTTCTTTATTAGAACTTATGCATACTGATTTATGTGATAATAAGGAGTATTTAACTAGATGAGGTAAATACTATTTTATAACTTTTATTGACGATTTTTTAAATTTTTTAATGTCTATTTACTTAGAACAAAAGAATTTTCTACTCCTAATTCACCTCCTCAAAATGGAGTGACAAAAAGCAAAAAAAATCTTACTTTATTAAAAATGATTAGTGTTATACTTATACATTCTAAATTACCAAATAGCTTTTGGGGAGAAGCATTATATATTACATGTTATATTTCTAATATAATTATACATACACCTTATGATTGTTCTCTTTATAAATTATTATGTGGTAAAAAGCCTAACATTAATTATTTTAAAGTTTGGAGTTGTGTCGTTTATGTTATAGATGCTACTAGAAAGAGACCAAAATTAGGAAGTAAAATTATCAAGTCAATTTTTTTTTGGATATGCTCAGCATAGTAAAGCATTTAGGTTTCTAGATTTACATATTAATTCAATTTTTGAATTTATACATGCAATATATTTTGAGCATTTAACTATTAAAGATGTCGATTAAGTATATTTACCACTAATTCTAGCTTAGAATATTAGAAAGAGTTAAATAAATTAATGAGATATTTAGACTTTACTATGCATTATGATTTGTTAATTTAATTGTGTCTCGAATCTGGATTTTCCGGAGAGTCTTAATTATATTAGAAAGTAATTTAGTGAGCCTAATCCTTATCTGGATTTATCTTCTACTAGAAGACTTAAATTAGTAGAAGTCTTATTTGAATCAGTCTTCTATTTTGACTCAAATACAGTTAGGCCACATCTATAAATACTCTATTGATGTAAGAGTTTCTATATATAGAGAGAGAGAGAGACATAGATCTTGTGATAGTTAGGCTATTTAGTTTTTTGTGAGAGTTGGTGATATTGGAGTTTCGTCTCCATGGTTGTAATCTTCTTTTCTTCTTCTCATCAATACAATATCCTTTGGATCGTCTTCGCCACATAAATCTCTTGTGTGCTATCTTTTCTTTTTTCTATTTTTCTTTTATATCGTGAATTGTGGTGGACATCAATACTTTGCGCGACAATGATTTATATTATAATTGTTCTGTGTTTTAGAATATTATAGTAATGTCAATTAGATTTTGGATAAAACTACTTCTAAATCTACTAGTTGTTGGTTTTTCACTATTGGTGGAGTTATTATTGTATAGTCTTCTAAAAAGCAATCTTGTATTGCATTATCTTTTATTAAATCTGAATTTATATCTATGTCAATTACATGTAAGGATATTTTGTGTTTAAGATTTATGAAGCACGTTTCTTTTATTGAAAGACATAAGGAATCTATCACATTATTTTGTGACAATCAAGCTGTTATTAGTAATGAAAAAACTTGCGAATGAACAATAATAGCAACTACGTTGCTATGAGATATAATCACATCAAAGATGTGGTGAAAAAGGATAAGGTTAGTCTTGAATACTTATCAACAAATCAAATACTTGCATATCATCTAATAATGTTATTATTAGGAGAGAGGATATTTGAGTTAATGAGTATGAGACTATTACCGATTGATAAATAGCTTATTTGGACCTATTATATCATACTGGTACTGATCATTATTGAAAATTATGTGCACGAGGGATTAGCCTATCCAAATAAAAATCTACTAGAGAAATATACAATTAGAGGTTGACATTTTCAGTGTGTAAAGTTTAAAGAATAGTGGAGCAAAATTTATTTTTAAATAAAATCTCATACCCATTGCATTATATTCCATAACAGGATGGATGAACTTAAATATGCTTAATAAATTCATAATTTATGTGGGATAATAAAGCAATTATGGATATTCCTTGATGAATCTATCTAAGTAAATAGGAGGAGGGGTTGCTCTACAAATTTTTATCGGTAAGATCTCAAATGTACTTGCTAAAAGGGATAAGCACATGGTCGGGTACACAAATTGCGCTAGCATTTGTAAAGTAAAATTTGTTGTAGATCGACGTGATTTATTATGAATCATGCTTTCTACAATAGTCTAGGTTTATGAAAGGATAAAAAATTATTATTATATTATTATTAGTAGATAATAAGTAGAAAAATGTTATAATATTCAAAATATTGTCTAATAATAATATTATTTTTTGTTTATTATTATTAAATAATCTATGTGTCATAATATATTGTATAGAAGGAAAAAATTTCTTTAATTTGAATGATAATAAATCTAATTTACGTTGTTTAGGCTAAATCCATTTTGAATTGGATTTTATCCCCATCGAGTTTAGTTATTTATTTAATTACTTAATTTCTTGAGAGAAAAAAATGACGTTCACGAAGAAATGTGTCTCTTTATTTTGAATTGTTTATAGTTCTAAATAGACATTTCATATATTATAAAAAGGGGTTCAAAATCTCATTATTCATTCGCTAAAACTGCTTTCTGATTTTTTAAAAAATATTCTTGCTCTGAAAAATTAATCCTAGAGGGGTTTTTTTTGTTTCGAAATAGGTTTTAAATTACAACCATATAGGCTTTTTCTGTCAAGCATTATATTTTCATGGTAGTTTCTCGAGCCAATCTATAATAGTTGTAGGAAAATATTGCTCTAGATAGATTCTTTTTAACTCGTCTTACTTAACAAATTTCTCTTTCATATTACTTTTTTTACTTTTATTTATTTTTAATTATTTTTTATAATAAGTTGGACAATAGTGACCACATTAGGGGGATATATGTGTCTTTTAAATTTAGCTTGCAAGGTTTTGTCCTTTTTTCTATTTATTACTCCATGTATTTTTAATATATTAATATATTTCAATTTATGTATGTTTGTAACTTTGATCATTTATTTCTAAGTTAATGGTTCATAATCATGTATTCTAATTCATTTATTTTTATAAATATATATAGTTCATATTGTACATATATGTGTTACCTTCATAGTTTTCTTCTAAGCAAATGACCCTGTTTTTGTGTAGTTTACTCCATTTATATTTCCCAAATATGCATAACTATCAACTTATCCCTCTAACAAAAAAATAAATAATAAAATAGTTAAATAAATAAATATTAATCATTAAGTCTGAAAGTATTAAAGTTTATAAGATGAATAATATACAATTGCAAATAAAGAACGCAAATGATATATTTACTTCTAATAAAAATAAAATAATAGTTAAATAAATGAAAATTAATTATTAAGTCAAAGAGTATTTAAGCTAAATTTGAATAATATGCAATTGTAAATGAATAATACTAACGATATCTTTGCTTCTAATTAAAAAAGTTAATAAATAAATATCAATTATTAAGCCAAAAGTATTTAAAATTAAGCTAAATAATATACAAATGTAAATGAATAGCACAAAAGGTATCTATACATTTGACAAAAATTTAAAAAGTTAAATAAATGGATATTGATCATTAAGCTAGAAAGTATTAAATTTAAGCTAAATGATATGCAAAATGAAAAATACAAAAAATATTTTTATCCCTAACAAAAACAAAAAAAAAGTTAAATAAATAAAAATTAATCATTAAGTTCGAAAGTATTAAAGCTTATAGCTGAATGATATGTAATTGTAAATGAAGAACAAAAAAAATATCTTTACCTCCAACAAAAAAAATAATTAAATGTAAATATTAACCATTTAACTCAAGAGTATTCAATTTTAAGCTAAACAATATGCAACTATAGATTAAAAAAATAAATGGTATCTTTACCTCTAATAAAAAATAACAATTAAATGAATGAATATTAATAATTAAGAATGAAAGTATTAAAGTTTAAGTTTAATAATATGCAACTGTAAATAAAAAACACAAAGATATATTTAGTTCTAACAAAAAAATATTTAAACAAATAAATATTAATAATTAATTATAAAAGTATCTAAATTTAAATAGAATAATATGTAAATATAAATTAATAATACCCAAGATATTTTTAACTCTAAAAAAATAAAATCAACACAAAGAAGAAAATAATTAAATGAATGAATATTAATTATTAGGTCCAAAAAATATTCAAACTTAAGTTGAATAATACACATCTTTAAATAATGAACATAAAAGGTATCTTTACCTATAACAAAAATAAAAAAAAGTTAAATGAATTAATCATTAAGCCCCAAAGTATTCAAGTTTAAGTTGAAGAATATGTAAATATAGGTAAAAAATATCAAAGGTATCTTTTAACTCTAGCAAAAATAAAAAATACCAAAAATGGATGAAAATTGTAGTGAACTTATATTAATATAAAATAAGCGATAAAAACTACCGTTAACATCATTATTTTTGGAAAATTAATTAAAGTTTTGTCTCAAAGTTTAATGTAAATTAATTATAATTTTAGTCTCAGTTTTGGTTTTCTTCTTTATTTTTGTTAAAGCTAAAGATACTCTTGGTATTCTTCATTTATAGTTGCAAATTATTCAGCTTAAATTTTAATAATCTCAAGCTAAATGATAATCATTTAATTAATTTTTATTTATTTTTTTTAAATATAAAGATATTCTTTATGTTCTTCATTTACTGTTGTATATTGTTTAGCTTAAATTTGAATATTTTCAACCTTAATGATTAATATTCATTTATTTAATCATTTTTTTCTTTATTTTTGTTAGAGCTAAAGATAGTTTTTGTGTTTTTTATTTACATTTGCATATTATTCAACTTAAACTTTAATAATTTTAGACTTAATAATTAATATTTATTTTTTACTTTTTATTTTTGTTAGAAGTAAAAATATGCTTTGTTTTTTTAAATTATAATTATATATTATGTAGCTTAACTTTAAACATTTTCGGACTTATAGATCAATATTCATTCATTTAACTATTTCCTTGTTTGTTTTTGTTCGATATATAAAAAAACTCTTTTTGCTCTTTTTTATTTATAGTTGCATATAATTTTAAACTTGAATATTTTTGGACTTAGTGATTAATATTCATTAATTTAGGTATTTTTTATTTTTGTTAAAGCGAAATATATTATTCATGTTTTCATTTACAATTGCATATTATTCAACTTAATTTTAATACTTTTAGGATTAATGATTAATATTCATTTATTTAATTATTTTTTTTTTTTTTTTGTTGGAGGTAAAGTTTTTTTTATTCTTCATTTACAGTTGTATATTATTTAATTTAAATTTGAATGGTTATATTTATTTATTTATTCTTTGTTTTTGTTAGAGATAAAGATATCACTAATATCATTCATTTACAATTACATATTATTCAACTTTAATTTGGATACTTTCGACTTAATAGTTAATATTAATTCATTTAATTTTTTTTAGAGATAAAGATACCACTAATATTATTTATTTCTAGTTGTATATTATTCAACTTAGTCTTAAATACTTTCATATTATAGACTAATATTCATTCATTTATCTTTATTTAAATTTTCATATTATTTTATTTCATGACATAATATTTCATTAAGGTATTTCATCAAACTTACACCATGTAGTCTCAACATCTTCAACCTTATATTATATATCAATCATAATGTTCTAAAATGACGTATTTCTCTCAGACATTGTGTCAAATAACTCCCTGTATGCATCACCAAATTACATGCATTTGACAAAAATAATGATCATGGTGTTCTAGAGGACAACATTAGCGGGAAATGTTTCATCAAACACCTGGCGAGCAAGGTCAGTGAGGCTGTAGGAGCAGTACATTTTGAGAAGCATAGTGACATGGAGATGAAGTCGGAGAGATGTGTCTTGATGGCAATGATGTGGTAGTGAGGGCCAACAGGGAGGAGGCAAAGGACAAAAATAGATTTGTATTATGATTCGTAGCGGAATATTCACAAATTATTTTTTTTATCAAACAACACAAGGAGCAAGTATTAATACAAGATAAAATAAAAAAGTAAGAAAAAACATAATGATATACATGATTAACTTAAAATCGAGTTATTTTTACAGGGGAAGCGAGATATCCACGATCAATAGACTTTACAAGAATTTATAAGAGTATTATGAGAAACTACCATGAGATACCACCGAGATATATCAAAAAAATTTATACATGAGAATCGACATGCTCTCTCTTTCTTCCATGTTAACACATTCTCTAGCATAATGCCCGGATTGCTTGCATTTCTCGCACAATTTAAGACGCCTAAAAGCAAGTAGACAAACATTTGGAAAAAGGTATCTTCTCATAATATGCAAATATTATTAGATACAATAACCAATTAGGATGAGGTTTGAGAATGAATTGTCCCAAGGAAAATTATAATTTCTATTTCTCTCTATTCTCTTTATTTTTTTCTATTTCTCTCTAATTCAACCTCAGCATCACACCTAAGCCCCATATATTATTAGAATATTTATAAATTTTTATTGAATTTAAGTTTTACTCTAAATATAACTCCAAATATTACATAATAGGTATTCAAAATTAGATATAGATCTAAATCTAACTTTAGATTTTTATTTTAACTCAAATTTTAATTCGAATTCAAAACATTCAAACTTAACATAGTAGAGGGTGAGAGGGAGGGCAGTAGCAAATCCATGCTATTATTCTAAGGTGTAAAAAGCAAGATTTTAAATTTTGATTTCGAAATCAATTTGGATATCCATTGAAATCGATATATTTTGGACATCTCATTTTAATTGTTTCGATCGTTTTAGCGATTTTAAGTATTCCACAACTTTAGAAATACTAAACTTTTGAAATAAATTTTGAAGTCATTTTATATCGGCCAAAACCGGTATGTTTTTAAAACCTTAGTCAAAAGATTGAGCTGTAGGAGAATGTGGAAAATATCCTGCGTTGACAAAAGATAAAAATGTTTCTTCATTGTAGTAATTTGATACAAAAATCGAGCTAGTAATGGATACACCTCTGTGAATCTATTAAGACTGAAATCAAATTTGAGAAGTTTGTTGAACTAATAGGGAAGTTACAAAGATTCAAAAGTTTTAAGAAATCAACCGAAATAATTAAATTTTGATTACCATATAACATGTAATCAATTTAATTAATTTTGTTAAATTTATACTATTTTTTTATTATAGTAATTAAATTTGAGTGATCATATTTTATGAACTCCAAATATTGGAGCAAACTCGAGCAGTCCAAAATTTTTTTAAGGAGTAACTTTATTAAGTTGATTTCATGAATACTACGTTTTTTATTTATAGCAAAAAAGAATTTATCTAAAAATAAAGTAGAAATTTTGTTTGACAAATCAACAAATTTAAAATTTAAAATAAATCAGGATATCTGGATAGGCTGGAATTCTAAAGATTGAGTGCCAAAACTAGGATTGCGTGCTAACGCATTGAAAACATGACTCAGTCTAGTCCATTTGCACCCTGCCACCACCATCGAACGTCTCCAATCGAAGCTTGAAATGACTAAAACGCCCCTCTACCACTCCGAATTACCCAAGGGTCCTGCCAGGGGCAAATCCGACTTTATGCTTCCACGGCGGAACAACCGAGAGCCTATAAATACCTCGACCGGCACCCAGACTTCCTCGTCGCGATCTGCTTCTCTTTCCATAGCAAGAAAGGAGAGATATTTTGTCTCCAATTGCTTCGTCCACGGCGAGATTAGGGTTTGTTTCGAATTTTGATATCCGGTTCTGGGAATTTGAGTGCTTGGGTCTCTGCGTTGTGGAAGAGGAGGAGAAGGGGGAAGACGAGAGTGTCTGTGGAAATGGCGGAGTGGAGGAAGAGGAGGGGAATCACGGCGATGTGCGGGCACGAAGTGGAGGCGGAGCTGTCTCGAGATGGGAGCCATTACAGCCTGTCCAGTGGGATCCTGCCGTCGCTAGGTGCCCGAAGCAATCGCAGGGTCCAGCTCCGCCGCTTCATCGTTTCCCCTTATGATCGCCGGTACAGGTGAGGCAATCCCTTCATTCCCCTTCTTCTTCTTCTTCGGAAATTTTTTTTTTGTTATATCTGGCTATATTGTTAGTGATGGAAGTGTAGATTTGTTCTTTTAGATTTTAATTGATGAGAATTTGTATTTTTTTTTTTCTTTTCCCTTGTTTATCAATCGCTTGTGATTGGTTTTTTATTTAGTTTCTGATTTTTGCTTTCATGTAGTTAGTTTCTTGACTTTTAGAATCATTTTGTACTTTTTTCCTCGATGGCTTAATGAGATGAAAGCTTGAATTTGGTCAAACTATCCTCCTTTCTCTCAGATAAAAGAAAACTTGAATTTGGGCATTGCATCTAGCATGAAGTTGAATTTTGAAACTGCAAGGATGCTTTTGTAGTTTCTTGAAGTTGATTTGATAGCGGATATATTTGTTTCTTCTTGCTCATTCTTTTACTTGTTGATACTTGTATTGCAGAGCATGGGAGACTTTTCTGATTATTCTGGTTGCCTATTCTGCTTGGGTATCTCCATTCGAATTCGGATTTATTGAAAGTCCTAAGGGAGGCTTAGCTATTACAGATAACGTTGTGAATGGGTTCTTTGCCATTGATATCATATTGATGTTCTTTGTGGCCTACCTTGATAGAGCGACCTATCTACTCATAGATAACCCAAAGCAGATTGCTTTGAGGTATACAAAGTGCTGGTTTTTTTTTGATGTAATCTCCACGATCCCTTCGGAGGCTGCTCGGAGAATACTACCTCCAACACTCAGGTCCTATGGATTCTTTAACATGCTTCGACTGTGGCGTCTCAGAAGAGTCAGCTCACTTTTTGCTCGGTATGTCTGTCTTCCCTACTGTCAGAAAAAGAAAATATTTATTTTCATCTAAAATGATTGATTCTGTCTTTTCTTTATTTTCTCTCAAGTAATTGAGTAAATTGCTGAAAGAGAGGGAATGTTTCAGCATGTTGAATTTGCACGATTGCGCATTACTTCCACATATTCTTGTTCTCAATGGCTTTAGGCTTATATATTTGTTTATTTTAATATTATCAATCCCCAAACATAAGCTTGCAGTATGGAATCTATTGTTTTGTAATTACACTTAAATTTTTCATTAAGCGACAATAACTGAACTATCAGTTTAAGCCAAAGGAATCTGAATATTTCTTTCGTCCTGGCCCTTGATTTGACAGATTGGAGAAAGACAGGAATTTTAACTACTTTTGGGTCCGATGCGCAAAACTTATTTGTGTAAGTAACCCATTGAGATAATTAGTTTGGTCCTCATATTGCTAATAACATATCTTTCTTTAACCCAAAAAATTCATGACTTACATTTGATCCTGTAGGTGACCTTGTTTGCTGTCCACTGTGCTGGATGCTTCTATTATCTTCTTGCAGCAAGGTATCATGACCCTAGTATGACATGGATTGGGGCTTCTATGCCTGACTTTCTAGCGAGGAGTTTGTGGATCCGCTATGTGACATCAATGTATTGGTCAATCACCACTCTGACGACAGTTGGTTATGGAGATTTGCATCCTCAAAATACAAGGGAGATGATCTTTGACACGGTTTACATGCTATTTAATCTTGGACTGACAGCATATTTGATTGGAAATATGACCAATTTGGTCGTGCATTGGACTAGCAGAACAAGGAACTTTGTGAGTTCCTCCAAGCTAAACTAAAGTGACAACTTCTTAGCTAAATTCATTACCGAATGCATGACTAGTATGATTTATTTATTTTTTTTGTGGTTTCTCTTTCCTTGCAGAGAGATACAATTCAAGCTGCCTCAAGTTTTGCTCAAAGAAATCAACTTCCAGTTCGGCTGCAAGATCAGATGCTTGCACACTTGTGTCTTAAGTTCAGGACAGACTCCGAGGGTCTCCAACAACAAGAGATCCTTGATGCTCTTCCTAAAGCCATCAGATCCAGCATTTCCCATTACCTGTTCTATTCTCTTGTTGTCAAGGTCTATTTGTTCAGAGGTGTTTCCAATGACTTGCTCTTCCAACTTGTAAGGCATTCAAATTTCTACACATATTTGGCTCACATTCTTTTCCACTTTTGGAATGTTCACACCTTGATAAGAATCTTTTGGTTGTCGTCCAAGGTTTCTGAAATGAAAGCTGAGTATTTCCCTCCTCGAGAAGACGTGATTTTGCAGAATGAAGCACCCACCGACTTTTATATACTAGTGACTGGCAGCGTGGTACGGACAATTTTACAAAATTTCCAAAACCTCTCAAATGCCAAAGCTTAACTTTGGACTACTTTTTAATTTGTGGAACAGAACACCTTCTGTTAACAGCATATTTCAGAGTCTAATAAGTTCTTTAACCTCTGTAGGATTTAATTGATCACAAGAATGGAACTGAGCAGGCAAGTTTGAGTTCGCAATATTTTGCAGTATAATACAGATTATTTTTTGGAAACCAATACAATGAAATGGAAACTGTCGGGTCACTTGCAGATAGTTGGGGAGGCAAAGACAGGTGATCTTTTTGGGGAGATTGGAGTACTTTGTTATAGACCCCAGCTATTCACTGTCCGGACCAAAAAATTGTGCCAGCTATTACGGTTAAATCGTACTGTATTCCTCAATATTGTTCAGTCAAATGTTGGAGATGGCACAATAATCATGAACAATCTTCTTCAGGTACAACAAATCTTGGTCCTAGTTTATGTATCATGTTCTTCCCTTTCTTAGTCATTTATTTTTGTTTTGCTACCACATTCCCTTAATGTGATGCTATTGTAAAGCATTTAGAAATTTGAAGATCTCAAAACTAGTGCAACATTTTTATTAGTTGCACGAACATGAACAAAGAGAAAAGAAAATGGTCATAATTCCTTATTTTGTACTCATTTGGTGGATTTTTGTTCTTTTGTCTTGTACAGTATTTGAAAGAGCGGAAGGATCCTGTGATGGAAGGAGTCTTGAGAGAGACAGAGAACATGCTGGCTCGTGGCCGACTGGACTTGCCACTAACTCTATGTTTTGCTGTAATTAGAGGGGATGATCCCTTATTGCATCAGCTCCTCAAGCGTGGTTTAGATCCAAATGAATCAGACAACAACGGACGCACAGCATTGGTTTGGAACTTCAACCTTTCACCAGTGATCTATATCTCAACTTTCAAATGCTCAATCAAATTTTATCTTATTTCATTGACAGCACATAGCATCCTCTAAAGGAAGTGAGAACTGTGCCCTTCTCCTGCTAGATTATGGTGCAGATCCCAACAGCAAAGGTTTGCAAATTTTAAATACCAAAGATTATCTGAATTCTTCCCTGATACTTTTGTTATCATAATTGCTGCTCTGCAGCTTGGTTTGAGAAAGTTGGAAGGATTGCAAATCTCTTCTACTTTTAGAAGCATAGAGGAAGATCAGTTCTTTTATTTCTTAATATTTTGGTCAGTGTCAGGCTGACCAACAAAAAATTCTATTAATAGCCATCAGTCAACACTCTCTCAGCTGTTTTTGGAAACTATTCAAAACATGTTTAGTTTCATGAAACCCCTAGTCCTTGCCCATGATTATCCATCACATAGTAGACTTGGTCTTTGCATCCATCGAAGTTTGTCTTACTATGTCCAACTTCAGGTTTTATCTGTTGCCATAATTTTGACTTCTCTGAATCATTTTGGTTCCTTAGATAATGAAAACTATTTTATAATATTAGACACAACTGGTCCATGTATTGATATTCTGTTGTTGTACATCGTTCTGTTTTTGCCTAGATTCTTTGTCACATTTGGAGTGATCCATCGGTTGACAAATCTTTTATTACTTTGTGTAACCTGTTTGACGAACAAGTGTTGTGCAGCTAGATTCACTTGTTTTTTCAATGAAATTTTTATTAGGATCAAACCATTGTGAGATTGCAAAAGTCAAACTCCAGGTTTTAGCAAATATTCTAGTTTCATACGACTCAGGAGGCATCAAAATCTAAATGACCTCAGCCACTTCCGTGTTAGAAGTGGTTTCTTCAATTTTTACATACGGGCCTCACGCTTCTTATCCATTGCCTCATTTACCCAGTGCGGTCGGACAAAACTTGCATATTCTCTATATTTATCACACTGGAAATGTCATACAGGCTTTCCTAGACTTATATACCTTTACTTCTTAAAAATCCCGATGATATCTTTTATGGAATATTTATTTGTGTATCATGCCTTCAGTCATGTTCTTTTCAAATGTTTTTTCTGCCGTGGTATGTCATGCTAAACTACCAGATTGTGACATTCGTACCAACTGTTATTTCAAACTATTTGATGCACTATCCTAAATCTACCAGTTGATGTGCGATCATGTACAGATTCAGAAGGAAGTGTTCCCTTGTGGGAAGCGATACTCGGGAAGCACAATGATGTTGCGAGGTTGCTGATAGACAACGGCGCTGATCTCTCAGCCGGTGACATGGGCCAATTTGCATGCATAGCTGCCGAGCAGAACAGCTTGGAGCTTCTTCAGGATATTGTTCGATATGGGGGTGCTGTAACAATTCCCAGAAAAGATGGCAGTACTGCTCTTCACCTTGCTGTCTGTGAAGGCAATGTTCAAGTGGTCAAGTTCTTACTAGAACAAGGAGCTGAAATTGATAAACCAGATATCCATGGATGGACTCCCAGGACTCTAGCTGATCAACAAGGTCACGAGGAGATTAAGTCTCTTTTCGAAGCCAAGAAAGGATGTAATAAGAACTCATTTGCCAAAGCCAATTCATTGCCAGTCCACCGACTAGTTGGAAGATTTAGCAGTGAGCCTTCTATTCCTCATGCGCACCGTGGAAGCATTTCTTCTGGAGATTTGTCCACAGTCCCAGGAAAAATCCATCAGCCACAGAAGGCCAGCGACTTCCACAACTCTCTGTTTGGGATCATGTCAGCCGCACATGCTGATCATAGTGGAGGGCTGCTGTCAGTCACAGCAACTTCAAGGCATCTTGGTCTTTCCGGTGGTCTTCATCACCACCGCCATCACCATCCCCATCCTTGCCGTGTTGTTATTAGTTGCCCAGAGAAGAGTGACACCACAGACAAACTTGTTCAACTGCCTGGATCACTAGAGCAGCTACTTGAAATTGGAGCTAAGAAATTTGGTTTTATGCCTTCCAAGGTCCTCACTAAAGATAGAGCTGAGATTGATGATATAAGGGTCATAAGAGATGGTGATCATCTTGTTTTGGTTACTGATGCTTGGATGAAAGAATGTAACACTTAAAAGGCTGAAGATTTATTACGAAGGATGGAACCACTTTGCCTTTCTTGGCATACAAAACCAGTGGACTATCCATTGGAATGGGAATCTTGTGAAGATAAGAAGTAGGACGTTGTGGTCCTGTGTAAAGCCAGTTCCCAATGGTGATGATTGTGTACATTTGCATAGAAACGTGAAGAGAAAAGCATAAGATTTTGTTAAAGGGCTTCTGTTTCAGGTAGATAAAATGTCTTCAGTCAGGACCAAGAAACAGAGACAATCTGCAACAAAAGTTGTATCACATACTACTAACCTCTCAACCTATAGAAAGATGGCACCTCCCAAATTGACTACGAGTTAATTCTTCACAAGCAAAGGCTTCGAGTATGTCATCGTTTGTTGACCCTTGTCTCTTGTTATTCTTTTTCGGAATATTATTTCGTTAATGAGGATGATTTGGTATTTTGCAATGTAATTTAGCAGGGAAAGATTTGATGAACGTTTTTGGCTACTGCTCCAGTTTGCCATAATGGCAGTTTTCTTTATTCTTATCTTATCGTGTGCGTAACAAAGCTAGAGTATTATGACATGTTAATGGCAATTTAATGAAACTTGTTTCATTCGTCTGCTTGTTCGAAGCTGATTACAATTAATGCAGTTCAAAATTTTGAAGAAGCTTACTAGAACTAATATTACATCACCGCAAGCCCTCTCTTTTTGATGATGATCTGTATACTCTCATAGCTCCTAATTAACCTCATTCCATCAAAGCACAATCTCCACATCTCCGAGTTTATTATCCACATTCAATCTAAACGAATTGCAAAGAGAGATCAACAGGCGCAAAATACGCGGCCTTCTTTTCTGCCGCTACAGATTTAAAGGAAACAATCAAACCTGAGCGCAGTCCTGTAAGAAGCTTATGCATATGTCGGTTGTCCTCACTCATTTTGCGGGTTTTTAGTTCTGTGCTTGAGTTCTCCTCTCCTGGTTGTTAGCTCATCAAATATTTCAGCATCACAAACTTCCTCCTTGCTGTCATCGCGGCCTGACGGAGATGTTTCCGTTTCCTGCTGGCAGATTATATATAGCATGCTGATTGCTTAGAATGTGTAAAACATATTGTGTTTAATACTATAAGTGTCTGTAAGGAATCATCAGTGTCTTTCTCAGGGAAATAAGGCTTCTCAGGATGAAGAAATGGCGTACCGCAAGCGAGAGGCTGAGGTCGCGCCTTGGGGCACCGGGAATTTCCTCGTACTCAGCTGCATCGAGTTCCTGGAGGTAGTCTGGGCGGAAAAATTTAGGGAGAATATGCTCTCTGATGCTAATCAGCAGGAAGAAAGGCAATGGGAAAAGGATTCCCGCTATAGGCACCCATGTCAACCCAAAACACACAAGGAAATACACAACCTGAAAAAGAGTGAAGGCTGCTATTTGCTTGAAGGGAACTGACTCCACAAAAGAAGCATGGTCACCTTCTAGCACCCTGTCAAAGTTTCACATTCAATCGATAAATTAATTCTACATCAAGGCTTTGCAAGCTTAGTTACTTATAATGGACTGAGAAACATACTTGAAACGTCTGCTTGGGGTGACAAAGAGAAGTAATATCCTGTCCCAGAACTGGTTTCCGGGAAGGCTGTCTATGGACATGTAGGCAAAATAACCCCAAAGCACAGAGGTGGGTATCTTCTTGATGACTGGCATGGCTCCGACGCAAGCGCCTAACAGAAGGGACTGGAGCAGATTGGTCACTCTCTGCTCGTTCACCCGGACCGGCAAGTACGCCTCTATATGCTTCTCGGGATCGAACGAGCCCTGAGGCTCCCTGTTACTCTCGTCGTTTCTCATTACAGCATCCTTCAGGTTCTCCAGTTCTTTTTCCACTGAGGTTGTCTGCAAGAAAAATTGTTTCAATTTGGCTACAAAACTTTCTGAGAAAACAGGAATGCTTAAGAACAGTAAAAATTGATCTCAGAAAAAGAAAAACAAAAATCAATTTGAGTAATGCTTTTTCATATGCTAATTATTTAAGAATTGCGGTCCTAAATTTTGTGTAATTTACCAATGGAAATCAGTCTTCTGCCTTTTGATCGTTGGAGTCTAAGAATGTACTAAGCAAACATATTTGCAGCCATTGTATATTTGGACTTACAGAATCTGCTTGGTCCATCTCTATGAACACCTCCTGCATTTTATCAAATATCTGTGATTTGCTAGCTTTCAGTCGGATGCCCTCCTTCGCAGTCTTGACCATCTTCTTGCGAATTAACTACCAAATACGAATTTTATTTCATCTCAGAAGATAGCTTCTTGGGTGCAAATTATCAGTTGTACCATTTAGACACGTTAACAAACCTGTCTCCTAAGAACAGAAAGGCTCTTGGTGTGCATGGGTGACTGTGGGAGGACTCCGTTTGAAGGAGGGATTCCCAGCAACCCGCATATCAACACCTAAAAAATTCAGAAAACAAGAACTGGATGTATTATGATCCTTAAAGAGAAATCAATGCTTCATATAAATGAAATACACCAAAAAGAAAAGCCTAAGTGTACCATAATGCCAAGGATCAGCATGTCATAATGGTAAGCAGATGGCTTTCTAAGGTTAAATTCTTTTTGCTGAGACATTTGTGAGGCTACACTGTGATCAAAAAAATAGAGGCCTGCAACCATCAAGGCTGGTATGATAGCAGCAAATATGTATCTTGGAGGGACAGACAACAAATCCTGCAGTTTCATTCAAGCATTCTTTTACACTCAGTACGAATAGTTGTAGAATTTTTGACATGGGTATCAGCACAAGTATGAATGTACAACAGCAGGGAGTAATCACCTTTGCAACAGTCCAATGGCGCGATGAACCAGCGTCCCAAGGAAGTGGACTGAAGAGCCTTCTTGGAATTCCAGAAGGGAGTTTGCCTGGGACAGCATATGACAATGCTGACCACACCAGGATCATCAGCGTAACCCCGTAATCCGCAATGAAACTTCTAAACCACCCTGCAACAAAGACATCTAGGTTAGACAGATGAATTTCCAGAAGTATTGAGGATTCAAGTCAGTTCGCAGACCTGTTCCATACCGCCACGCCCGTGCATCTCTGCTCTTCAATGAAGTATACAGAACACCAATGGATAGTATGGCACCCAGCAATCCATTTGTGTACAGCCATTGGAACTGGTACAGTGGAAGATTACCGTCTTCGCCTTTGGGTACTTCAAATTCGCCGAGGAGTCCCTGAGATAGACCAAGATTCAACGTTAAGCTCAACTGTTTTGGTTCTGTGTGATGAAGACATCTATTGTTTTTCCTACATTCGATCAATCTCGATCATTGGTGCTGCACCTTAATAGCTTCTTGCATAAAAAGAACTGTGATCAACATCCCAAAAAGCTCGCCGGCGATCCTAGTAAACCTACTGATAACAGCACAAGCATTGAAGATTGCGAGAAGAATCAGCATCGCTGCAGTCCAGATACAAACCCTGCAGAAAGAAATCAAAGTTAGGTAAACAAAGAAATCGGAATCACAAAATGGAAGCAGTTTGATTTGCATTACCATCCACACCAAGCCAAGAAAAGATGCCGACCGAGCTCTTCCCGTCCTTTGGCGAAATTGTACAAATAAACGTACATTATCACCGTGGGTTCGGCAACACCTAAGATCAACATCGGCTGTCCGCCAAATATCGAATGTACAATACCGCAGATTGCAGTAGAAGCTAGAGTTTCCACAGTAGTCAACGTTCCATCCGTATCTTTACTAAGTTGCTCACCAAAGGCAATTACAGGAAGAGCAGACGCAAAGAAGATGTACATAGCGGGAGCCAGTATCCTGAATTCAAGAAATTCAACAAATCATCGACTGCGGGAGGAAAACGAAGAATTATCATGATGAAGTGAAATTACCTGAATCCAGAACGAAAACCGGCTGTCCAGTCATGGTTATACCACGGTGCTCGTTCGTTGACATCCTTTGCTATACCTTGGAATGGAGATTTGATGTGCTCCATTCCTGACACACAGAGAGAGGCACTCCTTCAGTCTATTGACCGGAGAAGATGCCCGGAGACGAGACACACACACACACACACACACGGAGGAAGCGTCTTTGGCTCCGTGTTTTTTCTCCTTTTTTAATTAAATTTTTCTTTGTTTTTTTTTTTTGAAGGTTTGATCGAATCTCCCTCTCTCTCTGTGTGGTGTGTGTGTGACTCTGCAGAGAGGTTTGCTGTTTGTTGCTCATTGAATGGTGTTCCGGAAGGAGAGGGAGTGATGAGGCCCTTCCGCTTCCCGGGAAAATGTCCTTCCTTTCAAATGAGAGATTCCCGCGTTTCGCGGTGGGCCCCGCCTTCGCCTCACACGTGCCACCGGCACACTATGTTGTTAATTAGTAGTTTCAGAAAAATAAATAAATAAATGAGATTTTTTTCACAAATGACTTTTTCTTTTCATTTTTCTTTTCAATAATCAATCACCGGCCGATGCTGACTATATTTTTGCTAGTTGACTGCAGTCCAATGTTAGACTATCTAAAAAATTTGAGCGAGTTTAATTATCTAATTAATGGAGGTTTTTTCTTTATATTGACCCAAATTCCAAAGGAATTGGCGAATTTTTCTTTGAGAAAATTTTTTTTAGGCTGAAATTTAGCAACAATTTATAAAAAATTTGTTTTTAAATTACACAATTTCATAAAAAAAATTTAAATATATATATATATAATGTATATTAGCTTTCCCGTCCTTGCCCTTCTTTTCCGAATCACATCAACATGCTAACACGACAAAAAACTTAAAATTAGAATTTGAAATTCATCTCTCCCCTCTTTTCTTCCCATCCAATCACCTACTGCTGCCACAAATTCAGCAATAAAAACTCTTTTTTTTTTCATCTAATTACAAACTTGAACCGGACTCATGCAGTTGGATTTGAAATATCCAAACAGGCCCGAATAGAAGCAGGGATTTCACCAAAAGGGGTTTGAAAGCTGCCAAACCAAAGAGCATGCAAGTGTTACCTTGAGGGGTTGATGCATTCACAACCACATGCAAACCTTGCTGAATGCATTTGCTTAGGATACCATTGAATGTATGCAACACTTGCGACTGTACAAAATACATGGAAAACACAATTACCGTTGCACTGATGGTTACAAGTACCGCGACAACAACAAAAGTTAGGAGCTCTATCAACCCTGAGAATTGGGTCTGGCTCCAAAGCTAAAACTCTACCAGCCCCCAAAAAAATAAAGAAAAAGAAAAAAAAACATGTGGAAATAGGTTAGAGATCTCACTCCACCCTATTAGATATTAACAGCTTTGCTGGAAGGAAAAAAGAAAAGGAAACCCAACTCAAGGAGACCATAGAACACCAGACGAGCTTCTTGTTTTTGTTTTCAAAGAGCACATTGCAGCTATAGCAATCTGGTTATGAAGGGTGACAGAGCTGCAAGAAGCGCCTTTGGACACTCCTCATGGGGAAGATGCCCGCATCCTGATATAGCAACTAGTCTCTACAAAACAAAGGAAGTTTTGCAAAAGATTAAAAAAACCAACATTGAAAAATTGATGAGATAGGTAGCTTAAAAAAAGTTCATTCATCTCCAAGATAAACAAAGAAATCAGCATCATACAACATGCAGAAATGGAAATTTAAATTAATCTTAACTGGTATAAATCAATCTGAATCGTATCAATCCCTGATTATGGATCCAAAACACCTCAAAATGAAGATGCATTTGTCCTAGAATCTCTACTGAAGAAGCTAGCACTTTTGATGTCAAAGACAGTTCAGAGCTCAAATATAACTATTGAAGGTTAAGCCAAGATTTGCATCCACAACAACTGAACCTAAAGTCTAGATTTTTACATTCATTTGAGGCTTCTGAAGAATCTGAACTTTCTTATGAAAAATACATTGAATAAAATAAAGAAACAAACTTACAGAATTTACAAGCTTTGAAGCCATAGCTTGAGCTGACTTTAGTGGTATAAGTGCATCTTCAGCACCAGCAATTATCAACACAGGAAGATTTTCAACTGATTTCAGCAAAGCAGCTTCACTTTGTGGAGAAAGAACCGTTGCAAAAGACATCCTTCCAATCTCATGAAGTGCTTCATCCCAGCCCTCCACACATAATGATGCCTGCAAGTAAAGAGATGGGGCTTTAGAATCTATCCAGCAATTGACTGGCAGTACATGGCAATTGCATATGGAATTCAGTCCATAAAAACCCAAAATTAATATTGCGGAGCATACATAACACAGATCACAACACTCCAACCTTATGAAAAACTTCAAAACAATAAAATTTCTGAAAATTCACATGAATCTGCATAAAACTAAGTGAAAGGAAACGCATTTGTGTAGTATTAGGGGTATAAACGAGCCGAGCTGAACCAAGCCAACCCCAGCTCGAGCTCGGCTTGGCCTCAAAAACAGCAGCTCAAGCCAAGCTTGACTCAAATTTGAATTTCAGAAATTAAATTTTTTTTATTATTTTTAATTAATTTAGATTTAAATAATTTTTTAAAATTTACAAAAAAATACATTAACCACAACATTATACATCACAATACACAAATTCATAATAAAAAATATTAAACCTAAAAATTTTATAGGTAATGCTAATAATATATATAATTTAAAAAATATAGATATTGACTAATAAAATAACATCTAGATATAAAAAACTATATTAACTATAACATCACAATTAAATAATTAAATATATGTCATATTCTATATGTTATAGAATATATTTTTTAAATTATATTTTTATATATTAAAAAGATAAATGAGCTCTTGAGCTAGAATTAAACAAGCCAGACTAAATTGACACCCCCAGATAGGAGCATAAAACAATTGAAAGTAGCTCAACATGGAGCGAAAAACATCAGCTACAAAAGAAAATTACCTTATAAAGATTCATAATGTCATCAGTTAGTTTTGTGGCATCATACCACGCTCTGCGATTAATGACTTGAGTGATTTCAGTGCGTAATAGAGGCCGCACCATATGCTTCTTCCCAAGTGAGGTATGCAAAAGGATTCGAGCAAAAGCAGGAACAACTTCCCTAGTCAAGCTGGCACTAAGAAGCACCACTCCCTTCACCTCTACCTAAAAGATGCAAAAAATTTAGTGAAACAAAGAGTAGCTAAATCACAAAAGACGATATTGAACAAAAGATTTTTGTGGCAGTTAATTTATGTTTCCTATGATTTTCAAATTTATATTTTTCACACATAACTACGGTTTCTCTCTGAGGAGATACATTTTCAGGTTATTACTACAGGTATGACTGGTTATGCTTGATACAGAGTATTCTGGTATTGGATAAGGTAAGAATGCATAGTATTTATACAAGCAATTGCAGACGATAATCACAAAAGTAGCCACCATATATCATAGAATATTTAACATCAAATATCATTAAAACGATTTAGTGCTTTAATATTACCACATTATGTGTTTTTCTTTTTCCAAAAAAAAAAAAGAAACAAGACTACACTAGGTTCATTAAAATGAAAATTTCGAAACCATGCAGAAGATCACTTTTTTTCTTTATGACTTAATAAACACCAGGACACCAACTTAACTTTTCAGAAAAATTTTAAAAAAAATGAACCAAATGGTATGGTACAAGTACATATTTCTAGCAGTTGAATTTTCAATCAATTGTATTCTCAAATCACGAACTTTGATTTAACCATCTGGGAAAAGGTCATTTTACCAACTTACATGGACAGTATCTAAAGAGGAATGAATTTTCTCTGCAGCTTTCAAGGCAAGAAGACCTCCATCATCATGACCAACAAGAACAACCGACGAAAACCTCATCTCCAAGCAGAAAGAAATAAGCAAATCAACCTGTAAATAGTGTACATCTTAATAACTACCCCCAATGTTGCAAGTTCGTCCAATCTCATAAATATAACAATAAAACCAACATACACTAATAGGATATACCACTATGGAAATGTTGCATGATGTTGTTAATGTAGGAAAGAAAATACTGTGCATATTTGCACCATGCTTTCCTCTCTAGGAAGTAATGTCTATTTTCTCCTAAAATATTGAAGAATGACAAAGGCATCTGGTGTACCACTCACAAGATAAATTTTTGCATACAGATTTCATGTCATTACAAGGTCAAAAAATGTCCTGATTAAATTCGTTAGAGAAGAGCACAAGAAATGACTGGTGCCAAAGGCTGACCTCATCAGCAAAAACACCAAGTAAGCATCAACAGTTGTATCTCTGGGCAAGTGCATTAAATAATTGGTATAATCACCTGAGATTCCAGCTTATATGGATTAGGCAATTGCTTTTCTTCCCAATCTTTCTTACGTGGGCGAGAAGTTAAGCCCCAACCAGGGCGATCAAAGGCGACAACCATACAGCCAATCTGATGAGCTAACACATCCATCACATGCCTCCATGAGAACACTCCTCCACCAAAACCATGTATCAAGATAACAGCAACCCTATCCATTTCCTCTACATCTGTAACCAGGTTCAGAGAACTAGGTAAACATCCATTACTGTCACCATCATCCACATTTACAACTGGAATTTGATCGGTGAAGAAAGCAGGTGAAGAAGAATCTGCCAACAGAGGAGCATATAGAGAAGAGCTATGGAATTGATTGCTAACACTCCTATATAAGTGATATTGACTTCTGGGGGGGCCGGTCAAAGGATATTCAAGTTTAACATTTCCGGAGGAAAAACTAGGTGGGCTGTTATTAGGGCTTAAATCAAGGAAGAAAGAAGAAGATGATGAAGAAAGAGGCAGAGGTGATTCAGGCAGACTGAGCTTGTAATGGACTGTAATCCCTTGACAGGAAACAAACAAGCTATCAACTTCTGCAAGTAAACTGATAGGAAGATCACGTCCATCGTGAAAACTGGCTTTTCTCTTTGTTTCCCAGTCACTTATTGAATTTTTCCCATTGCAGGGCGTGGGAGAGCGAGGAACCTTGAGATATCCCGAGAAGGCATTCTTGCAGGACAAAACCTGAGGAAACAAAGAGCCAATTAGAATCAGTGTTAGATATCCCTCAGAAGTCCCAACTTTTGTATCAGTTGATGAGCTGCAGGTCAAAATGTGTCAGAAGACAGCTGATCGTAAATTTCCTTTATGGCCACTTTATTACAAAAGCACAAGCCTGAATTTTTGAGTTGAAATTCCCCAAAGGGCTCCATGTTAAACCTTATTGAATTTGAAACCAATAAGCTCAACTGGAAGCAGTTGGTAAATACAACAGGGCCTTAATGGATGACACAAAAGAAAACAGGGATAGAGGCACAACAATAAACTATTTCAGACGAATCAATAGAAATAGGCCAACAGTTGGCTAAAAGCTAAAGGCAATTTTAAAACAGAAACACAAAACGACAAATTTGTGGAAGTAAAATTAAGCAAAGTAATGCATATACCAAATATAATGGGAACCTACTGATTCTGGGTCTACACGATGAAACAAAAGCTTCCTCCGTGCTTTGCAGCTTGTCCTATAAGCAGCCACAACGTGGCCAAGAGCAAATACTAGTGAGGAAAGAAAAAGCACAGACATCCCCCATGATTTCTCAGAATGCAGCTTTTCACTTGGCAATGACGGTGAAGCTTCAAAATCCAGTTCCTCCAACACAGGAATGAAAACACAAGCTTTCACTAGCAGAATGAGAATAGATGTAAAGCAACATAGCGTTGCAGTTCCAAGATATGGGCCATGAGAAAGCCCAGGTCCATCACACAAGGAATAAACACCTACAGTCAGAGAGTATTCGTATTAGCGAAAGAAAAATCTCCACACTGGACCACCTAAAGAATTGTATATCTTCCGCAAAAAGCTTGCAATACAAAATCAAAAACAAAATGATACTTTTAACCCTTATCAGAAAGGAACACAAACATAACAACAATTCATGACATGTAAATCCAATGGAAAGAAACACTCACACGCTGACCTTTTAACAAAACCAACCAGAAAGAACAGAATTAAGCTGACGTAATTTCAAGAAAAAACCCTTTTAAACTTCTTCTCTGGGAGGCTCTTATCCGTGTACCAACTAAACTCACCTTCTCAGGCGAGTAATTTATGTGTTTTTAATGTGCAAATTTCATTCAAGTTTATTAATGCATAAGGGAAATAAAGCATGGGCTGCGTTCCTCAGGTAAAAGCACAAAAACGAAAGAATGAATGCTCAATAAGCTGCTTCTGGCATCACACAGAAAAATCGAGATCTTCATTTTCACGAACACAAAAAAAGAAAATCAAACTCACGAGAAGATAGAAACTTCCTATAAAATTGGAAAATTAAAAGGTCCTATTCGCATTCAAGATCCTTTATTCTCCACCTGATCTGGCAGACCTGCAGGTTCCGATTTTCCCTACAGATTTATGCCAAAACAGCGAGCAAAGATGAAAGGAAATTCACATCTCATTCTCGCTAAACAAAAAGGAATAAATGCAACCTTTCTGCAAAAACTGCCGGAAAAATTTCTCGCCATAATGCATGAACAAAAGCCACAGAAAAGAAAGTTGAAAACAAAAAACTTTTATCAAAAACTTTGGGGAAAAGATCTCACACGTGATTATAAGCGATCTGACGACGGAGATTAGGGGTATGTCCATCAAAGAAGTCCGAAATACGTATCTTCTGAAATGCTCCCTCAGCCCGTAGCACCTCGCGCACGCGGAGCTCGACGCCAGGGCCAGCGTCACCGACACGTCCCCGATCGCGACGAACACCGGTGCCGACAGCAGCAGCAGCGATGCCACCATCGTCAGCATAAAGAACACCGTCCGCAACCCCCTACGCATCCTCTCCAGGTTCCCCTTCCCCCCGGCCGCCATCGCTACCAACCGTCCTCGATCCGTTCAAAAGATCAAAAAAAAGTAAAAAAGAAAACCGAGGGTGGGGAGAAACCCTAGCCTGGGACGGTGCTCTGGAGCCGATCAGCGGCGCACCGGGCATCCCCCGGCGAGGTCTACCGGAGCTCCATCGAGTAGCCGGCGATCGGGGGCGCCATGGAGAGGAGAATCTGAAGCGAGAAAAGGCTGAGAAAAAGAGAGAGAATCTGAAGAAAATTTCCCAGAAATCGGAGCCCAAGGACGGTTTCCATTTCTCTCCTTTTCTTCTTCCTCTTCGCCTCCTCCTTTTAGTCTCTTTTCTAATTTTTTAATTTAATTTTAATTAAACTCTAGTGATTATTGGTCACATCGCATGTACAGCTTAATTCGTGCTTAACGACGATTCATTTTTTATTAATGAGATTAGTGCTCGTTAAATGCACCTGCTAGACTGTCACTCGCATATGACGATAATGACCCGGAAAAATTCGAAATGCGGTGGGGTCCGGCTGACAACCTGCAAAGGTGGGGCCCAGCGCCAGGTCATGGCAGCATGATGTGGGCCCCGCAGGAGGAGGCGAAATGACATCCACCTCAGCGGCGGCACGCGAGGCGCGGCCCGCTATTCTCAAAAGACGGGTGGACAGAACCGTAAATCAGGCGGAATTGCAGGGTCATAGAGGGAAATTTTGTAATTTTTAATTTTGATTTCCGACGCTGGTGCGGAGGACGTGACCGTTAGCTGGCGGGCCGGATCGCGGTCGGACCGGAACCCGAGGAGACGGCCGGGTGGAACTTTTCCCACAGGATCGTTTCGTACGAAGAGATCCGACCCGCCCATCGTGCGTCGCGATTCGTACGATGCGTATTTGGCGAATCTGGTCCTTCCGACCCGAAGCGAAACAGGGGACCAAAACGGCTCATTTGGACGGGAACAATTGAATGAGTGGTCAGGAGATCGCCACGTGTCAGTGAGAGAGATCGGCTCATTTGGACGGGGACATAACGGTCCGGAGACTGAATGGACGGTTTGGTACGGGAAAGCAGAGACCAGATTCCCAAGGAAACGGTTGATCGAAGAATACCGGAGATTAGTACTAATAATGAAGTCTGATTGTTTTAATTTTGGGGTTTATCGCTAATTGCATTTAACTTCATAAAAATGATAATTAAATTTAATTGATTATGCTAAATTTGAAAGTCCAGACCTTCGCGTGTGTGTAGGAAAATAGCGATGGGATTGCTACAGTAACTACCGAATCTTACGATTCTAACCATGTCAGGTCTCACCCATGCGAGCTTTTTCTTTTTTTCCTGGTTTTGCAAGAGACAGAGGAGGCGGGTCGGCACGTGCGGCGGTGCAGGAGCCCATTTTAAAAATATTATTTTTTTGGCTCAAAAAATTGAGAACAAGATGGTTTGTTTATCCAAAAGGAAAATATTTAAAAAAGGGTTTTAACCGCCACGTGGCTTTAGCTTTGCCGCCCGCGAACGCGTTGTTGAAATTAGATTAGAAAGTTTCGAATTGATTTTTGCTCTCTCGAACAGTGCGGGAACAGTTTTCACAACAACAAACTCTCTTTATTAGGCTGGAAACACACGAAACCGGACACGAACTGCAGTACAATTTCATTCGTTAGCCATGAAAATCACTGGCATCGATTCTTTTGAGCTGGAGCCAACGCGTTAGGAATAACAGAAAAAAAAAAAAAAAAAATTACAATCGTACTCTCTCTCTCTCGCTCTTGCTTTCCCAAATTAGACACTGTTGAATTAAAATTAGTAAATCAATTTTATAATTTAATATTATTAATATTAATATTTTAATAATTTATCATTCGGAAAATTATTTAATTTTTCATAATAATTTAATTTAATACTAATATAAAATAAATAATATTAATTTTTATTAAAAAAAAATTAAAAAAAATAATTCTAATTCTGATATTAAATCAAAATCAAACGGATCGCTTAGGGGTTGACATCTGTGTCAGATTTTGCCCGATGCCAACGGCGCTGAGCAGCAGCAGCAGCAGGGGAGGAGTTGTGGTCCATATGGGGCCACGTGCCTCGTATTTGGACTTGCCTTCTCCGATTTGGAGATGTTCATCGCTTTCCCAAAATGGCAAGAAGAACCAGAGACGCAGAGGTATCTCTCTTGTTTATTCTCGCATCCGATTAAACACTATTTATTAATCTTAGTAGCGCTCGAAAACTATTCACATAATTGGAGTATCTTTGCTTCGTAGTTTATCCACAATATCTCCATTCAACAAGTTTGTTTTTCTCTCTTATTTGTTGTTTGGTATTTGTATTAGGACTTTTCCCTGCAATTCTTCTAATTTTATTTTATTTATCAAAACTCCTGTAATTTCAGCATTTATTTTCATTTTTTAACAAAAATTTATTGTCTGTAATTTTTTATTGTCATTCGCTTAAATTTTTAGTAAAATTTTTTTTTTATCCTTTATAAATTTTCATTTAAATTCTTAAAATTTTTTACTTTTCGCACTTCATTCTTTCTCCCAAATATTTACAAATAAATCTTTAATAAAATTTAAATTATAATTTTTCATAATTGTACATTTATAAATAGACCTCTCAAATTCTTTTATTTGTAAATACATCCAAAATGTATCATTTTTTAAGTAAAAATTTACAAAAAGGACTTCAAAGGTTGTAAATTCTTTACAAAAAGACACTCAAAAAAATTCTAAATTATACATTTAATATCAATATTTTTACAAATAGATCTCTCAAATATTTTTATTTATAAATAAATTCAAATTTTATTATTTTTTAAAAAAAATTTTAAAAAAATATTGAACATTTTAAAACATAAACTTTTAAATTACAAGTTTAATATTTGTATATTTATAAATAGACACCTTGAATATTTTTTATTTATAAATAGGTCCAAATTTTATTATTTTTTAAATATGATTTTACAAAAAAGACATTGAAGGTTTTAAAATTTAAAATTATAAGTTTAATATTTATACATTTATAAATAAACCTCGTGAATATTTTTCATAAATAAGTAAGTCTAAATTTTTTTATTTTTAAAAAATAAAAAAATACCTTGAAGATTTTAAAACATAATAATTTAAATTATAAGTTTAATATTTGTATATTTACAAATAGACCACTAGATTTTTTTTTTATAAGTCCAAATTTTTTTTTTTAATAAAATTTTACAAAATGGATCTTGAAGGTTTTAAAATTTTTCGAATAAATCCTTATAACTAATTTTACAAAAAAATCTCTAATTTTCTTAAAATTACAAAGCAGCTCCCGAAGTGAAAATTTTGCAACTAACCCTCTATATTTTGTGGTTCTATGAAGCACTATAATTTTAAAAATTGTACAATTTCATCCAGCATATATCATTTATATCAAAATTGAAATTTGAATATTTATATCAACAGATGTGATCCAGTTTCGATTCAGAAAATCATAAAATTTAGAATTATTTATAAATAAAAATATTTGAGAGTTCTATTTACAAATCTATAAATATATAAGTATTAAACTTGTAATTTAAAATTTAAAATTTTAAAATAGTTAAAGTCCTTTTTTGTAAAATTTTATCTAAAAAATGATAAATTTTGGACTTATTTATATAAAAAAAATATTTAAGAGATCTATTGGTACTATATAAATATTAAAATTGTAATTTATAATTTTATAAAGTTTTAAAACCTTCAAGATCCCTTTTATAAAATTTTATTTGAAAGATAATAAAGTTTGAACTTATTCATAAATAAGAATATTTGAAGGATTTATTTATAAACATATGAATATTAAATTTGTGATTTAAATTTCTAAGTTTTAAAACTTTTAATATCTTTTCTGTAAAATTTTATTTAAAAAATAATACAGATTGGACTTAGTTGTAAATAAAAATATCTTAGAGATCTATTTGTAAATATATGAATATTAAACTTATAATTTAAATTTTTATTAAGACTTTATTTGTAAAAAATTTAAAACTTTCAACTCATTTTTGTAAGATTTTATCCAAAAAATAATAAAGTTTGAACTAATTTATAAATAAAATATTCGAGAATTTTATTTATAAATTTTTTAATATGAAAATTATACTAATTTTGTAGAGGGTTTATTTATAAATATTTGGGGAAAAAGGTGAATGGTGAAAAGTTAAGTATTTTATGGATTCAAATGAAAATTTACAAAGAATAAAATGAACTTTTTTACCAAAATTTTAATTAAATAGCAATTAAAGGGTTGGTGGTAATAAATTTCAAAAGAAGAAAAGTGTAGATAAATACTGAAATCACAGGAAAATTTTAGTAAATAAAGTAAATCTCGGAGATTGTACATAAAAAGCACATTGCTTTTTTCTTTTATGCTTTTTTTTTGAATGAATAATAAAAGGTCATATAATTCTTTAAAAATTTGTCAAATTGATCAAATTTATAAAATCATATATGACCCATTAAAAGCTTATTGAATTGTACATTTCTCTTTTAAAATTGAAAAATTACATAGAACTCTCTTAAATCCTATCAAATTATATATTTCTTCTTCAAACTTAAAAATTATATGTATATTTTGAGTTATTGAATTTATTACAAAATTTTCATTTGGTGTAGATTTACTGTATTAATTAAAAATATTCAGATAATACGTCATTTTATATTATTTAGGTTGAAGTAAAAAAATAAAAAACATTCCTTCATAGTTAGATATGACGTAATGGGGAATACAAGTTAAAAATGAGTTCTAGATATGATCTACAACTACCGCAAATCTGATCTAGATTGGGCCAAAACAACTTTAAATCAAATTATAAGTAAAATTATAATTTTACATCTCAATTTAAAAATTAAGTCAAAATATATCTCTTATTTGGACAAGAAAGATTGTTTTATATTGATGGTCAAACCACCAAGGTCTTCTCTAACCATATAAAAAAATATTTTTGTCATTTTATCTTACCTTAAAAAATATTAAATGATATATTTTTAAAATATTTTTTTTCTAATGGTGTAAATGTACTTCCAGTGAGAAAACATACTAAATAATTTAAAATATATATTTTTTAAAGTTTGGAAGAGAAATATACAATTTGACAAAATTTTTAAAAATTATATATATATATATATAACTTTGAAAAATATATAGTTTAATAAAAATTTAAAAAATTATATATCATTTTTAAAATTTAGAAGAGAAATATGTAATTTAACAAAATTTTTAAAAAGTATATGCAATTGACTTATAATACAAGTACATTAGGGATTTTTGGATAGAACCATTTATATTTTATGTTTATCGTACAAAATCACTCTTCCTTACCAATTCAGCAATAACAATGAATGACATAAATGGACCTATTTGTTTAGTGAGATTTGAAAGTCTTGAGATTTTTAAATTTTGATATCAATAAAATTTAGTATTTATTATTTAAAAATTTAAAATTTCAAAATTTTTTAATTTCAATAATTTTGAAATTTACTAATCTCCAAAATTGATTGAACTTCAAAATTTCAAATTTGAGAACCCATCTCATTAGATCACATGCTGAATTATAACGTGTACATTTTAAGTATCATATTATCTTAAATATTTCTTTCACCATGATCTAGCTCTTTGTCATTTTCTTTGATTAATCTCTGCAATGTTAGTTTCTTTTCTTTCGATTTTTAAAATAAATATTTTATAGTTGTTTGTTACAATTTCTACTGATTTCTTTTATGTTTCTTGTAACTTTTAGTTCTTTATTGAGAAAGTGTTGGTTTTTGTCTTTTTTCTCACAATTAATTGTTTCTAGAGCAAGTTAATTAAATACATAATCTTTCACCTTTTTGGTCTTTGAATCATAATATTTTAGTAAACTTTTTTTTAGGTGTCATAAATGTAACCGCGCACTATTTCGTAACAGCCCATTACTCGGGCCCACAACCCACAACCCAATAACTGCCTCTATTTATAGACAATAACCATCCACTAAACCTTCACGGATCGAGGACTTGTCTATGAGTGAAAAGAGTCAGAAAATAATCGTCGTGAAGGCTCATAGAGTGACGAGAAGTTTCAGGATGCCCATCGAGATTCAAGGTAGGGTACTTTTGTTTTCGTTTGTTTTCTCTTTGCATTTATTCCTAAAATAATTTCATATCGAATAATTTGTAAATCTTTTATATATGTTGTCCACTTCGTATTGTGGTTTAATTGAACGACAACAGGGGTGTTATAACTTTTATGGTATCGTAGCATAAGGTTTAAGAATAATATAGTTTTAAGACTTATTTCATGTGATACAAGGTACAATTCTTATCGATAATATGATTCCCTCTATATTGATCAATTCTGGATCTACACATTCTTTTATTGTGCCTCACTTTGCTATCAAGCTGATTAGAAAGCCTGAACCTCTAGAGACAATTTTGATAGTTGGAATGCTTACTGACAATAGAATGATTGTAGATCAGGTATTCAAGCAATGTATTATTAGAATTGAAAACCAAGAACTCACCGTATATCTAGTCCTATTAAATTTTAAGGACTTTGATATCATTTTAGGCATGGATTGGTTGATAACTTATTATATCAATGTTGATTGATTCATGAAGGTAGTAACCTTCAAACCACCTGGGTAGAACGCTTTTACCTTCTCCAGTGTGCAAGAAAACTTTCTTCCTATCATTTTTTTTTTCAAGCCCAACAACTACTGATGAAGGGTTGCAAGGGGTATCTAACTTTTATCTCTGAGGAGCAATCAAGTATACCTCGATTAGAGGACACTCCTATTATTCGAGAGTATCCAGAGGTCTTTCCCGAGAAACTATCAGGATTACCTCCTGACAGAGAGGTGGAGTTTGGCATAGACCTCATGCCTGGTGCGGCTTCGATCTTGAAAACCCCTTATAGAATGGCACCGATGAAGTTAGTAGAGTTGAAGAAGCAATTGTAGGAACTCTTGGACAATGGTCACATACGCCCATCTCCTTGGGGTGCATCAATCCTTTTTGTGAAAAAGAAAGACGAAATTATGAGACTATACATTAATTATCGTCAATTAAATCAAATCACAATAAAGAATAAATATCTTCTGACTTAGATTGACGATCTCTTTGATCAGTTATCGGGCTCAAGTGTACTCGAAGATTGACCTAAGATCTAGCTACCATCAACTAAAGGTTAAAAAGGAGGATATCTTGAAGACAGCTTTTAGGACTCGCTAGAGACATTACGAATTTCTTGTTATGCCATTTGGCTTGACCAATGGACCGACTGTCTTTATAGATTTGATGAATAGGGTGTTCAGGTAGTATTTAGATCAATTTATTATTGTCTTTATAAATGACATCCTAATATATTCCAAGAGTCACAAGGAGTATGAGTAACATCTCAGAATTGTATTAAAAATCTCGAGACAAGAGAAATTGTATACCAAACCTAGTAGGTGTGGCTTTTGGTTGTCAGAGGTGGTTTTCTTGGGTCATGCGATCTCTGATGCTGGTATATCGATGGATCCCAAGAAAATAGAAACTATGTTGGATTGGAAAAGGCCCACTAATATAATCGAGGTGAGAAGCTTTCTTGTATTGGCAAGTTACTATAGAAGATTTGTGAAAAGTTTTTCCAAGATTGCTACTCTATTGACCCGATTGTCTCAAAAGGGTGTTAAATTTGATTGGGTGAAGACTATGAACAGAGTTTCCAAGAATTAAAGATAAGGTTGAATACTGCACCTGTGTTGACCATACCTTCCGGGGTGATGGTTTGGTGGTATACAATGATGCTTTCATCAAAGGATTAGGTTGTGTTCTAATGTAATATGAAAAAGTGGTTGCTTATGCCTCTAGGCAATTGAAGGCTCATGAGAAAAATTATCCCACTCATGACCTTGAGTTAATGGTCATTATTTTTGCATTGAAAATGTGGAGGTATTATCTGTATAGATAGACATTTGAAATCTTTATAGATCATAAGAGTTTGAGATATCTCTTCACTCAGAAGAAACTCAATATGAGACAGAGAAGATGATTAGATTTTCTAAAGAATTATGATGGTTCGATCAATTACCATTCATGCAAAGCTAATGTTGTTGCAGATGCACTTAGTAGGAAATCAGCAAGATATTCAGCCCATTTATTAGTAAGAAAATGGAAGACCTTAGAGACTCTGAAAGACATGAAATTAATTATGATATCAAAGACTCAACGAAAGTGCCTGGAGTCAGAATTGGTGCTAAAACTTAAAGAGTGTCAGTTGAAAGATATTATGTTATAGACTTTAAAATTGGAGTTAACTCATAGTCCCAAGCCAGGGTTTGATATGCTACTGATGGTGTGGTTCGATATCAAGGTCAGCTATGTGTCCCAAATGATGTTCAATTGAAGCAAGAATTGTTAAGCGAGTCTCATCGCTCTCGCTTCTCAGTACACCCAGGTAGCACAAAAATGTACTGAGATATGAAACAAAATTATTAGTGGCATGACATGAAGAGAGATATTGTAGAATTTATTTTCAAATGTCTAGCGTGTCAACAGATCAAAATTGAATACCAAAAACCAGTAGGAAGGTTATAATCACTTCCTATCCCTGAATGGAAATGGGAATATGTAACCATTGACTTTGTGGCTGGGTTACCAAGGACAAAAAAACGATTGGATGCTATTTGGGTTGTGGTAGATCAGTTAACTAAATCAGCTCATTTTCTTCCTATCAAAATAACCTACTTTTTGGACAAGCTTGCTGAATTATATGTGGAGGAGCTAGTGAAGTTTCTTGGAGTACCCGTTACCATCATCTCCGATAGAGATCCGAGATTCACTTCATGATTTTGGGGTAGTTTTCAGAAAGCTTTGGGGACACAACTACATTTTAGTATTGCATATCATCCTCAAACTGATGGTCAATAAGAGAAGATAATCCAGACTCTAGAGGATTTGCTGAGAACGTATGCTCTGGATTTCAAGGGGAGCTGGGACTCTCATTTGTGTCTTGCTGAGTTCACCTACAATAATAGTTATCATGCTAGTATTCAAATGACACCTTATGAGGCTTTGTATGGGAGGAAGTGTAGATCCCCTGTGTGTTGGACAGAGGTTGGTGAAAGACAGATTTTGGGTCCAGAGTTGGTTCAACTAGCTACCGAAAAGATTGAGGTGATTCGAAAGAGGTTACTCACAACACAGAGTAGACAAAGGAGTTATGCTAATACCAGAATGCGGGATTTAGAGTTTCACGTGAGTAATTATGTTTTTCTAAAGATCTCTCCAACAAAGGACATGATGAGATCTGGAATGAGGGGCAAGTTAGCACCTCGTTATATTGGCTCCTTTGAAATCTAGGAGAGAATTGGAGCAGTTGCTTATAAACTCGTCTTACCTCCAATATTGGCTACTAATGTACATAACGTCTTTCACGTGTCAATGCTAAGAAAATACATTACAGATGCCACACATATTTTATCGTTTCAGCAGTTACGGCTGAAGGAGGACTTGACATGTGAGGAGTAGCCTATTCAAACTTTGGAGAGAAAGGAAAATGTGTTGAGAAGAAAGGTGATTCCTTTTGTAAAAATATTATGGCAGCATCACTATGTGGACGAGGCCACTTGGGAGAGAGAGAAGGACATCAAGGCCAAATACCCCGATATTTTTCTAAGTAAGTTCATTTAAATTTAGGGACCAAATTTATTTAAGGGAGAATGGATGTAACCGCCCACTATTCTGTAACAACCCATTACTCGGGCCCACAACCCATAACCCAATAGCCGCCTCTATTTATAGGTAGCAACCACTCACTAAACCTTCATGGATCGAGGACTTGTCTAGGAGTGAAGAGAGTCAGGAAATAATTATCGTGAAGGCTCACAGAGTGGCGAGAAGTTTCGGGACAATTCCCATTGAGATTCGAGGTATAGTATCTTTGTTTTCGTTCGTTCTCTCTTTGCCTTTATTCCTAAGACAATTTCGTGTCGATTAATTTATAAACCTAGTGACCTTCATAATATTTAGGAGGATTATGATAACATAGATTTAACCAAAACTTGATAGAAACTAGATATGTCGAAATTTTGAAATTTTATATCAATATAAGTATGTTTTGGGAATAGAAAAATTAAAGGGTTATCTCTGCCAAATCTCCGTCCCTCTCCACAGAGTAGCAAGAGCTGCTCATCGGCGACCGGCAGTGATTCGAGAGCAAGGCGGCCGGTGTGAGGCAGCTGACGCCGGCGGCGTGCGATGCGGCAGCGTGTGGCGCCGCTACACGCAGGCATCACGAGCAAGCAGCATGCGTGACTGCGCGAGGTGTGGTGACATGTGACCTAGCGGTAGCGCGGCTCCAGCATAAGACCCGACGTCGGCGCAAATCCAGCGCGTGACACGGTGACGGAAGCGGCCGGTGGCGCACATAGCACGCACGACTGCACGGGTCGGAGTTCCGCCAGCGCGCGGGGTAGCGCAAGCTGTGCGGGCGGCGCTATGCGCCAAAGGGCGAGGCAGCGCGAGGCTGTGCGGGCCGCTTGGGCTGCGTAGGTTGCGGCGACACATGATTTGGCATGATGGTGTGGGTCTAACGATGACCGGAGGCAGCGTTCTGGCAGTGGTGGCCGTGGCTCAATAGAGGCGGTGGCACTAGTGACGGCGGCGGCGAATTAGGGTTAGGGTTTGATGGTGAGTTGAGGAAAAAAGAAAGAGATGGGTTTCAGTTTAATTTAGGATTGGTTTTGGTTTAGGTTCTAGTTTGAAGTTAGTTTTGGTTGAGCTTTGAGTTAATTGAGTTAGTGATGATGTAAGTTGTTTAGGTTAAATCAAGTAATTTGGATTTATAATTTGATGGAATTAGATTGGAAGTTTAATTAGTAGTAGGTCAGGCACTTAGAGGACTTGTTGGTTCTAAATTGAGTTAATCAGTTTAATTTGTTGAATTTAATCTTGAATTTATAAAACTGATTAGAAACTTGAATTAAATATTGATTAGAAGTTAAATAATATCTTATAATTGAGGGGCTAAATTGATAATATCTTTTAGCTAATCTAATCTGATTTGTCACGCGGGGGTTTGGGGGTGCGGTAACCCCCATACTCATGATGGTGTAGCGACCCGAAAAAGCCGGTCTAGTCATTTCGAGAGAGACTCTTCCCTATCGCTCGGTAATCTCGACTCGATATATATTGTGGTTGAGCCTTTGGTATATTGGGGAACATATGCAGCAGGACTTTATTTGGCTGGTATCAGTCGGCGATTCCCTATTTCGGTACGGGATTAGCAAGACTGTCAGACGTGATAATAGCCGATCTCCTGAGTTGTAGGGGACGTGATACGTTGTATGACTAGACCGGATTACTACTCCATCAGTAGTTGGGAGTGTAACGTAGTATGGCTCTGCTTGGTAGGGGGTCCAACCACACCCTTATACTGTGCTCGGTCTTCTAAGTTCTAGGGGACGTGATCCATTGTGTGACTAGATGGAATCACTACTTCATCAGCAGTTGGGAGTGCAGCGTGGTATGACTTTGTTTGGTAGGAGGTCCAACCACAACTTATATTATGGTCGGTCTCCTAAGTTCTAGAAGACGTGATCCGTTGTATGACTAAACGGGATCACCACTCCATCAGTAGTTGGGAGTGCAACGTAGTACGACTCTGCTTGGTAGGGGGTCTAACCATACACATAGACTGATTTACTTGTAGGTTGGTTTGACCCTGCTTGGTGGGGGGTGCAACCATCTCCGTAATATATGTAGGGGAGTCCATAGTCACTGTTCCTAACCGTTAGTTATTATGGATGTGATATTTTTGTTGATTCATTTCTTACTGTGGATGTTGGGTTATTTAATCATCATTGTTGTAGTATTATTATTGATGTTACTGTTGTTAATTTTATTGTTGCCTCCTATATATTGACCTCTCCTACTATTTAAAGGAGGTAATTCCCTACTGAGCAATCTTGTCTCACCCCTTAACTCTCCTCATTCCTAGGAGAGTAGCTGATAGACACAAGTGGCAACAGTAGCAGTGCACACGCCCGTGATTATGCTTGGAGCTACTTTATTTATAGGTTATTTTATTTTCTTATATGAAGAATATTGTGAGAAACTTAAATATTTATTGTTGGACCATTTTTCTTTAGATTATCTAGACTATCTAGACTATATTTGCATTAATGTAATAAATCTTAATTCTATTTATTCTATAAACCTTTTATATATATTGTCCACTTTGTATTGTGCTTCAATTGGACGATAACAGGGTGTTACAATAAATACCAAAACTAATGTATTAATTTTATGATATTGAATTATATGTGATTACTTAAAATATGATACTGATTTATTTTGCATATTTTTCTTATGAATTATATAATTTACACACAATAAAAAAATTATCTAGCTTTTAAATTGATATATATAATTATAGGTGATAGTAAAAATAAATTATATTTTTTTATATTTACATATACAATTTGTCATATCATTATTTAAATTCTACTTTTTTTAGTTTGTTAATTAGAAATTTGATACTGTTCAATAAAATATTTTATTTATAAATATCATACAAATAAAATGTTAATATTTAAATATTATTAAAATAAAATATTAAAATAAATTTAAAGTAAGATAATCTCATTACACAAATTTTGTGGTAATCATATCATAAAATTCTAATCAAACAAACAAATAACTTATAAATTTAGAATTTATAAATTCAATAAAATAAACACATGATTTTAAAATTTTGAATTTACATATTTTACAAAACAAACACATTATTGAAAATTTTAAATATAAGATTTTAAAATTCTAAACTATTAGAATTTTTAGAATTTTAAAGTATCATAAAATAAATAAATCCAATGTAAATTTTATGGTAAGAGAGATGATTATGTGTAATTTCTAATAAACATTGCTGACTCCTTGGATTAGGAATAAATGGTTTGTTTGGATGAATTTCTAATGTAGAATTGAGAAAATTGAATGATTCTAGTATTTAGATAAATATTTTTTAGATGAAATTAAAAAAATAACTAATTCTCTTAATTCTGAAAATATATTAAATTCAATATTAAATTTGGTACAAAATACTTAAAAAATATAAATATAATTTATAAACACAAAATATATACTATTTTTTAAAAATTGATGCTTTATTTATAAATAAATAGAATAATATAATATATTTAATATTTGAAAATGTTAAGTTAATTAAAAAATTAATATAATTTTAAAAATGGCCCAAAAATAAATGATTATATAATTATAATATAATTGCTTTAGGATTTATTTAATATTTTTTCTTGTTAAATAGTTTGATAAATGTAAATACATATTTTCCTGGAAACATGATTTATTATTTCAAAAATTAATATAAATATTAAAATGGCCCATAAATGAAAATTTTATTAATATAATAAAATTAATTTTGGATTTATTTATTATATTTTATCTAACAAGTTAAATAATTTGTTAAACTTAAAAATTATATTTTTTAAAAATTAATTTTTTATTTAAATTAGAAATTACAAAAAATTAAAATTAAAACAAGTAAATTAATTTAAAAATAAAGAAAGTTTTATAAAAATGACCTAAGGATTATATAAATTTATCATTTAATTTGGGAGCCCACTACAATTACTTGGAATTAAGTATATTTTTCTCAAAATTTTTGAAATTTAAAGCTAGAATTGAAAAGAAATTGAAATTAACTCATTACCTCAATTTCAAATTTTAGAATTAAATCAAAAAAAAAATTTAGTATTTTAATTGTTTCAAAAAATTTTAAAATTTATCCAAATCGGTCAAAAGTCAAAACCACCACAGCGGAGGCCGACACCATGTCTGACTTCATGTTTGTGTCGCGGTGTCGCCAAGAAAAGGGACTCATCCACCGAGCACAAGTGTGCATGCGGGCTGACGTGTTAATCAAAACCCTAAAAAATAATATCCGACTTGACATCATTATTATTAACAATAATCACAGAATAAACACAAGTTCTGCGTCTGTTTCTTGCGATCCTAACAAGAGCGTTCGTCGTATATCGCCTGACTGTTAAGCTGAGGTGATGTGCACTTGTTATCGACATAATTAATGCATTGGCAATCTAATTAGTAAAAGCAGAGATTTGATGTACTTGGTCCATTTGTCATGCGACGGTCAACAAGTGGCGGCTCCATGAAAAGACCGGCGGATTCGGAAGGAGGCGCAAATGCCATTTGGCATTGTGGATGAAGACACGAGTGCGGTCGGTCAAACGGGACTTCTTTCAAATTTCAATCTCCTACCAGAAAAACAAGCAGCCTGAAGGCAGCGGCGTTTCATGTACGACGACTTTGTCTCCTCCTCCTTCGTCGTCACCGAGTGCCGCACCTCAGAATAAATTCCCACCAACCGACAAAACACTTCATCGACGTTTGACCTTTTCTCGGATGTCCTGCAAGAGTGAAGGCACCGTGAGTTACCCGCCGAATGTGCTCTGTTAGAGGACTGGACACTCCGATGCTTCGACGAGAAGCTTTCTGAGGAGCAATGGTGAAGCAAATATGCTCGAGTAACGTGAATGAGAGATTCATGCATTAGGGTTTGCATACCAAATTCTTTACTTGACTCGAAAGTAGGATGAACTTGATCTCTTGCCCTTCGATTAGGTTAAATTTCGGGTAGTTCGGTTCTTACGATTGGACCTCTGTACAGGGAAGGCGATGGGTTGGTGTTGTGCAGCGGGAAGTGGAGCGACAGAACCCGCGACTAGCTCCGGCGAGCTCCCTGAGTTCATATGCTTGGGAGATGGAGTGGACTGTTGTGAGTTTAAATTTCGCTTTTTATGTAAAACTCATAAAAAAATAATAAAATTACATAAATTTAATTTACATATGCCCTTAAAGGATTCAAATTTACAATTACATCAAATTCGTTTGCAAAATGGCTAAATTTGAAAATTAGTCCAAATAAAATTAAATTTAAATCCATTTTTAAATTAAATTTCAGTTCAATAATTTATTCTTCTGTGAATAGGTAATTTTAAATTATCTCTCATCACAGAACATCTAATTAAAATATTTATAATAAATTTGAGTTCATTTATGTGATCGTCTACGGTGATTTAACACTTTTACTCGAGATAATTTGTGGCGCTCTAGCTACAATTCCCCATGTCTCCACTTTAATGAGTTCCAAAGGTGTGCTTTCAAACTTCGGGTCAAACTCTCCGCATGGGAAGTCGCGATTGCGGTGAATGGGCAAGTTTTACTTTGACCTCCCCATTCTAGCTCCAAGAAATTAATAAAATTGAAAAAATTGTTAAATTTCGGTATTCTTATATATATTGAGTAATATTTCTAATTTTATTATTTGATTTGTAAATAGAATTTAGCCAATTTCATCTATTTTTACAATTTAATAATTTAGTTAAAATAGAAATCTCCTGCTTATTATTTTTTTGCTTCCTTTAAGCTAAACATCTCTGATATGGGCTCAGGAACCAATACGAAATTTTCAAAACAAAACGAGAATTGCTTTGATCTCATCCTCTGTGCATGTACTGGCTCGCAGCGATTAGCAAGCCTCACGTACACTTCCCACCTCACATTGTGGAATCCCACTCGGCCAATACAGATCAGGTGTGGCCCTGGACCAGTGCTGGAGGGAATCCACGGCCTTATCTCCCTCCACTCGGTCCACTGCCTTCTACCTTTCCATGTAAGCATCGACCAGACAAACCTTCTTCTGCTGACTGTGCCCGGCGTATCAGATGTGGCAGCCCCACAGCCCGGACACCTGCACAAAGCACCCTGCCATGCACGCCGTGGAACCACCGATGCACGCTCCGCTCGTGCCTTTCTTGTTCCCCGACCCTGCCCTCCACACTCTGCCTTCCTATATATTTTCACCTCATCTCTCCCTTCTGTACTCACATTGCTCACTAGATCTTGTTCCTTCCCTGTTCCGGAAGAAGATGGCCGGCATTGAGGATTCCTACTGCGTGCATGTGGAGTCCGCGAGGGGTGATGGCGACGACGATGACGACGGAGACTGTGACTGTGCACCGGCAGCGTGACTAGAAGAAGACAATGGAAGTGTTGGTTGTATCGATATTCTCTGTAGTAGGTCTAGGAAATGAAGTTTTCTCTGGTTTTTAGGTTATGGATGATGTGTAACTTCGTATTGGATGTTGGTTAATGCTTAAAGCAAGCCCACGTGTAGAAGACTGAGAAGACCGACACTGTCTCTGGTCCATGAAATCAGCCTGACAAGAGACTGCATAAATACATTAACTTTTCTCGTTAAATATTTAGTTGATGAGACGAGATGTTAAACACCATTTCAATGCATATTTAATAAGAAAAAAAAACCTAATTTTTGCTAATCCCCATAGCGAAAGACTTGTATGCCAATTATCTTTTCGTGGGCTAGTTTTAACGACCATGTTTTGGAGTGGGCCTTTTACCTGGCCCAGCCCATTGGCCCAGTCCATGAAGTGAGTAGCTGTCCCATTCTATTGTACGTTTTCCCTCGGATCTTCCTTGGCAGTGCTTTTCCTTGGATTTTGGAGTTGTGCATCTGCGTTTTCCGAAGCCCTAATTTTCATAGCAATGACCAGATTGATCGGTGATGTGCAATCAAAACTGCGAGAATCACCCCGAAGAATCCCATCAGGTCTGCTCACTCAGTCTCTGGAAGTCCGCAGAATTTGCATCTGCTGAATTGCTTTTGAACTTTCAATTTCAGTATAGTTGTGATCTTTTTGATTTTGGTTTTGAACAATTTGAATAATTCGGATTAGAAGTGTAGTGTTTTGATGCTAAAAACTATTGTCGATTACTTTTTCTGAATTATGTCTTGTAGGTTTTAAAATTGGTGAGTAGTTCAGGGTTTAAGATATATGAACAAAGTTGGGAGTTTTTATTCATTGACATATGAAGAAAGCTGCATTTTTTTGTTTCAACTCTGGGACCATTCTATATGATAAGAGCAAGATATGTAATTTTTGCTTCTAGGATAATTCTGTGTTGCGCTATCCAATTCATGTGAATAAACTTCATGTTCCAATCTATTCGTGAAGAGCCTAATAAATGATGATAAGAGTTTGTCGCTGGCATGTATTGTGTAGGTTGTTCTGCTCTTTATGCTCCGAACTCGGAACTCTGCCATTTGGTCACTGAAATCTTTTGGCAGATCTTGGGTTCATGTCTTGTGTTTTGATGTGCTTCAAAGTCCTTAGCTCTCATGTTTGAATTTAATTTATGGTCATTTGTTTACTAGTTAAGCCTGCCTGGTTTTGAAGTAGTTTCACCTGATTGCTTGTGCCTTATTGAGTTTGTAGTCAAAAGAAGTTTTCTTTGTTTTAGCTGAGCTTTCACCATAATAGCTGCCATCTATGACAACAGACTCAGAATCGTATTCAATAGAAACAAAAGAAGATATCTTGGCAATCAGCTCGCATTTCCTTATCAGAATAGATTTTTATTCTCACAGGCAATAAGAACAAGTTTCACACAAATTTCCATATAATTTGATACTAATGCTACACAATTCCACCTCCAAATAGTACCTACTTATTCAATGCTACTAACAATCTATATAACAAGCACCCCTTCATGAAAATACAAATACTCACAAATCCTTCATGAAAAATACAAATACTCACAAATTTTGAAAGAGTCTATCTTGGATAGTTATACTTGCTTTCTTCTATTTTCTGCTGGATCTTGTCTTGATAAATTTGTAGTTACCAAAACCCCATTTGTAGTCTTTGACTTCTTCATCTTCACCTGTCACCTTTGGTTTCCTCCCAATACAATCAACACCCTTTCTCATGTTCAAGATCACTGATGGTGATGAAGGAAACGAAATAAGCCCTTTGGAGCTCTCACACCTTTCCTCTCTTCCCCTTGCATCTGGACTTCTCCACCTTCCTATCTTTTTAATACTACTGCCACTGCCTGCTCTGCTAGTGCTATTCTGCTTCTCAAATATTTTACAGTCATTCATCTCAAACATCTCACTTGTGTCCTTCATGCTATCCCTGTTCTGGGCATTCCCTTCATCATGTTTCAGAGCAAAACCTGCATTTCTTTCCAGTTGTTTGAGCCTGGTGGTCTCCGTCTGCAGTGCCATCTCATTCAGTTCTGTATTCTCTGGTGGTGGGTCAATGGATGGACTATCCTCTGCATTTTCAAACAACATCTCCAACCACTTCTCTACATTCTTTTTCCCTACTTGATTCCGGTCTTCAGCATCATCATCTTCATGCAGTAAATTCTGAAAAAATATACTCTTATCAGATTCTGTGTTCTTCCTATAGTGCCTGTCCTTTTGAACAAATATTCTCTTGAGCTCATCATTGAAGGAATTCTCAGCCTTAGCAACATACTCTTCATCATACTCTTTACATTGGCCTTTGTAAAATCCGTTATTTTCTTGTTCACTAGTTCTGCTGCTACTACTCCCCTCATGGATTACTGATTTCTTGAGTTTACTGTGCTGCTTTTCATCCTTGGCTGTCCTATTGTTTTCATCAGAGCTTTGAATAGAAGAGCTCTTCATGTTAGATTTGACATCATTATTAACAACTGCAAGCTTGTATGCTTCACCAGCTTCACAATGTAGGCCTGGGATTGACAAACTCTTGTCAGCTTCGTTAGTCTCAGTCCAATGACAAATGCCAGCTGGTGGCAGCTTCATGTTGCTATGACTTGGTCTGAAACTGTCATCTTCCTCTATAGAATCTGAGGTTTCAGTGTCCTTGGAGTCTTCTTCTGCAGGAGATAGCCCCGCTTGAGAAGCTTTCTGCTCTTCCTCTAGAAATTTCCTCAGCTCTTTCTTAAGAGGGGACTCCATCCTCATCAAGAATTGCTCATCATCACTCTCTTCAAACAACGTATCATCAGTTCTTGACCTTTTACGTGCATGCTTCCGACATGGTCTGAGCTTTTTCTCTATTTCCTCTCGCTGTTTGAATTTCTTCTGAAGCTCCTGTTGTGAAGAGTTGCATAGTGCCCTCTGTGCCTCCAACCTCGCCATAAGTGTGCTGGTTGCAGCTTGATTAATTCTAAGTTGTTCCTTGTAAACAACAGATCTACAACATGACAATAATAAAAATTAACAAACTAAATTTACTTGATGGAGTAGCAATTTAGTAGCTCTAAAATCAATAGAAAAGGAATAGGATTTACTGGTGCATGGCATCTCTGATCATCTTTTCCAGTAAAGCTCGATAGGATGACTGTGCCTCGGATAATCGCCGACACTTCTCAACTCTTCGCCTCTTCTTAATCAACAGTGCTTCCAAGTCTTGAAGGGCTGTCCTCTCTGTTTCAGTTTTCTGCTTCAATTCATTCAGCTCATCCTCCAATTGGCTTATCTCAGCTTGCTTTTTCTTGTTCTCTTCTCTCTGCCTCAGTGAATCTCTTGCCACCACGATAGAGAGATATGGATTGTTGCTATTATTGCCATCCAGGCTGAGCTTATCATTCTCTTTGGATGCTCTAAATCTCTGAATTTCCAGGTTTGTGCATTCATCATCAGCACCTGATGATTTCTTTGCAGCTGTAAACATCGAAAAGGAATCCCTTACTGGAAGTGCCAAAGGACAGTGAGAAGATGAAAAGCATACCTGGTAAAGAAGAGCAAGGCACCAGAGATCGGTTTATGTCTAGGGGCTTGAGCACTGAAATATCATCAAGGTGTCTCTGCGATGGAACAATTGCAGCTGCAGCAAGCCCTAGTTGTTGTTTCATCTCAATAAAATGCTGGGGAAAACGATGAGCCTCTACAGTCTGCAAGGCATTCATTTCCTCGCTTCCACCGTCTGGGAACAAGAAGATAAATGCTCGATTCCTGTAAATAGGATAACTTGGATTATGTTGCAATTGCACTTAATTTTCATGATGATGTAAATCTAAGGGCGTTTAGAATCTCACACACCTGAAGTCTGAACACTTGGATGCAAAAATGGACAGGAATTGGTTCACTGAGATGCCTAACTGCAAGTCCCACCATGGAATGAGAAATTCCAGCTTGTTTTGCTTCTTCCTGCACACTTGCCATTGCAGTATCCTCAGATTGCTTGGAACTGTTCTTCCACCTCCTGCAGATTTCAGAACAGATATCAAAAATTGGATATGACTGGCAGTGATTGTTAAATTACATATTATATAAAGGCAGAAAATTTTTTTGACAGGCAAATTACTTGAGCAAGGGAACCAGTGGTCAACATCCCAGGCTAGAGGAGAAGCTGAATCAGCGTGCAAATAGAGAACATTGCCATACGGATCTACTCGAAAAAGAGCAGGATCAAAGCCAGCATTCCTGACAAGGTGAAATTGGGGAGTTGTATTAGCTGTGAAAAGCATAGATTCTCGAAGAGCTGGAAACCATAACAGCATAACTCTTTTAAGCTCACCCAAGATGGTCAAGTTGTTTCCACAGTAGATTGACATAGCCTCTGGGGTTGGCAGAAGGAATTGCTTCTGGATCAAGAACTGGAAACATCTGATTCAAGTCTTTAGCTCTCAAAGCCTGCAAACAGAGAAGCCATCACCTACCTGTCACAAATGGATGGAGCTAGTAAGGAAAACAAACACTCAACCTTTTGAGGCTGCAATGTGTAGGGCATGAAGACAGAAGGCGGCCCTTGGGAGTAGGGCTTGAGGACATTGTGGCTTCTGCAAAGCTTCGCGTAGGCTCTCGGGTACCCCAGCCCTTCGTCCACGGCCATCTCTTCATTGGCGAAGGCCAGCTTATCTGCCATCTTCTCTTCTTCTTCTGCTGTGGCAGTGGCAAAAACTAAAATGAGGCGTCTTGGCTGAGAATTGAATTTGGAGGGATTGTGCCAGAGCAAGTGCAACGGTCGTTTGTTTTGAAAAAGGATCTCTATGTTTCGGATCTTTTCAAATTTTGCCCCGGGCTGCAACGGCTACTTTATCTATTCGTCCAGGACCTTGACCGTGAAATAGTGCCTGGTTTTGCATTCATACCCTCGACGAATTAGTATTTGTGCATTTGTTGCATATCCACACATATCTTTTGCAAATCCACGTTCCCTGTGCTTTTTAGTCAACTCTAATTTGTGATTTGCAAGGGTGTTTATGAAAAATGACACCAAAAGCAAATTTAGGGGCAGCGACCATCGAGGGACCTGGATTCCTGTCACGTGTAGTCACGTGTCATCAAGCTCCAAGTCTTCCCCACACTCGTCCGTGAAAGACGAGTCTCATGAAATTTCAGGTATTCAAACGGATCTTTAGGGGATATTTAGTTATCCAAAAATAAATAAAAAAATATAATTATTTCTTTCACTTATCATATATTTTTAAAAATGATTGAAAATAATTTATTTTCTATGTATGAATAAACGAAAGTATTTTTCGAAAATATAATTATTGATACATAAGATATTATTTATTTAATTTTTTTATAAATAAAGTATTTAAAATATATTATTATTATATGTACATTATTAATATTAGAGTTTTTAATAAGAAATAAATTATTTTATGTCGAATTTATGAAAAATTGCCTATATTTTACAATTTATAAAAAATCACTCGTTTTATATTATAAATTTACAAAGAAAATATCGATTAAAATATTTAAAAATATTTTATTTTACTTTGACTTTATCAATGAAATTGATATAAAAGATTAAATTATTTTTTATTTTGATTCATATAATTATTAAATTAATATAAAAATTATCCGTCTTATATCAATTTTTATGAAAAATCGGTTGTCCAATATTATAAATTTGAAATTCAAAATTTAGTTTTGTCAAATCAACCGTTTGTAATTATGGATGGTTATCCGATCAAAACCAAATGACAATAATTTAGTTTTTACATTAATTTAATTGATAAAATTAAATTAAATTAATTTTTTTTGAATATTTAAATAAAAATATTTTTTGTAAATTTATATTATAATACAAGTGATTTTTTTTGCTAATGATGATAAGAAATGTAATTTCTCATAAATTCGTTGGACAAATGATTTATTGCTAAAGGCTCTTAATACTATTATAACTCGAAATATTATTAGATTTATTTTCAAAATTAATTTGAAATAAAAAAATATGAAAGTAAAATTTAATTATTTTTTTATTTTTAAGTCAAAAGTGCTTTTCATAAATTATTTTTATATAATCAAATAATAAAAGTGGGTAAATAATTTTATTTTTTATTATTTTGGTTTACTTGGGACCAGACAAATAATATTTTTATAAATCGATTTTTAAGGTGAAAAGAAAAAGGACAACCCGTTGATTTCGGAGTTAAGGGCCTTAAGGCACTTGACAACTCCCATGTGATTCATGATAACATATTAGCAAATGGTCATCTATCAAATGACAAAATTACCCTTCGTTTAAGGTCGCAATAGGAATGGGGGCATGCGTGGGATTCCAACGGCATTTTCGTCAATTGGATGGTTGTCTCTGTATACTCTTTCCCTTCTCCATGGTCTGCTCGAAAGTCTTCTCTGTTCTCAAGCCACTTCTGAAATCCATTCTCTAGATCAAAAAGCAAGAAGAGAAGCTGAGAAGCTTTGAGCTTTGACCGTTGCTGAATCAGGTGCCCTAGCTCTCCATTTCTATTCAATCCTTTTCCATTCTGCTTCTTCATTCATGTCTTTCCATGCTTGCAATTTGATCTCATTCTCTCGATTTGATTCAAACAGACTGGCAATTTCATTCCTGTGTTGAGATTTTCTGGAACACATGGCCATGATTCTCAGTCTTTGTATCATTTGTTTGCTCACGACACTGATGATCAAAACCACACACTGCTACTACCAAAATGGACAAACGCAATTTCCATATAATCAACCACGAGACTTTTCATTACCACACGACTATGCTCGCTTTCCCGATGTCAAGGATGCTTGCAAGTCAGTGCTTTCATCGCCGTCCAGTCTGAACTTAGACAACAGTAGAGCCTTTAGTTTCAGTTCTGAGCTTTCATTTGTCAATGGTGGCTGGAGGCAAGCCTCCGGCAACGCCCCGTTGATGCCATTCGATTCCAGCGATGCGTCACAGAACAGTACCGATATTCCTGATCCTCTTCGGTTGGTTAGATTCTTGCTCACGCATGTTGATTCCGTGCCCGGTTCTCGTAATGCAGTTAATGTCAGTGGAGAATTGGGCATTGGCTTGACTAGAAATGGCACTGTTCCTGATTTGGGGCCAGTATTTGCGCCTGAGTTTCGGTTCTGGTCAGGGAGTTCTGAACTGAGGATGCTGTTTGAAGGGGTTTATACCGAATCGAAGAGGAACGGAGGCGAAAGGGTGCTTTGTCTGTTGGGGAATGCTATGCTTCCATCTCGCAATTCTGATTCTTCGGATCCGTGGGACAGGGGGAACAATGCTCGAATTAATCACCATCCACCTCCACTTCTCCAGGATGACAAACTTCTGCTTATACTTCGCTATCCGATGAGTTTCACTCTGACTAGTAGAGCGGTACATGGAGAGCTGAGAAGTCTGAATCCGGTGTCAAATGCCAGATACTTTGATAGTGTTTCTCTAGTTTCTCGGTTGGGTGCTTATTCTAATTATCAATTTGGTTCGGAAGAGCTCGTGTCTAAGGCCTGCAGGCCATATCCTTATAAAGATGACCCGGTGCTCAATTGGTTTGCAAACTATAGAGGGACTGCATTCTGTGAGATTCTTGATCGGTTCATCAATGGACAGTTTCTCAATGTTGTGCCTAACTGGAACTGTAATTCCACTGATGAGTACTGCAGGAAGTTGGGACCTTTTTCAACCGAACGGGAGATCAAGGCCACTGATGGAGGATTTAATAATGTGAAGCTTATGATGCAAGATGTAAGGTGTGAGTCGAAATTAGAGCGCAAAAACGTATCATCTGCTAGAGTGTCTGCTGTGTTTAGAGTGATCTCTCCATGGGAAGATCAGTATACTGCGACACAATGGACTGGTCTTGATGACACAACTCTTTCAGCTGAAGGGATCTGGAATTCCTCCTCGGGGCAGCTTTGCATGGTTGGCTGCCTTGGACTTGATTCAGGATGTCATTCTCGCATATGTCTATACATTCCTACATCCTTCTCGATTAACCAAAGAAATGTTATATTTGGTAGAATATCCAGCATCACTGTGGGAAAAAAAACCTCCTACTTTCCTCTATCATTTGAAAGACCAGCACATCCATTTGAACTTTTTGACAGGTTGACCAATGCCTATCTGTCATACAAGTATTCAAAGATCAATTCGGCCGGTTCTTTTCTTCAAAGGAGTGAGCCCTTCGATTTCAGTACTGTCATTAAGAAGTCAGTGCTAAGCTATCCGAAAAAAAGTGAACAGAATGAGGATCTAGTCAGTCTTTCCAATCTTGCGGATGATCTCTCACTCCATACTCGTGTAGTTCCAGAGCCATTACCTGAAGTTCACGTTGAATGGCCTTTTCTACAATTGGAAATTCTTTCTCTTGGAACGTTGTTTGGGCGTTACTGGTCTTACAATATTTCATTCACAAACGAGCCAGTTCGAGGTGCTGTCAAAGATGTAGCCACAGAGAGAAAGCTGCTTCTCAATGTCTCTGCGGAGCTCTCACTTTCAGGCAAGGCATATGCCAATTTTTCTGTGCTCTACTTGGAGGGTCTTTATAATCCAATAGATGGGAAAATGTACTTGATTGGCTGCAGAGATGTGCGTGCTTCTTGGAAAATCTTGTTTGAGAGCATGGATCTTGAAGATGGCTTGGACTGCTTAATTGAGGTGAAGGTTGAGTATCCTCCCACAACTGCTCGGTGGTTTATGAATCCAACAGCAAAGGTGTTCATCAAAAGCCAAAGGAACGATGATGACCCACTTATTTTTAAGCCAATCAAATTGCAGACTCTCCCAATTCTGTACCGGGATCAACGCCAAGACATACTCTCACGAAGAGGAGTCGAAGGAATTCTCCGCATTCTTACACTTTCCATTGCAATTGCTTGCATATTGAGCCAGTTGTCATATATTCCAAATGATGCTGTTTCTGTTCCTTACGTATCCCTTGTCATGCTTGGAGTTCAAGCTGTTGGGTATGGCATTCCATTGATCATCGGCGCAGAGGCTATATTTGCTAGAATGACATCTGAACCATATGAAAAGCCATACGATTTTGAAAAGAATCAGTGGTTTCAGATTATCGATTATCTTGTGAAGATTCTGATACTAAGTGCGTTTCTGCTCACTTTGAGGATTGCACAGAAAGTTTGGAAATCCCGCATCAGACTGCTATCACGAACCCCACTTGAACCATGGCGAGTTCCTAATGATAAATGGGTTCTGATTATTAGCTGCAGCGTGCATTTGGTTGGTTTCTTGGCTATTCTTATTCTACATAGTGTTAATTCTCCAAAGAGAATGGTTCGACCAGATCAATACATGGACTACAGAGGAAACAGTCATAAAATGAATGAGTGGAGCGTCCAACTGGAAGAATACGTCGGCTTGGTTCAAGATTTCTTCTTGCTTCCTCAAATTTTTGGCAACTTTCTTTGGCAGGTTAACCGCAAGCCACTCAGGGAGGCCTACTATTTTGGCATCACAGTGGTTAGGATCCTTCCACATGTTTATGATTACATAAGAGGTCCAGTATTCAATCCTTACTTCTCAGAGGAGTACGAGTTTGTGAATCCAACCTTGGATTTCTACTCTAAGTTTGGTGATGTTGCAATGCCAGTGATTGCCACTGTACTAGCAATCGTCGTGCATGTTCAGCAGCGATGGGGCATTCTCAAAGTTGGCCAGGCTTTCAGATCAAGTCAGAAGAGGCTTCTACCTGTAGGCTCTAGAACATATGAGCGGCTTCCTTCTGTGTCATTTGAAGCAGAACTTGTATCTGGCGTGAATGAGAATGCAACACAAGATACTAAACAGAGGGAAGGTGAATGATGCTTGTTATGCAGAGGCGAGTTTTCGGATTTCTTAGACATGGCTTTTGTTTAAGATAGCACTATGTCGTTCAATAATCTTATGATGTACTAATGCTTGTATCTTACATGTATCCATGCATAAAATTTTGCTAATTTTCTTAGAACACTTCCTTCTGTGGAACTTTTCATTGAAGAAATACAAAGAAGTATATCTGTAGTATCTGTTTCTATATGCTTTTAGATTTTCCTTTTGTCCTGCATCTGTAGTATGTGTTTGTCAGCACATTTATGCATCGATGGTGTAGTATCTCTTGAGTTCATGAAATTTTTATCATCAATGCTTTTTGAAGGCACAAAAATTAGCCATTGCAGCATGAGGCAAGGAATTCTTATGTGATCAATTCTGTATTTTACCAATAATTTTGTTTATAGTTGTAATCACTTGTTCTATGGGTTGCCTCATATTCTGCCGAAATTAGATCAAACTACTTCAGAAGAAAACTCTATGAAGTCGAGCATTTGCTTTAGCTCAAACTGAACAGACAACAGTGACAATTTTTACTAATCTGAAGTTTTGATATTCATAATAGACTTTGATTCAAAGGTGTTACAGAAGTAGAACATTTGATCACAAACATTAATTGCATTTAAAAGGAGGCGCCAAAGTAAGTGTGAGCTCATCTTCATCAAACTCCTTGCTCACAAAACGATTCTGCATCCAAGTAAAAATCAAATCAAGAGAGGAATGAGAAGTAGGAATTCCAGAATGCTGATCCTCACCTTGCGGAAGACGGTGCCGTCCTCTTCGACGTGCCATCCTGCCTCCTTGCACAGAGCCTTGAGCAAGTCATTTTGGTCGGGGTGCTTGGGGAGCTTGTAGTTCCCGTGCGTCTTCAACCCCTTGAAGATGTTAGCTGCCACCATCCTCCGCCGCCGCTCCCTCAGCCGGTTGTTCTCCCGCTCCCGGTCCGTCGGCCTCCTCAGCGACATTCGCACCTGCCCGTCGCTCCCCCGCCGCTTCACCACCCACGGCCCCTTGCTCGTCTTTATGCACCCCCTCTGCTTCTGCTTCTGCTTCTTCTTCATCATCGTCAACACAACCTCTTCATTTTCCATCTCTCCTTAGTATTCTTCTCAACTCGGGCTCGCAATATAAAGCCCTTCACTTGTTGTTCTCTCCACATCCAATGCGTTGTGAATGAATGGAGCCAAAAGGACAGGATTGTTTTGAGGTTCTCCCAACACTTTCCAATGATTTTGTTCAGGAGCTCCAGGTGATGGAAAGGGAGCCATATTCTCTTTCTCAAAATGGAAACGAAGAGCTTCTCCTTCAGAATCAGATGACACATGGAATTGGAAGGATTCATGAAAGTAGCCTGCATCCAATGATTTGATGCCCATTCATCTTTTGTTTCTTCTGGGTCTTGTTCTGGTTTTTCTTTCTTTGTTGGGTGGCTCATGCTTGAGAGCTTAGATTTCATTGTTTTTTTTCTTCATGTTCGAGAACTTCAAATCAAATGCAGGATGACAGGGTTTGCATCATTTTGGCAAGGAATTGATTCCACAGCTGCAAAGAGTTCGTCTTGCAGCCGCATAGAAAAAAAAAAATCTGTAGGAACTGACGAACTCCTGAATCAAGAACTAAAAATGTTCATTTGATATTTGCAACGCAAAATCTTTCTCCTCGGTTCATGTGATTTATATGATTCCCAAGGCGTTTTCATGAATGTGGAAGAATGTGGAAGAGCAAGTACAGTTGAGCAGCTGGTCCAGTGTACTGGACTCGCAGACCATATTCTCCTTCAGTTTCAGGTTTGAGCTGTGTGGGGCTTGGGGAATGCAGCATACGCTTTGTATGGGCCGAAGCCCAAGCCCAGACGACCACGTTCAAGGCCCGAATCTATCATCCTTCTCCGCGGCCTCACTGGTTTTTAGCCCGTTCGGTAAGAAATGATAGCAAAAAAATGCCGACTGGATAGTTGGATGAATAGTAGGTTATAATGAGATTTGAAGGTAAGTTTAAAGTCGCATTTGAATGAATTAGTGATTAATTATATGATCATCACACGATGATCTCGCTGTTAATTCCTAATCAGAGAATGAAGAACAGAATTAACAAAATCAGACAAGTTTGTTCCAGTCCAAAAAAAATATAGGTAGCTTTCTCTACCCAAGATCGAAAGCAATTCCTCGAAAAAAAAAAAAGAAAACAAAAGGATGACATTGGAGCTTGCCTTGAATGGAGAAAACCATAAAATATAGAAAAAAATTGTTAGGGTTTTCAATTAGGTCAGAGCAGGCTAAGCGGCCCACGAGTGTTGCTTGATCCCCCTTCGCGCCTTGTTCCCCTCCCACGTCAGCGTGGCTGCTCAGCCGGCTTTTCCTCATTTTTTTTTTCCCAAAAATATATATATATTTTTCTGCCTGTAAACCCTTGGAAACTTGGGTAATTGCTGAGCTTGCTGCTGCATTAACCCTTTTTTTTTTTTTTTTTTCAGTGGCATCATCGATTATGTCATGATTTCCCTCAAAAAGATTTTTTTTATTTTTCGTTTTTCTGTAATGCAAACCCACGTCATGGATTGAGTCAGCGTCCCCATTTTCAACCTCCGCGCCACGTGATCTAATAAAGTTTGTTTGGGTGTTATGTGTTCCTTTCGGAACTCCTGAAATGGACTCGGGTGGTGATCAGCTCACTCCATGTTATATTATTTTTTAAAAAATAATGCATATAATAAGAAGATAATAGAGAACCCACTTCGGTGCGTGCCGTCTGCAGTGCAGCACAGGTCAAATCGCTTTTTAATTTTCTTTTATATTACAATCAAGGTTTTAAATTTAATGTCGAAATTAATCCGTTTCGATGGTTTTGATTTAGTTTCGGTCATATCGATCCAATTTCGAATTTGGTCAAATTATTTTTTAAATTTTTTAATTAAATTTTGACTTTAAATTAAAAAATATTTAAAAAATTTATATATAAATTTTTTAAAAGTATTAATTTAACTTTTTTTGTGGTAAAAAAATAAAAAAAATGTGAGAAATCAAAATGTGCTTCGGACCAAAATCGAATTCGGGTCTCATTTAAGATCCAATTAAAATTTTAACTATTGAATTATTGATAGTCTATAATGTAATTATAATATATACATATAAATAATATATTTTTGAAATTTGAAACCGAAATCTAGGTGGAAATATTTCGTCTATGGCCGAAACCAAAACGTTTCGGCCAAAATTTTAAACCTGATTAAAATAAGGGCTAATTATGTATACTTCCAAAATATTTCTTAATTACGAAAATCCCCCGAAATTTCCGTAATTACCTGTATCACTCTTTTTTCAAAAAATTTACTTACACCTTCCAGATTGTTATTTGATCAAATTTTTTTTCAAAAATTTCACTTTTACCCTCCGTAATTTTACAATTACCTAAAAAACTTATTATTTATTATATATATAATTTTTGAATATTTGTATATAACACCCTGAGGGCGTGCGAGTGCGCGGGAGAGGGCGTTGTGTCGGTGAGGGTGTGCGAGGGCACCATGTCGACGAGGGGGTCTAAGTGCGCGAGCAAGGGCGCCGTGCCGGCGAGGGCGTGCGAGCACGCGGGTGCAGGCGCCGTGCCGACGAGGGCGTGTGAACGCATGAGCGTGGGCGTCGGAGGCAGATGCGAGTGCGAGCCCCAGGTCGACGAGGGCAGCGAGTGCGCAGGCGCGAACGTTGGAGACCAGCGCGAGGGTCCGAGCATGGCCGGCGAGGAGTCTATTTGTAAAATTTAATTTTAAAATAAATAAAATTTAGACTTATTTATAAATAAAAATATTAAAAGGGTCTATTTTTAAATAGACAAATATTAAACTTGTAATTTTATTTTAAGTTTTCAAACCTTTAATGACTTATTCGTAAAATTTAGTTTTAAAATAAATAAAATTTGGACTTATCTATAAATAAAAATATTCAAGGGGTCTATTTTTAAATGTACAAATATTAAATTTATAATTTCAAATTTTAAGTTTTAAAACCTTCAATGTCTTTTTTGTAAAATTTTATTTAAAACATGATAAAAATTAAGATTTATTTATAAATAAAAATATTCAAATGGTCTATTTGTAAATATATAATATGCAACTTGTAATTTTAAATTTTAAGTTTTCAAACCTTCAATGACTTATTCGTAAAATTTAGTTTTAAAATAAATAAAATTTGGACTTATCTATAAATAAAAATATTCAAGGGGTCTATTTTTAAATGTACAAATATTAAACTTGTAATTTTACATTTTAAGTTTTAAAACCTTCAATATCTTTTTTGTAAAATTTTATTTAAAACATGATAAAAAATTAAGATTTATTTATAAATAAAATATTCAAATGGTCTATTTGTAAATATATAATATGAAACTTGTAATTTTAAATTTTAAGTTTTCAAACCTTCAATGACTTATTCGTAAAATTTAGTTTTAAAATAAATAAAATTTAGACTTATTTATAAATAAAAATATTCAAGAGGTCTATTTTTAAATGTACAAATATTAAACGTAATTACTTAGACCACCCCATTTTCAAAATATTTACCTACACCATCCCAATTGTTATTTAATCAAAATTTTTTCCAAAAATTCTGATTTTACCCTCCATTATTTTTACAATTAAATCCCTAAAAACTTATTATTTATTATTTAACTTTCGAATATTTGTAAATAACACCCTGAAATTAATCAGGTTTACAAAAAAATCTTTCTCCCAAACAATTTACAAATAAACGAGCGAGGGCGGCGAGCGCGCGGGCGTGAACACCGGAGGCCAATGCGTGGGAGCGGATGCCCGAGGCCAGTGTGTGGGCGTGGACACCCGAGACTAGCGCACGGGCGTGGATGCCCGAGGCCAATGCACGAGCGTGGACGCCAGCCGGCGAGGGTCCGGCGAGAGGTCTATTCGTAAAATTTAGTTTTAAAATAAATAAAATTTAGACTTATTTATAAATAAAAATATTTAAGGGGTCTATTTTTAAATATATAAATATTAAATTTGTAATTTTAAATTTTAAGTTTTAAAACCTTCAGGGGGTGTTTGGAACGGGGTCAGGGTTAGGCTGACCCTGTCTTGACCAAATTATCTTCTAAATATCAAAAATTTGACCGCACTAAGATTTTTTTATTCATTTAAATTTTAACAAAGTTTTAACTAAAATACTCTCACTTGATCTGAACCGTCGGATCTCGATCCAACGGCTCAGATCGGGACAGCCAAATACCCTCACTTGATCTGAACCGTCACCGACGGCTCAGATCGGGAAACAGCCAAACCCTAACTATATCACCAACCCCCCACCCCCCCCCCCCCCCCCCCCCCCCCCCCCCCCACCCCCCCCCCCGGGACGCCGCCGACGACGCAACCGACGCCAGACGAGTCTCCGCGCGCGAGCTCGGGCGGCCGGGTCCGCGCGCGAGGAAGATGAACAGTACTGTCCAGGCATTTTTGTCAAAAAAAATTTAACTATCTGTTAGCCAGATTAGGAACCAAATAGGATTTACTTGACCGCATTAGCGTTTTACACTTTACCCCTTCTTTTAACCTTGACCTTGACCTTGACCCGTTCCAAACGGACCCTCAATGTCTTTTTTGTAAAATTTTATTTAAAACATGATAAAAAAATTTAGACCTATTTATAAATAAAAATATCGAAAGGGTCTATTTGTAAATATACAACATTAAACTTATCTTGTAATTTTAAATTTTAAGTTTTCAAACCTTCAATGACTTATTCATAAAATTTAATTTTAAAATAAATAAAATTTAGACTTATTTATAAATAAAAATATTCAAGAGGTCTATTTTTTAATGTAAAAATATTAAATTTAGACCATGAAATTTTTTTAAATTATATGTAAATCAAAATCAAAATAAAGAAATTTAATTATATGTAAATCAAAATTAAATGTTAAATTTATAATTGAAAATTTTAATTATATTTAAATTGAAAAAAATTCAAAATCAAAATATATATAATATGTAATTCAATTCGGGTTATTTGGTTTTCGGTTTAAATATATAATATTGGTTTTGATTTTGATTTTTTTCAATTTAAATATAATTAAATTTAAATTGAAAAAAATAAAATAGGATTAAATTTTTGATTTTTGATTTAAAATTTTAAATTACAAGTTTAATATTTGTACATTTATAAATAGACCCCTAAAACATATTTATTTATAAATAAGTGCAAATTTTATTATTTTTTAAATAAAATTTTATAAAGAAAACATTGAATGTTTTTTAACTTAAAATTTAAAATTACAAGTTTCATATTTGTACATTTACAAAATATACTCATTGAATATTTTTTTTATAAATAAGTCTAAATTTTAATCATTTTTAAAATTAAATTTTACAAAAAAGACATTGAAGGTTTTAAAATTTAAAATTTAAAATTATAAGTTTAATATTTGTACATTTAAAAATAGACCCCTTGAATATTTTTGTTTATCAATAAGTCTAAATTTTATTTATTTTAAAACTAAATTTTATGAATAAATCATTGAAGGTTTGAAATTTTAAAATTTAAAATTACAAGTTTTATGTTTGTACATTTTCAAATAGATCTCTTGAATATTTTTATTTATAAATAAATCTAAATTTTTTATCATGTTTTAAATAAAATTTTGCAAAAAAAGACATTGAAGGTTTCAAACTTAAAATTTACAATTCCAAATTTAATATTTTTACATTTAAAAATAGACCACTTGAATATTTTTATTTATAAATAAGTTCAAATTTTATTTATTTTATAACTAAATTTACGAATAAGTCATTGAAAGTTTGAAAAATTAAAATTTAAAATTACAAGTTTCATGTTGTATATTTACAAATAAACCCTTGCAATATTTTTATTTATAAATAAATCTAAATTTTTTATCATGTTTTAAATAAAATTTTACAAAAAAGACATTGACGGTTTTAAAGCTTAAGATTTAAAATTACAAGTTTAATATTTATACATTTAAAAATATACCCCTTGAATATTTTTATTTATAAATAAATCCAAATTTTATTTATTCTAAAACTAAATTTTACGGATAGACCCCTCGCCGAACCCTTGCCAGCCGGTGTTCGCACCCACGCGCTGGCCTCGGGCGTCCTCTCCCGCATGCCGGCCTCCGGCGTCTGCGCTTGCGCGCTTGCTGCCCTCGCCACCCTCGCTCGCCGCTCGTTTATAAATATTTAGACTTTTTTATAAATAAAAATATTTCATGAGTTTATTTGTAAATGGTTTGGGAGAAAGACTTTTTTGTAAATCGAAATAATTTCAGAGTGTTATTTGAAAATATGCAAAAATTAAATAATAAATAATAAGTTTTTAGGGGTTTAATTGTAAAAATAATGGAGGGTAAAATCGAATTTTTTTAGAGAAAATTGATTAAATAACAATCAGAGGGGTGTAAGTAAATATTTTGAAAAGGGGGGTGATGTAGGTAATTATGAAAATTACGGGGGATTTTTCATAATTAGCGAAAATTATGGGGGGTGTAGGTAATTAGCCCTAAAATAAATAAAATTTAGACTTATCTATAAATAAAAATATTCAAGGGATTTATTTTTAAATATACAAATATTAAACTTGTAATTTGAAATTTTAAATTTTAAAACCTTCAATGTCTTTTTTATAAAATTTTATTTAAAATATGATAAAAAAAGTAGACTTATTTATAAATAAAAATATTAAGGGGTCTATTTGTAAATATACAAATACTAAATTTGTAATTCAAAATTTTAATTTTTAAAACTTTAATATTGTGAAATTTTATTTAAAATGATAAAAATTGGGTTTATTTATAAAAAAATTTGAGGGATCTATTTGTAAATATACAAAATATTAAACTTATATTTTAAAATTTTAAATTTTAATACCTTCAACTCTTTTTTGTAAAATTTTATTTTAAAACTTATAAATTTTGGACTTAGTTATAAATAAGAAAATTGAAGAGATTTATTTTTAAATTCGAAAATATAAAATTTGTAATTAAATTTCTTATATATGGTTTATTTGTAAAAGATTTAAAATATTTAAGGTCCTTTTTATAAATTTTTATTTAAAAAATATTAACATTTGGACTTTTTTACAAATAAGAAAATTCAAGGGGCTTATTTATTAATATACAAATATTAGGGTTTATTTATAAAATATTTAAAATATTTTCACTCCTTTATAAATATTTTTTTGAAAAATATTAACATGTGGACTTTTCTGTACATAAAAAAATTCAAGGGTCTTATGTATAAAAATACAAATATTATGATTTATTTATAAAATATTTAAAATATTTCAGTGCCTTTATAAATATTTTTTTGAAAAATATTAATATTTGGATTTTTTTTATAAATAATAATATTTAAAGGGCTTATTTGTAAATGTTTTGGGTAAAAGAGTGGAATGCGAGAAAATAAGGTTTTTAGAGGTTTAATTGTAAAATTATGGAGGGTAAAAACAAAATTTTTAGAGAAAAATTTGATTAAATAATAATTAGGGGGTGTAGATAAATATTTTGAAAAGGGGGTGGTGTAAGTAATTACGAAAATTCCAAGGGTTTTTTGTAATTAAAGAATATTTTGGGGGGTGGACGTAGTTAGCCCTTAAAATAATTAAAATAAATCATGTGTTGTCATGCCCCTTAATTACTCGTCACAAGCTGAAAGCAAACCAACATCCTATAATTTATAACACCACATGTAAGTAAATAAATATTTACTATAATTTAAATAAAAATCTCAATTAATACATTGATAATAATATTGACTACCAATAATTTTTATTATAATTTAAGGTAAAATAAAATTCTACTCTCGATAAATATACTTTTTTTGGTTATGATATAGCATATTGGTTTTTTACCGTCGATCAATCATTCGCACAAGTATCTGAAAGAGATAATAATAAACTCGTGAGCATGTGAACATGCTTAGTAGAATAATCCTATACCTTCAAACCATAAAATAAATAAATTTATCAACAATAATCATAATTAAAAAAAATTTATAAAATTATTGAATCTCAAAGAGAATACCAACGAACATAAAGCATCATCCATATGGAATAACTAATAAGAAGTATCAATATCAAGGGCAATTGACAATCAATCAAGGAGTATCAAATACACCATGATCCACAAACAACCAACAATGTCAATTGAAACCAAGAATCATCAACAAGCCACTAGAATCAATAACCAATAACCACTAACAAATATTGAACTAACAGTATATAGGAGAGAAATGCATACTTCAGAAAGACAACCATCCTAGAGTAAAATATGGCAATGGATCTTCCCGAAGAATACAAATCATCCCGAGATGGATGTACTCTCAAAATTTCTCAAAAGTCGTATCCCTGTACTTCGCATATAGTGGTAAGCAGTGCTTACTTGCACAGTGAACCAGCCTTCTATACCCTCGGAGATTGGTGGTCACCACATCTGATGATCCAGATAATCTTACAAGGAAACTATACTCACCAATACATGTCTGCCTATGTCTAGGGATAGGCTGATCCAATATAAATCTCCTCAAATCAACCCCTCTACGACTGTGGTTAACTAAATTAACAATTGAAAGGAGAGCTACAATATCCAAAGAAATTATTTAACCCAAACTAAAATGATAGAAGGCTGATATAAGATATTTCAATCTCACAACAAGCTCTACTTAAAAAGAAGAATACAACGAATCCTGAATTACTGAATTTAGGATTCAAACAAGGAAGTTATGCTAAATTAAAAATCTAAATTACAAATAGGCCCTTAGATTATAATTAATTACAAGTAAACAACAGATTAAGTTGACAATTTATAGAAAACCCCTCGATATACATAATTAATTATAATATCAAAAATTAGTTAGAGATACATATTTTATATGAAACCCCCTCTATTATATTAATTTAAATCTTTATATCATTTTGCCAAAATACGCTTGATGAAAATCAAATCGGAACACCTGCATAAGCATGCACAAGATTGGGCCTCTGTTGGATGCTTGCAAATGAAGAAGCTCGCTAGAACTCTGCGTAGTCTACAAGATCCTGGCTTCTTGGGCTCCCACCTGGAGAACTAGAGGAAGGAAGTGGAATCTCCAAATACAAAGGGCCCAACCAATCATCCAAGCCCAACCCAACAAGAATCAGTGGGTACCATTAATGTAGGTCTTTTCACGGCATCCTTCAAGGATGTTCTCCTTGCAGCCAAGGGGACTTTTAGATCCCACACCATCTAAAAACCCCATATCAAGTTTGTTAGAATGAGGATGACGGTTCAGAGCCTCCAATTTCAATGTTTTTGTTGCCTAGAATGCAGCCACACACTAACAAAGTGTCGAAACCCCATTATATGCTGCTGATATGGTGGATTAGGCAATAGAGCCCCTTAATGTCCTTCTGGTTCATCTAGGGTTTATGCAAAAGGTGAGTCCTCTCAAACTAGAACCAAATCCTTTGAAATACCAACAAATCCAGACATCAGGATGGCTTTGGATGCTCTAGAAACCTATGCTGTGATCAAGATCCTTCAGGATACTCCCTCGACTCAAGAGATCCAAGAGGCATATAGAGCTCACTAGCTAGAGACTTGGGATTGGAAGCCAAGGCGAAGCCAAGGCTAATCAAAGCGAAGAATTCTTGATTTGTTTCCCTAATCTGGAACTGGTTGAGGTTACTGCATCGAAGAAGACAATCCAAGAAGAAGGATGGGAAGGAGAAATGACTTACTGGAAGCCTAGGGATGTGGCCAGTAGAATTAGGGTTTGGGTCTAGGTCAAAACAGAAGACTTCATGCTCTGGGAGAAATAAATTCTGACAAAGGTCCTGGCGTTATGCGATATTATTGTTGGGATTCGCAGCCGAAGTTTCACGGATCACCTTATTCTCAAACAACACAAGAAACGAGAAGTAATACAAGAGAAAAGAAAAAACAAGATAAGACAATGGGAGATCCACTATCAATAGATAAAGGTTCTTACAAGAGTTTACAAGAAGGACTTCACTCTTTCTTTTGCCAACTAAACTCTTTCTCCAAGCCTCGGCAACGCCTCCACCTTCAAAGAGAATCTCCAAGAGAGCACCACAAGGAACCACCACAAGAGACCACCGAGAAGCACTAGAAAGACCCACACACGAGAGCCAACACACTCTCTCTTTCTCTTCTCTCTATTTCTCTCTCGTTCAATCTCAATATTACGCCACACATAAGCCCTATATATTATAGTATATTTATAGACTTTTATTGGGCCTGAGTTTTACACAATTACAACTCCTAATAATATAAATCTAAATCCAACTTTGGATTTCTACTTTAACTCAAACTCTAATTAGAGTTCAAGACATCTAAAACTCAACAATCTCCACCTTGGCTTGAACTCGAGCGTGCCATCATCACGAATCGTCAGCCGTCATCTCCCATCCAGCCCCTGCCCCTGGGCTACTAGCTTATTCAGCTAATTTCAAGATGCGAACTCGAGCCAACCTCGAATTTGTTCTTCATGCCTACAGTTTTGTACTTTTATAAGTTTTTTTGGATGACCTGTGTCTGCTGTTGTAGTAAAAGTAATTTGAGGAGAGATCAAATTACTCCAAGTATCATGCTTCCTCTTCACTACTGTAGTCATCGGAACTCCACCTGCAATGGTGTTTCCTATCAATCGATAAACATTGCCACACTTCTCACCTTTCATCAGGATTCTAATACCACGTGTCACCTTCATGACTCCATCTCTTGTTGAATAATTACAGCCTTTTGAGTCCAGTACACCAAGTGAGATTAGATTCCTTCGCATCTTGGGGACATGCCTCACCCCAGTAAGAGTACGAATCGCTCCATCAAACATCTGGATTTTGACTGTTCCCACACCGGCAATCTCACAGGCTGAATTATCGCCCAACCAAATAGTACTTTTCTTCTTATTCTCCTCATAAGAAGTAAACCAATCCTTCTTGGAGAAAATATGATAAAAACTACCAGAATCTAAAACCCACTTACTAGAAGTGTCGATTTCTGCGGATACTGCAAGAACGTCTCCATCCGCACTATTATCAGAAGTATCATCCGCTATTGTTGTCGTCATATTGGAGGACTCTATCTTCCCACGTTTAGGGCAATACCGTCTAATATGGCCATACTTCTTACATGAATAGCATTGTACTTTCGCCTTCAATTTTGATTTGGACCGTTGCTTGCCTTCTCCACGCTCTCCTAATCTTCCTCTTTCGTAAGCCACCAATCATTCACCAAACTCCATATCAATGTTGGAGTTTCTTCTTCTCTCATTAGAAAGAAGACTAGTGGTCACATCTTCTATCTTGAGAGTTTCTTTACCATAAAGAATTGTGGTCACAATATGATCGTACGAAGCAGGAAGAGACATCAAGAGAATCAGCGTCTTATCGTCATCTTCAAACTTCACATCAACTTTCAGCAAATCATTGATAATCTTATTGAAAGCATTTAGGTGATGTAATATAGTTGTACCTTCGCTCATACGCAGTCCGTACAACTGTTGTTTCAGATAGAACTTGTTCGTGAGGCTTTTTGACATGTACAACTTCTCGAGTTTTGTCCAGATGTCCATCGTCGTCTCTTCGTCAATGACATTGTACAAAACCTCATCAGTCATGCTTAGAATAATTAAATTCAATGTCTTTTGATCTATCTCCTCCCAGTCTTCATTGCTTATCTTGACCGGCTTCTTTTCTTTTCCCTCTAACGTCTTTTGTAGACCTTGAAAGGTAAGAACCGCCTTCATCTTCTTTTGCCATAAGGCAAAATTTATCTTACCGTCAAACTTTTCCACCTCGAGTAAGGGCTTTGTCATCTTGGTTGTTTGCTTCTAGGCTCTGATACCAATTGTTGGAATTCGCAGCGGAAGTTTCACGGATCACCTTGTTCTCAAACAACACAAGAAACAAGAAGTAATACAAGATAAAAGAAAAAAACAAGATAAGACAACGGGAGATCCACTATCAATAGATAAAGGCTTTTACAAGAGTTTACAAGAAGGACTTCACTCTTTCTTTTGCCAACTAAACTCTTTCTCCAAGCCTCGGTAACGCCTCCACCTTCAGAGAGAATCTCCAAGAAAGTACCACGAGGAACCACTACAAGAGACCACTGAGAAGCACTAGAAAAACCCACACACGAGAGCCAATATACTCTCTCTTTCTCTTCTCTCTATTTCTCTCTCGTTCAATCTTAATATTACGCCACACATAAGCCCTATATATTATAGTATATTTATATACTTTTATTGGGCCTGAGTTTTACACAATTACAACTCCTAATAATATAAATCTAAATCCAACTTTGGGTTCCTACTTTAACTCAAACTCTAATTAGAGTTCAAGACATCTAAAACTCAACAATATTATATTAGGGGTTGACCAGAGTCTGGAGTCTGCTGACAACCTGAAGGAAATAAGAGCCTTGATACTGGTCCAAAATATAGCAGACATTCCTGCTCGCATTCATGGTCGAGTGGGAGACTTGCTAGCAAAAGCAAAGTTGGATATCATTGAGGTGATGGATGAAGGTGCTACAGTCATTGAGAAGTTTGAGACTAGCCAATGGTGTCGAATCCAAAAGAAAAAATATGCTATCCTACACTACAAAGCAGTCCAAGTTAAACATGAAGGCATTATTTGATCGGGATCAAGGCCAAGCTCAAGCTCAAGCTCAAGATCAAGATTAAAGCATAAAAAGATAGTCTGGTCAAATTTTTAATGTTTGGATGCTAGTCTGGCTAGTGAATGGTTTACATTTTTTTAGAATTTTATGCCCTTGGGTAAATTATTTATTGAGATTTGAACGAATAAATATACCTAGTATATGTTTTGGGGAGCCGAAAGAGTGTCGAACCGGAATAATAGAGTGGGTCAGACACCAAACCATCCCAAAAATTTAAGCTCATGGAATATGGGCCTTTTTTCACTATATATATTAGACTCTATCTATCCAATATCCGATGTGCGACTAATTTATCACATATGACATTATAACAATCTTCCCCTTCAGGTGTGATTTGACCACATCAATTTTAATACTCTTAATCAAGAACTCTTTTACTTGACTAGTTCCACCGTGTGACCCATACCAATGGGTTTTTATCTCATTCTTTTGATTTTTTAAGAGAAACTAACATACGACTCAATTCAGTCGCACCATCACGGTAATTTCGGTCTTAAGAGTTTACACAGTTTCAAACTTGAAGCTTTGATACTATTTGTTGGGGGAGCCGAAAGAGTGTCGAACCGAAAAAATATAGTGAGGTAGATACCAAACCATCCAAAAAGCTTAAGTTCATGGGATATGGACCTTTTTTCACTATATATATTGGACCCTATCTATCCAATATCCAATATGGGACTAATTTATCACATCTGATATTATAACAGTATGGTGTTGGGATTCGTAGCGAAAGGTTCACAAATCACATTTTTCTCGAACAACACAAAAAACGAGAAGTAATATAAAATAAAAACAAATAATAAAAAAATATAGTGATATACGTAATTTACTCAAAATCGAATTACATCTACGGAAAGAACGAAAGATTCATTATTAAAATATTTTACAAGAATTTATAAAAAAAATTATATTCTTTTTTACTCAACTAAGTTTTTTATTAAATTTCGATTTTTAATTAGTTCAGAGCAGGCTAAGCAGCCCGCGAGTGTTGCTTGATCCCCTTCGCGCCTTGTTCCCCTCCCACGTCAGCGTGGCTGCTCAGCCGGCTTTTCCTCATTTTTTTTCCCAAAAGTATATATTTTTTTCCTGCCTGTAAACCCTTGGAAACTTGGGTAATTGCTGAGCTAGCTGCTGCATTAACCTTTTTTTTTTCAATGGCATAATCGATTAAGTCATGATTTCCCTCAAAAAGATTTTTTTATTTTTTGTTTTTCTGTAATGCAAACCCACGTCATGGATTCAGTCAGCGTCCCCATTTTCGACCTCCGCGCCAAGTGATATAACTGACTTTTTATTTTGCCGTATGGAAAAATGCACGCATTAAAAAACGAGCAAATTCCTTTCAAAATAATTATTATTCTGATGTATTTTATTTTTAATTTTCTTTATAATAATTTCTGTTTGACCTCGTGAGAAGATGAAGTCGGATTCCAGATGCTTGTCCAACAATCAGCCTCTAAGTTTGTTTGCCGGGAGCTCGGGTCGGGTCGGGTTGCATGTGCGGGTCTAGTCGTTTATTTTTTGCCGCACAATTATGTTGGTATGAACGGAAAAAATTATATAATAAAGTTTGTTTGGGTGTTATGTGTTCCTTCCGAAATACTTGAAATGGGCTCGTATGGTGATCAGCTCAGTCTTTTTTATATTATTTTTAAAAAAATAATATATATAATAAGAAAGAAAAATTATCTACAATTTTCTGTACTTAGTCTTAATTATTTATAACCTCTATAATTTTCGGAATTATTCATACCCCTGTTTCAAAATATTTACTTACATCCCTTAATTCTTATTTAATCAAAATTTTTTCAAAAAATTTTGATTTTACCCTCGGTTATTTTTATAATTAAACCTCTAAAAACTTATTTTTTTTATTATTTAACATTCCAAAATTCAGATTTTTGCAAACAACACTCCAAAATTATTCCGATTTACAGAAAAATCCGCGAAATTCGGATTTTTGCAAATAACACCCCGAAATTATTCCAATTTACAGAAAAACCCCCAAAATTAGGATTTTTGTAAATAACACCCCCAAATTATTCCGATTTATAAAAAAGTCTCCGAAATTCGGATTTTTGCAAATAACACCCCGAAATTATTCCGATTTATAAAAAAGTCCCCGAAATTTTCTTATAAAGCCCTCTTCTACACTGTAGCCCTAACCTAAGCTCTGCTCTCGTGCCGCCACTGCTCTGTCGCTCCTCGAGCAGCCGCTGCTGTCGCTACCCAGCCGGCGAGGAGATCGTCATCCTGTCGCTCTGCCGCTCCCTTGCGTAGCTGCTGCCCCGCACCCCCTACGGCTCTGTCCTTCGTCCTCGGCCCCCTGCTCTGCCCCCGCGCCGTCGTTGCCCCGCCGGCGAGAAGACCGCCGTCCCGTCGCTGCCATCGCTGTCGCCCTCCTTCGTCCTCGGTAAGCCACCACCCCCCTTCCAAACCCCCCTCCCCTCCCGAACCACCCTTTCCTTCGCGCCTGAGGCCAGCGAGGACGCTCAACGGAAGAAGGCCGGGTGGCGGCTCTCACTAACCAGCGTGATGGCACCCTGGCGTGGACGCCGGAGGCCAGGTGGTCTCGACCGTCCGCGCCGCGCGCCCTCGAGCCGGTATCTGCGAGCCACCCGCCGCCTGACGGCCTCGAACCCCCTCCCCGCCCGACGACCTTGGACCTCTTACTGGCTCGATGGCCTCGGACCCCCTACCCGCTCGACGACCTCGGACCCCCTACCCGCTCGACGACCTCGGACCCCCTCCGCGTCTGACGGACTCGGACCCACCCACCGCTCCCGCCCCCGCCCTTGCCCCCAGACGGCCTCGGACACCCCCCCCCCCCCCTCCCCTCCCCACCCGACGGCCTCGAACCCACCCACCACCCCCCACTAGACAGCCACCTCCCCCCACCCGCCACAATCCTTCTATCTATTTTTTCTATCTAATTTTTGATATTGTGTATTTACAGATGTCTGATTCGGAGAATCTTGTAGATTAATGCTCCGTTATGAAGGATATTAGAAAAAAGTGGAACATACTCAAAGAAGAAAATATGTATTTAGTAGACAGAAGTTTTTACTGGTTAATACAAAAAATACACATTTGCAGAATTATGGACTGAAGCCTATAAATTAGTCAAAATAAGGACAAATGAGTTACTTGTGATGAAGTAGTTATATCCAAATAGTAGTCTTCCAGTTTATATGTCAATCAACAGTGAAATTCAGATAGAAGCTATGTGGATATTGATTCAAGACTTGAAACATAGCAATATTTATATATCAGTGGAGGACATAGACGATCCCTTATCAGCGGTGTCTGCACCAAGACTGACTCCTTTGACTCCTGCATTTGGCACATCACAGTATGGTCAAAGAAAATTTATGTCAGGAGAATCTTTTGTGTATCACGGTGTGTAAAGAAATGAATATATTGATTCAGATTTAGATGCTTGTCCTTCTGATTCTAGTTTTCACAATTTGAATTTTTCTTCTGATGATAATGAAGATGAGGAGGAGGACGATGATAATGATGAGTTAGTGGCTGAACAGAAGGAAGAGGATATAAGACGAGATGAAGAAGAAGGAGTAGAAGACAGAGCAGAAGATGATTTACTACCTTTACTTGAAGATAATTTGAATGATAATATTCTAAAAATAGGAGACATATTTGAGGATGTACATGCATTCAGATTGGCTCTTAGACAGTACTATATTGTGCATATATTTCAGCCTTTGTTTGTGAAAAGTGATTGTAATAGAGTAACAGTCAGATGTGCTTCTGCGAATTGCCGATGGAGGCTTCATGCTTCAGAGAGATCTAATGGTTCAGGTTTTTAGGTAAGAAAAATGAAACCAGTTCATACTTGTATTGCTGTAAATACTTCTAGAAACAAAATAGTAAGTGCTGAATGGGTAAACAACCAAGTTTTGTATTAGATGTGTGTTAACAAGTAAATCACAGTCAAGCAAATACAAAATATGATGAATGACAAATACAGTCTTAAACTGACTTATATGCAGGCATGGAGGGGAAAAGACTATACTTACAGGATTATTCATAGCAATGAAGAAGAATCTTTTAATTTGTTTCATTTGCTGAAGGTAAAGTTGGAGAGGAGGCATCCTGGTAATATTGTGCACTTTACTCAATATCCAGATATGTCTTTCCAAAGATGTTTTCTGTTACTACATGCTTATAGGAGAGTTTTTCTTATTGGAGGCGAACCTATACTGGGAGTTGATGGATGCTTCTTGAAAGAGAAATATAAAGGTATATTACTTTCAGCTTGTAAAATTGATGGGAAGAATAACTTAATTCTAGTTGCATTTGCAGTTGCAGAAGTAGAAATATACCAATCTTGGTTATGGTTTCTACATAACTTGCAACAGGTTATTAGAAATTTGGATAGTTTGGCTATTATTTCAGATAGGCAGAAGGGTCTTTTTGATGCTGTGAAGAATATTTTTCCACATGCTGAGCATAGAGCTTATATAAGGCATGTGATTGCAAATTTCAAAAGATCCTACCCTGGGAAAAGATTAGAAATTTTGGTTTTTAATGCTTCAAATACATTTTTGTCTACTGAATTCGTCAAGTATATGGAGAGGATTAAACAACTATCCATATCAACTTGGCAGTATATGAAAGAAATAAATAATTTTGCATGGAGTAGAAGTCATTTTGATCATTCAGTGAAATGTCATTATGTGACTAATAATATTTCTGAGTCATTTAACAGTTTTATTCAGGATGACAGAGAGCTTTTCTTTCTTGAATTACTTGATTTCATCAGGCAGAAGATAATGGTAAAATTTGCCACAAGAAAAAAATGAAGGATCCCACTGGTTTGGAAAGTTAGTGTCAAGAATAGAATCTTTTATTAGGAAAGTTTCGTAAGCACGTGGCGGATACCATATTTGGAGGTCTTCTGATGATATTTCAGAGGTCAGTGATTCTGTAGGTCGATAGATTGTGAACATAAGGCAGAGGATTTGTGACTGTAGGCAATGGCAGTTGACAGGAGTGCCTTGCGTTCATGGTATTGTTGCTCCCCTTGATGTTCAGTTTGATCTTATTAATTTTGTTGATGACTACTATACTATGGAGGCATACAAAAAAATATATGATGTTCCTGTCACTCCATTGCCAAGCAAGTAACTTTGGGTGTCTGTGCCAAATGCTCTGCAAGTACTTCCTCCACATTTAAGGGGACAACCTGGTAGGCCTAAAAAGAAAAGGATTAAGGATCCAATGGAAACATCAAGTAGAGCGATATATACTTACAGTAGATGTGGTCAGGTGGGACACAACAAGAGAGCGTGTAAAGAGCCTCTTGGACTACAACAACAAATTGAAGCTTCTGTAAAGAGCCACTTGGACTACAACAATCAGTGGAAAATCAATATGTAAGAGGAAGTGGCAGGGGAAGAGGAAGAAGAAGGTCTACCGTGATGACTTCAGATTTTAGTATGCATTTACCATGTGAGTTTTTCTTTTAAAAAAATTGACAATTTTTTTCTTATTTTATGTGATTTTAAAATAATATATTAATAAATGTCATTATGTTTTTTTGCAAGAAGTTCATCAGATCCCTAAGATCAATTTTGATTGGATAAGCTATCTTCTTGAAAATGATGATGATGTCATGTTGCTTGGTTACCATAACTCTGGGTGCATTCTGTTTCACCAAGCGTTGTTGTTCACTTTGTCCAGCTTTTATACCATAACTTTGGGTTTCAGCTTTATGATTCATGTTTATCTGAGGAATTGTTGCAGATGGATTTTCTGAACTTAAAAAGCCATCCTACAGAATTTAATTCATCAATTCAAGGCTGGCACATAGAACCCAATGTTTCTCTAGCAACTCTAAAACTGATGAATTGATAGGTAATCAGGCTGAATGGAAATAATTATTTTTCAATTGTAACCTGTATCATTAATCTTTACAATGCTTTTAGGTGAAAGGGCTTTTGAAAGAGAAAAGGCTGGAAATGTTGGTCAACCCTGATTTGAAGGCAGCCTCGCACCGAACCTCTGAATGGATACTTGACTCCACTGACAACCTTCATGCAGTTGAATTATCAGGTCCCAGATGACCTTGCAATCACCGGAACGGCCAAAAATAAATTTTGTTAAGGTGTTTTTTATAACACTTCAGCCTCCTGTAACCCGATCTTGTATTGAAGTCATCCCTGTAGATGGATGAGGGCCATTGTGATGTCTCTGGGTACATGTTGGTGGTGTATAATGCTTATATTGTTGTTATTTTTTCATTACTTTCTATTGCAGCTGCCCTCTTGCACTAGCAAATTGTGGATTTTGCAAGAAGGCATCATATTCGCAGTTCATGCTGTTTGAAGAATTTGCATCGACACAACTGCTTGTAAGAACACTATTGGTTTTGTGATGCTAACAAGTTGTTCATACATGGAATAACCTGAACATCATTTTTACCACTTGTTTGATTATTTAGCTGAAAAAACTTGAATTTATGGCCCTGGACTGCATGATCTTGAAGACATTATTATATTTATGTTGTAATAATATTTATTTAAAGGTTCTATTTTGGTATCTGGCTTATAATTGTCTTGTATATCTATTTTTGGTGGCAGATGGGTTTAGATCCGTTTGTGAACCTTGCCTACCTGAAATTTGTATATTAGTCCCTTCACAATGTGCGCAAAAACACATTCTAATCTAATATTTTGTTTTCAAAATATTTTAAATTTTAGTTGGAAAAGGTGAAAAACAAATTCAAGTTGCAGGAAGTTCGTCAAATCCCTAGGACATATTGTTATTCAATCCCTAGGATCAAGTACTTGTACGATTTTAATCTTCTCAACAATAACATACATCATATTTGTTGCAATTATAATACAACAATAGTACCAAATAATTTTGAGACTTTGTCGGTGTAATTTTTCCTTCTAATTTCTTTTTTTTTCAAATTAAATATAATTAAATTTAAATTGAATAAATAAAATTTAAAATTTAAAATTACAAGTTTAATATTTGTACATTTATAAATTAACCCCTAAAACATATTTATTTATAAATAAGTCCAAAATTTATTATTTTTTAAATAAAATTTTAAAAAGAAGACATTGAAGGTTTTCAAACTTAAAATTTGAAATTACAAGTTTCATATTTGTACATTTAAAAAATAGACCCCTTGAATATTTTTTTATAAATAAGTCTAAATTTTAATCATTTTTAAAATTAAATTTTACAAAAAAAGACATTGAAAGTTTTAAATTTTAAAATTTCAAATTACAAGTTCAATATTTGTATATTTAAAAATAGACCACCTTGAATATTTTTATTTATAGATAAGTCCAAATTTTATTTAATTTATAAGTAAATTTTACAAATAAGTCATTAAAGGTTTCAAAAGTTAAAATTAAAAATTACAAGTTTCATATTGTATATTTACAAATAGATGTCTTGATTATTTTTATTTATAAATAAGTCTACATTTTAATCATTTTTAAAATTAAATTTTACAAAAAAGATAGTGAAGGTTTAAAAAGTTAAAATTTAAAATTACAAGTTTAATATTTGTACATTTAAAAATAAACCACCTTAAATATTTTTATTTATAAATAAGTCTAAATTTTATTTATTTTATAAGTAAATTTTACAAATAAGTCATTGAAGGTTTGAAAACTTAAAATTTAAAATTATAACTTTCATGTTGTACATTTACAAATAAACTCCTTCAATATTTTATTTATAAATAAGTCTATATTTTTAATCATATTTTAAATAAAATTTTACAAAAAAGATATTAAAGGTTTTTTTAATTTAAAATTATAAATTTAATATTTATACATTTAAAAATAGATCCTTTGAATATTTTTTTAAAAAATAAGTCCAAATTTTATTTATTTTAAAACTAATTTTTACAAATAAACCCCTCATCGGACCCTCGCCGGTCGGCGTCTGTGCCCGCACGCCGGGGCGCCGGCGCGCCAGCCTCGGTCGTCCATGCCCGCATGCCGGCGCCCCGGCCTCTGCCTTCGTCCTCAAACGGCTTCGGCCTTGGCTGTCTGCCCCCGTGTGCCAGCGTGCCGGCCTTGGCCTTCGTCCCCAGACGGCCTCGGCGTCGGCCTTCGGCCGTCCACGCCCGCGTGCCAGCGTGCCGGCCTCGGCCACCGTCCCCAAATGGCTCCAGCCTTGGCCGTTTGCTCTTGCGTGCCCACATGCCGGTGCGCCGACCTCTGCCTCTGTCCCCAGACGACCTCGACCTCGACCTCCGGCTTCCGCGCCCGCTCACCGTCTCTGCCGTCCACTCCCGCACGTTGGCCTCGAGCCTCTGCTCCCGCCTCCGGCCTCCGGCGTCGCCGCTTGTGCACCACCACCCATTTGAAAAAAATCCGAATTTTAGGGACTTTTCTGTAAATCGAAATAATTTCGGAGTGTTATTTGCAAAAATCCGAATTTCGGGGACTTTTCTGTAAATCGAAATAATTTCGGGGTATTATTTACAAAAATCTGAATTTCGGAGTGTTAAATAATAAAAAATAAGTTTTTAGGGGTTTAATTGTAAAAATAACCGAGGGTAAAATTGGAATTTTTTGGAAAAATTTTGATTGAATAATAATTAGAGTGGTGTAAATAAATATTTTGAAAAAAGAAGGGATATAGGTAATTCAGGAAATTATGGGGAGCTATAGATAATTAAGACTAATTACAGAAATTATAGGTAATTTCCCCTGCTAAGAAAATAATAGAGAATCCACTTCGCATGGTGCGTTCCGTCTACAGTGGAGCATGGGGGCAAATCGCTTTTAATTTTTTTTCTTTATATTAAAACAATTAAAATAAATCATGTGTTGTCATGCCCCTTAATTACTCGTCACAAGCCGAAAGCAAACCAACATCCTATAATTTATAGCACCACATGTAAGTAAATAAATATTTACTATAATTTAAATAAGAATCTCAATTAATATATTGATAATAATGTTGACTACCAATAATTTTTATTATAATTTAAGGTAAAATAAAATTCTACTCTCGATAAAAACACTTTTTTTTTACGATGTAACATGTTTTTTTATTGTCGATCAATCATTCGCACAAGTATCTGAAAGAGATAATAATAAACTTGTGAGCATTTTAACACGCTCAGGAGATGAATCCTATACTTCCAAACCATAAATAAATAAATTTATCAGTAATAATCATAATAAAAAAAATTACAAAATTATTGGATCTCAAAGAGAATACCAATGAACATAAAGCATCATCCATAAGGAATAACCAATAAGAAGTATCAATTCCAAGGGCAAATGACAATCAATCAAGAAGGAGTATCAAATACACCATGATCCGCAAACAACCAACAATATCAACTGAAACTAAGAATCGTCAAGAAGCCACTGGAATCAATAACCAATAACCACTAACGAATATCCAACTAACAATATATAGGGAAAAAAAATACATACTTCAGAAAGACACCTATCCTGGAGTAGAGTATGGGAATAGATCGTTTTGTGGAATACAAATCATCTCGAGATAAACATACTCTCAAAATTTCTCAAAAATCATGTCCCTGTACTCCGCATTTACTGGCAAGCAATGCTTACTTGCCACAGTGAACTCGTCTCTTATACCTCCGAAAATCGATGGTCACCACATCTGATGACCCAACGAATCTCCTAAAGAAATCATATTCACCAATACAAGTTTGGCTATCTCTAGAGATAAGGTGATCCAATATAAATATCCTTAAATCAACCCCTCTACAATTACGATCAACTAAATTAATAATTAAAGGAGAGCTACAACATCCAAAAAAATTATTTAACTAGAACTAAAATGATAGAAGGCTGATATAAGATATTTCAAACTCGCAACAAATTTTACATAAAAAGACGAATTCAACGAATCCTAAATGACTGAATTTAGGGTTTAAACGAAGAAATTATGCTAAATTAAAAATCTAAATTATAAATAGGCTCTTAGATTATAATTAATTACAAGCTCGGGTTGGGTTCGGTCTAGTGTGCGGGCCCAGTCATTTACTTTTTGCCACACAATTATGTTGGCATGACGAAAAAAAATATCTAATAAAGTTTGTTTTGGTGTGTTGTGTTCCTTTCAGAATACCTGAAATGGACTCATGTGGTAATCACGGATCAGCTCACCCCTTTTTCTAGAGATATTAATTTACAACCTTCTCAATTTTGTCTTATTTATCAAAAACTTTTCAGATTTCAATAATTACCTATATCTCTTTCTTTTAAAATTTATTGCTCACAACTCCCTAATTATTATTAAATTAAAAATTTTTTCAAAAATTTTACTTTTATCCTTTGTAATTTTACTACTAAACTTTTAAAAAATTTAACAATTCATCCTTCACTTTTTCTCTCAAATATTTACAAACAAACCATTTGAATATTTTTATTTATAAAAAAATCCAAATGTTAATATTTTTTAAATAAAAATTTATAAAAAGGATCTTAAATATTTTAAATATTATACAAATAAATCCTATATAAAAAATTAAATTATAAACTTAATATTTGTATATTTACAAATAAGTCCCTTGAATATTATTATTTATAAAAAATCAAAATGTTAATATTTTCTAAATAAAAATTTATAAAAAAGACAATAAATATTTTAAATATTTTATAAATAAATATTAAATAGGAAATTAAATTATAAATTTAATATTTGTATATTTATCAATAAGCCCCTTGAATATTTTATTTATGAATAGGTGCAAACTTTATTAGTTTTTAAATAAAATTTTACAAAAAAGAGCTGAAGGTATTCAAAAATAAAAATTTAAAATATAAGTTTAATATTTATATATTTATAAATAGACCCCTCAAATATTTTTATTTATAAATAAGTCTAAATTTTATCAATTTTTTAAATAAAAAATCACAATATTGATGTTTTTAAAATTAAAATTTTAAATTATATTCAATATTTGTATATTACAAATAGACCTATTGAACATTTTATTTATAACATAGTCCAAAATTTTATCATTTTAAAAATAAAATTTTACAAAAAAGACAATGAAGGTTTCAAAACTTAAAATTTCGAATTACAAGTTTAATATTTAGATATTTACAAATAGACCCCTTGAATATTCTTATTTATAAATAAGTCCAAATTTCATCATTTTTAAATAAAATTTTATAAAAAAGACATTGAAGGTTTTTAAACTTAAAATTTAAAATTACAAGTTTAATATTTGTATATTTACAAATAAGACCCCTTGAATATTTTTATTTATAAATAAGTCCAAATTTTATATATTTTTAAATAAAATTTTACAAAAAATATTGAAGGTTTTAAAACTTAAATGTTCAAACTACAAGTTTAATATTTGTATATTTACAAAAAGAACCCCTTGAATATTCTTAACTATAAATAAGTTCAAATTTCATTATTTTTAAAATAAAATTTTACAAAAAATACATTGAAGATTTTTAAACATAATAAAATTTTACAAGTTTAATATTTACTATAATTTAAATAAGAATCTCAATTAATACATTGATAATAATGTTGGCTACCAATACTCTTTATTATAATTTAAGGTAAAATAAAATTCTACTCTCGATAAAAATACCTTTTTTGTTATGATATAGCATGTTGTTTTTTTTACCGTTGATCAATCATTCGCACAAGTATCTGAAAGAGATAATAACAAACTCATGAGCATGTCAACACACTTAGTAGATGAATCCTATACCTCCAAACCATAAAATAAATAAGCTTATTAGTAACAATCATAATAAAAAAAATTTAGAAAATTATTGGATCTCAAAGAGAATACCAAGGAACATAAGGCATCATCCATAAGGAATACCAATAAGAAGTATCAATATCAAGGGCAATTGACAATCAATCAAGAAGGAGTATCAAATACACCATGATCCGCAAACAACCAACAATGTCAACTGAAACCAAGAATCATCAACAAGCCACTGGAATCAATAACCAATAACCACTAACAAATATTGAACTAACAGTATATAGGGGAGAAATGCATACTTCAGGAAGACAACCATCCTAGAGTAAAATATGGCAATGGATCATCCCGAAGAATACAAATCATCCCGAGATGGATGTACTCTCAAAATTTCTCAAACGTCATATCCTTGTACTTCGCATATAGTGGTAAGCAGTGCTTACTTGCACAGTGAACCAGCCTTCTATACCCTCGGAGATCGGTAGTCACCACATCTGATGATCCAGATAATCTTACAAGGAAACTATACTCACCAATACAGGTCTGTCTATCCCTAGGGATAGGGTAATCCAATATGAATCTCCTCAAATCAACCCCCTCTATGACTGCGATCAACTAAATTAACAATTAAGGAGAGCTACAACAACCAAAAAAATTATTTAACCATAACTAAAATGATAGAAGGTTGATATAAGATATTTCAAGCTCACAACAAATTCTACTTAAAAAGAAGAATCCAACGAATCCTAAATTACCGAATTTATGATTCAAACAAGGAAGTTATGCTAAATTAAAAATATAAATTACAAATAGGCCCTTAGATTATAATTAATTACAAGTTAACAACAAATTAAGTTGACAATTTATAGAAAACCCCTCGATATACATAATGAATTATAATATCAAAATTTAGTTAGAGATACATATTTTATAGGAAACCCCCTCTATTATATTAATTTAAATTTTTATATCATTTTGCCAAAATACGCTTGATGAAAATTAAATCGGAACACCTGCATAAGCATGCACAAGATTGGGCCTCTGTTGGACACTTGCAAATGAAGAAGCTCGCTGGAACTCCGCCTAGTCTACAAGATCCTGGTTTCTTGGGCTCCCACCTAGAGATCTAGAGGAAGGAGGTGGAACCTCCAAATCCAAAAGGCCCAACCCATCATCCAAGCCTAGCCCAACAACAATCAGTGGGTACCATTAATGTAGGTCTTTTCAAGGTATCCTTCAAGGATGTTCTCCTCGCAGCCAAGGGGACTTTTAGATCCCACACCATCTGAAAACCCCATATCAAGTTTGTTAGAATGAGGATGACGGTTTGGGGCCTCCAATTTCAATGTTTCCGCTGCCTAGAATGTGGCCACACGCTAACAAAGTGTCAAAACCCCATTATATGCTGCCAATATGGTGGATCAGGCCATAGAGCCCCTTAATGTCCTTATGGTTCATCTAGGGTTTATGCAGAAGGTGAGTCCTCTCGAACCAAAACCAAATCCTTTGAAATACCAACAAATCCAGACATCAGGATGGCTTTGGATGCTCTAGAAACCTATGTTGTGATCAAGATCCTTTAAGATACTCCCTCGACTCAATAGATCCAAGATGCATATAGAGCTCACTAGCTAGAGGCTTGGTACTGGAAGCCAAGGCTAATCAATACGAAGAATTCTTGATTTGTTTCCCTAATGTGGAACTGGTTGAGATTATTGCATCGAACAAGAAAATCCAAGAAGAAGGATGAGAAGGAGAAATGACTTATGTGGCTAGTAGAATAATGGTTTGGGTCTCGATCAAAACAAAAGACTTCATGCTCTAGGAGAAATAAATTTTGACAAAGGTCCTGGTGTCATGCGGTATTATATTAGGGGTTGACCAGACTTTGGAGTCTGTTGACAACCTGAAGGAAACAAGAGCCCTAATACTGGTCCAAAACATAGCAGACATTCCTACTCCCATTCATGGTTGGGTGGGAAACTTGCTCGCAAAAGCAAAGTTGGATATCATTGAGGTAATGGATGAAGGTACTACAGTCGTTGAGAAGTTTAAGACTAGCCAATGGTGCCGAATCCAAAAGAAAAAATCCTCCTATCCAACACTGCAAAGCGGTCCAAGTTTGAATACTAAGGCACCGTTTGGTTTGGAATCAAGGTCAAGGTCAAGCTCAAACTCAAGATCAAGATTAAAATACAAAAAGATAGTTTGATCAAATTTTTAATGTTTGGATGCTAGTTTGGCTAGTGAATAGTTTAAATTCTTTTTAGAATTTTATGCCCTTGGGTATATTATTTATTGAGATTTGAATAAATAAATGTAAGGATAATATGGTATTGGGATTCGCAGCAGAAGGTTCACGAATCACCTTATTTTCAAACAACATAAGAAACGAGAAGTAATGCAAAATAAAAGAAAATAACAAGAAAAGACACAGCGATATACGTGGTTTGTCCAAAATCGGGTTACGTCCATAGGGGGAGCGAGAGATCCACTATCAAAAGATGTTACAAAAGTCTATAAGAAAGACTGTATATTTTCTTACTCAACTAAACTCTTTTACCAAGTTTCGACAACGCCTCTACCTTCAGAAAGAATCTCCAAGAGAACACTTTAAGGAACCACCACAAGAGACAACCGAGAAGTACTAAAAAGACGCACACACGAGAGTTAACACTATTTTTTTCTCTTCTCTCTATTTTCTCTATTCCTCTCTCTCTATTTCTCTCTAGTTTAAACTCAACACTACCCCACAAAACCTTATGTATTACTAGAATATTTGTTGGCCTTTATTGATTTTGAGTTTTACTCTAATTATAACTCCTAATATTACAAATCAATCATAAGTCTGAATCTAACTTTGAATTCCTACTTTAACCAAAACTTTAATCCAAGTTTGAGACACCCAAAACTCAATAATCTCCATATTGCCTTGAACTAGGGCGTGCTACCATCACGAAACTTCAGCCATCATCTCTCATCCAGCCCATCCCCCAGGACTACTAGCTTATTTAGCTAATCGCTAGTCAATCTTTCTCCTTCTACTCTTCTCCACCATCGCCGCTAGCAAGGACATCAACCTCGACGATCGCACCACCCTTATCGAGCCACCTCACTTCGTGTTTAAGTGCAACATGCTTAGATCGCATTGCCACCACTGACCTCAAAGCTGTTGAAGAGGGCAACATCACCACTTGCAAGACAATAGAGAGGGGAGACTTCACCACTTCCACCATCTCCAAGCTGTGCACCGTCGAAGCTCCATTTTCCCTGATCAAGCTACTTTGACCTTTGTTTCCTCTTCGCCAGAGCACTATCAGGCGGCCAACATCATCTCCACTACTCATTGATCAGAGCCTACCGTTGCCACCTACAAACGGATCAAAGCCGTCCTCACCTCTCAGCTACTTGGCTATGTTAAGCCCTAGTTGGGACGCCCTACTGCACCTCATCAAAGGCCACCTGTCACTGATCTGACCTCCAGTCGCCATTGACTGAGAGCCCTACATGGTCCTTCGTCGGCCTCTCTTACTCTAACCAACCCACGCCCAACATGGCCCTTTGCTAGCCTACTCTGGCGCTCCCTCATGCGAGCACCGCTGGCCTATTCCTATGCTTCACCTGACCTTCATCTTCTTCTGCCATAGAGCAAAATTTATCTTGCCGTCAAACTTTTTCACCTCGAATAAGAACTTTACCATCTTGGTTGTTTACTTCTAAGCTCTGATACCAATTGTTGGGATTCGCAGCCAAAGGCTTACAAATCACCTTATTCTCAAACAACATAAGAAACGAGAAATAATGCAAGATTTAAAAAAATAATAAGAAAAGACACAGTGATATATGTAATTCATCCAAAATCAGATTATGCCTACGAGGGGAGGGAGAGATCCACTATTAAAAGATTTTACAAGAGTCTACAAGAAAGACTGCACTCTTTTTTACTCAACTAAACTCTTGCACCAAGTCTCGGCAATGTCTCCACCTTTAGAAAGAATCTCCAAGAAAATACTTTGAGGTACCACTACGAGAGACTACCGAGAAGTACTAGAAAAAGACCCACACATGAGAGCCGATACTCTCTCTTTTTCTCTTTTCTCTATTCTCTCTATTTCTCTCTAGTTCAACCCTAACACTATCCCACTAAACCCTATGTATTACTAGAATATTTATAAGCTTTTATTGAATTTGAGTTTTACTCTAATTACAACTCCTAATATTACAAATCAATCATAAGTCTGAATTTAACTTTGAATTTCTACTTTAACTCAAACTCTAATCTAAATTCGAGACACCCAAAACTCAATAATATGGTAATTTATTTTTTAAAGTAATGTAAAGATAGTCTGGCTATTTTTTTGGGTGTTTGGATGGTAGGCTACTCAAGATAGAATGATCCTAATCATGATTCTGAACCAAACACACCCTAAAAGAGCAAGACCGGTACTTTAAAGGGGAAGATGATATGATTGGCCTTCCACCACTTCTAGAACAAAGCAAAATTCCATCTTAAGGGAATAGTAGTCCAACTATCATAATGCAAAAGAGAGAGTGGCGTGGGGCACAATTCTAGATTGACAAAGAGATGTGGATTAATATGGCTACCAAAAACCTGCTAGAGGAACCTAATTTCCCAGCAAATGTCTGCTTTGTGGATGACAAAATCATCGAAAGAGGCGCTTGGCACGGTTTGAAATGTTGGATGGGATGTGGCACATGGAACAAATTGATGATTGTATTTTAACCTCTTGACCATCTAGCTATCTAGGAGGATGCAACATAGGAGGCATAGACACTAGGACTTACCTCTCCCATGGCCCCACTGCTATATAGAAGCACCAAAGAGATTGGGCATACCAAGAAAGTTAATGAGGACTTAGGGACTTCCAAAGCTTCATATATTATCTAGGAAACAAGAGAGTGTTTAGCTATATAATGAACTACAAGGTGGAAGAGTTCCCTTGCAAGTACATGGGCTTGCCAATAAAAGACTATGAACTTAATAGAGGCAACTAGAGTCCTGTTATTAATCAGGTGGAAAGAGAGTTGAAAACATGGAAAGGAAATTGTCTCTGTATTGAAAGTAGAATAATACTCACAAACTCAGTACTATCAGCCACCCTACATTGGATGGACTTATATCAATTACCAAAATGGGTAATTGGGAGATTGGATTAGATCAGAGCAAGATTTTTATGGAGAGGCACTAAGGAAGAGAAGAAGTATCACTTGGCTAACTGGAAACTGATATGTAGGAGTAAACAAAATGGCGATTTAGTGATACAAGATGCTTTAACTTTCAACTAATCCCTCCTCTTAAAATGGTGGAAGAAACTTTTCAATGATGAAGACAACCCTTGGAGAAACATGGTATTAACCAACTACTATAAGGAAAGTCTACCATCAATACATACATGGAGAAAACCTAAAAAATGCTCTATATTTTGGAAGGGGTAGTGAGCTTAAAGGCTCTATTTTAGGCCAATGTGAATTGTATGGTTGGAAATGAAAATCTATATATTTTTGGAAAGACAGATGGCTCAATGGGTTCAGCCTGGAACTGATACATCCTGCAGCCAGCTAATTTACAAAAAACCCCATAATAAGCTTGGCTAATGTTAGAATTCAGGGGACTCTAATCGAAAAAAAAGGGCCCCAAGATATCAGGGAGCTAGAAGAGGTTATTTAAGATATGATCCCAACTGTACAACACAGCTGTGATCGACTGTAGTGCATATGGCCAAAGAGATCATCTTTGTGTGCTATGCGTTGCAACCGAGGAAATGACTGATCATTTGTTTGCTCCTGTTAATTTTCTATGCTAGTTTGGAAGAGGATTGCAGAGCCGCTGTCATGCTGCCGGCCGCTGCTAGCCACCCACGCGCCGTCGCCCTGCACCCCCGCGCCACCAGTGCTACGCAGCGTCGTCTGTCCACTGCCGTCGCCCTGCCCAACGACCATGCCCATCAGCCACATCCTTCCCCCCATCAAGTTGATGGGGGAGGAAGATGAAGCTTTTGCATAAAAGCTCCTCTCCCTTAATTAATTACATGCAGATCCTTAATACCAATTTTTTTATGAATAATTACGTATAAGTTCCTGTAATTTTTTTACAAATACACTCCTAAAAACTTATTTTTTATATTTTACCCCCGAAATTCGGTTTTTTACAAATAACACCCCGAAATAACTCTGATTTACAGAAAAGTTCTCAAAATTCGGATTTTTGCAAATAAACCCTCGGGGCGCGGGCGGGAGCGGAGGCGGAGGCGGGCGGGAGCAGCCGGCGGGAGCGGAGGCGTAGGCCGGGCGGGGGCTCGCGGCGGGAGCGGAGGCGGAGGCCGGGCGGGCGGGAGCGGAGGCGGACGCGGGCGGGAGCCGGCGGCAGGAGCGGAGGCGGAGGCCGGGGCGCCGGCGCGCCGGCCTCGGCCTCCGTCCCCGGCACGCGGGGGCGGAACGGCGTCGGCCTTGGCCGTCCGCGCCCGGGTCTCGACGCGTCGGCGCCTCGGCCTCCGTCCCGTGTGCGGAGGCCGTCCGCGCCCGCGTGCCGGCGGGCCGTCCGGCCTCGGCCTCCGTCCCCGGCGCGCTGGCTCGGATGCCGGCCGGCGATGGTCCGGCGAGGGGTGTAATTGTAAAAATTAGTTTTAAAATTTCGGAAAATTTAGATTTATTTTATAAAAAAATTTAAGGGTTTTTTTAATATATAAATGTTAAATTTGTATCTATAAATTTAAAAATCATTAATATCTTTTTTGTAAAATTTTACTTAAAATATGATAAAAAATATAGACTTATTTATTAATAAAAATATTGAAGGGGTCTATTTGTAAATGTACAATATGAAAGTTGTAATTTAAAATTTTAAGTTTTGAAACCTTTCGATGAATTATTTGTAAAATTTACTTATAAAATAAATAAAATTTGGACTTATTTATAAAGAAAAATATTAAAGGTGGTCTATTTTTAAATGTAAAAATAGTAAACTTGTAATTTTAAATTTTAAATTTTAAAACCGTCACTGTCTTTTTTTTGTGAAATTTAATATTAAATATGATTAAAATATTGACTTATTTATTAGAAATATAATGAAGGATCTATTTGTCAATGTACAATATGAAAGTTGTAATTTTAAATTTATGTTTTGAAACGTTCGATGATTTATTTGTAAAATTTACTTATAAAATAAATAAAATTTGGACTTATTTATAAAGAAAAATATTAAAGGTGGTCTATTTTTAAATGTAAAAATAGTAAACTTGTAATTTTAAAATTTAAATTTTAAAACCGTCATTGTCTTTTTTTTGTGAAATTTAATATTAAATATGATTAAAATATTGACTTATTTATTAAAAATATAATCAAGAGATTTATTTGTAAATGTACAATATGAAACTTGTAATTTTAAATTTTATGTTTTGAAACAACTAAATAAAAAGTACGAAGAGAAATCACACCAGATCCAGATTTCCTACCAAAAGGATAAATCCTATTTATGTAAAACTGGAGATGATAAAGAAAGCCACTTCCTAATGAATAACAATCATTCCTGAGATTTTATAATATATAGTCTGCCATAACAATAATAGAAACTTGCAGCTTGCTAAAACAATATAGCCTAATTAGTAATCAGATAGCAATAGCAGACAGAAAGTTCAAGACGCAAAGCAACATAACAAATTCTGCTGTTGTCCAACAAAAGCAAACCTTCCATTATTGAACAAAAAAAAGAAACATTTCATTATTCCTTATAAATCAAAATTTGAAGAACATTAATGAAACAAGTGTCTAAAATAACACTTCTCATTTTTCATTCAACAAAAGAGAGGTGGATGATAAAAAGATATGACAATTCCTCTTGAGTCGCTAATCCAAAATCTTGCCATCTAACTCTCCCCAGTCTATTTAGCAGAAATATGTACCTGCAAACAGAATGCACCCATAGTTATGACAACCAAGCAACATGACATCATCATCATTTTCGAAAAGACTGTTTACCCAATCAAAATTAATCGTAGAGATCTGACGAACTTCCTGCAAAAAAATACAGCGATATTTATTAATGTATTGTTTCAAAATCACATAAAATAAGAAAAAAAATTGTCAATTTTTTAAAAGAAAAACTCACATGATAAATACATACTAAAATTTGAAGTCATTACGGTAGACCTTCCTCTTCCTCTTCCCCTGCCACGTTCTCCAACATATTGGTTTCCCACTGACTGTTGATTACTGCTAGATCCAGAAACATCAATTTGTTGTTGTAGTCCAAGAGGCTCTTTACACGCTCTCTTGTTGTGTCCCAGCTGACTACATCTACAGCAAGTATATATTGCTCTACTTGATGTTTCCATTGGATCCTTAATCCTTTTCTTTTTAGGCCTACCAGGTTGTCTCCTTGAAAGTGGAGGAAGTACTTACAGAGCATTTGATATAGACACCCAAAGTTGCTTGCTTGGCAATGAAGTGACAGGAACATCATATACTCTTTTGTATGTCTCAAGAGTGTAGTAGTCATCAACAAAATCAATAGGATCAAGCCGAACATCAAGGAGAGCAACAATACCGTGAACGCAAGGCACTCCTGTCGGCTGCTATTGCCTACAGTCACAAATCCTCTGCCTTATGTCCACAATCCATCAGCCTGCCGGATCACTGACCTCTAAAATATCATCAGAAGACCTCCAAATACGGTATCCGCCCCGTGCTTATGAAACTTTCCTAATAAAAGCTTCTATTCTTGGCACTAACTTTCCAGACCAGTGGGATCCTTCATTTTTTTTTGTGGCAAATTTCACTATTATCTTCTACTTGATGAAATCAAGTAATTCAAGAAAGGGAAGCTCCCTGTCATCCTGAATAAAACTGTTAAATGACTCAAAAATATTGTTAGTCACATAATAACATTTCACTGAATGATCAAAGTGACTTCTATTCCATGCAAAATCATTTATACCTTTCATATACTGCCAAACTGGTATGGATAGCTGTTTAATTCTTTCTATGTACTTCACGAATTCAGTATGCAAAAATGTATTTGAAGCATTAAAAACCAAATTTTCTAACCTTTTTCCAGGGTAGGATTTTTTCAAATTTGCAATCACATGCCTTATACAAGCTCTGTGCTCAGCATATGGGAAAATATTCTTCACAGCATCAGAAAGACCCTTCTGCCTATATGAAATAATAGCCAAGCTATTCAAATTTTCAATAACCCGTTGCAAGTTATGTAGAAACCATAACCAAGATTGGTATGTTTCTGCTTCTACAACTGCAAATGCAACTGAAATTATGTTATTCTCTCTATCAATTCCACAAGTTGAAAGCAATGTGCCTTTATATTTTCCTTTCAATAAGCATCCATCAGCTCCTAGTATAGGTCTGCATCCAGTAACAAAAGCTCTCCTACAAGCATGTAGTGACATAAAACATCTCTGAAAAGACATATCTGGACACTGAGTAATGTGCACAATATTACCAAGATGCCTTCTCTCCAACTCTGCCTTCAGCGAATGAAACAAAATAAAAGATTCTTCTTCATTGTCATGAATAATCCTGTAAGCATAGTCTTTTTTCCTCCATGCCTGCATATAAGTCAATCTGAGACTGTATTTCTCATTCATCATATTCTGTATTTGCTTGACTGTGATTTGCTCGTCAACACACATCCAGTGCAAAACCTAGTTGCCTACCCATTCAGCATTTGCCATTTTATTTCCAGAAGTATTGACAGCAATACAAGTATGAACTGGTTTCATTTTTCTTATCTGAAAATCTGAACCATCAGATCTCTCTGAAGCATGAAGACTTCATCGGCAATTCGCAGAAGCACATCTAACTGTTACTCTATTACGATCATTCTTCACAAACAAAGGCTGAAATCTGTGCACAATACAATACTATCTAAGAGCCAATCTGAATGCATGTACATCTTCAAATATGTCTCCTATTTTCAAAACATTGTCATTCAAATTATCTTCAAGTAAAGGTAGTAAATCATCTTCCGCTCTGTCTTCTACTCCTTCTTCTTCACCTTGTCTTATATTTTCTTATTCCTGCTCAGCAACTAACTCATTATTATCATCCTCCTCCTCCTCATCTTCATCATCATCCTCCTCCTCATCTTCATCATCATCATCTGTGAGGTCGTCCAAGACAGTCTGTGTGAGGGGCGGGGAAGGGTTTGAGGCACCGAGACAGGAGGTGAGATGGGAGCGGGGGCGGGGGAGCGAGGGAGTGGCAGTGAGGCAACAGGGGAGGGGCGGGGGTGTCGAAGGCCGTCTGGGGGCAGGGGTGGAGACGGGAGTGGTGGGTGGGTTCGAGGCCGTCAAGCGGGGATTGGTGGGATTTGGGTTTGGGCGGTGGGCTGGTATCGGAGGTCGTCTGGGACCGGGATGGGAGCAGTGGGTGGGTCCGAAGCCGTCGGGCGGCAGGGGCTGGGGCGGGGGAGTGGGGATGGCAGTGAGGCAAGGGGGTATCGGAGGCTGTCTGGGAGCAGGGACGGAGACGGGAGTCGTGGGTGGGTCCGAGGCTCTCCCAACGCAAGTATCTAAGTTCAGCAAAAAATAAAGAAGGATCTACCCTAGATTTTTGGTGAAATTATCATCTATATATATACTAGTTGTTGTCCATGATTTTTTTCATGGTAGATTTTGTATAAACATATCAGAATCAAGAAAACAATAAAAAATTAAACACATCAATAAAAAATCTTAGCATAACAAGAAAGTCACATATCTCAATTCAGCCTCTATTTTCTCACAACCATGATTTTCTTTTGTCATTGACAGCAATTTTGCTCCTCTCCACTTATAGTGTTTTCTCTATTATTATGAAACAATCATCAGAAACCTATATTACTTAGATTTTCTAATACATTTTAAAGATAACTAAATTTTAAAAGGTTAAAATAAATTTAACTTATCTATTAAAATATCTCATTTTAAGCATCCAATAATATTATCTTTATTCTAATTCCCTAGTTATTTTATTCCAAAATATTAAATAAACCGTGGTGTATAACATGTGTAATGTATATAATTGATTTTTTGCGAAAAATAAATTTTTCTAGCTTACTAGTGTTATGAGACAAACTTTTATCAAAGCATTACTAATGACACTCTTTAAGACAAATTCATCCCACTCGTTGCTTCTTTATTGTTAGCAAACTTTTTGCTTAATTCTTTTTATATTATGGTATTAAGTATGATAAATTAGTCTTATATTAAATAATTAGATAAATAAAATTTGATATATTAAAAAAATATATGCTATTATTTTAGATTTTTTGAATAACTCATTATTTGGTTCACAATACGATTTAGTTTGATAATTTTAGATTTTTCTAATAACTGATATTAGAGTTTTAGGTTTGAATTTTTATTACTTTTCATATATTCTTAGTTTCCACCCCCATAATATACATTCGATTTAACTCGAATAATCAATTTTTAAAAAAATTTGATTAAAAAAAGAAAAAAAAAAAGAGGAGCTGAACAAGAAACTTTCCTAATTAAAAGGCTAAACATCATTAAATCGCGTGCCTTTTGGGCTTTCTGCTTTTCGCATTATCATGTGTTATCACGGGTCGAGTATTTTGATGAATGCATTATTGTTTACTTTAATTAATTAATTGGTTATATTTCCTGTTCAAGATTAGATGCCAAATATCTAATGAGATTAGATGACATTTTCAGAGTTTGGCTGAGTGAATATTGATTACGTGTTTTTCACAGAAAAGCGGGACGTTGCAACGAAACGAGTTAATTTTGTGACCAAATATATGTATTGATTTTCTTTAAATCTTTCTGAAATTACCAAGACATTTTAATTATGCTTATTAAAAGGTTAGTATCTAACCTATGATCGGTTTCAATTGAGCTAATCACGGAAGTAAAATGCAGTTAATCAACATCAATTAGATTGCTAATCCCAATCGAAATGGACCTATAAATCTAGTTCACCTAAAAGAAGAACAAGTTTGATTGAGTTTTATTTATTTATTTTAAGATAATAAACAGAGTTTTTTTTTTTTTTCCATGGGAAGACCATAAAATCCCCGACGAACGCGGGTAGCCCCGTCAGCAGCCGTTGATCAGCAGCCGTTGATTTGACCTAACTACATTGAATGGGGCCAATAGGGATTCGACAACTGGACTTTAATCAACAGAGAAGAGCAGAAGACGACTTCTGTTGGAAAAAAGTTGCACCGAGGATAAGAAGAGAGACTTGGGTCGCAGAAAACCAAAGGAACTCCATATAATTTTACTAATTTTGTTATAAAATTGTATTTTTGATGTGCATTTATTGAGCAAATTGTGACTAATTGTTGGTCCGTCAATCATTTACATACAACGTCTGCCGTTCCGATATACCTGGATTGTCAATTCAACGATTCGAATATCCGACGGTCTCAGAAGGTATGTCCCGATTGACGGTCCGAACTCACGGTCGCGATAAATCTAATTTCTTCGGGAAATTAATCCTAAAAGATAATCAATAAAAAAGGCTTCTAGAAGCAAAGCACTGATTCGTCCCGCGACCCCCGCGCCGCTACGATCGCTGGAGATTCGTACCATGTCAGAGATGATCTAATGACCCAACACAACAACGAATTGGTGCATCCAGCGACTTTTCTTTTCTTTTCAATTTTCTTAATTTTTTTTTTACATTTCCAGAAGCGTGCAGCATGGTCAAACAACGTGAGTTGAAGAACTACTACATGGCTGGCCATGAATCCTAAAGTTTTCAATATTTTCCAGTCCCTGTAGCACCAGAAAGAAAGAAGGAAGGAAGAGGCATCGCATGGACGCGACGGGGGAGATTTACGGAGTGGGGAGTTTGCGGAGGAATAGCTCCGCATGGAGCAGAGGGGAGGACGTGTTTTCCAAGTCTTCCCGGGAGGAAGACGACGAGGAGGCCCTGAAGTGGGCGGCGCTGGAGAAGCTGCCGACGTATGACAGGATTAGGAAAGGCATACTTGCCATGGAGGAGGGGAAGCACAAGGAGGTTGATATCAAGAGCCTCGGCATCCAAGAGAAGAAGGCCTTGTTGGAGAGGTTGGTGAGAGTCGCCGAGGACGACAACGAGAGCTTCTTGCTCAAGCTCAAGGAGCGCATAGACAGGTTTGATGATGAACATGATGATGAAAACGGACTTGAACTGAGTTTCCTTCTATTGCTTGGCTCATTCGTTTTCCTTGTATGATTGTTTCATGCAGAGTTGGGATTGATCTCCCGACGATCGAAGTGCGGTATGAACACCTAAATATCGAGGCCGAAACGCATGTGGGCAACAGAGGGTTGCCTACTATTCTCAACGCATCGATCAATGTCTTGGAGGTACCTCGAGAAGTTTCAGCTTTGATTCTAGTTTAGAATGATTTTGTAGCTTTTCTTGAACTAATCTGATTGTTTCATCTGGTAAAAGTCCATTGCCAACGAGCTGCACATATTGCCGAACAGGAAGAAGCCATGGTCTATCCTCCATGATGTCAATGGAATCGTCAAGCCTCGCAGGTAAAACAAGATTTTTGCTTCCCCTTTCTTCTTTCAGTTCCTCTCTGCTTTTGCTCGTAGAAATTGCCTGAAGTTGCATGTTATGATTTGTTGTTAAAATTTGCAGGATGACTCTGCTTTTAGGACCTCCAGCCTCAGGCAAGACCACTTTGTTGCTGGCTTTGGCTGGAAAGCTAGGCTCCGACCTGAAGGTCAGATTTTTCTTTTGGAAATTTAGTTTTAGTGCTCTGTTCTGGCAATTTCTCTGACAAATCACTTCATTTTCTTCATCAAAATCAGGCTACAGGAAAAATAACATACAATGGCCACGGTATGGAGGAGTTTGTTCCACAGAGAACAGCTGCATACATCAGTCAGCATGATCTCCACATCGGCGAGATGACGGTGCGGGAAACCTTGGCCTTCTCTGCGAGATGCCAGGGAGTCGGCGCTCGCCACGGTATGCACTTGGCAGATTTCTGTTCTTTTCTTTACAGAAGGAAAATCGAAGTGTCTGACCGCTGAAATCACTTCACAGATATGTTAACCGAGCTAGCGAGGAGGGAGAAGCATGCAAACATCATGCCAGATCCTGACATGGATGTCTTCATGAAGGTAGGTACCGATAACAAACAAAATTCACACCGAGAAAGAGTGATGAGTTTTCTTTATTGGTGCTTTTGTTTCCTTGTCTTGGCGATTCTAGGCAGCAGGAATGGATGGACAAGAGGCCAACGTCGTCACAGATTATATTATCAAGATATTGGGGTTGGAGATTTGCGCCGACACGATGGTCGGAGATCAAATGCTGAGAGGCATTTCTGGCGGCCAAAAGAAGCGTGTCACAACTGGTGAGTCAGTCCTGTCCCTCGCGCCTATAATTTTTTGATGAATTTCAGCGTGTCCCAATGTTTCAGGAAACATTCAGTGCTTATCGTCTTCAACTTCAATTCATTATTGTTACAGGTGAGATGCTTGTCGGGCCAGCGAGAGTGTTGCTCATGGATGAGATATCAACGGGGCTCGACAGCTCCACCACGTTCCAGATAGTGAACTCACTGAGACAGACAATTCACATCCTCGGCGGAACAGCTGTTATCTCCTTGCTTCAGCCTGCGCCGGAGACGTATGATCTCTTTGACGACATCATCCTGCTCTCCGACGGGCGTGTTGTGTATCAAGGTCCCCGTGAGAATGTGCTCGAGTTCTTCGAGTCAGTGGGGTTCAAATGCCCGGAACGGAAAGGGGTGGCCGACTTCTTGCAAGAAGTAGGTTCACTAGCATTAATAATATTGCACAATATATTGCTTGCGAGTTGTGCGTCTTACGTTGCCTTTGCCTCCACAGGTGACATCAAGGAAAGACCAACAGCAGTACTGGATGCGCCAAGATGATCCCTACAGGTTTGTGCCTGTTCGGGAATTTGCAGAGGCATTCCAGTCCTTCCATGTGGGCCGAAGCATCGGGAATGAACTCGCAGTACCTTTCGACAAAAGCAAGAGCCACCCTGCTGCTCTGGCGACTTCGAAGTACGGTGTTAGCAAGATTGAACTACTGAAAGCCTGCACCTGGAGAGAACTGCTTCTGATGAAAAGGAACTCATTTGTCTATGTGTTCAAGGGGATTCAGGTACACTGAGTCCATTCATTGTTCTATCGAACTGCTAGTACTGTGCACTGCTGATATGTTGTGTTCTTCTTTGATGCAGCTTTTTATCCAAGCGCTTATCACAATGACGCTATTCCTGCGCACAAAAATGCATCATGGTTCGACTACGGATGGCGGAATTTACCTCGGCGCGCTCTTCTTTGGGCTCGTGACAATCATGTTCCATGGCTTCGCAGAACTAGCCATGACCATCTTAAAGCTCCCTGTTTTCTTCAAGCAAAAAGACCTCCTCTTCTATCCTGCATGGGCTTATTCCTTGCCCACATGGATTCTCAAGATACCTATAACATTCTTCGAAGTTGCAATCTGGGTGTTCATGAGTTACTATGTCATAGGATTTGATCCAAATGTTGGAAGGTAAAGATATTTGCCTCTTAAATCTTGCATAATTTGTTTCTTTTATTTGACACCAATCTGTTTCTTGATTGTTTTCAGGCTTTTCAAGCAGTATCTGCTGCTAAGTATGGTTCAGCAAATGGCGTCGGGGCTATTCCGGTTCATGGCCGCTCTTGGTAGGAACATGGTTGTTGCAAACACATTTGGATCTTTTGCGCTTCTCGTGGTTTTGGTGCTTGGTGGATTCATCATCTCAAGGGGTATGTGCGTTCTTGCTTCTTTTCGCCTACAAAATCGATGCTAGACATGCTAAAATTCTCTGTAACATATACGCAAATTGTTTTAAACAGAGGATATCAAGAAATGGTGGATATGGGGTTACTGGATTTCACCCTTAATGTACGCGCAGAATTCAGTCTCAGTGAATGAGTTCCTGGGGAAAAGCTGGGACAAGGTAAACATATTTAGATTTCTGAAACCATTATCCTGCAGAAGGAAACACATTTTACAAGTTATATTTGCAATAGATTCTTCCTGGACAAAATGAGACATTGGGGGTGGTTGTCTTGAAATCGCGTGGAATATTTCCTGAAGCAAAATGGTACTGGATTGGCCTCGGCGCGCTAATTGGATATGTATTTCTCTTCAACTTTCTCTTCATTGTGGCCCTTTCCCTTCTGAAACGTAAGCAGCATCTATTTATTCCTTCAATTTATATGTAATCTTTCATTGAATTTCAAACTTATGTTCTGAACATTTCATTTGATGTTCACAGCATTTGGGAAATCTCAGTCATCCATCTCTGAAGAGGCCATGAAGGAGAAACAAGCAAATTTGACAGGGGAAGAAATTGAGCTATCAACCAGAGGAAGGAGCTCAAGCATCCACAACACATCTACAAGTATAGTCATGTCTTAAACGGAAGTTTTTTAACGATATCAAAAGAGTTTTGGCTAAGCATGATCTTCAATATGTGCGTTAGGAATTGATGGATCCCAGGGGAGAAGAATTTCATCGGGTTCGATGAATGCAGTAGTTGATTCTAATCAGAGGGGTATGGTGCTTCCATTTACCCCACTTTCCATCACTTTCGACAATATAAGATACGCGGTCGACATGCCAGCGGTAACGAAATTCAGTACAACCGTCAATTATATCTGTTCCATGTTCTCTGGCGTGAATTTTTTCAGCCATGTTCGACTTTTGATCTTCATGAACATGCAGGAAATGAAAGCACAAGGTATAGAGGAAGACCGGCTACTGCTGCTCAAGGGTGTCAGTGGGGCTTTCAGGCCTGGAGTCCTTACTGCTCTCATGGGTGTCAGTGGAGCTGGTAAGACCACACTCATGGATGTCCTCGCTGGGAGGAAAACCGGCGGATATATTGAAGGAGACATCACCATATCTGGCTACCCGAAAAAGCAAGAAACCTTCGCCCGTATATCCGGTTATTGTGAGCAAAATGACATCCATTCACCTCATGTGACCGTTCACGAGTCTCTGGCCTACTCGGCATGGCTTAGGTTACCAGCTGAAGTGGATGCAGCAACAAGAAAGGTATCCATCCTGTCCATACTTGTTTTTTGTTGGGCAGTATGAGATTGCTATGAGAATGTAACTGACGCATAAACTCACTTGAATTGTTGTGGGATATAGATGTTCGTTGAGGAAGTCATGGAGCTTGTTGAGCTGACTCCATTGAGAGAATCGTTGGTCGGGTTGCCAGGAGTGAGCGGGTTATCAACAGAGCAGCGGAAGAGGTTGACGATCGCTGTTGAGCTTGTTGCTAACCCCTCTATAATCTTCATGGATGAACCCACTTCTGGGCTTGATGCAAGAGCTGCAGCAATTGTCATGAGGACAGTCAGAAACACAGTAAATACTGGAAGGACTGTGGTGTGTACCATCCACCAGCCTAGTATCGATATCTTTGAAGCGTTTGATGAGGTGAGAAATTTATCAGGCTTGGTTTCCCGAATGTGTTTGTTTGAAGAGTTAATATGCATTGGATTGACATGTTTTTTCATTCAAATTGCAGCTTTTCCTGATGAAGAGAGGAGGAGAAGAGATATACGTCGGCCCATTGGGGCGCCATTCGTCTGAGTTGATCAGATATTTTGAGGTGAGGCAGCTAATTAAGGTTCAACATAGGCTACGCCACAAATTGTTTCGTCTTGAACAGTATGTCTAATTTGCCAATTGACATTTTGCTCAGGCGGTCGACGGAGTGAAGAAGATAAAAGACGGGTACAACCCGGCAACATGGATGTTGGAAGTAACCGCGTCATCTCAGGAGGAGGTGTTGGGGGTCAATTTCACTGAGATATACAGGAACTCAGAATTGTTCCAGTAAGTATCACTGGAATAAGTCTGAAATTTCGATGATTAGCACATCTAACTTCTGGTTTGGAACTGAACTGTATTGCAGGAGGAATAAAGCTTTGATTAAGGAACTGAGCGCACCGGCTCCTGGCTCAAGTGATATCAACTTCCCAACTCAATACGCCACGAACTTCTTCACTCAATGCATGACTTGCCTATGGAAACAGCACCTGTCATACTGGAGGAATCCTCCCTACAACGCCGTCAGATTCTTCTTCACCACGGTCATAGCCTTGATATTCGGAACCATCTTCTGGGACCTGGGCAAGAAAAAAGAGAAAAGGCAAGATCTATTGAACGCGATGGGATCCATGTACGCTGCCGTTCTCTTCCTTGGTGTGCAGAACTCTTCCTCAGTTCAGCCTGTCGTGTCCATTGAAAGGACAGTGTTCTACCGAGAGAAAGCAGCAGGAATGTACTCTGCTCTCCCGTACGCATTTGGACAGGTACTATATATATATACTTTCTCATTGAGATCTGTCAATCTCTTCTGTTACCATGTTTCTCATTGCGAAAACTCGCATTCTTCGTGCATTTGCAGGTTGCAATTGAGGTTCCATACATCCTGGTGCAGGCCTTGATATATGGAGTTATTGTGTATGCGATGATTGGATTTGAATGGACAGCAGCCAAGTTCTTCTGGTACATGTTCTTCATGTACTTCACCTTGCTGTACTTCACATTCTACGGAATGATGGCTGTGGGCTTGACACCAAACTACAACATCTCCTCCGTCATTTCATCGGCATTCTACGCCATTTGGAATCTGTTCTCCGGGTTTATCATCCCGCGAACTGTAAGTCTCTATTCTCATCCCATCTTTCACTGCTCCGGTGCTGGATTGAATGGAATTGGCTCAATGATTTCCAAAACTTTTTGTTAACAGAGGATCCCTGTGTGGTGGAAATGGTATTACTGGATCTGTCCTGTGGCATGGACGCTGTATGGATTGGTTGCATCGCAGTTCGGAGACATTGATGAGGTACTAACCGACACCAACGAGCCGGTTTCCGAGTACCTGAGGAGCTACTTCGGATTCAAGCACAGTTTCCTTGGCGTGGCGGCAGTGGTGATTGTCGCGTTTCCGTTACTCTTTGCCTTCTTGTTTGCCTTCTCCATTAAGATGCTCAACTTCCAGAGAAGGTAGAAGATCCCAAAGCATGAGAGAGAAATTTCTAGGACTAAGTATATATTTATATAAGAGAAAGAACGCAACACTGTTTTCTCGTCGGAATTAAACCACAATATCAAATACATAATATATATAAAAAATTTATAGAATACATGGCATTAAAATTTATTATATTAATGTAAACATATTATACATAACCTAAAAAAAATGGTCTAATAATAAATACTCAAGTTTCTCACAATATTTTTCAAATAAGAAAATAAAATAACTTACAAATAAAGTAACTCCAAGCGTAATCACGCGTGTATGTACTGCTACTATTGCCACTTGTGTTTATCAGTTATTCTCTTGTAAAGGAGGACAATCAAGAAATGAGTCAAAAATATTCAGTAGAGAATTACCTCCTCCAAACAATAGAAAAGGTCAATAGATGAAAGGCAATAATAAAATTAACAACAGTAACATCAATAATAATATAACGACAATGATGATTAGATAAACCAACATCTATAGTAAGAAATGAATTAATAAAGATATCACATCCACGATAGCCAACGGTTAGGGACAGTGATAATGGATTCTCTTACTAATATTACAGAAATGGTTGTACCCCCTACCAAGTAAGGTCAAACCAACTTACACGTAAATCAATTTGTGAGTATAGTTAGACCCCCTACCAAGCAGGGTCGTACCACGCTGCACTCCCAACTGCTGATGGAATGGTGATCCCGTTTAGTCATACAACGGATCACGTTCCCTAAAACTTAGGAAACCGACCACAATATAAGGGTGTGGTTGGACTCCTTACCGAGCAGAGTCATACCACATTGTACTCTCAACTGCTGATGAAGTGGCGATCCCGTCTAGTCACACAACGGATCACGTCCTTTATAACTCTGGAGACCGGCTACTGTCACGTCTAACAGTCTTACTAATTCCTTACTGTAGGGAATCGCCGATTGATACTAGGCAATTAAAGTCCTGCTGAGTACGTCCCCCAATATACCAAAAGCTCAATTACAATAAATATCGAGTCGAGATTACCAAACGATAAAAAGGAATCGACTCGATCACAAATCAGATTAGATCCGCTAGAAGATATTGTCAATTTAGCCCCTCAATTATAAGATATTATTTAATGTTTAATCAATGTTCAATTCAAGTACTTAATCAATTCTATAAATCCAAAATTAAATTCAGCGAATTAAACTGATTAACTCAATTTAGAGCCAATAAGTCCTCTAGGTGTCCGATCGGCTACTAGTTAAGCTTCCAATCTAATTCCATCAAATTATAAATCCAGATCATTTGATTTAATCTAAACAACTTACATCATAACTAACCCAATTAACGCAAAGCTCAACCCAAACCAACTCCAAACCAGAACCTAAACCAAAACCAATTCTAAACTAAACCTAAACCCATATCCTTCTTCTTCCTCAACTCACCATCAAATCCTAACCCTAATTCGCCGCCGCCGTCACCAGTGTTGCTGCCGCCTCCGCTGGGCCACGGCCGCCGCTGGGTTGCCATCATCAGACCGCCGCCCCCGGTCGTCGTTAGACCGCGCCATCATGCTGGATCACGCACCGCCGCAGCCTGCGCAACCCGTGCGGCCCGCCCAGCCACATGTTGCCCCACATGCTGGCACACCGCGCAACTGCACGCTGCCAGAACTCCAGCCCACGCAGTCGTGCGCGCTACTCGTGCACTACGGCGCTACACGTTGTTGGGATTCATAGCGGAAGGTTCACGAATCGCATTGTTCTCAAACAATATAAGAAACGAGAACTAATACAAGATAAAAAAAAATAACAAGATAAGACAGCGAGAGATCTACTATCAAAGGAAAAAGGCTTTTACAAGAGTTTACAAAAAAGATTTTACTCTTTCTTACTCAACTAAACTCTTTCACCAATCATCGGCAATGCCTCCACTTTCAGAGAGAATCTCCAAGAGAGCACCATGAGGAACCACCATGAGAGACCACCGAGAAGTACTAGAAAGACCCACACACGAGAGCCGACACACTGTCTCTTTCTCTTCTCTATATTCTCTCTATTCGTCTCTTTCTATTTCTCTCTAATTTGACCTCAATACTATGTCACACCTAAGCCCTGTATATTATAGTATATTTATAAACACTTATTGAGTTTGAGTTTTATTCTAATTAAAACTCCTAATATTACAAATCAATCACAAATCTAAATCCTACTTTGGATTCCTACTTTAACGCAAACTCTAATTCAAGTTCGAGACACCTAAAACTCAACAATCTCCACCTTGGCTTGAACTCGGGTGTGCCACCATCACGAATAATTCCTGCTTTAATTGAACATTATTTGGGACACATAACACCCTAATATCGAACTACATCATTAGCAGTCACATCAAATCCTGGCTTAGGACTTTGAGTTAACTCTAATTTTAAAGTCTGCAACATAGGATCTTTCAACTGATATTCTTTAAGTTTTAGCACCAGTTCTAACTCTAGGCGCAATCCAACTAGCATTCCTCGTTGAGTCTCTGATATAATGATTAGTTCTATGTCTCTCAAAGTTTCTAAGGTCTTTCATTTTCTTACCAATAAATAGGCGGAGTATCATGCTGATTTCCTACTGAATGCATCTGCGATAACATTAGCTTTGCCTGGGTGGTAATTGATCGAATAATCATAATCCTTTAGAAAATATAGCCATCTCCTCTGTCTCATATTGAGTTCCTTCTGGATGAAGAGATATTTCAAATTTTTATGATTTGTAAAGATTTCAAATGTCTGTCCATAAAGATAATGCCTCAAAATTTTCAGTGTAAAAATGATGGCCGCTAGCTCGAAGTCATGTGTGGGATAATTTTTCTCATGGGATTTTAATTGCATAGTGGCATAAGCAACCACTTTTTCATGTTGCATCAGAACACAACCTAATCCTTTGATGGAAGCATCACTGTATCCCACCAAACCATCACCCTCGGAAGGTATGGTCAACACAGGTGCAGTAGTTAACCTTATCTTTAATTCTTGGAAACTCTATTCACAGTCTTCCACCCGATCAAGTTTAACACCCTTCTAAGTTAACCAGGTCAATTGAGTAGCAATCTTGAAAAAACCTTTCACAAATCTTCTATAGTAACCTGCTAATCCAAGGAAACTTCTCACCTCGATTACATTAGTGGGCCTTTTCCAGTCCAACACAACTTCTATTTTCTTAGGATCTACTGATATGCCAGCACCAGAGATCACATGACCCAAGAAAATCACCTCTGACAACCAGAAGCCACACTTACTAAGTTTGGCATACAATTTCTCTTGTCTTAAGGTTTTCAACACAATTCTGAGATGTTGCCATACTCCTTATGACTCTTAGAATATATTAGGATGTCATCTACAAAAACAATGACAAACTAATCTAGATACTGTCTGAACAATCTATTCATCAAATCCATAAAGACAGTTGGTGCATTGGTCAAGCCAAATGGTATAACAAGAAATTCGTAATGTCCCTAGCGAGTCCTAAAGGTTGTCTTCGAGATATTTTCCTCTTTAACCTTTAGTTGATGATGCCAGATCTTAGGTCAATCTTCAAGTACACTTGAGTACCTTGTAACTGATTAAAGAGATCGTCAATCCGAGTGAGAGGATATTTATTCTTTACTGTGATTTGATTTAACTGATGGTAATCAATATATAGTCTCATAATTCTGTCTTTCTTCTTCAAAAAAAGAACTGGTGCACCCTAAGAAGATGCACCGGGGCATATGTAATCCTTGTCCAAGAGCTCTTGCAATTACTTCTTCAACTCTACTAACTCCATTGGTACCATTCTATAAGGGGGTTTTGAGATCAGAGTTGCACTGGTCATGAGGTCTATGCCAAACTCCACCTCTTTGTTCGGAGGCAACCCTAATAACTCCATGAGAAAGACCTCTGGATACTCTCGAACAATAGGAATGTCCTCTAATCGAGGTATGCTCGATTGCTCCTTAGAGATAAAAGCTAGATACCCCTTGCAACCCTTCATCAATAGCTGTTGGTCTTGAAGAAAAGAAATGATGGGAAGAAGATTTTCTTGCACACCAGAGAAGGTAAAAGCGGTCTGCCCAGGTGGTCTGAAGGTTACTACCTTCATGAAACAGTCAACACTGGCATGATAAACTGTCAACCAGTCCATACTTAAAATAACGTCAAAGTCCTTGAAATTTAATAGAACTGAATCCACGGTGAGTTCTTGGTTTTCAATCCTAATAATACACTATTTGAATACCTAATCCACAATCATACTATAACTAGTAGGCGTTCCAACTATCAGAATTGTCTCTAAAGGTTCAGGCTTTCTAGTCAACTTAATAGTAAAGTGAGGGGCAATAAAAGAATGTGTAGATCTAGAATCAATCAATATAAAGGCAATCACATTATCGATAAGAATTATAGCTTACACCACATGAAATAAGTCTTAAAACTATGTTATTCTTAAACTTGACTCTGATACCATAAAAGTTGTAACACCCCTGTTGTCGTTCGATTGAACCACAATATGAAGTGGACAATATATATAAAAGGTTTATAGAATACATAAAATTAAGATTTATTACATTAATGCAAACATAGTTTAGATAACCTAAAGAAAAGTGGTCCAACAATAAATACTCAAGTTTTTTACAATGTTCTCCATATAAGAAAATAAAATAACCTATAAATAAAGTAACTCCAAGCATAATCATGCGTGTATGCACTGCTATTGTTACCATTTGTGTCTATCAGCTACTCTCCTGTGAATGAGAACAGTCAACGAGAAAGCCAATGATGCTCAGTAGGGAGTTAGCTCTTTCAAATGGTATGAGAGGTCAATATATGGGAGACAATAATAAAATTAATAATAGTAATATCAATAATAATACAACGACAATGATGATTAGATAAACCAATATCCACAATAAGGAATGAGTTTATAAAGATATCACATCCACGATAACCAACGGTTAGGGACAGTGACTATATACTCTCCTACTAATATTATGGAGATGGTTGCACCCCCCCCCCCCCCCCCCCCCCCCCCCAAAAAAAAAAAAACACACACACACACACACACACACAAAGTAGGGTCAAACTAATCTACACGTAAATCAATCTGAGAGTGGTTAGACCCCCTACCAAGCAGAGTCGTACTACGTTGCACTCCAAACTGCTGATGGAGTGGTGATCCCGTTTAATCACACAACGGATCACGTTCCCTAGAACTTAGGAGCCGGTCACAGTATAAGGGTGTGGTTAGACCCCCTATCAAGCAGAGTTATACTACATTATACTCTCAACTGCTGATGGAATGGCAATCCTGTCTAATCACACAACGGATCACGTCCCCTATAACTCAGGGGACCGGCTACTGTCACGTCTGACAGTCTCGCTAATCCCTTACCAAAGTAGGGAATCACCGACTAGTACCAGTCAAATAAAGTCCTACTGCGTACGTCCCCCAATATACCAAAGGCTTAACTACAATAAATATTGTGTTGAGATTACCAAATGATAAAAAGGAGTCGACTCGATTACAAATCAGACTAGATCTGCTAGAAGATATTGTCAATTTAGCCCCTCAATTGTAAGATATTATTTAATTTCTAATCAATGTTCAATTCAAGTTCTTAATCAATTCTATAAATTCAAGATTAAATTCAACGAATTAAACTGATTAACTTAATTTAGAACCAACAAGTCCTCTAGGTGTCTGATCGGCTACTAGTTAAACTTCCAATCTAATTCCATCAAATTATAAATCTAGATCACTTGATTTAATCTAAATAACTTATATCATAACTAACCCAATTAACGCAAAGCTCAAACTAAACCAACTCCAAACCAGAAGCTAAACCAAAACAAATTCTAAACTAAACCTAAACCCATATCCTTCTTCTTCCTCAACTGACCATCAAACCCTAACCCTAATTCACCGCCATCATCATCAGTGTCGCCGCCTCTGCTAGGCCACATCCGCTGCTAGGTCGCCATCGCCAGACCGCCATCGCCATTATTTGTCAAACCCATGCCATCGTGCCGGGTCACGCGCCGCCGCAACCTGCGTAGCCCGGTCGGCCCTTGTAGCCACATGCTGCCCCGTCGCGTGGCCCGCGCGGCAGCACGCTAGCAGAACTCCGGTCCGCGTAGTCCCCGTGCACTACGGCGCTGCGCGCACAACCGGTCGTTTCTGCCACCGTGCCACGCACTGGACTTGCGCCACCGCCGGGTCGCGTGCAGCTATGCCGCCGGCGTCAGCCACCTTGCTCTGGCCGAGAAAGACGAAGATTTTGCAGATACAACCCTCAAATTTTCCTATTCTCAATAACATGCTTATATCAATATAATATTTCAAAATTTCGATATATCTAGTTTCTATTAAGTTTTGCTTAAATTTAAGTTATCATCCTCCTCCTAAGTATCATGAGGGTTATTAGGCTTACAAATTATTTGATATGAAATTATTTTAGGAATAGAGATAAAAAGAGAACGAACGAAAACAAAGATAACCTATTTCAAATTTCAATGGTGATCATCCCGAAGTTTCTTGCCACTCTGTGAGTCTTCACGATGATCATTTCCTAACTCTCTTCACTTCTAGACAAGTTCTCTATCTGAAAAGATTTGGTAGGTAGTTGCTGCCTATAAATAGAGGTGGTTATTGGGTCGTAGATAATATGGGCCTAAGTAATGGATTGTTAGGGAGTAGTGGGCGGTTACAAAGAAGCCAGAAGAAGTCGAAGCCAAATTAAAATTTTATCTTTTTTTTGGAATTTTTATTGTATCATATGTAATGTAACATGGAGAGTTGAAGGGCCACGAGCAATATGCTCTCCACACAAAAATCCACCTGTGGCGTTGTGAAAATAGAAAAAAAAAAGAAATTTTAAACTTAGGTGTAAAACTTATTGATATGAGGGAGGGGTTTCGTAAATTTATAATTTTGTATGACCTAAGCCTAATCTTCTTCTATTATGGCTTGTTTTGACAGCGATCATAGAAGAAAATTAGGATCTATTAAAAGACGGATCAAATATGAGTTTTTAGCCAAAAAATATGCAAGGATTTAGAAGGAAAAAACTAACACTATGTTTAGAAAATATAATACTCTTCTTTTCAGATCAAAGTGGTATTCGATGTTAGTTTTTGATTGTCTTTTTTCTCTCGATATAGAATGTGAATTTTTTTTTCATTACCTTTAAGATCTAATTAACATTCAATTATTCATGAATCGAGTTCAAGTTTGATAAGATAATATTTGTATAAGTTAAATGTATGAATATATTAAGTTAGTATATAATCTTTTCTTATAGTTTGGCTTCAGATTATTGATTTCTATTAGGGATGTATATTTATTATTAAATATTAATAATTCCTTAAAATTTATTATGGTTATGATTTAAGAGTTCAATCTCTTTCATCTTATTAATTCTAAAACTTGATAAATAGAATTTCATGATGAATTAGTATTTTGATATAATGAGTGGATTTTATTTAAATTTTTATATAAAAGAAAGAAGTCGGAAGAAGCCGAAGCCAAATTAAAGCTTTATTTTTTAAAAATTTTTTTATTGTATCATGTGTAATATGAGAATTTAATTGATTCAGTTTTTGCTTCAAAATTTTCACTACATCAGTGTGTGAGCAACTAACTTGAAAAATATAAATTCATAAAATAAATAGTGTAAGTAATCAGCAATTTAGTGCTTCCGCCTTTGCTCTTTCTAATCAAATTCAAATTTCCCATGCGATATAACTGACTTTTTATTTTGCCATGTGGAAAATGCACGCATTAGAAGAAGTGGTCCACACGCTTCTTTTCATTTTCCTTTTAAAATAATTATTATTCTGATATATTTCATTTTTAATTTTCTTTATAATAATTTGAAGGTGTGGAACGCCGTCAAGAGCAAATGTCAATTGCAGTTTGACCTCGCGAGAAGATGAAGTCGGATTCCAGATGCTTGTCCAACAATCAACCTCTAAGTTTGTTTGGTGGGAGCTCGGGTCGGATCGGGTCGGGTGTGCGGGCCCAGTCGTTTACTTTTTGCCGCACAATTATTTGGTGTGACAGAAAAAATTATATAATAAAATTTGTTTGGGTGTCATATGTTCCTTTCGGAATACCTGAAATGGAATCTTGTGCTGATCAGCTCAGTCTTTTTTACATTATTTTTTAAAAAATAATGTATATAATAAGAAAATAATTGAGAATCCACTTCGCATGGTGCGTTCCGTCTACAGTGGAGCACGGGGTCAAATCGCTTTTAATATTTTTTCTTTATATTAAAACAATTAAAATAAACCATGTGTTGTCATGCCCCTTAATTACTCGTCACAAGCCGAAAGCAAACTAACATCCTATAATTTATAACACCACATGTAAATAAATAAATATTTACTATAATTTAAATAAGAATCTCAACTAATACATTCATAATAATTTTTATTATTAATAATCTTTATTATAACTTAAAATAAAATAAAATCCTACTCTCAACGAAAATATTTTTTTTAGTCATAAATAAATATATATTATTTATTAAAATTTGAATGAATAAATATAGATAGGATGGTATTAAGATTCATAGCAAAAGGTTCACAAATCACTTTATTTTCGAATAATACAAGAAACAAAAAATAATATAAAATAAAAAAATAACAAGAAAAGACGTAGCGATATACGTAATTTACTTAAAATCGGATTACGTTCACGGAAAAAACGAGAAATCCACGATCAAAAGTATTTATAAAAAGTTATGAAAAAAATTACACTCTTATTAAATTCTTTTATTAAATCTCAATTTTCAATTAGGTCAAAGCAGGCTAAGCAGCCCACGAGTGTTGCTTGATCCCCTCTGCACCTTGTTCCCCTTCCACGTCAGCGTGGCTGCTCAGCCAGCTTTTCCTCATTTTTTTTCCCAAAAAGATATATTTTTTTTCTGCCCGTAAACCCTTGGAAACTTGGGTAATTGCTGAGCTTGGTGCTGCGTTAACCTTTTTTTTTTTCAATGGCATCATCGATTAAGTCATGATTTCCCTCAAAAAGATTTTTTTTTATTTTTCGTTTTTCTGTAATGGAAACCCACCTCATGGATTGAGTCAGCGTCCCCGGTTTCAACTTCCGCCCCACGCGATATAATAAAGTTTGTTTGGGTGTTATGTGTTCCTTTCGGAATATATGAAATCGAAATTTAAAATTTCGACCCAAATCAAAACGTTTCGATTTAAACGGTTTAATTTCGGTCAGTACTATGATGTATCACTCTAAATTATTTTAGTTTAGAATTTTCGGCGAGTGTAGAGAGGGCGAGCGAGCGCAGCGCACGGAAAGATCACGCAGTGAGCGTAGCTTTTAAGAGAGACTAACATACAATTTAATTCAGTCTTATTATTACAGTATTCTTTTATTTAACCAATTCTACCGTGTGATCCATATTAATGGATTTTTTATCTCATTTTAAAATTTTTTAAGAGAGACTAACATGCAACTCAATTCAGTCACACTATCACGATACCATTTTACTTAACTAATTCCATCGTGTGACCCATACTAATAAGTTTTTATCTTAATTTTTGATTTTTTTTAAAAGAGACTAACATATAACTCAATTCAATCTCATCATTACAGTAATTTCAGTCTTAGGAGTTTACACAGCTTCGAACCTTAAGCTCTGATACCACTTGTTGGGAAAATCGAAAGAATGTCAAATCGGATCAATATAGTAGGCTGAATACCAAATTATCCCCAAAACTTAAGGTCATTGGATATAGATTTTTTTCACTATATATGTTGGACTCTATCTATACAATATTTGATATGAGACTAATTTATCATACTTGACATTATAACAAGTGTGAACTGTATGGTTGGAAATGAAAATTCTATATATTTTTGGAAAGACATATGGCTCAATGGACTCAGCTTGGAAATGATACATCCTGCAACTAGCTAATTTGCAAAAAACCCCCATAATAAGCTTGGCTGATATTAGAACTCAAGGGACTCTAATCGAAAGAAAAGGCTCCCAAGAAATCAAGGAGGTAGAAGAGGTCATTCAAGATATGATCCCAACTGCACAATACAGCTACGATCGACTGTAGTGGAGATGGGCAAAGACATTTTCAGTCAGTTCAAGTTATAACTTTCTGATAGATAGAGGAGTCTTAACATCCTTTCTTTTAATAATTTGAAAATTTCACTAGCCTACCAAACTAAAAATCTCCTCTTGCTTAGCTTACCATAACAAAATTTTGACTATTGAAAATCTAAAGAAGAGAGGTCGGAAAGGTCAAGATCATCTTTGTGTACTATGCATTGCAGCCAAGGAAATGATTAATCATTTGTTTTGCTCCTATTAATTTTCTATGTTAGTTTGGAAGAGGATTGCAAAGCCCCTAAAATACCCAATGCCTCCTCTTTCTTATGGTGACTTATTGACTATTTGGAGAAACAATTCGAGAATAGCAGACAATGAATCAAGGGATATTGTCTGGTTAAATCTTATATGGTTGCTCTGGAGAGAAAGAAATTAGAGAATTTTTCACTTCCTGAGGAGAACACTATATGCCTTTTTTGCTTATCTCTGCAAGGCTTTAAAATCCTGGTGTGACTATAAAATTGTTAAATTGTACTATTGTAACACCCTTGTCGTCGTCTGATTGAACTATAATACAAAATGGACAATATATATAAAAGATTTATAGAATACATAGAATTAAGATTTACTACATTAATACAAATATAATCTAGATAACCTAAAAAAAGTGGTCCAACAATAAATACTCAAGTTTCTCACAATGTTCTCCATATAAAAAAATAAAATAACCTACAAATAAAGTAGCTTCAAGCGTAATCACGTGCGTATGTACTGCTACTGTTGTCACTTGTATCTATCAGCTACTCTCCTATGAATGAGGAGAGTCAAGAGATGAGATAAGAATGCTCAATAAGAAATTACCTCCTCCGAGCAATAGGAGGGGTCAATATATATGAGGCAACAATAAAATTAACAACAGTAACATCAATAATAATACAACGACAATGATGATTAGATAAACTAATATCCACAGTAAGAAATGAATCAACAAAGATATCACATCCACAATAGCCAACGGTTATGGACAGTGATTATGGACTCCCCTACTGATATTATGGAGATGGTTGCACCCCCCACCAAGCAGGGTCAAATCAACCTATACGTAAATTAGTATGTAAGTGTGGTTAGACCCCCTATTAAGTAGAATCGTACCACGCTACACTCCCAACTACTGATGTAGTGGTGATCCCGTTTAATCACATAACGGATCATGTCCCCTAAACTTAGGAGACCGACCACAGTATAAGAGTGTGATTGGACCCCCTACCAAGTAGAGTTATACCACACTGCACTCCCAACTACTGATGGAGTGGTGATCCCATCTAGTCACACAACGAATCACGTTCCCTATAACTCAGGAGATCGGTTACTGTCATGTCTAACAATCTTTTTAATCTCTTACCGAGGTAGGGAATTACCGACTAGTACCAGCCAAATAAAGTTTTGCTGCATATGTCCCCCAATATACCAAAGGTCAGCCATAATAATATCGAGTTGAGATTACCAAACGATAGAAAGGAGCCGACTCGATCACAAATCAGACTAGGTTAGTTAGAAGACATTATCAATTTAGCCCCTCAATTATAAGATATTATTTAATTTCTAATCAATATTCAATTCAAATTCCTAATCAATTCTATAAATTTAAGATTAAATTTAGCGAATTAAATTGATTAACTCAATTTAGAACTAATAAGTCCTTTAGGTGTCTAATTGGCTACTAATTAAATTTTCAATCTAGTTCCATCAAATTATAAATCCAAATTACTTGATTTAATCTAAACAACTTACATCATCATTAACCCAATTAACTCAAAGCTCAATCCAAACCAACTCCAAACTAGAACCTAAACCAAATTCAATTCTAAATTAAACTGAAATCCATCTCCTTATTCTTCCTCAATCGACCATCAAACCCTAACCCTAATTCGCAGGCGTCGTCACCAGTGTCGTTGCCTCCGCTGGGCCACGGGCACCGTTGGGTCGCCGTCGCCAAACCACCGTCCCCGGTCATCATCAGACCCATGCCATCATGCCGGGTCACACGACGCCGTAGTCTGCGCAGCCCGAGCGCCCCGCGCAGCCACGCGCTGGCACACAGTGCAGCCCGCGTGGCCCACGTAACCGCACGTTGGCGGAACTCCAACCTGCGCAGTCGTGTGCGCTGTCCATGCATTGCGGCGCTGCGCGCGCCACCGGCCGCTTCTGCCGCCATGCCATGCGATAGACTTGCGTCGCCGCCGGGTCGAGTGCAACCACGGCGCCGGCATCAGTCGCCTCACTCGAGCCGAGAAGGATGAAGATTTTGCAGATATAACCCTCAAATTTTTCTATTATTAATAACATGCTTATATCAATATAATACCTCAAAATTCCGACATATCTAATTTCTATTAGATTTTGCTTAAATCTAGGTTATCATCCTCCTCTTAAGTATCATGAGGATCATTAGGTTTACAAATTATTCGACATGAAATTATCTTAAAAATAGAGGCAAAGAGAGAACGAACGAAAATAAAAGTAACCTACCTCGAATTTCGATAGTGATTGTCCTGAAGCTTCTCGCCACTCTATAAGTCTTCACGACGATCGTTTCCTAATTCTCTTTACTTCTAGACAAGTTTTCGATCCGAAAAAATTTAGTTGATGATTGCTGCCTATAAATATGAGCGGTTATTAGATTATGAATAGTTAGCTCGAGTAATGGGCTGTTATAGAGTAGTGGACGGTTACAATTATAATATGCTCAAAGTGATTAGTATCATGTTGAATAGCCGATATTCTTTCTCCTAATGTAATGGGGATAGCATCCGAGCAGTGTATGCCATGTGAATATTAAAACAAGAATGTTGGGTGAATATTAAAACTTTTTGCTTAATTTTTTTTGTATATTATGATATTAAGTGTGATGAATTAGTCATATATTAAATAATTAGACAAATAAAATTTGATATATTAAAAAAAAATATTTTTTTATTTTAAATTTTTTTTAATAATTTATTATTCAGTCCATTGTACCATTTAATTTGATAATTTTAGATTTTTCTAATAATTGGTATTATAATTTTAGGTTTGAAATTTTGTTACTCTTCATATATTCTTAGTTTCTACCCCCATAATATGCATTCGATTTAACTCAAATAATCAATTTTAAAAAAATGATTAAAAAAAAAAGGTGGGGAGCTGAAAAAGAAACTTTCCTAATTAAAAGGCTAAAGCATCATTAAATCGCGTGGCTTTTGGGCTTGCTGATTTTTGCATTATCATGAGTTATCAGTATCACGCGTCGTGTATTTGATGAGTTACAACTACGACGAGATACGAGGCGAGAAGGATTTGACCGGAACTAGAAAAGAGGAGAAGACGACCAAACACATAAATTAATCCTAAAAAATAATTTAAAAAAGGGCTTCTAGAAGCAGAGGAGTCATTCGTCCAGCTACCCCCGCGCCGCTACAATTGCGGAAGATGCGTCCCATGTCAGAGATGACCCAATGACCAAACTCAATTTGCTGTATTTTTTTTACATTTCCAGATGGCTGCCGCATGGTCAAACAACATGAGTCGAGCAATTACTCCATGGCTGGCCATAATTTCAACACGCAACTAACACCATCCTTCCTCCTGTTCCTCTATATATAGCTCCAAGTTCATTTTCTCTCTCGATCAAACCGACCTCTGTTGCTCAAATAAGGTCGAAACAAAGGTTCTTTCAAAGGCAGCAGGAAGAAGAAAGAAGAAAGAAGAAAAAAGAAAGAACGCAGAGGCATCGGATGGACACGACGGGGGAGATTTACAGGGTGGGGAGTTTGCGGAGGAATAGCTCCATATGGAGCAGAGGGGAGGACGTGTTTTCCAAGTCTTCCCGGGAGGAAGACGACGAGGAGGCCCTGAAGTGGGCGGCGCTGGAGAAGCTGCCGACGTATGACAGGATTAGGAAAGGCATACTTGCCATGGAGGAGGGGAAGCACAAGGAGGTTGATATCAAGAGCCTCGGCTTCCAAGAGAAGAAGGCCTTGTTGGAGAGGTTGGTGAGAGTCGCCGAGGACGACAACGAGAGCTTCTTGCTCAAGCTCAAGGAGCGCATAGACAGGTTTGATGATGAACATGATGATGAAAACGGACTCGAACTGAGTTTCCTTCTATTGCTTGGCTCATTCGTTTTCCTTGTATGATTGTTTGATGCAGAGTTGGGATTGATCTTCCGACGATCGAAGTGCGGTACGAACACCTAAATATCGAGGCCGAAACGCATGTGGGCAACAGAGGGTTGCCTACTATTCTCAACGCATCGATCAATGTCTTGGAGGTACCTCGAGAAGTTTCCGATTTGATTCTAGTTTAGAATGATTTTGTAGCTTTTCTTGAACTGATCTGATTGTTTCATCTGGTAAAAGTCCATTGCCAACGAGCTGCACATATTGCCGAACAGGAAGAAGCCATGGTCTATCCTCCATGATGTCAATGGAATCATCAAGCCTCGCAGGTAAAACAAGATTTTTGCTTCCCCTTTCTTCTTTCAGTTTCTCTCTGCTTTTGCTCGTAGAAATTGCCTGAAGTTGCATGTTATGATTTGCTGTCAAAATTTGCAGGATGACTCTGCTTTTAGGACCTCCAGCCTCAGGCAAGACCACTTTGTTGCTGGCTTTGGCTGGAAAGCTAGGCTCCGACCTGAAGGTCAGATATTTCTTTTGGAAATTTAGTTGGAGTGCTCTGTTCTAGCAATTTATCTGACAAATCACTTCATTTTCTTCATCAAAATCAGGCTACAGGAAAAATAACATACAATGGCCACGGTATGGAGGAGTTTGTTCCACAGAGAACAGCTGCATACATCAGTCAGCATGATCTCCACATCGGCGAGATGACGGTGCGGGAAACCTTGGCCTTCTCTGCAAGATGCCAGGGAGTCGGCGCTCGCCACGGTATGCACTTGGCAGATTTCTGTTCTTTTCTTTACAGAAGCAAAATCGAAGTGTCTGACCTCAGAAATCACTTCACAGATATGTTAACCGAGCTAGCGAGGAGGGAGAAGCAAGCAAACATCATGCCAGATCCTGACATCGATGTCTTTATGAAGGTAGGTACCGATAACAAACAAAATTCACACCGAGAAAGAGTGATGAGTTTTCTTGATTGGTGCTTTTGTTTCCTTGTCTTGGCGATTCTAGGCATCAGGAATGGATGGACAAGAGGCCAACGTCGTTACAGATTATATTATCAAGATATTGGGGTTGGAGATTTGCGCCGACACGATGGTCGGAGATGAAATGCTGAGAGGCATTTCTGGCGGCCAAAGGAAGCGTGTCACAACTGGTGAGTCAGTCCTGTCCCTCGCGCCTATAATTTTTGATGAATTTCAGCGTGTCCCAATGTTTCAGGAAACATTCAGTACTTATCGTCTTCAACTTCAATTCATTATTGTTACAGGTGAGATGCTTGTCGGGCCAGCGAGAGTGTTGCTCATGGATGAGATATCAACGGGGCTCGACAGCTCCACCACGTTCCAGATAGTGAACTCACTGAGACAGACAATTCACATCCTCGGCGGAACAGCTGTTATCTCCTTGCTTCAGCCTGCGCCGGAGACGTATGATCTCTTTGACGACATCATCCTGCTCTCCGACGGGCGTGTTGTGTATCAAGGTCCCCGTGAGAATGTGCTCGAGTTCTTCGAGTCAGTGGGGTTCAAATGCCCGGAACGGAAAGGGGTGGCCGACTTCTTGCAAGAAGTAGGTTCACTAGCATTAATAATATTGCATAATATATTGCTTGCGAGTTGTGCGTCTTACGTTGCCTTTGCCTCCACAGGTGACATCAAGGAAAGACCAACAGCAGTACTGGATGCGCCAAGATGAGCCCTACAGGTTTGTGCCTGTTCGGGAATTTGCAGAGGCATTCCAGTCCTTCCATGTGGGCCGAAGCATCGGGAATGAACTCGCAGTAACTTTCGACAAAAGCAAGAGCCACCCGGCTGCTCTGGCGACTTCGAAGTACGGTGTTAGCAAGATTGAACTACTGAAAGCCTGCACCTGGAGAGAACTGCTTCTGATGAAGAGGAACTCATTTGTCTTTGTGTTCAAGGGGACTCAGGTATAGTGAGTCCATTCATTTTTCTATCGAACTGCTAGTACTGTGAACTGCTGATAACACTTCTTTGATGCAGCTTTTTATCCAAGCGCTCATCACAATGACGCTGTTCCTTCGCACAAAAATGCATCATGGTTCGACTACGGATGGCGGGATTTACCTCGGCGCGCTCTTCTTTGGGCTCATGACAGTCATGTTCAATGGCTTCTCCGAACTAGCCATGACCATCTTAAAGCTCCCTGTTTTCTTCAAGCAAAGAGACCTCCTCTTCTATCCTGCATGGGCTTATTCCTTGCCCACATGGATTCTCAAGATACCTATAACATTTTTCGAAGTTGCAATCTGGGTGTTCATGAGTTACTATGTCATAGGATTTGATCCAAATGTTGGAAGGTAAAGAAAAATATTTTCCTCTTAAATCTTGCATAATTTGTTTCTTTTATTTGACACCAATCTGTTTCTTGATTGTTTTCAGGCTTTTCAAGCAGTATCTGCTGCTAATTATCGTTCAGCAAATGGCGTCGGGGCTATTCCGGTTCATTGCCGCTCTTGGTCGGAACATGGTTGTTGCAAACACATTTGGATCTTTTGCGCTTCTCGTGGTTTTGGTGCTTGGTGGATTCATCATCTCAAGGGGTATGTGTGTTCTTGCTTCTTTTTCGCCTGCAAAATTGATGCTAGACATGCTAAAATTCTCTGTAACATATATGCAAATTGTTTTAAACAGAGGATATCAAGAAATGGTGGATATGGGGCTACTGGATTTCACCCTTAATGTACTCACAGAATTCAGTTTCAGTGAATGAGTTCCTGGGGAAAAGCTGGGACAAGGTAAGAAACACCAGCATATTTAGATTTCTGAAACCATTATACTGCAGAAGGAAACACATTTTACTAGTTATATTTGCAATAGATTCTTCCTGGACAAAATGAGACATTGGGGGTGACTGTCTTGAAATCGCGTGGAATATTTCCTGAAGCAAAATGGTACTGGATTGGCCTCGGCGCGCTAATTGGATACGTATTTCTCTTCAACTTTCTCTTCATTGTGGCCCTTTCCCTTCTGAAACGTAAGCAGCATCTATTTATTCCTTCAATTTATATGTAATCTTTCATTGAATTTCAAACTTATGTTCTGAACATTTCATTTGATGTTCACAGCATTTGGGGCATCTCAGTCATCCATCTCTGAAGAGGCCATGAAGGAGAAACAAGCAAATTTGACCGGGGAAGAAATTGAGCTATCAACCAGAGGAAGGAGCTCAAGCATCCACAACACATCTACAAGTATAGTCATGTCTTAAACGGAAGCCCCCCTTTTTTTTAATGATATCAAAAGAGTTTTGGCTAAGCATGATCTTTAATATGTGCGTTAGGAACAGATGGATCCCAGGGGAGAAGAATTTCATCAGGTTCGATGAACGCAGTAGTTGATTCTAATCAGAGGGGGATGGTGCTTCCATTTACACCACTTTCCATCACTTTCGACAATATAAGATACTCAGTCGACATGCCAGCGGTAACGAAATTCAGTACAACCAATTATATCTGTTCCATGTTCTCTGGGGTGAATTTTTTCAGCCATGTTTGACTTTTGATCTTCATGAATATGCAGGAAATGAAAGCACAAGGTATAGAGGAAGACCGGCTACTGCTGCTCAAGGGTGTCAGTGGGGCTTTCAGGCCTGGAGTCCTTACTGCTCTCATGGGTGTCAGTGGAGCTGGTAAGACCACACTCATGGATGTCCTCGCTGGGAGGAAAACCGGCGGATATATTGAAGGAGACATCACCATATCTGGCTACCCGAAAAAGCAAGAAACCTTCGCCCGTGTATCCGGTTATTGTGAGCAAAATGACATCCATTCACCTCATGTGACCGTTCACGAGTCTCTGGCCTACTCGGCATGGCTTAGGTTACCAGCTGAAGTGGATGCAGCAACAAGAAAGGTATCCATCCTGTCCATACTTGTTTTTTGTTGGGCAGTATGAGATTGCTATGAGAATGTAACTGACGCATAAACTCACTTGAATTGTTGTGGGATATAGATGTTCATTGAGGAAGTCATGGAGCTTGTTGAGCTGACTCCATTGAGAGAATCGTTGGTCGGGTTGCCAGGAGTGAGCGGGTTATCAACAGAGCAGCGGAAGAGGTTGACGATCGCTGTTGAGCTTGTTGCTAACCCCTCTATAATCTTCATGGATGAACCCACTTCTGGGCTTGATGCAAGAGCTGCAGCAATTGTCATGAGGACAGTCAGAAACACAGTAAATACTGGAAGGACTGTAGTGTGTACCATCCACCAGCCTAGTATCGATATCTTTGAAGCGTTTGATGAGGTGAGAAATTTATCAGGCTTGGTTTCCCGAATGTGTTTGTTTCAAGAGTTAATATGCATTGGATTGACATGTTTTTTCATTCAAATTGCAGCTCTTCCTGATGAAGAGAGGAGGAGAAGAGATATATGTCGGCCCATTGGGGCGCCATTCGTCTGAGTTGATCAGATATTTTGAGGTGAGGCAGCTAATTAAGGTTCAACATAGGCTACGCCACAAATTGTCTCATCTTGAACAGTAAGTTTAATTCGTGCCAAATGTTATTTTGCTCAGGCGGTCGACGGAGTGAAGAAGATAAAAGACGGGTACAACCCGGCGACATGGATGTTGGAAGTAACCACGTTATCTCAGGAAGAGGTGTTGGGGGTCAATTTCACTGAGATATACAAGAACTCACAATTGTTCCAGTAAGTAATCCTATTCCATAGTTGGTATCACTCGAATAAGTTTGAAATTTCGAGGATTAGCACATCTAACTTCTGGTTTGGTACTGAACTGTATTGCAGGAGGAACAAAGCTTTGATTAAGGAACTGAGCGCACCGGCTCCTGGCTCAAGTGATATCAACTTCCCAACTCAATACGCCACGAACTTCTTCACTCAATGCATGGCTTGCCTATGGAAACAGCACCTGTCATACTGGAGGAATCCTCCCTACACCGCCGTCAGATTCTTCTTCACCACAGTCATAGCCTTGATGTTCGGAACCATCTTCTGGGACCTGGGCAAGAAAAGAGAGAAAAGGCAAGATCTAATAAACGCCATGGGATCCATGTACGCTGCCGTTCTCTTCCTTGGTGTGCAGAACTCTTCCTCAGTTCAGCCTGTCGTGTCCATTGAAAGGACAGTGTTCTACAGAGAGAAAGCAGCAGGAATGTACTCTGCTCTCCCCTACGCATTTGGACAGGTACTATACATATATACTCTCTCATTAAGATCTGTCAGTCTCTTCTGTTAACATGTTTCTCATTGCGAAAACTCGCATTCTTGGTGTATTTGCAGGTTGCAATTGAGGTTCCATACATCCTGGTGCAGGCCATGATATATGGAGTTATTGTGTATGCCATGATTGGATTTGAATGGACAGCAGCCAAGTTCTTCTGGTACATGTTCTTCATGTACTTCACCTTGCTGTACTTCACATTCTACGGAATGATGGCTGTGGGCTTGACACCAAACTACAACATCTCCTCCATCGTTTCATCGGCATTCTACGCCATTTGGAATCTGTTCTCCGGGTTTATCATCCCGCGAACCGTAAGTCTCTATTCTCATCCCATCTTTCACTGCTCCGGTGCTGGATTGAATGGAATTGGCTCAATGATTTCCAAATCTTTTTGTTAACAGAGGATCCCTGTGTGGTGGAAATGGTATTACTGGATCTGTCCTGTGGCATGGACGCTGTATGGATTGGTTGCATCGCAGTTCGGAGACATTGATGAGGTACTCACCGACACCAACGAGCCGGTTTCCGAGTACCTGAGGAGCTACTTCGGATTCAAGCACAGTTTCCTTGGCGTGGTGGCAGTGGTGATTGTCGCGTTTCCGTTACTGTTTGCCTTCTTGTTTGCCTTCTCCATTAAGATGCTCAACTTCCAGAGAAGGTAGAAGAACCCACAGCATGAGACAGAAATTTCTACGGCTAAGTATATATTTATATAGAAGAAAGATGCCGGAAGAAGCCGAAGCCAGATTAAAGCTTTTTTTTTTGGAATTTTTATTGAATTATATGTAATGTGAGAATTTAATTGATTCAGTTTTTGCTTGAAAATTTTCACTGCATCAGTGTGTGAGCAACTAACTTGAAAAATATAAAATTATAAAATAAATAGTGTAAGTAATCAGTAATTTACCAAATGATACAACTTCAAATTAGCAATAAATTTATTGCAAAAATGTTTCACTATAGTTTCTCAATGAGAAAAAATAAACCAACCTAAGGAAATAGGTTTAAATGTTTTATAGAGGTATATATACATATATATTATATATATCTATATCTATATTATATATATTATATATATATATATGAAGAATTCAAACAAAGAATTCCAAGGTTGGAGGGTTGGAGGGCCACGGGCAATCTGCTCTCCACACAAAAATCCGCCGGCGGCGTTTCTTCCAGAGTCTTGATCTAACCAACAACCCACTTCTTCAACCTTCCCATTCTTCATTTCTCTCTCTCTCTCTCTCTCTCTCTCTTGAACCCTAAAAGTAAAAAACCCTAACCAAGAAATCCACATTTTTTTAACGTCTCTTTTCCTTGAAAAAGCAAAGGAAAAAGAAAATGACCATTTCCGTCAACTCCAGCCTGAAGCCATCCTCTCAGCCACCTCCTCCGCCTCCTGCCTCCTCCTCTCTCCAATACCACCACGGCCGCCACCACCCTTTCTCCCTGGCGCAGGCGATGCGTCTCCACGCTGGCATGCCTAGTGATCGGCTCCTCCACGGTGAGCTTCTCGGCCGAAGCCACTGCCGCCATCGTCGGCGTGGTGGAGGCCGCGTCGGAGGGGAGGGTCGTGAAGTGGAGCGACAAGAGGAGGCGTCCTCCCTGGAACGAGAACTCTCTGGAGAGCGTCGTGCCGGAGAACCTCCCGCGGCCATCGGCCCGGAACCGGTCCGGCGGACTGGCTTCCTTCCAGTCAGCTCCGGCGATCAAAGTTGTAGTCCGACACGGCGGCGGCTGCTATTCTCTCTACGCATAAGACAGAAGAATCCATAGAAATTTGCTGTAAATAATGGGAAACAAATAGTTGTAACTATTATGCTTTTGAAATCTATTGAAAAATATCTATGTCCTATTTATGTACAAAAATATTGTAAAAAACATACTGTTTTCTCTTTGTTTATAAAACTTAATTGATTTGTGTCGTATTTCCAGTGAAATTTGATCGGAACTTGTGATATTTCTGTTGGGGGCAGAGGAAAAGCAAAGGAGAAAAAGGTTGTGAAAATGGAGAGTAAGATGCATGGAGCCAAGGAAGGCAATAGTACAATGACGTAGTAAGTAGTACCAAAACAAAGGATGCAGACTTGCAGTGCACAGGGGAGAGGCCTTTGATTTTGATATATGAGAGTGGTAGTACAGCCAAGGGGCATATTGCAGTACAAATAGCAGGGGCCAACCGTTTGGTATGAAATATTTTTTTAAAAGATTCATCTTTTTTTTAAATTTAATTGTAATTCAAATTGAGACTAATTATCCGAATAAAAAATAAGATGAGCTCAACACAAACGCTTCCTCATCCAGTTTCACAATAGCAATCAATATTGTGAATAATCTAGGGTACAGGATATGATTTAGTTTGAGATGATCTCAATTAATTATTAATTAATTATTTTTATTGATGGAGTTAAATTTATTATTAATTTGAGTCGAGAGACTCGTTCAAATCAAATCTATGAGACTGTTCCATACCGCAAAAATTATGTAAAAATAATAATAATTTATTATAATTATTTCTCTAAGATATAATTACTTTTTTATGAAGAATTTTTTTTGAATTTAATTTCGTATCAATTTATTAAATCTTAACTAAATTGATTTGAAAATTCGTTGTATCATCAATTTTAATTAATTATATTACCTAGTTGGTGTTTAGTTACAAAATATATTACTAACTAGTTCCAAATCAAATGCATTTAGAGAGTTCATCTAGTCTAATTTTGAATGTTCAGAATAAAGAGATAGATTCAACTGGTCCCGACTCATTCGCATCAAGAGAGTCAACTTGTAGTCTGAGACAAATAGCGTCTCATAACATGGCATATATCGCATGTTGGGCGACTGAAGTTGGACAGAATCTAACATACAATAAAATAAAAGAAAAAATATATATATTTACAGTCCATGAGCCTAACACGAATGTCCGTTATAAAAACCAAATAAAAAATAAAAAAAATTTAAAAAAAAAAGGCGCAGGCCCATGCACAAACAGGTAACGCTTGCCCAAGAGTCAAAAAGTCAAATGAGGTCCAATCAAGTCAACTCAAAAGGCTGACCCAGATCCAAGTACGCCCACACCTCACGCGACCGTGATCCGCCTGTCAATCTTCTCCAACTCCATACGAATTCGTACACCTCCAAACTGTGAGATGGCGCACGCTGAATTTACCAAAACACCCCCTCGGCCGTCAAATCCCCCCGCGCCCCGGGCGGTGTGGGGCCACGTGTTAGTGACGTACGATGACGCCACCAGCCGTCACGATTCCATGCAGTTCACGCTCGCGTTGCATCGCGGCCGTCCAATCCAATGAGGATGGAGCGGTCATTTCGTGTTTCGTTGCTGCATCTCTCGAATTCGGGCGTTTTCCATTTTTGGAAAATTAAATCGCGCGCGATCCGTTTCGTGAATCCAAAGATCTCGTCCATCTGATCGAAAGATCTCGCTCCCGATCAAGATTGATAGATCGATAGCCTCTATTTTATTTTAAAATTTTTAATTAATTATTTATACGGAAGCCGCACTTTAATATCATGCGGTCATCATCGTGGAGATGTTGCAGGTGCATTTTTACCCGTGCAATATAACTAATTATTATTATTTGCTTTTAACGGAAAATAAATGAAAAAGTACAAATAAAAGAGAGAATTTTTTTGTACTTCACAATAAAATAAATGTCTTTCATTTTATGTTCTTATGTTAAGAATAATTTAAAATACATTTATTTTATCTTATTTTATTATTATATATCTATACTAGATTTTTATAATCTTCTTTTATTAATGATATTTAAAGAGTTTAAGTCTTTTTATATGAGAGATACCATTCGATAATAATTTTTTTTTATTATTTCTAACTTGGTATTGGAACTTTCAGGCTATCTTTTGTTTAGCAGCATGGATGGGGTTTATAATCTTTCATTCTTTTTTTTTATTATCATTATCCAAATAATTTTTTGACCACATCAAAATATTTTATTTATAAATATGAGTTCAACGCCAACGACTCCACAACGATCGGACTCCACAAGGGCATTGACATGTTTGTAGGTTTACTTGCTCAAATTGTGGTTCAATTTTTGCTTCAAATTATACACCAAATTGATTCTTAAACTTTATTTAGCTCAATTCTCTTTTTGTGTATATATGCATCTTAATAATTTATATATCTGACCTATAAAATATATAAAATTTTCAAAAAACTTTGGGAGAGTCTTTTCACTAGGTATGGAATATATTTATCTTAATGGACTTACCTTCCGGTTTACTTACAAATAAAAAAAAGAGAATAAAAGTTTCTGAATTTTTTAAGTGTAGCATCTAATTTATATGAGTAAATAAAAACAAAAAAATAAAATCAAATCAAAAACTTACTTGCCATGTCAACGGATGATGGTTTGCAAGTTTCTCTTTGTTGTAATGTCAATTATGATGAATTAATTTTACATCAAATATTGAATAGATAGAGTCTAATATATATAGTGAAAAAGTCTCATATCCCATGAGCTTAAAATGTTGAGATAGTTTGGTATTCGGTCTACTATATTGATTTGATTCGACAATCTTTTGACTCGTCCAACAAGTGATATCGGAGCTTAAGGTTCGGAAATATATAAACTGTTAATATCGAAATTACCATAACGATACGACTAAATTGAGTGATATGTTAGTTTCTTAAAAAAAAATCAAAAAATGAGACAAAAATCCGTTAGTATAGATCATACGATAAAACTGATAGAGTAAAAGAATTCTTAATTAAAAATGTTAGAATTGATGTGGTCAAATCACACATGAAGGAAGATATTGTTATAATGTTAAGTGTGATAAATTAGTCCCACATCAGATATTTGATAGATAGAGTCCAATATATATAGTGAAAAATGTCAATATCCCATGAGTTAAAATTGTTGTGATGGTTTGGTATTTGGCCCACTATATTGATCCGATTCGATACTCTTTCGACTCACCCAAATTGATTCTTAAACTTTATTTAGCTCAATTCTCTTTTTGTGTATATATGCATCTTAATAATTTATATATCTGACCTATAAAATATATAAAATTTTCAAAAAACTTTGGGAGAGTCTTTTCACTAGGTATGGAATATATTTATCTTAATGGACTTACCTTCCGGTTTACTTACAAATAAAAAAAAGAGAATAAAAGTTTCTGAATTTTTTAAGTGTAGCATCTAATTTATATGAGTAAATAAAAACAAAAAAATCAAATCAAATCAAAAACTTACTTGCCATGTCAACGGATGATGGTTTGCAAGTTTCTCTTTGTTGTAATGTCAATTATGATGAATTAATTTTACATCAAATATTGAATAGATAGAGTCTAATATATATAGTGAAAAAGTCTCATATCCCATGAGCTTAAAATGTTGAGATAGTTTGGTATTCGGTCTACTATATTGATTTGATTCGACAATCTTTTGACTCGTCCAACAAGTGATATCGGAGCTTAAGGTTCGGAAATATATAAACTGTTAATATCGAAATTACCATAACGATACGACTAAATTGAGTGATATGTTAGTTTCTTAAAAAAAAATCAAAAAATGAAGCGAGGAGGCGGAGAGGGGGATGCGTTGTGCAGTAGAGATCATACTATAAACTGATATGTAAAAGAATTCTTAATTAAAAATGTTAGAATTGATGTGGTCAAAGCACACAATGAAAGGAAGATTTGTTTTATAGGTTAAGTTGATAAATTAAGTCCCACATAAGATATTTGGTAGATAGGTCCCAATATATATAGTGAAAAATGTCAATATCCCATGAGTTTAGATTGTTGTGATAGTTTGGTATTCGGCCCACTATATTGATTCGATTCGACACTCTTTCGACTCACCCAACACCTCTTTACCCCCCTTTTGGTATTTCAATGATCGAATTTAAGATGTGATGAAATGAAATGAAACTAAAATTCTAACTTAAGTGCATCAAATGTGAAACACAAATAAGAAAATGGAAAAAGAGTAAAAAATGGCCTATTTTATTTAAAAAATGATGTTGACAAAATGCCCAATTTTTTGATCAGAACTTTGTTAGTGAATAATAGTCTTAGCATAAATTTAGAATCCATTGTTAGTGCAAATAGTTGATTTTTATAAGTTGAGAAATCAGTTATTTAAGAGAAATTTTTGGTGCTAAATTTGGATGATTTTTTAGTTAATGACTGCACAAGGATTGAATGGTGAAAATTACATTGTATCATTAATCTAGACCGGAGAAATTTCAGATCAAGTGTTGGATAAATTTTGGTGAGATTTCAAAAAATTTAGATGAAAAAATATAGGTGAAAAAGATCTCCCACAATAAAATAAATAAAAAAACAAAAGAGAGGTGCAAGCTTGTTGGTGTCCCGACTTTTGAATTTTGAAAAATTTAAAAAATCAAAATTCCAAAGTTCTAGTGCATTTTAAATCATTTTTAGTAAGTTTTTAGCATGATTTCTCGTGAAATTTAGCGTATTTTCCTGATACACTTTGAAAAGTCTAAGATATTTGGCCAATGAGATCAGTTTGAAACTATGTATTTAAAGTCTAAAGAATCGAAACAGGGGTGCCTACAAGATTGCCCAAATTCTGATGTTAAGAAATTTAGATTCTATTTCTAAAGATCATTTTTAACTTGTGACTCTTAATTTCTACACAATTTGTCATTAAATGACATTCACGGATCTCTCTTCATCCATCACATAGCCCATTATGGTTATTCTTGATGGATCTAATTATGATTTGTGAGTTAGAATATATGTTGTTTTTTAAAAAATATGTCTTCTACGGCATATTTTGATAGGCAAAATTGGGAAATTTACTAAGCAAATTAATAAAATTGATGAACAATTTGCTAAGCATCGTGAAAATTGGAGGACAAAAAACGTCAAACATGATTTCGTAATACATGTACATAGACATTGATGATATAGTGAATTTTTGAATTGATTCGGTCAAAGTTTGATAAGTCATTCGAAATCAAATCTAAAAAAAATTCATTATGAAGCATTAATTATATTTCAGGAGATAATTATACCAATTTTTTAAAAAATCAGAGATACTATTCGTATAAAACACAATAAGAGCAATACTAATTTAAATTTCAGAAAAAACTACTGCGTCTCAATAATCCCCCTCCATCTCACAAGTGACGTAATATGACCAGTTCAGTGGATCCAATATCAAAAAATCTTTCGATTAAGTTTATCTCTATTAACAGGCATAAAATTAGAAATTCATAGATTTAATATTACTAAGAAAGTTTGGAAATTTATACAAATCCGTTATTCTATCTGTAACGATATGCATTAGTTTTAACAAAATTGCCGCTTTAATCGTACGCAGCAACAACTCGGGCAAACTATTCGTTGATATTTTTTGAATTGCAACATATTTGGGATCAAATTGTTCTGTGCGATCCAAAATGATATCGTAATGGATATGTTCAGTATTTATTATATACTTGGCGATTGTCATCTTTTGGTGAATTTTAGATATGAGTTTGAGTCTATTACTGTCTCTCTCGTTCATTATGGATTATATTATGTAAAAAAAACTTAAAAAATATAAACTATATTATTATATTATGTAAATAATAGTAAAAAATGAGCTCTGGAGGTTGAATCGAGTAAGCTCTCAATAAAATGTTAGTGTTGAACGTTAACACAAATATATTTTGAATACAGTTTGAGCTGTTCTGATTTCCTTCTGTTATCCTAAAAATTTTTGGATGAGACTACTCTTAGTGTTGTTTATATCATCAATTACGTTCCTTCTCTTAGCATTGGGAACATTTTTCCTGATTATTATTCTCTTGTTGTGCATATTTTCTTTTTCTTCAAAACTGAAACTCGAGCCGCATGCTCGATTATGTTGTTTCTCGGGGTATGACATCGAACAGAAAGGTTATCATCGTCGAGACCCTCTTTTCAATCATCTCGAGAGTTCTGATCACGCTTTCTTTTGATAGTAGTGAGCATAAAATATTTTCCGCTCTCCATTTCATGTCACTTCCTATTTTTACCATTCCTAAAGTCTCCTTATTTCCTAAAGTCTCGCGCCTGTTATGAGGCTAGTACTGATTATCTGTGGTAGAAAGCAATGGCAGAAGAACCTCAGGCTCTCACAAGTACTAATCTTTGGGAGTAAGTTGATTCACCTTCGAATAAGTCTGTGGTCGGATGTAAGTGGTTATACAAAAAAAAGACTCGTGCAGATGGTTCACTGCAGTGATACAAAACTAAACTAGTAGCTAAGAGATATACAGAAGAGTATAGTATTGATTATAAAGAAACCTTTGCTCCTTCAGCTCGTCTTAAAACTATTTGCAGTCTTACTGTTATTGTTGCCTGCAAATGTTTAAAATTGTTTTAAATATATATCAAGAATGCCTTTCTCAATGAAGATTTTTTTTAAGAGATATACACGCAACCTCCTCCTACTACGATTATCCACCTTATAAGGTCTGTCATCTTCGCAAAGCTCTATATGAACTTAAGCAAGCATCTCCCTCTCGGTCTATCAAATTCAGTTACGCTATTTGGTTTTCAATCCAATCCACATAATTATGCCTTGTTTATCAGAAAGACTTCTTAGGTTGCATTCTTCTTCTGCTGTATGTGGACGATATGATTATTACTAGTGGTACGTGTTAATGAGTTCATGTCTTTTCTCAATCAATAATTTGAAATGAAAGATATTGGTTCTCTTAATTTTTTTTTTTTGGGTCTTAAAGTTTCCTCTAGTTCTAATGCTGAAGCTGAATATTGCAGCCTTGCTGATACCACCTCCGAGCTCTTATAGCTACGCTGGTTGCTTCAAGTATGAGAATCGTGCATTCGTCTACTACAATATTTCATTGTGACTAGTGTTGTGCGTTCGGTTAAAACCGAACCGAACCGAACCAACCAAACCGAAATTTCCGAAATTTTCAAAACCAAAACCGAACCGAACCGAATAGTATAAAAACCGAACCGGAACTGAACCGAAATATTTCGGTTCGGTTCGGTTATAACCGAATTGCAAACCGAATTTTTACAGAACTATTTATAACCGGTTCGGTTCAGTATCATTTTCTCTTACATTTCCTCAACTCACTTTGAGAGAATACAGCAAGCTCAGTGTTTTTAAGGAGATCCTACAACAGTAGTTTTGAGTATGAGATGTTCCATATAGTTGGGCATAGATATTCTCCATTCAGTAGAGAGGAACTATCCTTGAGAGACACTTGTACACTTGTACAGAGCCATTGCAACAAAGAAGTGCCCTACTGCAGCTGAACTTTGATGAGGTGCAGTCTGATCAAAAGAAGAAAATGTCATCAGAGAAGAAATGGCATGAAATGGAAAAGGAAAAACGTTAATGAAGACTTCTTAGTAGAAATGTATACCATGAGAAATCAAACAAACCAGATGAGCAACATGTAAATGGATACAGTTAACAGCTGATTTAAGTGTCATGCTTTGGCTGATGCAGTGCAGTGGTATGAGAACAATGACAGGAAGACGTGATCAAGTTATAAATTCCATTGCAACTGAATGGAGTTCAAATACAGAGATCTAATTTGGTAGCAATACATCAGGAAAGCAAGCATATGTATTTTTGTCTATGGAGAAAAAAATAAATGTAGGATGTTCATCCACCAACATCATGATCTAAACACTTCTCCTTGATGTATCCTTTTCCTTTCATGCTTATCAAGTAGACATCTATTCATAGGAAGTGTCGAACATTTCAAGAAAAGCTGGATATGAAGTTGTATAGTTTCTAAATGAATAGAAAAAGAAACACTCGTGATCTCAAAGATTCTTCAACTTGATTGATTTGCAACTAAAATTAGCTCACCTAAATCATCTAAAACAAAATAAAATAACTGATGCAAACAACTCACCTGATTCCTAATGCAGATAGTTCTTCAGAAGGCTAACACTTGGTTTTGGATACAAAAGATGTTAATCATACCTCACAATCATGTCAGGGAAATAGCCTCTAGCAGTGTGCCTGAGAAAGCTCCAAAAGCTGATCACTGATACAAAATTTTGAGGGTTGTCCTAACCCAAAGGGTGGCTCATCACACCTAGATTTTGATGCTGTCAACTAGATCATGCACCAAATAATAGAGAAACAAATTAAGCCAAACTGTATAAATACTTGTCTGCAAAAGTAACTTCATCTCATGAGTGCGCATCTTGGGATAGTTCAGTAGCAACCTCCAATCCAATTCTGCTACTCTTCATTGGGTAGTAAGTCACCATCATTTGATTGACCATCTTTTATATCTCAAAGAATAGCTTCATTTGTTTTGTTGGTTGGACATTCTACTTGACTCTCCTTCAGACATTCTAGCAGGAGGCACTGTTGAACAGGAGGCAAGGAATCAAAATCGAACACTAACATCAAAGGAAGCAAGACTGAAGCTTACAAAAGAAATAATGGTGCAATCAACATTACCACTTTATGGCTGAACTAGTTCTGCCAGACACCTGGCCCCCACCAAATATGATCCTGGATTTGAGTAGAACAAAGAAATACTATATGCAAATAGGAAGATGTATTTGTAATAGTCCAGCAGCAACCATGAAATCGAAAGTTGCATTATTAGGCAAGTGAATCATAGCACATGTGAGAGCCAATAATGTTGTAGTCCCGTGTACAGAAGTAACAGAACAGAAGCCAGAACCAGAAGTTCCAACTTCCAAGCAGCATAACATTACTAGGGTGAAGCCAAAGAAGGAGACAATCGTCCAATCAGTCACTTGCCCACATGCGAGCATAGCATATGGAGCCAATGATTCAACATCTTCATCGCCTCAAACAGCTTATGAAAAATTCAACAAATATCATTAAAAAAACCATAAAATAATTCCAAGAGGGTCATACCATCATATTCGCCTTATACCGTCATACCCAGCATCCCTCTCTGGCTCTCCCTGTGAGCGAATGGTAGGTAGTGGTTGCCTTCACAGGCCATCCAAACAACCATGCCATTGCTACAAGCCTACAAAGTGAAGAGGACGAAGCCAGAGTAGGGGACCATTGGAACACCTCCGCATCAAAACACCAAAGACAAAAAAAACCTCAAATAAAAGCAAAAATTCAAGAGGCTCAGATGGCTTTGATGCATCATCAAAAACGAAGATGTCTCCCCTCAGGCATCAACCTGCTCGGCTGCTCCTACAAAATAATAGTTGGATACATACCTGTCCCTCGATAGTTGGATCATACTATTGAACCTAAAAAACATAGTAAAATATCATCACAGTAAAAGCAATTAAGAAAATATCATGTAAGTAGGTAACTGGGTAATGAACTAATGACAGTAAGATCATAACTTCACATATGCACTGATGCTGTGATGCACATGAATGATAAGGATATATAAAAATGAATCTGCAAGAGATGACCATAGAAAGTTAGAAACATGAACAGAAATGCAAAAAAAATAAGTAAGCATATTCAAACCTTAAGATGACTTCTCAAAATTCAATGGTTGTGACATCCAATTTTATCTTTATCAACTCTGAAATAAAAAAACCATTCAATGATTATTTGATCATAATAAAAAAAATATACAATGCAATAATAAAAATATTAGCAATGTAAATCTTACCCTCTTGAATCTTTTCAAGTTCTTCCAAACTTTCCTCAACATTGATTTCTGTTTTTGAATTTTTAATTCAATCTTGAGTGCAAATGAGAGCTTGTACTAGTGTAGGAGTCAAAGAGCTATGAAAACAATCAAGTATGCGTCCTCCTGTGCTAAAAGCTGATTCAGAGGCCACTGTAGAGATAGGTATAACTAACATATCACGAGCCATATGTGACAGAATAGGAAATATGCTGCTATTCACTTTCCAGAAGCCCAGAACATCAAAGTTTGGCTCATTTTTTTCAAGATCCTCTGATAAATACTTGTCTAACTCAGACTTCATTTCATCACCCATGAAACTTTTTCTATGCTTAGCAAATAGACTGCTTAAGATGTATTTACCTGATTGCTTTCACATACTTGATCCTTCACCAGATGGCATTCCTCCCGACTGTAGTCGCATTCTGTACTCTTTAAACAAATTATATACAACTTTATGCAACTTTCTCCTCATCATAACATCTCTTTCACCTTCATACATTTTTTCAACTCCAAACTCAATATATTCTAACTTGCGTCTTACATCAAAGACAACAGGAACAAAGAGAAGCATATTAATCTTCTCTGGCTCACCCCAATACTTGTCATATTTGTCTTTCATCACAGCAGCCATATCTTAGATTTTTGTATCACCGCTGACTTTCCACAGATTCAAAAGAAGGTTAACTTGACAAATTTCATCAAAAAATAAATTATTTGTAACATACATAAAGCCAGAAACTCTAAGAGTCAACTCATAGAAATGCTCTAATAATATAATAAGTCGCCTAATATTCTGCCAGTCAAAAGATAGAGGAGTTCCATCTTCATCATTAAGCTTATGACAGAAATTGCTATCTTCATCTTCAAATATTTCAAAAGCCTGCTCAAAAGTTTGAGCTGCTTCAAGCATCATATAGGTGGAATTTCACCTTGTGGATACATCCAAACAAATACATTTTCTGCTTTCAATTTTTTCAATTTCCACACATTCTTTGAACCTTTGTTATCTTGCTGGAGAATATCTCACATATTTAGCAGCAGATCTAACCCGAGCAATGAAATCTGTCATCTCTTTCAAATCATCTTTCACCACAAGATTAATGATATGTGCTATGCAATGCATATGAATATATTTTCCTTGTGCCAAACAAGTGCCCCAATTCAAAAATTTTTTCTTCAAATAGGAAATAGCAGTATCATTTGAAGAGGCATTATCAACAGTAACAGTCAAAACATTATCAATTCCCCATTTAGAGATGCATTTTTCAATTATTTTTCCTATAACTTCACCCTTATGACTTGTAATTTTGCAAAAATTCAAAAGCTTTTTCTTCAAGTTTCAATCAATATCAATATAATGTGTTGTGATACACATATAGTTTATGTTTTGAATTGAGGTCCAAGTATCAGTGGTCAAACAAACTCTCTGTTTGGACTCTCTGAAATAGTGTTTCACCTTTACCTTTTCATCATGGTAGAGTTGAAAACAATCTCTAGTTATAGTCCAATGTGAAGGCATTCAAAATCTAGGACAAGCTTGAGACATAAAGTATTGAAAGCCTTCATGTTGCACAAAACTAAAAGGCAGTTCATCTACAACAATCATGTGTGATAGTGTTTTTCTAATTTTTTCTTGATCAAACTTCCAGCTAGTTAGCACAGACTCATTTGCTACTTCTTTCTGAATAGATTGCATAGCAAGTTGTGTTTGATGTGTATCAACATTATATGGATATTGCTTGCATTGATTCATGTGATGTCTAAGAGAAGAAGTACCATTTTTTTTGAATCACAAAAGAATTCATTACCACAGTAGTTGCATCTGGCTTTGGTTGACTTGCCCGAGTATGTGAACTTTGTGTAATGCTCCCATACAGCTGATCGTGTTGTCATTCTTTTTCTCGGCATTGGAGGCTTTGTGCTGCACGTAGATGCATTGCTCTCATTTGAAACTTCGATAGCCATAGGCCTAAAACTTTCCTGCGAGGCAGAAATTGGCATTGGACTTGGAATAACTGGATTTGTGCTTGAAAGCTGCTGACTGTCATCCACGTTCAACATCTATCAATAGAAAAATACAGAATTACAGATTAAATCGTATGAAATCAAAAAACCTTAATTTAATTTCACAAAATTCAACCCTAACCTTGCAATTTGATCCCGATGATGCCGTTGTAGAAAATGAGATATTGAAGCTCAGAGCCTCGAAGGCTAGTCACAAAGAGATATTAAGGCGTCGGGAGTCAGAGCCTCAAAGGAGGATGAGGGTCCGGGGGTGGACGAAAGCGATGCCACCGGAGATGAAGGAGAAGAAAAATCGGGAGTTCGGAACTGAGGATTTACTAATCTAACAATAAAATCAGATAAAATCAAAAAACCCTAATTTAATTTCACAAAAAATCAACCCTAAATTTCATAATTTCCAAAATACTCTCAACTTGCAGCTTAATCTGTTGTAGAAAAATGAGATATTGAAGCTCAGAGCGCGACCAGAGAGATATTGAGGGGTTGGGACTGAGAGTCAGAGCCTCAGAGGAGAGGAGGAGGGGGGTGGTCTGGGGGTGGACCGTGGACGAAAGGATTAACAATAAAATCGTATGAAATCAAAAAATCCTAATTTAATTTCACAAAAAATCAACCCTAAATACCCTCACCTTGCAGCTTAATCCGTCGTAGAAAAATGAGAGATTGAAACTCAGAGCGTCGACCAGAGAGAGGCGTCGGGACTCAGAGCCTCAGAGGAGGAGGGGGGGCCGGGGGTGGACGAAAGCTGCAGGGATGAAGGCGCAACACCGTAGGTCCGCAGCGGCGAGAGCCAGAGCGGCGAGCGCCGAGTCGCCGACAGCGAGAGGGATTAGGGTTAGGGCTGAAGCGAGAGGCGAGAGCGAGAGCGGCGAACCGCTCTGAGAAAACGCAGCTTATATAGGCCATCTAGGGTTCCGGGTTCGGCCCAGCTATTTGAGCCGATTAGCCCAAAACCGAAACCTAACCGTAGTATATAGGTATATATATAATTCGGTTCGGTTCGGTTTTTACGATTTTCGAAAATCAGAAACCGAACCGAGAACCGAATAACCCGAACTGAATTGGTTATTCGGTTTCGATCGGTCGGTTAATTCGATTTTGACCGAATAATACACAACCCTAATTATGACAATAGGACTGCGATGTAAATTGCTCACAATAATCTGTTTCATGAGCGCATTAAGCATATTAAAAATGACTGTTATGTTATTCGTTATCAGGTATCTCGGTGCATCATTCGACTAATTTCAACCTCCTCTACTCATAAGATTGTTAATGTATTTATGAAGCCTCGTTAGTCTCACCACTTTCGTAATCTGGTTTGCAAACTCCATATGCCAGAGTTTCTATCACTTCGAGTTTGAGGGAAGATGTTAAGAATAATTCAAAATATTTTTTTTATCTTATTTTATTGTTATTTGTTCATATAAAATTTTTATTCTCTAATCAAAATCTCGAATTCGTTTGTACGAGACATATTACTTAATCATAGAGAATTCTCTTTGTTTATTATTTCTAGCATGTTTTTTTTATTTTCATGAATTTAGAAGTGTGGGCAAATCATTCTCTGTACTTTGTAGGTTCAATGATCCCCAAGCTCCTGCACGGCTATTATACCAAAAATCCAGAAATATAAAAAAAACTGACAATAGAAAATAAAACAATAAAAATATTTTTTAAAAATTATTATTAAAAAAATGTGGCATACGTGGGCACGTCTCGATGCGATCACCGATCTTATTTTTGCAATCCGAGAAAACAATCGCCATTTGGGTTGTACTCTGTTCTTATATTTACTTCCCCAACTTAAATGACTTCTTCCTGAACTTACGGCCTGTCCTACACGATTTCCTCTGTAAGACGATATCCTATCCGTTTATCATGTTCGGTACTCGGATCTCGAGACAGACTTTCAAATCCAGCGTCTTCGTCTTTTTCGTCCTCTTCTCCCTTCATTTCAGTTTCTTCTGCTCCTTCTTCTCTCTCTCCGTCTTCTCCCTTTGATTTCTAAATCTCTTTCCCAACTCTTCACGCTTCTCCCTCGTCTTCACTTCCTGCTCTGCAACACCAAGTAACTCCATCAACAAGAGCTCAAGTTCCCAAAACCCTTCCACCTCCTCTTCCCTCTACATATATGGCTTCATGCTCCATCTCCCTGCTACATTCCCCAGTGCGCCTCGAAAGCCAGCACCTTTTGCCCATAAAATTGCCACAACGCAGGGGAGGAGGAAGGAGCAGAGCATCATCGGGACGCAACACGCATGGCAAAACCCACCTGGGTACGCGGCCCCATCGTCGTAGGCGCCGGACCCTCCGGCCTAGCGGTCGCCGCCTGTCTCTCCGACCTCGGCGTTCCTTGTCTCGTCCTGGAGAAAGCTGACTGCGTCGCATCTCTCTGGCAGAACAGAACCTACGACCGGCTCCGCCTCCACCTACCCAAGCAGTTCTGCGAGCTCCCGCTCATGGGGTTCCCCAATGGCTTCCCCAAGTACCCGTCCAAGCACCAGTTCATCGCCTACATGGAGCAATACGCTTCACATTTCGGCATTAAGCCTCGTTTCGGAGCGGAAGTCCGAAGCGCGGCGTATGACACTGCGCTCGAAGGATGGAGAGTGTGGGTTGCGGAGGAAGAGTTTGTGTGCCGGTGGCTGGTGGTGGCCACCGGCGAGAACGCCGAGCCGGTGGTGCCGGAGATACAAGGGATGGAGAGGTTTTCCGGCCGCGTTGTCCACACGTGCGGGTACAAGTCCGGCGCTGACTTCAAGGGTCAGAAGGTTCTCGTCGTCGGCTGCGGGAACTCTGGCATGGAGGTCAGCCTGGACCTTTGCAGACACAATGCGAGGCCATTCATGGTGGTCAGAAACTCTGTAAGCATGCAAATCGAACACGACGCTTCCTCCTCTCTACTTCCTTCGATGTTTGATCGCTAATTTCTCATTATTTATTTCTTTTTAGGTGCATGTTTTGCCTAGAGAGATGTTTGGGTTCTCCACGTTCGGTGTGGCAATGGCTCTGCTAAAATGGTTGCCGCTCAGGCTGGTGGACAGGTTACTCCTGGCAATGGCAAAGCTCGTATTGGGCGACACTGACAGCCTCGGCCTTCGCCGGCCGAAGACTGGTCCTATCGAACTCAAGAACCTCACAGGGAAAACACCGGTCCTCGACGTCGGCGCCCTCTCACACATCAAAAATGGACACATCCAGGTACATTTCCTAGTCCTACTTTTCTTTATTGAATTTCACATTAACGTTTGAGTTTGCGTGCGATTGAGAGTGAAGGTGAGGGGAGCAGTGAAGGAGATAAGGAAAACAGGGGCGAGGTTCGCCGATGGAAGAGAAGAAGAGTTCAACGCCATTGTGCTGGCCACCGGGTACAAGAGCAACGTGCCGTCCTGGCTCAAGGTACCACCAATCCGTGACTCGCTGCTTATTGTTTCCTCTTACTTGTTTGCTTCGTTCCGCTCTTCCTTCCACCCTAAACAATGGCCTCGCATGCTCTGCTGGGCTGCAGAGGAACAATTCCAATTGCAGTAAAAGTGACAACGCATGTTGGACTTGCAGGGAGACGATTTCTTCACCAAAGAGGGAATGACGAGGAAGAAGGGGTGGAAGGGGTCCAATGGCTTGTACTACGTAGGCTTCACGAGGCATGGGCTCCTCGGCACTGCCTCTGACGCCATTAACGTTGCATGCGACGTTCACCGCCACTGGACCAAGCTCAGCTGAAGGTTTTGAGCAAAGTCAAGTTTTTTTTTTTAATTGTATAATTATCGTATAAATGTGGAGCATATGACTGGCCAATCAAGAGGGCCTTGTGCTTCTCTGTACATGTATCCAATTTTGCATGAGGTCTTCTATAATATAAATCCGGTGGAATGACACTTTATTAGAATCTCTTTATAGCTTGTACTGGTGGCACTGCAGCTCGGGAATCAGTCCACGGGGCACGGGCAGTGGCGACGTGACCGGCGCGGCAGATGGCGTGTGTGCGTGCCGTGTGCGTCTGCATGCATGCAGGGCGGCAGTAAAAGCTGGAGGGTAAAAGTAGTGAGATGAGGTTTGATTCTTGAGGCTGTGAGGTAGAGTAAGTTGCCAATCATTAAAAGTGAGTGGGAGTGGCAGCGCGCGGCTCCAGGAAAAGGCATTGGGACTGGCGATCCAGGCATTGCTCTCTCTCTCTCTCTTTCTCTGACTCTCGCTCGCTCGCTCGCTCGCTGGAGATCTCATTCGGTGCTTGGGGTGGCATTCTGCGTTGCCATTCTGCTTCAGTTTTGTCTGTGACTTGCAAAACAGTGACGAAGGATTAATCTATCCTGTGCCGATTTCAGCTGTTTGTTTTGTTAGGCACGGCGGACATGCTGCCACGATGCTATGAGCCATTGTCCTTTTTCACGACACAGAAGCTCAAACCGAAGTGGCATTTTCAAACAAATTTTTGAAGTAAAAAATGTAGATAGGTTGTGTACACGTCCAGACCAGTGTCAGTAGACTAGGCGTGGACAGAGCGAAAACAAAGAGCCCAATAAGAACTAGTTTCCAGCCCATGAAATGGAGGACTGTGGGCCAGCAGCCCGTATACCAAAGCCATTTCGGCTTCGCACGAGCTTTTCGCAATCCCAACAGGGCATCAGCACTTGCGTACGTCAACATGGTCTCGGACCACATCGTAGACCTATTTTCGATCTCGACCGTCCAGAGCCCCACCGCCGCGCGATCCTAAGAAAAAATCGAATCATCCCGACCGTCCAGGCCAACTCATCATCATTCCTACCTCTGCTGCTGAGGACGACATCATGTTCGTACCTTTTATTGCTGGATCACGTGACTCTGTCTGATGGATTCTCGATTTTTCCCTTCCCCTTCTTAATCCCCCTGTTATTCTCTATGCTGGAGGGCTTTTACGGAATTTCACAACCGACGCTAACCTCAAATTTTTTTGGGGCGCACTGACATTTTGACTGTGACTCGACGAACAATGGCTCGCAAAAGTACTCTGGACGAAATGACCAAACTACCCTCCTAGTTTCCCGAATACCAGTGCCGGATGAAATCTATGCCGTCCGATTACTGGATGAAATCTAGGTGGTTCATCTGTAATCCGACGGTTGCCAATTGAGGTTAGTTTAGTCATTTTGTAGAACAAAGCTGACGGCTCTGGCATCGAAAAATTTAATGACCATAATGGCCTCGTTAATGCGGAGCGATAAAAAAGCTGAGTAGCCTGAGTGAGAAACTGATAAAGGAGGGGCAACTCAGTAAATTCGCTCCCCTACTCGACCCGGTCGGTTCCCTCCATTCTCTGATCCGCGGCGTATTAACAATGGACTGTGCCAGTCCCATACACCAAACGAAATCGCTGTACTGGCCCGATATCGGCCGTACGATCGGGGAGAACCCTCAAAATCCTGTCGATCGGAGCGGTCAAATCGGTGGGCCCTATGCCATCGACGCGCGGCAAAACCAGCCGCTCGATACTCGGCCGCTTCCCGGGACCGGTGGATAAAGACAGATTTTTTCGATCCGACGGCTGAGATCGCCCCGGATCACATCATGGCTTCCGTGTACAGAGACGCACACTGCGCCCCTTGGATGCCCGAAGACTAGTCTGAGAGAATGTTAGGAAAATTCCTTCACGCACCTGTTTCTTGACTCTAAACAAGAACTTCAAAATAATGACCTATAGAAATGCCACGTAGGACGATGCCCACAGCCTAGGGCTGCGATTTGGGTCGGTTTTATTTATATGGGCTTTACCGGAAAAGAATAGGCTGTCTTCCTCGCGAGCCGAGTAAAATTGTATACTCGGGCCCTTTCCCTTTCTAATATTTCTTCTGTTTCTGGCTGCTGCTGCTCTTCTTCTTCTCTCCTCCTTCGCTTTATCGTGGATTTGGCGCTGCCGCGCTGAGGGTTTGGGAGGGGTTCTGGGTGGGAATCGAGCTGAGGCTTTCGTTTGGGCGGTGGATTTGAATCGCGGGGGAGAGTGGGGATTGCTTGAGGCGCCGCAGAGGTTGGTGGGGCGGGGAGGGGTTTGGGCGGCGGATTGGTGGAAATCATGTCGCAGACCAACTGGGAAGCTGATAAAATGTGAGCTTTTCTGTCTTTCGGTGGTATTTCTTGTAGGTTTTCTGTTGCCGATGCTTGGGCTTGTGGGGTTGTTTGTTTTCGTTGTGGATTTAACCTGGTCTTTTGGTGGGTTTTGGTGTGGAATTGGTTTTGGTTGCTTTTACGTTCTAAAGAGCTTTTCTTTATGTGAAAGCTTATCTGGTGGGGGTTTTTGCCTGCTATTTGGTCGTTGTTGAGGGTTTTATCGTAAGCTGCATCTTCCTGGACTCGCGTATTGTTTCCATTTTCGACTTCTTTGTTTTTGTTCCATCTTTTTGGCGTTGTAGTTAATGTTCTTGTTGAAGCGCTTTCTTTTGTTGTTTTTCTTATATTATGTGGGTTTTGGAGCATTTTTGCGGTATTTTTTTTCGTCCCCATGGTTTCATTGATGCCTTGCTACTGAAAATTTTCATTTTGTTGATTCTTGAAACCTGTACTTGAGGCGCGGTAGGTTTTTGTCACAAAAGAAAGAAAAACCTTTGTCCTATTTTTTCACGTATTTTCTTGATCTTTTTTTTTTTTTTTTGCTTGATTTGTGATACCAAAGCTTTTGCTTTTGTGGCACAGGCTTGATGTGTATATATACGACTATTTCGTGAAGAGGAATCTGCAGGCAACTGCGAAGGCATTTCAGGCTGAAGGAAAGGTCTCGTCGGACCCCGTTGGTGAGTGGGGAACATATGCTAGGGCTTGTTTTCAGCGTTTTTCTAGTTGTTAGCTATGCCTAATGGTGTTTTTCATGGTTTTTCAGCTATTGACGCTCCTGGTGGTTTTCTGTTTGAGTGGTGGTCGGTCTTTTGGGATATCTTCATTGCAAGGACTAATGAAAAACACTCTGATGTTGCTGCGTCATATATTGAGGCAAGTTGTAAATCTTGTTCTTTTTATTAAGATCTAACAAGCTAAGATTGGGTTTTGCAGCCGCCGCTTAAATGTAGATTCTTTTTCTGTTAGGTTTTAGTTTGATCATTTTTCTACTGGTTCACAATATCTCTTTTATGTGATTATTTCCTGTTTGTTCTTCATTCCAAAATTCTGGATACCTTTCCCTGATCATTTTGCTTTGTTAAAGAAATTTTTAGGCATCAAATGAGGCTAACAATAGGGTCAAGGTAGCTACTACCAATAAAATAGGGTTATGGGAGTCGAATAAGCTCACAATTTTGAGATGCTCTGCTGCATCAGTTTAATTCTTCTGTTAAATTGAGTTAACTGTCATCATCTTCTTCTACATCGCTGTGCTTTAATCATTAGTTTATAAAAATATTGATGCCATGCCTCCTTAAATGTTTATGTATTGAGTAGGCTATGCCTAGTCCAACTTGTAGATTCTATAGAGAATTACAGGGCCTTAGTCATAAGATTTGTAACTGTCTGCTTTCCAGACTCAACTAATTAAAGCCCGGGAGCAGCAACAGCAGCAGCTACAACAACAGCCTCAACAGCAGCAGCAGCAGCAGCAGCAGCAGCAGCAGCAGCAGCAGCAGCAGCAGCAGCAGCAGCAGCAGCAACAGCAGCAGCAACATCAACTTCAAATGCAACAACTACTGTTTCAGAGGCATACGCAACAACAGCAGCAGCAGCAGCAGCAGCAGCATCAACAGCAACAACAGCAGCAGCAACAACAACAGCAGCAGCAACAGCAACAGCAGCGTCGGGATGGAGGACATATACTAAATGGTGCAGCAAATGGGCTTGTTGGTGGTGATCCTCTGATGCGGCAAAGTTCTGGTGCTGCCAATGCCTTGGCAACAAAGATGTATGAGGAACGATTAAAATTACCTCTACAAAGGGATTCTTTGGATGAGGCATCCATGAAGGTATTCTGAGCATTATGCAAAGCAGGCTCTGTCTTTTGTTATGTTGAAGTTGTAGTCATTCATTCCCTTTTGAAACTCTATATTACAGCAAAGATTTGGAGAAAATGTGAGCCAGCTTTTAGATTCAAATCATGCCTCTATGCTGAAGTCACCTGCAACACCTGGACAATCATCGGGGTATACTTGCTTCATTGCTTTTTAATCTGCATATGAGTTTGGAAACCTGCGCCCTACCAGGGCATCTCTCACAAGTCAAAATTCATAATATAATATCAGTGTCTCTTAAAAAATTGTGTTATTGTGCTGTGTCAGGCAAGTTTTGCATGGTTCTGTGGGTGGCATCCCTGGGACCTTACAGCAAGTCCAGGCTAGGAACCAGCAACTTCCTGGATCAACACCGGTAAGTCTTTCTTGGTGGGTACAATAGCATTTATCCTGTCTTTAGTGGTCTGACTGGATTTCTGTGACAGGATATCAAGCCTGAGCTGAATCCAGTACTGAACTCGAGGGCTGCAGTTCCCGAGGGTTCATTGATTGGTCTTCCAGGTTATTCTTTATGATTTGATATTGTTGAGTTTTGCTTTATCTATCTTGCTTTCTACTTTTTTTTTTCTTTTTGATCTGGACTTCAACCAGCATATTAAAGTGAAACATGCCTACAAAATTCTCAATATGTCATTGCCCCTATCTATAAGATAGCACAAGTGATCCCGAGACAGCAAACATTTGAACTTCTTAACTATGCAGACTTAACTACACAAACTGCATAGATTTTTTCTTTAAAAAGGAAGGGCCTGCTTGGTTTGTGAGCAGCAAATGGGCCCTATGGCATCATCTTTTTTATTTGTCAACCCTTCTTTGCTTGCCCAGTCTGTAATCTGCTTGCAGTGGTTAAGGTTCTTCTGGGTAGATTTCATTGGAGCACATTTAAGGAACTAATCTGCAGTAGTTTCTTGTCATTTGGAGATTCTCGCAGAAATCAAATCCTCCTTTGCACATTTTGGAATGTTCTAATTAATTCAAAGATGATACACTTATATATGTGGTACAGTTACTATGTTTTGTTCCTTTTTTGTCAGTAAATTTCATCCCTGACATTTTCTCTATAAACCGCACAGAAGGGGGTGCTAGATTACAATTCCTGTTGATGTAATTTAAAATTGAGGCATGATATGTTGTTGAATGGTGTGTTATTCTGCTCTGTAAATTGATATGCTGCACTGCTTGTAGGATCAAATCAAGCTGGAAACAACTTGACTTTGAAGGGATGGCCTCTCACAGTATGATTTTATCTCTATGATGTAACTCTATTCCATCTGCTGGGTTATGGTTAATAATAATATGATAAAGTGTTGAGTGTTTTTTTCTAAGTGCTGAGTTCAATTGCCTTGTCTTACTTAGTGTTCATCTCCATGAATATTGGAAGTTTTGAACTCTTGTGCATATTTAAATCTAGGTTCATCTCAAAGATGAACACATAGACAGCTGATTATCTACATCAATCTTTTTTTCTGGTATTGTCAAAAATTTTAGTCGGAATCAAGCTGAATATTGAATTATTTTTTACCAATCATTAACTAGCATTGACATATTATTTCCATTGACATTTTTATGTCCACTATATCCCATTGCTTCACGCACGTATGCATTGTCTATCAATCTGTACCAGGCCATTTCTAAAATGCTTGTTGTTATAATTTAGTTATCTTCAAAGTTAATTAATGTATTGTTCTAAGTGACATGCTGGTTCTGAGTAAATCAATTTCTCCCACTTTTTTAGGGGTTGGAACAACTTCGATCGGGAATTCTACAACAACCAAAGTCATTCATGCAATCCCCACAGTCTTTTCATCAGCTGCAGTTTCTGAGTCCACAACAACAACAGTTGCTTCTTCAGGCACAAAATTTGTCCTCTCCGTCTGCTGGTGACATTGACAGCAGACGGCTAAGGATGTTTTTGAGCAACAGGAATATGGTTCTTGGAAAAGATGGGCAGTCAAATCTTGTTGGTGATGTGATTCCAAATGTTGGTTCTCCGATGCAAACTGCTAATCCTCGAACTGATACTGATTTGTTGATTAAGGTATGCCGATCTTGATGGTCCATTCCATTATTTTCTTCTACTAAGTCCACTATTTATGGTTATATTTACTGCTATCTCCCTCTCTCCCTTGCTGCACTTATTTCCCCCTGGTTATCCCTTCACGATTTGTTTATAGGTGTCATATAATATAGGTGACATTCTTCAGTTATGTTCTAAGCTATGATTCCTCACCTTCATGATCAACACTAGCTAATTTGCAAGAGTTGTTTATTATCACTATTATCATTCTAATATTGTTGTTTACTCAGTACTATGAAATTTAATCTTTCTTGAGCTGGAAGTTACCACAACTCACTGTGTTGCTTAAATTGATTGTGACTGTTGAAATTTTTGGATTTAGTGACTCTTCGTACTGTGAACTCGAATTTTATTTAACCATGTTATACAAAGTGTTTTTTTCTCTCTCCAAAACTGCAGCAACAGACTTTACCTGTTGATTTGTTGGTTTCACTCATTGGGATAATTATGGTTGGTTTTATTTTTGTGTTGATCATGAATTTTTTTTCAGTGCGATTTTGTGTTCATTTCCTGTACTTGGCAACAAATTTATCATTGCCTTTTATGCTCCATGATCAGCAATTATTTGTTGTTGGGTTACTGCTTGCATGTGTCCATCCAATGCCTTCTACTTATATCTTAATTATTTGTAGTAGAAAATAGCACAGCTACAGCAGCAGCAGCAGCAACAACAACAAAGCAGCTGCCAGCAGCAACAGCTTCAACAACATGCTATTTCAAGTCAACACTCGCAGAGTTCAAGTCACCATCTTTATCAGCAAGATAAAATGGGAACTGGGAGCTTGACAGTTGATGGGAGCATGTCAAACTCATTCCGAGGAACTGATCAGGTTTTTCTTCCTTTTTGTTATATTATATATAGATCAAGAAAGCACACCATCCTCCAATAAAAAAAAGAAAGCACTCCTTCCAGCCAGATTTTTGTCAGTAACTTCTTGCATTTTAGCAATTTTTTTCAATTTCTGTAGCTGAATCTTTTTTTATTTCAACAAGCTTATTGATTCTGTAGATGAATTTGGTTTGTCAATGATATTAATGCTTATCTATAATTGCTAGTAATGGTGCTTTTGTATGTGGTATAAGTTATAAGTACTGCTGCCAAGGAGTCCATATCTGCTCTGATGGGAATTTATATGCTTTTTTGGTTAAAGTGGGTCTTGTCTTTCACCTGATCTTTTGATCATTTACTATTATGTTACGACTTCTTGAAGCAAATGAGTTAGTCCAGTTCTCAAAACCTTTGTTGCAGATGCAGTTGTGCAGGTTCATTTTCTAGGTTCTCATCTGGTATATTTTTTCATTTGACCTAAAAAAGCAATGATTTATTGATGATAGTTTACCAGTTCACATCATCCCCTGATGATTATGGTCAGACATTAGAGTTCATTTTCAGGGGTTAGTCAAATGAGTTCATTTGTTCACATGGATTCGATGCTGTGCTTCTGTTGATACTTTTATGGTCGCATTTCAGTAGTTAAGCATTTATTCTGTGCTTTCATAGGCTTCTAAAGTTCAAAGTGCCCGCAAGCGGAAGCAGCCAGTGTCATCCTCAGGTCCTGCCAATAGTTCAGGAACTGGAAATACAGCTGGGCCCTCACCAAGCTCAGCACCCTCAACACCTTCAACTCACACACCTGGGGATGTGATTTCCATGCCTTCACTGCAACACAATGGCAACTCTTCGAAGCCATTAATTGTGTTTGGCTCTGAAGGCGCTGGAACTCTAACATCTCCATCAAACCAGTTGGTGAGTATGCAACCAAGAGGTTCCACACTCCTTCCTGGAAGGACAGTAATAAATATTAGGGAATTAGTGGTGATTTTTTAATGGTAAAAGCTCCATTTTGGCTATGGTATGGTAAAGATATTCAATTGCAGGCTGACATGGATCGTTTTGTGGAGGATGGTTCTTTGGATGATAATGTCGAGTCATTTTTGTCTCATGATGATACAGATCCAAGGGATGCAGTAGGACGCTGTATGGATGTCACCAAAGGTGTGGTTTGATTCTAACCTACTTGTTATTATTGATAAAAAGTTAATAATGTAAGGAATTCTAATTCTTCTGAAAATCACAAGGTTTTAATTTCTTTGTTCTGTTCTAAAGATGTTTGTATTTAGCTGGGTTTTCTGCTTTGCTTTTCCAGGATTTACATTTAGAGAGATTGGCTCTATACGGGCTAGTACAAATAAGGTCGCATGTTGCCACTTTTCATCAGATGGAAAACTATTGGCTACGGGTGGCCATGATAAAAAGGTTAGAGTTATACTGAGGTGTCCCTCTTAGCACTCTTTGAGTTCCTGATTTGGATGTGGATTCTTGGAAATGTTGCATTTTCATTGTTTTTTATGGTTGATCTGATCATGCAGGCTGTTTTATGGAATGTCGATAGTCTAAAGCTAAAATTTTCATTGGAAGAACACTCTTCCCTGATCACTGATGTTCGGTTTAGCCCAAGCATGCCGCATCTGGCCACATCTTCTTTTGACAAAACTGTCAGAGTTTGGGATGCTGATAATGTGAGTGATGCATTCTGTTTATCTTTAATCTATTTAGCTTTTGGACAATGTTATGTTGCTCTTTAAAACATCAAAGTTAGACAACTTCATATGTGTCCCAATGCTTGGATAATTGTTTCATCGAGTTCGTATTTAGTGTTTTAGTTGCATTGATGTTAGACCCTTCTGAAATGCTAACAAAATATGGCTTGTTAATGAAGCACTTGAAATAGGACAAAATGAGATCCATGCCAAGTTTCTGTTCACCATATGGCAGTCATGACTCTCCATTGCTCTGTTTTATGCTAAAGGATTTGTTGACCATTTTAGTCTAGGTGATTTTGGTTACTAGTTACTATTAGTTCAACTGATGCACCTATCTGTCTTCAATATTTTTAATTAATGATTTAACCATTTAAGCTACAGAATCCTTTCAGTAGCTCTGGTGTTCTTTTCAATGTATTCAATGATGCTTTCTGTAATATATTAAGAATGTTGATATGTTTGATTCACTTTAATTAAATCATCAATTTGCTGCAATACCTCTTAATAGTAATTCCTAAAAAACTCCTCATGACATGATGGCAATAGAAACTGACATGTTATGGCTAGGTAACATTTTACATATTTTTTTTCCCCTCGTGTTCAGCATGTCATTACTAATTTTCTCCTGGGAAACGGGCTTAGTGTTCTGAGTTGCTGCTTAAATAATTTGGTTCTGTATGCAGCCACGATACACCCTCCGTACTTTCACGGGTCATTCTTCGTCTGTTATGTCTTTGGACTTCCACCCAATCAAGGAAGATTTTATTTGCTCTTGTGATGGAGATGGTGAAATACGCTACTGGAGCATAAAGAATGGTAGCTGCACCAGGGTCTTCAAAGTATGCATATTTTTTTCATCCTATTTCTAATGTTTTCTTCTGCAGAAAAACCAAATGCGGAGATTGTGAATTTCTTTTTAGAATGCTTTGGAACTTGCCAGGGTGTTCAAATGATTCATATCTTTGTCATCCTATTGCTGATGTTTTCTTTGCAGAAAAAACATTTTCATTATAATGCCGAGATCATGAATCTCCATTTAGAGTGCTATTCTAGAACCTGTCACTTATCTATGTTTTTGTTTCTCTGTTTGTTTGTGATCAAACAGGGGGGCAGAACCCAAATGAGATTTCAACCTCGTCTTGGAAGATACCTGGCAGCTGCTGCTGAGAGCACTGTTTCAATCCTTGACGTTGAGACCCAGACTAACCGTCAGTCTCTTCAGGTCTGATTTTCTGGTCACATATCTGCCATTTCACGCATGTATGATGATGAATATTTTGCAGTGACACTAGACTTCAAATGATTTCCTTCTTTCATGGTTGCGTAGTTTGATACTTTTGTTTGACTTCTGTATTTTGGATGTATATTTGCTTTCATTCAGATAATCTTATGTTTCTCAAACAGTTTCTTAATTATTATTAATGGGTTGGCTGTCAGTTTACTTCTCAATTGGCTATCATTCTAGTCCATCATATTTTTACATGGTTTCAATTGTTCATGATTTTTATTCATGGAGATGGTTGTCTTATTTCATCGTCAAATTGTTTAACCACAGATTTCCATGTTCAGATGAAACAAGATAACACTAATATCCTATGCCTTCAGCTATCTATAATGTATTGGCTATCCTTTTAACTGGTCTTATATGTATGTATTTACCAGTTCCATTCCTAATGGACCCTTCACTGTATTGGCAAACCTTTACACATTGAGACCTTCAGCACTGATGAAGATCCAATTGGCACTGCATGTACTGTCTGCAACATTGTGTAGTGTTTTGTTGGGAGCGGGGGTGGGCACACTGAAGAAGTTCCATCACTGGTAATTGGGGTATTGGGGTTAGCCTTGGTAAATGCTGAAGTCTGATCATGGGGTGCAAGGTAAATTAAAGAGTCCATGTTTCATGGGTTGTCAGGCCTTGTTGGGGTTTGCGGTGAATAGCTATTTTGGGCACTGAAGCTTTTTTTTTTGGGTGTGTGTGTGTGTGTGTGTCAAGCATCGACTAAAAGTTATTATAATATGGTTTGCATGTGGACTTCCATCGGTGCTTTTGGATTCTTGAATTGCTCAATTTGGTATGGACTTCTGATTCTGTTTTCTGATCGTTTATTGCTGTTCAGTTACCTTTTATCTCCGCTTATTTAGTTCATTGAAGCAAACTAGTCTATTGCTGACATTGTTTGTCATTCCCAGGGACATACAAAAGATGTTGATTCAGTGTGCTGGGATCCAACTGGTGAGTATGTGGCTTCTGTAAGTGAGGACTCAGTCAGGGTGTGGTCGGTTGGTTCTGGAGGTGAAGGTGAATGTGTGCACAACTTGAGCTGCAATGGAAACAAGTTCTATTCATGTGTATTCCATCCTACATACCCATCATTGTTAGTCATAGGCTGCTACCAGGCAAGTTGTTTGCATATAATATTTTCTGATTTTTCCAAAATCATTGTAATTTTCTGGAGCTATTTTAGTTTATTAGCTACTCAATTAATCAATTAATCCATTGATGGGATGGTGTTGAATTTGTAGTCTCTGGAGCTCTGGGACATGTCAGAGAACAAGACGATGACTGTCACAGCACATGAGGGGCTTATCACAGCCTTGGCGGTATCAAACGTAACCGGTTTAGTGGCATCTGCAAGTCAAGATAAGCTCGTCAAACTCTGGAAATGAGTTAAAGAGTCCTCTGAGAAGTTTCCAGTCTGTTGTCTCCTGTCTTCAGAGTTCTAACACTTCTCAGTGCAAGGTTTTGCTGTAATGTTGGTACAGGAAAGGAAACTCGAAAAGGTTTCTTGTCCTGGTCGCAGTGTACTAACACCTTAGGAAGGGTTCATGTTGCTCCAGATGCTAACCATGTTCTCCTGTTGAATCAGCTGATACATGTGTTGTTGCCTCAGATGTCCTTGTTTTGTATGATTTGTGGGCACTTTTGATAGATGCAGTCTAGCTGCACTAGTGTGTGTACATGCCTTACATGATATATGCATTCACGTCTAGCGAAGTATATTCTACTGTGTTGGATTGATGCAATGCTGGCAATTGTTGATGACACCACCAAGCTTGCATTGGGGTAGAGAAAAGTATCACATCATCAGCTTAAAGTTAAGATAATCAACTAGCCAATGGGGTTGTCAGGACCCCAGAATGAATGTGGGAGGTTTCTTTTGAAAACTATATTCACTTAGATGCTTATGATATGTCTGTTGTTCGTACTTCTTGGTCGCATGAGTTTTTCTATTATGAAAAAATTAAGTATCAAAATGCAGGGAATTATGTGAACGTGGCATTGTCCATAATTAGGGAGTTTACAAGGACCTATCTGCAAATCATCCAACAAAAAAAATGTGTAAAACCGCCCAATAAAATAAAATTGCAATAAAAAAGTATAAAACCACGCTAACTGGTCGATCGCTGGAGTCTCAAACGGACGACGACTCGTATCCTCATGGACCCGAAGAGTCCAGCCGGAAATCTCCTGATGAAAATCGACTTCTCCGGTATGGATCCAGCGATCCCCGCCGGCGGCAGGTGGGCGGAGGTAAGGGCGCAGGTGATGGCGGCGCTGGAGACGCAGGGGTGGTTCGAGGCGGTGTACGATCGAGTGGGTCCGGAGCTGAAGGCGGAGCTGTTCGGCCGAGCCATGCCGGAGGTGTTCGCGCTGCCGCTGGAGGCCAAGCTCCGGAACGCGTCGGACAAGTCCTACCACGGCTACCTCGGCCAGATCCCCTATCTCAGCTACGAAAGCCTCGCCGTCCCCCACGCTGACCGCCCCATCGGCGTCCAGAGCTTCTCCGACCTCCTCTGGCCTCGGGGAAACCTCACCTTCTGGTGCCTTTTGGAAACCCGTTCCGTTCCGAATGCGTTCTTCGTTTGTCTGCACACCAAAACCCGTTTCCTCTTTTTCTTGTACTTCATTTTCTCGGGTAACTCGTTTCCCGTTCCCTAGAATGCGTTTTAAACGAGAAACGAGTTGTAGTGCGTAGTTGACTGGTTTCCCCGATTTCTCTTTACAAATAATCCCTTCTATTTTTTATTTTTACAGTAATCCTCTGTGTACTTCCTGTAGTGTACATCAATTGTTTGTTGAAATGCCGCTAAGAAACTTTCGCTTGTCTTGAATATAGCGAGACTGTGAATACCTTCGCCAAGCATGTCGCGGAGCTTGATAGGATGATACAGAGGATGGTGTTCGAGAGCCTTGGGCTGGATAAGCATTACGATGCCCACATGCAGACCAACAATTTCTTGTTCCGAATGTCGGAGTATGCGGCTCCCGACGGCGAAGACAAGAAGCTCGGGCTGGTGCCGCACCGTGACACGAACACGATGAGCATTGTGTGCCAGAACCAAGTGGATGGGCTGCAGATGAAGACTCCGGACGGGGAGTGGATCCCTGTGTCGCCATCGCCGTCGTCCTTCGTTGTCATGGCCGGTGATGCCCTACGGGTATGAAATGCATCATGTTAACATCGTCTGTGATGTCTATTGGAGTCCTGCAATTCTTGAACGGTTTTCCCACCTCAGACATGGAGCAACGGGCGAATCTATTCGCCGATGCACCAGATAGTCCTCGAAGGAAGCAAGACGAGGTACTCGGGCATTCTCTTCTCCCTGCCGGAGGATGACCTGCCGATCCAGCCGTTTCCGGAGCTGGTCAACGACGAACACCCGGCTCTCTTCAAGCCCTACATTTACGGCGATTACCTCCGGTTCTGCATGTCAGAGGACGGCCTGAAGAAGGCCAAGCACCAGCTGGATGCATACTGTGGAGTGGCGGGGCCGGAGCCCGCTGCGTGAGCTATATCATCTTCTTGTCGACCTTCAATTCAAATGCAATCGTATTTTCATGTTCTTGTTTCAGGAAGCGGTGATTATGCATATTCTGTGAGTTGAACTACGTGAATTTTGTTGTTTGATTGTATTTTTATAAAAGCATTAAAATCTCTAATTTTCCTATGTTCGTTATTTGTTTTATTAAAAATTTTAGGAATTTGATCGTGATTTTCTAGCGAAATGAGAGCACGGCGAGCTACAAATTGGGAAACAAGACTTGTGAATTATATTTTAATTGAGTCTATAAATTTATTTAAAAACAAAATTCATCATGAAAATTATAAAGACACACAAGTATAAAATTTAAGGGTAAGTTAAAAATCAATAATATTATTTTTATATATATATATATATTTTTTTGTTTGAAAAATGGACAGGGTGCCATTCTAAAATTAAAACATGGGAATCCCCGATACACAAATATGATTTATATTTAAATTATAGCAATAAAAATTACAATGACATAAGTAACAATATACTCATTGTCTACCATTTACATACCTTTTAGAAATACAACCACAATTCAAGATAAAACGGTCACCGGAGCTCCGAATTTGGATCAAATCATCCATCAGGATCTGCTCTTGCTCTCTGATATGAAGAGGCATCCTGGAAAGACATTGCCAATAACTTCAAATACTGTGTGCATAGCCAACATCTGAACAGATAATAATAATCGGCAGTTTCTTGCCGAGAAGAAAACATCAACAGAGAAGCAAATTACCGAGAAAAAAACTCCAAGATGCATACCTTTGCTTCAAGATTCTGCCAAATTCTTTTACAAAAAGAGAAAAAAGAGCCCACAGAAATACTGCTAACCCTTGTCTACTCTCGAAGGCACAAATTCATCAGTCAATGTGAATCTTTCATGTATTTATAACTCGTCTTCTCTGTCACATAACAAGCTGCTTTGTTTGCTTACCCAGTCATCTCATCACCTTTATGCTCGTAACTTTTGTTAGATGAGCAATACACTTAAATAATCCTTTGTCTGGCTAAGTATGAGTCGATTACACACATTTAGAGATGCATAACCCTAAAACACAACAATCAAATATTGGCTACTGAAATGACTCATCAGAAAATATAAGGAATTGCAAAAAAAAAAAGTCACACACGCACAATAGACAGCTGAAACGAGCACCACTACTGCATTCGCTAAAACTTCTCACCACTGAACCTCCAGCTCCAATAATGTATCTCAGAACATGCAAATCAATAAACAGAATGCTTCCTAATTGATCCGCAGACCATAAATCCAAATGTAATAAGATTTGAAATCTTGATTTCAGTTTCGATTTCGGCACTTATTAAAATCGATACGTTCAGTTGTTTCGGTCGTTTCAGTTTTAGCTGAAAGATTTATTTTAATTATTAATTATGTATTGATCAGAGTTTGAGTATATTTTGACTGTACTTTGACTTCAAATTAAAAATGCGATAAAATTTTAAAACTTATGAAAGAATTTATAATTAATTTTACCATAATATTAAATATTATTTTAATTAATTAAATTTAATTTTGATAATTAATCACTGATATAGTCTATTTTTTATATATTACTATATAAAAAAATATACGAGAAATAATATGAATATAATTAAAAGTTAAAAATTAACATAAGTAAATTTAACTTATTATTAAAATATATTTGACACATACATAATTTATTAATTATAACGTAATATAACTAATCTTCATCATCATTAGTTGAGTTTAAAACATCTGGATATGAAATTATGAATTCAGCATTTGAACGATTCAGATAAACATTTATAAACAAACAAAACAAAACAATTAGTTCTGCGCGATCTCGTGACAACGATTTACATGGAGTTGAGACCGATACAAATTTTTTTTGACTTTGCTTTCGGTGAAACGGTCATGCACGCATGCACGTAAACAAAAAAATCAACGCGTTTTGGTCAAAATTATTTCCATTTCAGTTTTAACCAAAATATTTTTTTATTTATTAATTATATTTTGACCAAAATTTAACTTTATTTTAATTATTTTTAAGTTTAAATTAAAAAAATTATAATATGTTTAAAATTTTTTAAAATAATGAACAGTCACGTGAACAGTATCTGGCAGTGACCGACAAGGGCACGAGAACTGGCTAGCAACGGGGCTGGCGTAGGTGCGAGGTTGGCCCCAACTCGCGGGAGCAAGGACCAGGCCGGTGAGGGCGCGAGGCGGGTGAGGAAGCGATAGTAGACTGACGAGCGCACGAGGGCCAATTCGGCAAGGGCACGGGCGCCCGATTGACGAGCCTGCTTGTGTAAGCGTGCAAGTGCGGGCGCCAAACGCCGGCTTGAGAGCGTGAGCTCGGACACGAAGTTGGCACACTGGCACAGGCCGGACAACCGCGCAAGCTCCCTGCATGAGCTTGCCCAATAAGCTTCCCGCGCACTGTGCTCGCCCCGTCCACTCTGCATTCGCCGAAAACCCTAAACCGCAACAATCTCAACAGATTCGGTTTCGACTGAAATTTAAAACTAATCTAGACATAATTTCCTGTTTTATAGAATCTCAACAGATGATTTTCTATCAAATTCAATTGAAATAGACACACACAAATAAATAATTTGAATTGTCATATAAAGCGACAATCAAAATTAAGTGGTTGTCACCTGGCTAAGTATGCAGTTACTCAGCTTATGAATTCATATAACAATGATAGCATATGAAATAGATCATGACTTCTACAATAGAAACCAACAAATATATGGAAATTAGACAGCCAGCAGACAATTCAAGCATATTGCCATGCTTCAAAATATAGATCAAATGAACACTTTCACATAGAACTCATCATAATTCTGATAGCATATAAGCCATAAGGTCTTTGATTTGTTATCATCCGTCGAACAAACAAATTGTACCAATTCAGATCACATTTCTTTCCAAAATTCAATTGAAAAACTAGTATTAGAACAGAAGAATCTAAAGGAATCAAGATGAAACGCTCACTGTTAGAATTTGGACTATAAATCATGTACATTTATGCATAAGGACATGTAGACGTACATGTATTGCATGAAATTATTATATATATATTTCTATTATATGGTATAAGGACCCAATTGAGGTGATCTATTTAATTTAGGGTCTTCGTCATCTAAAATATAAGTGTGGTGGCTAAATTGTGAATGTGTAGAATTTCTGGGGTTTAATTGTTAATTATTGATGGACTAATTAACAATTAACCCATTAAGATTTATGGGTGTGGTCAATGACTGTGGAATTTGATATAAAAGGAAAAGAAACCCTAGATCCATCTATGGTGAAAAATTCCAAACAGTCAGAAGACTTTCTCTCCAAAAACCCTAACCCTAATTCTATTGTCGCCGCCGCCGCCGCCACCAGGCCATCACGGCTGCCAGGCCGTCACGCTGTCCAGCCGCCCCGCTGCTACGCCGTCGTCTCCGCTGGGCCACGGCTGCCAGGCCGTCACACCGTCCGACGTCGTCAGATCCGTGCTCTCCTGCGCCTCCGATCGTCGTCAACCCGTGCCGTCGGGCCGAAGCAGGCGCCGCCGCAACCCGAGTAGCCTGCGCAGCCGCATGCTGGCCGACTCCAGCTTGTGCAGTCGTGCGCACGCCACCGACCGCTCTCGACGCCGTACTGAAATTGCGTCGACGCCGGGTCCCGTGCTGCCTGCGCACGACGCCTGCGCGCACCAGCGTCGCACACCGCCCACCGCACGCCGCCGTCTCCGCTACCGATCGCCGGAGCACAGTGGACTTGATTGGGTGTCAGTCTTCTTTAATCTACCCAATGGAATCAGGTACGCTTCCGTGATCTTTATTTTTCTCAATGATCTGACATGAATGTTTCTGGATTGTTTTGGCATATTTCCTGAATTTCTTACAAGTGGTATCAGAGCCAGGTTTCATGTTGGGTTTTTGAGAATGAATGTCAAATATATATTTTGCTTTTTTTTTAATTTAACAAGCATGTTAAAGTTGTTTGTGTAAACAGAATAATGAATTTCTATGTTCATGTTGTAAAGTATGCTTATTCTGTGTTACAAAATTCATATATTGCTATGATGGATTCAGTTACTAATATTTTTAATTTAATTTGGTTCAAGCAATATGTTGCCAAAGTAACCTCTATTGTGTAGATTGAATTAAACTAAAAAATATTAGGAAGACATTACATGCTTGAAGTTTCATACGGGTAATAACTGGCCCAAAGGAAGGTTATTATTTGGCCAAAATTAAAGCATATTTGTGGTAATAAATATGTGATAATTATTTGGTTTTATCCATGTGGGTAATAAGTCGGTCCAAAGAAAGGCTTATTATTTAACAAGACTTTATTGTCAATATTTGATTGTCACACCAAGAGTACCACTTACAAATTGAATTTTGTCCAAAGACTTAATTTCAATGTTGTGCTAGGTATCTTGAGATGAGATTTAATTTCTTTTTGTGAGCTGATTGTGTTTTGAATTTTTGTTCTCTTTCAGTTGACTTTGTGAATGCTTCTGCTGTCACTGCCAATATCAATGGCATTCCAGTGCTCAATGGGAGCAATTTTAAGACTTGGAAAAATAAGGTATCTATAGTCTTGGGATGTATGGAACTTGACCTAGCATTGAGGGAGCCACGTCCTGCACCTCTTGCAGATGAAAGCTCTGCTAATGATAGGAGAGCTTTTGAGAGGTGGGAACGCTCTAACCGCTTGAGTCTTATGATAATGAAAAATGCTATCTCAGAGACATTTTTGGACACTATGTCTGAGGAGACTGATGCTAAAAGGTTCCTTGAAACCCTTGAAAAGCGCTATATGAAAAGCGATAAGGCGGAAACAAGTACGGTCTTAAGAAAACTTGTTTCCATGAGGTACAAGGGTAACGGGAACATAAGGGAGTATATTCTCGAAATGTTTAATCTTGCAGGAAAATTAAAAACACTAAAATTAGAGCTTTCGGAAGACTTGCTCATTCATTTAGTGTTGATTTCTCTTCCTCCGCAATTCAGTCATTTTGAAGTGAGCTATAATTGTCAGAAGGAGAAATGGACAATGAATGAGCTCATTTCTCATTTAGTGCAAGAGGAAGACAGGATGAAACAACATAAAACCGAGAGTGCTCATTTGGCATCATCTTCTTACGGACAAGGCAAGAAGAGAAAAAACTAAAGATGTTGCGGTGAAGGAACTGCAAAAGAAGCAGCAAAATACGTCCGAGGGACATAAGGAAAAGAAATGCTTCTTTTGCAAGGACTCTTCCCATTTTAAGAAAGATTGTGCCAAATTTCACGCTTGGCGAGTGAAGAAAGGTACATCTTTTGCTCTTGTTAATTCTGAAGTTAATTTAGTTTCAATACCCAAATATACTTGGTGGTTGGATTCGGCTATCACAACTCACATAAGTATATCTATGCAAGGTTGCCTGAACTCCCGACAGCCAAATAATGACGAGAAGTACATCTATATGGGGGTTGAAAAAGGGGTTGAAGTTGTGGGCATTGGGACTTTTCGGTTGTTATTACGTACTGGTTTTTATTTAGAATTAAATAATACATTTATTGTACCGTCTTTTAGACGGAATTTGATATCAATTTCTATTTTGGACAAAGAAGGATTTGTTTGTTCATTTGATAATAGAAAATGTGATATTTATTTTAATTCTGTGTTGTATGGAACTAGTCATTTAACTGATAATGACAACCTTTATTTGCTTCATATAGAAAGTTCATACAGTGAGTCCCATAATACTGAAACAAAAGGCACTAAACGCAAATTTTCAAATGAAAATTCCCTTAAATTATGGCATAAGCGTTTGGGTCATATCTCTAAAAGGAGAATTGACAGACTTGTGTCAGAAGGAATTCTTGAAAAACTTGATGATTCATATCATAATATTTATGTTGAGTGTATAAAGGGAAAAACTACAAATAAGAGCAAAGTAGGAGCTGAGAGAGCTAAGGAAGTCTTAGACTTGATACATACAGATATTTGTGGATCGTTCCCTACAGCTTCTTGGAATGGTCAACAATATTTTATCACATTCATAGATGATTACTCTCGATATAGCTACCTATATTTAATTCATGAGAAATCACAAGCATTGGATGTTTTTAAGTTATTCAAAGCCGAAGTTGAAAACCAACATGGTATATCAATTAAGGCTATAAGATCTGATCGTGGTGGTGAATACTACGGAAGGTACGACGGATCAGGTGAATAACGTCCAGGTCCATTTGCTAGATTTCTTAGTGAGTGTGGGATCGTTCCTCAATACACCATGTCGGGTTCTCCGAACATGAATGGTGTAGCTGAGAGACGAAATAGAACCCTTAAGGATATGGTACGAAGTATGATTTGTCGTTCAACTTTACCTCACTCACTATAGGGAGATGCATTAAAGACCGCAATGTATATTCTCAATAGAGTTCCTACAAAAGCTGCTAACAAAACCCCTTATGAGTTATGGACGGGTAAGAAACCTGTCTTAAAGCACTTACGAGTTTGGGGATGTCCAGCTGAAGCAAGGCCTTATAAGCCAAATGAAAGAAACTGGATGCAAGAACTGTTAGTAGTTATTTTGTAGGATATGCTGAAAGATCACGGGGATTTAAATTCTACGATCCTAAAACAAAAACATTTTTTGAGACGGGAAATGCTCGGTTCTTTGAGGATGTTGAGTTTGGGGGGGGAAGATAATGTTAAAGGTTTTGTGTTTGAGGAGGAGTTGGAAAATATTCCTTTTCCTGCAGTAGTTGTTGATCATGATCAAGCTTTCATTCCTAACATGATTCAACAACATCCGGTACAAATCCAAGACAATGCTGAACTTCCAACTCATCAAGATCATCCAGTTATTCCTCAAACCATTATTCATGAGGAAAATGTGGATCAAACTCAACATACTCAAATTCAAGAAGAGCATGTGCCTTTAAGAAGATCCACTAGAGAAAGGAGAAAAGCAATTTCAGATGATTATGTTGTTTTTCTTCAGGAACATGAGAATAACATTGGCTTAGAGGGAGAGGATCCACTCACCTTCCATGAAGCAGTTAATGGTTCCAACTCTCAAAAGTGGATTAATGCCATGGGTGAGGAAATGCAATCCATGAAAGACAATGACGTTTGGGATCTTGTTTCATTGCCTGAAGGTATGAAACCTATTGGTTGTAAATGGATTTTTAAAACCAAAAGGGATTCACAAGGTAATGTAGAAAGATATAAAACTCGTATTGTCGCCAAAGGATTCACCCAAAAGGAAGGCATTGACTATAAAGAGACTTTCTCTCCAGTTTCTTCAAAAGACTCTTTTAGGATCATCATGGCACTTATAGCACATTTTGATCTTGAGTTACATCAGATGGATGTAACGACCGCTTTTCTTAACGGAGACATTGAGGAAACAATTTATATGTTACAACCGGAGGGGTTGGATTCCAACGAATCTAGCCAATTGGTTTGTAAACTTAAGAAATCCATCTATGGGCTTAAGCAAGCTTCTCGTCAATGGTATCAAAAGTTTCATCAGGTTGTTTCTCATTTGGGTTTAAAGTGAACCCTGTTGAATATTGTGTATACCATAAGTTCAGTGGGAGTAGATTTATTTTCTTAATCTTATATGTGAATGATACTTTGCTTGCTAGTAGTGATGTAGAACTGCTTCGAGAAACCAAAAAATTTCTTTCGGAACAATTTAAAATGAAAGATCTTGGTGAAGCATCCTTCGTATTAGGGATCCAAATTCATCGTGATCGTTCACGAGGAGTTTTAGGATTATCACAGAAGGGTTACATTGAAAGTCTATTAAAACGATTTAGCATGCAAAATTGCAGGCCACATGATACCCCCGTATCTAAAGGAGATAAATTTAGTTTGAACCAGTGTCCCAAAACTGATATTGATTCCAAGTTTATGGAAAATATTCCTTACGCATCAGCGGTAGGGAGCTTTATGTATGCGCAGGTTTGCACTCGTCCGGACCTCGCATATATTGTTGGAATGCTTGGTAGATATCAAGCTAATCCAGGAAGAGAACATTGGGTAGCAACCAAAAGAGTCTTCAGATACTTACAAAACACAAAGGATTTAATGCTCACATATAGGAAGTCGGACAGACTTGACATCATTGGGTTTTCTGATTCCGATTTTGCTGGATGCCAAGACAGTCGTAAATCGACATCTGACTATCTTTTTCTGCTAGCTGGAGGTGCAGTTTCATGGAAGAGTGCCAAACAAACACTCGTTGCATCTTCCACTATGGAGGCTGAATTTGTAGCTTGTCATGAGGCATCTAATCATGCTATGTGGCTGCGAAACTTTATTTCAGGACTGCAAATAGTTAATGGTATTGAAAGGCCACTTAAGTTGCACTGTGATAGTAGAGCAGCAGTCTTGTACTCAAATAACAACAGGAGCTCTTCAAAATCTAAGCATATAGATATTAAGTTCCTTGTTGTGAAGGAAAAAATTCAGAGTGGGTTAATTAGTATTGAGCAAGAAGGAACAAACTGTATGATTGCAGATCCGCTCACTAAGGCATTAGCACCTAAGGCCTTTCATGATTATGTTACAAATATGGGTGTTGTTGCATTTGATGCCATTTGATTTAGTGGGAGTTTGTGTTTTTATTTATGCTTGGTACTGTACTTAATGTCATGACATTAATAAATTATTCAGTTATTTTCAGTTTTCATTGTTTACTCTGAATTTTGATGTCATTTGGTTAAAGTTGGACCAGTTGGAAATAGGCATGTGCAGATCACATTACATGTAATTTCCATGCTACACATCCACACTTGATTTATGTCATTTAGTTAAATTGATGCATGAGATTAATGTGGGTTTAGTTGCAAACAATAGCAACGACTGCCTCTTTGGTCCTTGTGTTAGTGAGACTAATGGACGGAATCGATTTAAATGACTTTTCTAGTTGTGTACACATTAAAGATGTAGAGATGTATATGCAATAGAAGTTATATGTACATTGTTATATATAGTCCAAGTGGGAGATTATTAGAATTTGGACTATAAATCATGTACATTTATGCATAAGGACATGTAGACGTACATGTATTGCATGAAATTATTGTATATATATTTCTATTATATGGTATAAGGACCCAATTGAGGTGATCTATTTAATTTAGGGTCTTTGTCATCTAAAATATAAGTGTGGTGGCTAAATTGTGAATGTGTAGAATTCCTGAGGTTTAATTGTTAATTATTGATGGACTAATTAATAATTAACCCATTAAGATTTATGGGTGTGGTCCCTGACTGTGAAATTTGATATAAAAGGAAAAGAAACCCTAGATCCATCTGTGGTGAAAAATTTTAAACAGTCAGAAGACTTCCTCCCCAAAAACTCTAACCCTAATTCTATTGTCGCCGCCGCTGCCGCCGCCACCAGGCCATCACGGCTGCCAGGCCGTCACACCGTCCGGCCGCCCCGCTGCTACGCCGTCGTCTCCGCTGGGCCACGGCTGCCAGGCCATCACGCCGTCCGGCGTCGTCAGATCCGTGCTCTCCTGCGCCTCCGATCGTCGTCAACCCGTGCCGTCGGGCCGAAGCAGGCGCCGCCGTAGCCCGAGCAGCCTGCGCAGTCGCATGCTGGCCGACTTCGGCCTGTGCAGTCGTGCGCACGCCATCGGCCGCTCCCGACGCCGTACCCCGCGCTGAAATTGCGTCGACGCCGGGTCTCGTGCTACCTGCGCACGATGCCTGCACGCACCAGCGCCGCACGCCACCGCACCGCACGCCGCCGTCTCCGCTGCCGGTCACCGGAGCACAGTGGACTTGATTGGGTGTCAGTCTTCTTTAATCTACCCAATAGAATCAGGTACGCTTCCGTGATCTTTATTTTTCTCAATGATCTGAAATGAATATTTCTGGGTTGTTTTGGCATATTTCCTTAATTTCTTACACTCACCCCTTCTTTCAGATCCGGATCAAACTCGGACGGCGACGGCTGGGGCCGCAGCAACCGGCGGATATTTGGCGAGGAAGCACAAGAAGCCGGTGGTGTCTCCTCCGGTGCCCTGATCATCTAGAAAGAGGTTCTCGGACACACTGAACGCACAATGAGCACAGATGATCGCACGGCCGACGATGAGGATGACTGAGGTGAGGAAGACAACGACGATGGAGATGAGGACGAGGCGCCCCAGGGTCTTCCAGTAGGAGAAGGTGCTCTAGAAGAGGCGAGGGGCGGGTCGGCAGGGCGGAAGAGGTAGAGAAAGCACCGGAGCAAGGAGGAGAACGAGAGCTGCAGGATGGGAGAAGAGGGAGAGAGCGAGAGCGGCGACGAGGAGGACGTCGTAGTTGGCGTGGAAGTAGGAGAGGTTCTCGCGGAGGCGGACCAGAACCTTGCGGAGCTCGACAGAGCAATGGAAAGCAAATCGGAACGTTTGGTTGCACCACAAATCAACGAGAGAAGAGCTCGGGTGTGCACCGACAAAGCCCTGAGTTCCCTGACAGATTCACGCGGCCTCGCGTTGTAAAGAGCTGAATAGGAGAGTTCTCCCAGTTTCCCAAGTTCAATACAACACCCAACGAAACTCGAGGAGGAAATTGAGCCCAGGTAGCTGAATTCAATACAACACCCAATCAAACGAGGCCCTAAAATGGAGTGGTTTGCTGTAGAAAATCTACCAAATCGAGTTTCCCCGCGAACGAAGGTCACTGGGGGTCTAACCCTTCTAACACCAAACCAAATGGACCAGAGACAGACTGTCCTTGTGGTACCATTGATACCTTTCATTTCACTCGAGCCAAACACGTTTTCAAGAAGAAAACTCCCCGTTTGCTCCCATTTTCACAAGCACAATATCAACTCAACATCCCATGCTGAAATATAGCATCACCAGGGAATGATTTCACATACTTCATATCATTTCTTGATAGTAATGCTCATATTGTTTCTCGAAAGGAATGCAGAAGAGGTAAATAAGACTACAGAGATCAGAAAATACTAGGCAAAAAACATGCAGTTTGATGACATGAACAGGGCAAAAACTGTGCCATATTAGAACTGATCTCTGGAATTCAGACAGCTACACAAATCCTAAGTTACGCAACAAAAGATATGCGAAATGCCACCATGGGAAGTAGATTAAGCAACAGTTTTAGCCTCCATCAGGCAGCTCTCTTTTCTTCAGCATCTGGTTCTGCTGCTGGAACTGCAGGCCTTGTATTGGCTGCACCGCATTGCAGAACACCTGAGAGACCACATAACAAAACCCAAAAAATAAACCGTGATGAGAACCAGGAGAGAATGGAGAAACAGTTTGTTTAATGGGGTTTGAATCTAAAAGATATGACTTGGATGTACCAGTAAGGTTTGGACGATCGCCAATAGCTGGAATGCGTGCAACTTGGCTAGGAGCACGAATTGCATTCCCCTGGATGCTTAGCGCCAAGTTGTTTCGGTTTTCATTCTCCCTACTTGGAGCTTTTGTTTCTGCAGCTGCTCCAGGCACGCTGGGCTTGGGGGCGTAAGTGGTAGACCATGATCCTCCATTTGATCCAGCCAGAGCCATTATCACATCGGCCTGTTTTTTCAGTTAAAAATGGAAGGATGAGAACTCTTGTCTCAAATTATAAACATCCAACAATTAGTAGAAAATTGCAGGTAAAAATGTATAATGGCACAAAAGCATTTGTTTGTTTTCCAAAATGTTCTTTTAGAGAAAAGCAGCTAGACCTGTCATTTAGTTTTCTTCACTAGATTTTGGCTTTGCATCAAAATTTGACGGCAACAAGTTAAGTTTTGAAGCATCCAAAATAGCGTCAGAGAGCTCCCAAAATCAAAGTCCCATTGCAACAAAGATAAGTAGCAGTCCCCAACTTGCTAATTGTGCATGGGCAAAGCAGGAGGTCCTAGAAACACTATTTGAGAAGGAAATATGGAACTAAACACAAGTTGATCTGATGTGCTCTTGTTATTAAAATATACCAACATCTACTAGTTTGAACAGAGAAAATGGCTGACCTTGTTTGGATGAACATCGTCAAAAACATGTGCCTGGCCAGCATAAAATATGGTCATTTGCTGACTGGCAGATGCCATGTTATGGCGACTGTAGATAACACACTAGTGATCAGCATAAATCCCACACTAGGTTTGAAATTTTAAGCTGAAGTACTAAACTATGAGAAGGCTACATGAGAAACAATAGATTTTACCTTGGTACATTGGTTGGCTCTTGTTCTATTGCTAAAGGAGCAGTAGGTCTATTACTACAAGGCAGCACCAGACTAGAGTTTCTCTGGCCAATTGCACCACTTGGATTTGCAATACTCAAAACTCCAGAGCCCTTAATGCTTGTTCTAGAACCTTCATCTGCTGCAGCTTGCGAAATAAGTGTAGCCCCAGTAATAGTAGCATCTCTGTATCCATATGAAGGAGTGGGTTTCTCTATGTAAGTTGCATTTTGGGCAAATCGTGATGGATAATGCACCATTTGCCCAGGATTTGTAGGCACTGAGCGGTCCCATTTGTAAACAAGTGAATCAGATCTACCACCAATAGGTGGATGTAGTATAAGAGAGGTTGGCCTTGGTGGTGGTTGCATAGAAAACAGAGTCTCCTCATCACGTGATCTTCCCAACCTGTCAGTAACCACATCTTTTCCAAGCATCTGAATTCCATGAACACAAATGGATTAAGAACCAAACTGGTATAATATCCAATACTGTAGTTCCAAGTGATATATGGATACCTTCATCAGGCGGGAGCTTTCAAGAGACTCTGAGCCTCCAGGGAGCATATGATCATTGACCATACCCACATAAGCAGAATCAGAGCTACTCCTCTTTCTTCCTGAGAATGTGGTGTTTATCTCAGGCCCCAGGGTAGCGCTCTTCCTACCATGAAAGTGAAAAACCTCAGAATTGTTCACCCCCTGCCTCTCTACCAACAGATATCAGAAGAAACAGAATCAATTTTCCTTTCTACTATGTATCAGTTCTGGGCAAAAATGAGTAAAAATATTTAAAAATATATAAATTAATTGTTCATAATTGAATTGACTCCAATAGAATGCCTTACACACAACACTAGACACATTCTTGGGTAATAAACTGCAGATGGAGAATTATAAGGAGAAAGTCTACAGCATGACCACTATTACAGAACAAGAAAACAAACGATTCTCAAAATAGCAGAAAGTGGAAGTGTTAGTGGTGCAGGTAGTTGGAAGAGCTGGTGGAGTTGATGGAACAAAACACAATGGTAATAAAGAACATTAGTCAAGAACAAAATGTCATCCAGTTCAAAATTATGGCAAAAAAATGAGATACCAAAACAAACTAATGAATAGATAGCACTACTTCAATTTACAGAATAAATGGAATTTTTTGAATTCATTTACTGAACTACATAACACGAGACAGGTTGATCATACTTTTCACAAAGCCATGATGACACTATGGCAACCATTTCATGGAATAACCAAAATGGATACTCAGAACTGAAGCTAAGGTACAATCCAGACAGTAGAAGGACAACAAACAACATTAATGTCCATTTGTACCAAACAGGATCTTAAAGTATTAAGTTTATAAGCTGCAATAGAGATAGCAGCATGAAACCAAACAAATTGCCTATGCATGCCTCAGATAAGTCGGCTAAACAAAAAGCTAAAGCTAACATTGCATTAATGTTTTGTTTCTTGTGTTGAAAAAACTAATTGGAGATTTGACATTCCTTAGATAAATGCTGAAAAGACCTAGGCGGAAAGCGATGATTCCAAATTGTTTATGTTTGTCAATTTTGATTGGAAATAGAATATAATGCTTTCCAAACGCACAAGATATAAAACTCTCAACGAAAAAGCGGCAAAAACTTAAGCCAGTTGAAATATTAAACAAAAAGAAATTGGCACCAAATTACCTAGGAATATATACCAAATTATAAACAAAAGCAAACCATACAAATCATATCATCAGAGAAAAGACGACACAAGCTATAGTAGTTCGCTTGACCTCTTCTTCTTTTGGATCAATAAAACAAATCTAAGACAACAAAAGCAGGAATCATTCAGAACTCATTGTTTCTTTTTTCTTTTTTTTTTTGAATTAAAACAGAACCGGCCAGAACAACTACATCCGCAACATTTCATGCTTCCTCAAATAAAAAAACAAATTCAAAAAAAATTATGAGTTCTTCTCAAGCATCTCCTTTTTCCCATTTGTTGAGAGATCAAATTGAAAAACGATTAGAAAACTACCAAATAAACCATGTAAAGATTAACAAAAATAATGCCGAACCCCATGACGAACGCAAAGAAGGCAAATTTTGAGAAGATCAGCACATGAAGAGAAAAAAAAAATCTAGAAAAGCAAAAAAAAAAAAAGAATGCAATCCTATCTGAGAGAGCGAAAAAAAAAGGCGGGGAGAGGGGGGGCTGGGGGCGTGGAGGGTGTGGTCGAAGCCCAAAATCAGGGACGAACAAAAGCGAAACCAACCTAGGCCGAGATCAGAGCTCTCAGAAACCAGACCAAGCCCCCCAGTAGAACCTCCCACGGAAGCGGAAGCCTCGACCTCCATCTCCCTCCCTTTCTCCCAAGCACCGTCGCCGCCGCCAGCATTGCCAGCACCCAGCGCCCCCGCGGGCGGCTCGCCGCAGCTCATCCCAAGGAAATCATGAAACACAGGCTTCTTCTCCCCGCTTCCCATCATCACCACCGCCATTATCCCCCTGACCCCGCCCCGCTTTCCGCCGGCCTCATATAAAGGCGCACCCTCTCCTCCTCCGCCTCATGGTGGCAACGACACAGCACAACAGCGAAAGAGAGAGGAGAGAGAGAGAGAGAGCTCGGATTCCGACAAAGAGGAGGAGGAGATCGATGATGGCGGGGGCGAAGGCGGGGGCTTTAGGGCTTTAGGGCTGGAAAAGTGGCGCCTTGGCGGATGATGTTCTCAGGTACTTTGCTTTGCTTTTTCACCCTTTTGTAACAGCGGCTCCTCGCAGGAGGAGGAAGAGGAAGAGCAGCAGCAGCAGCAGTCGGTGTGGGGCTTGCACAGGGGAGAGGAATGGTGTGGAGGAGGTGGTTGATATAGGGAGAGAGACGGTGCAGTGGAACGGACCACAGGGGAGGAAGGGAGGAGAAGGGAGTGATTGATTGGTGTGCTGTTTTGTTCTTGGTTATTCTGAAAACGAGAAACACAAACCAGAGCTGGGGGCGTCTCGTCACGTGAGAGGGAGGTGATGTGTTGGACCCGTGCCACGTGTCGCCAGGACAGCAAGGGGTGGCTGGCTGCATGTTTCTGCCCTCTGAATTTTCCAACTTTTTTTTTTAAAAAAAATTCATTAAAACAAAAGAAATATAGCGAACAATAGATAATCTTCAAGGCTGTCCACGTAATTTGGAGTTTTTTTTATGGGTATGGATGCAAAAGTTCAATTTCAGTGAAATCCATACGCAAAACAGACAAACCAACCCTTAGTAGGCCACAATTGGGATTAATTATATCCAGTAATCATTGCTTGTAGGTCTTAACAACAGATTTGAATGCAAGATCATTAAGTTCTTTGTTAAGGTAATAACATTGTTAATGATATTGAACCATTAAATTTATAATTGGATGGCTCCCATTTGCAAGCTTTATCGGGTCTTTTTTTTTTTTAACTTTTTCTCAATGTATTTGTCTGTATTTGCTTCGAGTTCTCTGTTTTTACCGTTCAAGTATGTGTAAAAAAAACTAAGTAGATCTCGGTCCAATCCGTACCTTGCGCTTTCTTTTTGGTGAAGTTTTAATTAACGATATTGTATTGGACCACATCGAAATTATTATTTATTTTTCATTTAAATCCTCAAAAGTTGGGTAATTAAGCAGCCCGTCTTTCGTAGCAAAAGGCAACGTCTTTGACTGCCGAAAAAGAATTTTGATTATTCCGAAAACCGTTTCGATATTTAATTCCGGAACCGCAAAGAGCATCACTAAGCTTGCGTTAAAAAAAGTTTCGATTATTTGATGTAGAAAGTCTAAAAAGAAGGATTTAAAAATTATAAAAATAAAAAAAATTAAATCGGAAGGCGAATAAATTTAAATTTATTTGGTCCTGAGCTCTCAACGAGGACCATGATTTTTTTTTATATGCTTCTTGTTGCACAGCGCCATTCCGCATAATATTATTTAATATTTAATTCTGAAAGTATAAAATACATAAGATACTGTTTGATTTTGGATTAGAATTAAAATTATTGAATTTTTTTTATAAATTAATATATTTTTATTAAAATTAACACTATAATAATTTAAAATATAAAAATTATTTAATTTTTTAAATAATTTAATTTAATAATAATATAAAATAAGTAATATTAATTTGAAAAAATATTAATCTGAATACCGATTCTAACTAAACGATGCATAAATATTTTACGTGGTGCATTTGGTTTGTTGATAAATTTTTCTGCTCTATGCATTGATAAAAAGGCACATCTCGGTTTATTCGCGGATCAAACTCATTTAGCCTCGGCAGTCGTCGCTCATCGCCGCCCGCCATTGTCAATCACCGGCTCGCTGCTCCGATTTGACTACTGTTGTTGTCCAATTAGGCCTACAGCCGCTCTGACTATCCCGAGCTTACCTGACGCAATCTCGCCGCCTCTCCGATGACTTGATCCAACCCGCCGCCACTTTAGCCCCTCGGCACAGCCTTACCAAGCTACTATACGCCTCTTCACCGCCGCTATTTGGTCCCAACCCGCTCTAGCCTCGCCGCATGTCCTGCATCATTGCCATCCAGTCCCATCCAGCTCTAGCATTGCTGCATGCCGCCGCACCGTTGCCGTTGGAGATTTGGAAAACGAGAGTCGACAGCGAAGGAACGGGGAAGAAGAAATAGAAAAATAAAACAAAATAAAAATAAAATAAAAAGAAGAAGAGCAATTTATATCAAGATTTTAAATTTCAGTTTCGGTTTCGATTTCAATTTCGACACCTAATAAAACTGATACGTTTCGACGGTTTTGACCATTTTGATTTCAATTTCAGCAATTTTGGTTTTGGCAAAAAGTTTTTTTTTAGTTATTAATTGTGTGTTAATCACAGTTTGATTATATTTTGACTGTATTTTGATTTTAAATTAGAAATACAATAAAATTTTTATTTTTAAAAAAAAATTTAAAAATTATGAAAGAATTTATAATTAATTTTACTACAATATTAAATATTATTTTAATTAATTAAAAATTAATTTTGATAGTTAACCACTGTTTTTGTATATTATTATATAAAAAAATATATGAAAAATAATATGAATATGATTAAAAAGTTAAAAATTAACATAAGCAAATTTAACTTATTATTAAAATATACTTGAGACATACATAATTTATTAATTATAATGTAATACAACTAATTATCATCATCATCATAATCATCATCAATTAAGTTTGAAACATCTATATGTGAAATTATGAATTCAGTATCTGAACGATCCAGATGAATATTTATAGACATACGAGTTAGAACAACTACCTCTACGCGATCTCGTGACAGCGATTTACATGGGGATGAGACCAACACAAGTTTTTTTAGCTTTGCTTTCGATGGAACGGTCATGCACGTAAACAAAAAAATCAACGTGCTTCGATCAAAATTATTTCCATTTCAGTTTCAACCAAAATATTTATTTTATTTATTAATTATATTTTGACTAAAATTTAACTTTATTTTAATTATTTTTAACTTCAAATTAAAAAAAATATAATATGTTTAAAAATTTTTAAAATAATAAACAGTTACATGAATAGTCTCGTGTACGTGAACAATATCTAATAGAGACCGATGAGGTTGTCGGAACCGGGCTGGTGATGTTGTTGGTCCAGGTGCGAGAATAGCCCCAGCTTGCGGAGCAAAAGTCAGGCCGACGAGGGCACAAGGTGGGTAAGGGAGCAGCGGCAGGCTGTCGAGTGCATGGGGGCCAATCCCGCGAGGGTGCGGGCTCTGGCACGAAGTCGGCATGAGCTCGCCGCACGAGCTCCTCGCGCGCTACGCTCGCCCTGTGCGCAATGCATGCCCCGCCAGCATGACACCTAGCCGAAAATCCTAAACTGCAACAAATCTTATTGTTTCGGCCAAAACTGTTCAGTTTCGATCAAGATTTAAAATCTTAATTTAGACATTTTATGTGAACTCTGAATATTCAAATTTTTGACGGCGGAAGGATTTTTTTGTAAAATAAGGTATAAACCCCATGATACCTTACGCTTGCAGTTTGTTTGGCCCGTGGATAAACAGGAGTAGACTGTGGAGCGGTTTATTTCTAAAGACAGCACAAAATTAGTTTATCCGCGAACAAAACGCAGGGCTGAAGTTGGCAACCCCGGAATCAAACCGGACCCTCGAAAAGGAGGTGGTGGGGGCAGATAAAAGCTATCTCACACCAAATCCGTTTTGATTCCTGTTTGATTTCCCTACCGCCTCTCGAGCAAAGCAGTCGGTGGAACTCCTAGTACAAACCCAAAGGCGAAATCTGAGCCAGTTATTGTAGCGATGCGTACCATTCTCCGCTCGCATGATTGTACTTCGACGACCGGAGCGCGCGCGAGGTGTTTGAAGAAATGATTGCGGCCGGGAATGTGCGGGGATGTGCTTCGTAGGCTGTAAGTGGATCCATGCATGTGTGGCCACTTAGTCTCGGGATAATTTAATCAAATCGCATGAAGTGATGGATAGCAACGCCCACGTCGAACACCCTCCTTTCTGCAGCTTGTGCTTGCGAAGTAGGCATTTTCCCAAACACCTTGCGTGCGTGACTCTGGCACTGCGCCCGCGGAAAATGGGGTTCGTACGTATAGTTAGGGACGAGTTATTCTGTAAAAAAAAAAAATTACATGTACACAGAGAAGGAATCGAATTCGGCTCGCGACAGTAAAAGTCGAGAAAGTTATCCCTCTCAATTAGATTGAAATTATAAAAAAAAAATTATATAATACTAAATATGATATTTTAGAAAAAAATTTGAAATTAAATTTTAAATCGAAATATAGTCGCAATTAGTGATATTAAATGCTAGGTGAATTGTCTAATCACTCTATTCGCACTTAATTTGTTGATCAGCAGTAATATATGTTGAGCAACCATCTAGCAATTTAATTGATAGTTAATATTTGTTAGTTATTTAATTACCAATTTATTTTTTTATAATCCGACACTTAGTTCTGTTTTGCTGCGTTAGTTATCCCAAACATTTCGAAATTATTACGTAATTTTTATTTTTAACGCGTTAATCAACCAAGAGCCTTACGCAGGTGTCCCCATTGATAGAAATAGACGCGGTCGTCGGCTAAAAGAGAAATATCAAGAAACAAGATATTAATATGATACTTTTTCAAGGGGGTATGCATAAAAATGCCACGTTTTTTATAGTCAACTCGATCATTATGCAACTAGTGGAGATCTCATTAGCACGCATTTTAAGAACTCGAAATCATTAGAAAATGAAAAGGATAAAGCTTGCAATAATTTACTGCAAATTAGTAGCTATTATGATGGATCTCTAAGGCGTTTCGTTCTAAATTAGGATCAGAATTAAAATTAAAAATAATAAATTAATATTTTTTTTAATTAAAATTAATTTTATAATAATTTAAAATTCGAAAAATTATTTATTTATTTTGTTAATAATAATTTAATTTACATAAGTAATATTGATATCAAATGAAAGGATGCGGAAAGCATCAGCAAAAGCAAGTACTTGATAGGTTAATCACAAAAATGACATAAACACAACTCGAAAGAAGCGCATGATGCAGTCTCTTTTTGTGAGTGATTTTTGCACATAAACCCCTCTCATGGAAGAAGAAGGGGTTTTGTGTAATTGGCCCAAGTTGCAGAGTTTGGAGAAAAAGAAGAATGGCATCTCCGCACTCGGAGAAGGCCAGAAAGAAGATGGTTGAGAAAAGGAAAATGTTCTCCATAATGAGTTGGTGAGGGAGGCGATAACAAGCCGATTGAATTGATGGCATTGCTCCTCATAAAGTTTCCATATAAAGGATAAAAATATGCTTTGGATAATAATTTATGCGAAGACATTTAGAGGGGAAAATCGTGACAATTCTTTCATTTTTTTTACCAACTATAAATGTAAAATAATAATAATAATAATAATAATAATAATAATAAAGTAAGAGTTTTTAACAGGAAATTAATTGTCTTATGTCGAATTTATAAAAAAATATTTATTTTATTATTCTTAATAAAAAATTATTTCAATTAAAATATTTTAAATATATATTTTTTATATTAAATTAATATAAAAAATAAATTTGATATCATTTGGTTTTGTTTCGTACAATCCTCCACAATCACATAAAATTGAATTTTCAATTTTTAATTTTATAATATCGAAAAATAGGTCTTTTGTTGAAACTAAAAATAAAATGGGTGATTTTTTTAATAATAATTTAATAAATACCCGAATTAAAATTTAAATTTTAATTAAAATAGAATATTTTTTAAATATTTTGATCGAGATACTTTTTTGTAAATTTATAAAATAGAACAAATAATTTTTTTATTAATAGTGATAAAATAAGTGATTTTTTTGTCAAAAACTCTTAAAGTGGAGAAGGGAAAGTACATGGAATATGGAATTACATCATGTTGTTCTTGAATTTATGTCCAGGTTTGGGTCCATCAGGGAACAATCAAATTGGGAATTGATTGGCAGATGATCCAAGAGAAGCAATTTATTTCAAGTTGTTTTTGCTGAATGACGAGCACATTGCCCACAACTTTTCTAAGCAAAAATGATGCCAACATCTGCTTATATGACAAAACATTTATGCCATTGGAAAATTGATGAAGATTAAATGTAATATTCTGACATAAATCATACCAAAAAGTATTCTCAATACATTACAGTCACATAAAAAATCAATCCAAACAAACAGATGCAACTCCAAATACATGACTCAATATATTACAGTCTTGTTTGGATTGGGAGTAGCAAATGATGATATCATCCCACGGAGAGTGGTAATTGTACTCGTTGGGATCATCGCGTTTTGAAACTTGAAACCTCTGAATTCTGAGTAGGGTGAAGACCGGCCAATCCGGCCCAAGAAGTTCTTAAAAATGGATCACGCTTGGCTACGACCAACACAGTGACAGTCGTCCACGAAGATCAGAGAAAAGAGTACACTGCCTGACAGAGTACCTCCATGGATAGTGAAGATTACCTCCCAGGAATGTGGCATAATACAGCATCAACCACTTCCAAAATTTCATCTTCCTTTTGAGTCCTTATGACTCAAAACAATCACCATCCAGATAGCAGTTTCAGCCCAGACAAGAACAGCTCCCACTATCTATTGCGCAATAGCCAACCTACATTACGAGGACAACTAAATTTGGTGAAAGTCTGAAAGAAGCATTAAGAACAGTGATACTACCCAGTTGAAGGGTTCCAATCCCATTAGCTGCTGCTATGGCATGGTAAACAATCTAGAGGAGAGTAGAAATTTAGTGTATTGTAATCAATGGTATTATTAAAGTTCAGCAAATGAAACTACCTACAAACTTCTTCGGTGAACATGGAAACACTTGTAGCTCCAAGTTTTGCCATGTTCTTTTGACCAGAACCAACCAGGGTAGCCTAAAAAAACCAGATTTAGCATACCAAAATAAGGAAAAAAGCGCTTATGTCTACAAATTTAACAAGAGCAATTTCTTTTCCAGGTCATCAACAGACAGACTTTGATGTCCAAGTTTCCCTTGAGCCTGGAGTTTCAGCAGGCTAAGGTGTTCGTGTTACTTGGTATACTAGTTGAGTGAAATTAGAGGTGAAGATACATACAAGTAGGCTAGGCTAGTATGATAATTGAAAACCCAATTAGATTAATATAGCGTGATAATTGAGAACCCAATTAGTACATACCTGTCATTCAAACAGCACAAGCGCATAAGAGGACCTTCTCACAATTCTCAATGAATCTCGATATGATTGGAACCACTCTCTGCTCTCTTGTCTCATTTAGTAACTCCTTTGAAACAACTATAGAAAAGCTGTCTTCTTGGCTTCGCATATACTCGCCTTGTAATATCTGATATCAACTTATTTGCACTCTCCACAGCATTCTCAGTTGAGCTCTTCAACTTGCTCAACTCCTCAGGGTCTTCTTTACATGCCTTCAAAGCATCAGACAAAGCTCGTGCCTTCTTCATTATGTTCTTCCTCCGCTCCACATTGCCATCTCCTTCCTTCTCTCTATAAGTGCCCGGCAGCTTTGTGGAATGTGGCAGTGAATCCATCAAATCCGAAATTTTCTTAGCCCACTCCTCCATCCCCATCGTCTTCAACTCCTTCACAAGCCTATGATAAGTAATGAACTGCGGCACAATGCCCCTCTTAGTCATTTCCTCAAACACCTCGCACGCCTCCTCATATCTTCGCAATTGACAGAGCAAGTGCACCAACATGGTACTCGTCGCGAGGTCAACCTCAAAACCACTCCTGTTCATCTCCCTGATCATCTGTGTTGCCAGTTCCAACCTCTGGTTCTCGCACAGCATCTTGATCAACAGCTGGTAAGTGAGCCTATCCGGCACGTATCCGGATTGGGTTATTCTGCTGTAAAGGTTCATGGCTACTTCCATATTGCCAGATTTCGAGAAGTGCTTGAAGAAGTAGTTGTAGGTGGTGGCCGTAGGCAGAATGTGTCTTCCGATCATCATCTTCAGCACCTTGCTTGCGCCGGGTAAATCCCCGTGCTTGCAGAAGCCTTTGACGAGGGAGTTGTACGTCGAGATGTTCGGCGAAATGCCGTAGAGAGGGAACTTCTCCAGGAAGCCCATTGCTTCTTTGAAGCTTCCATCTTCCGCAAGGGAGTCAACGATGGGGTTGAGATGGAAAGGGCTCGGCTCCAGCCCAGCGGGTTTCATCTCGTTGAGGAGGACGAGAGCCTGGTTGGGGCGGCGCATGCGGCAAAGGCCTTCGATGAGGGTGCCGTAGGTGACGGCGGTGGGCTGGACGCCGTCGCGGCGCATCTCGTCCCAAAGGCGCTCGGCCTTGAGGAGCTTGCGGGAGCGAAACCAGCCATGGAGGAGGACGTTGTAGAACCTCGCCGACGGGGAACAAGCAGAGTCCTTTTTGGCAGAGAAGAGGTCGGAGGCGGCGCGGACATGGCCTTCCTTGCAGAGGGCGTCGAGAAGGAGGAGGAGGAGGTCGTCGGGATCGACGGCGTCGTCGGAGAGGTAGTCGAGGAGGAAGCGGTAGGTGCGGATGGCAGAGAGGGGCATATCTGCCCGGGAGTAGCGGCGGATGAGGGAGGAAAACGAGGGGAGGAGGTCATGGCCGGGAGGGAGCGGGAGGAGGAGGGACCAGGCGGAGTGAAAGGATCGGCGGAGGGAGAGTAGGTCGACGAAGGAGGCGAGTTGGGAGGGCGAGAGGATCAGGGCTGCCCAACGGGCGAGGGAGAGGAGAGGGGCGGCGGGTAGGTCGGCGGAGAAGTCGCGGAGAAGGGCGTCGAGGAGGGAGGGGCGCGGGGCAATGGAGGAGGCGGAGAGGGCGGAGTCGAGGTCGGAGCAGGAGGCGCTCCGGAGGAGGCGGGCGATGGTGGCAGCGTCGTCTGCGTCATCGACTGTGGAGAGGCATGACGAAAAGGAGCCGGCGGCGGCGCAGGAGCAGGGTTTGAAAGAGTTAATGGAGATGGAGACGACGATAGATCGGCGAAGCATTGCTCGAAACATTCGATCACGCAACACAGCAAATTCTGTTTTGTGCTTTCAGGGACTCGCATGTAATTTTCCTTTTCTTTTACCAGATATGATCGCAAATATCCCGCTCTCACAATACAAATATACAAGAGAAGAATGATTTAGAATACAATCTACATTTCAGATGATACAGTCCCTCAAGAAAACAATAGAATATGAGTAAAATACTAATAACAAACCAGCAAGCGCGACCAGATTGTCATCTAAAGTAGCCGACGAATACAAAATACTAGTACAGAGAGACTGGAGCAACCAATTTGCTGAACATTACTGAACTTCTATGCGGAGCCAAATTCTGCAAACCATTTTTCATGACGTTCGATGTCAGCAGCAGAGACACTCCGCTGGACCTTGGCGAGGGCTTCCTCAAAGTCGCACATGGCCACAGGGTCTTTGGATATCTCATCCTTGGGCATGTTCCTGATCTCGTCGCGAGTCTTGCCTGCAATTTTACGCCGCATCCCATTCAAGGAAGCATCTCGACAAACATTTGTGAGATCATCTCCGCTATAACCTTCTGTTCTTCGAGCGACTTCATCAATATTTACATCTGGAGCTACCTGTTGATGGCAAATAAGATAATTATAAAGGAATCTGCAATTAAGCAAATCAAGGAGAAAGCTGCCACTACATTAATCTTTATAAGAAAACCACTGCATGCTTAAGTCCAGCCTACTTAAGGTCCATAACTAGAAAGCATGATAATTTGTTAATCAAGACTTGCAAACAATAAGAGTGAGGAATATGTAGATGGCCTTCTTCCCTTACAAGGAAAACAAATCTCGCGTACTTTCCTTCGTTACAACTTACAGCTGGATGGAAATAGACAGCAGGGAATTTAGACTAATTGAAATATCATTGGATTCGTGTTGTTTTCTAAACATATCTTCACATTTGGAGTGGACTAGTGTCTCACCCGTTGTGAGTGATAGATGTCACTACAACGAGATCATATAACGGACCTCGTGATCTCAGAGGCAATGGAGTGCTTCCAGCATGTGTATGCACGGGCAGCACACATACGAGCAAACAACCAGCTGTGGTGGTCGGTGCCACTACGAGTAATATCATGCGAGGCGACGGACTGCCTCCAACATATGTGTGCGCAGACAGCACACATAGCAGTAAGTGACGGACTCACGACATGTTCGGATGGAGACCCAAATAACTCAAACAGTCCTGCAGAGCGAGCAGCGGAATAAGTTTGCTAAAGTGAGCTGCATGAGCATGTGAACAACCTGAACACTTGGCGTCGCAGGCTGAAGACACATGGCCAGCAAAGAGGCAATTGAGGGCTCGTGGGACAGGTGGCAGCAGCACAGAGAGTCAACTAACTGCCAAGAGAACATTGTGGAGCATGTTCTCCATGACCTCCAGCAGTTGAACTGCAGAGAGAACATTGTGGAACATGTTCTCCATAATCTCCAGCAGTTGCTCACAACCAAATATGTGTACTATAAATAGATTAGGGGGTCTATTGACTTGGACATACATAGGTAGAGAGACTTGTAGTGTCACTCCACGTTAGAGTTGTATTTCCTTTTATGTGAGCAATAAAAGGTTGGCAATGTTGTTATACTTCTCTTCTCCTCTATACTCTTGTGGGTTTGTGCGAGTTTGGCGGGCTGAGGTGGGCAAACCTTGGCGTCATCATGGGCAAAATTTCAGGGAAGAAGTTTGGCCGGTGTGATAAGTGGTATCAGAGCCCAGTTTGGTGAGAAACCAGTTCAGCAGAAGCCAAGATCAACAAAAGCCATGGTGACACAAGTGGAGCTTCGGGATCGGTTAATTCGCATCGAGGAGATGTTGGGGAATCCTCCAATCGAAGATGCGGGTAGCTTATGGGCGCAATTGGCTTGGCAAGAGAGGCAAAATGCTGCTCTCAAGGAGGCCCTTGTAAGTGAGGTGAAAAATGCGGAGGAAAGGTATGTGCGATCATGGACTCCATGAGATCAAGTCTAAAGTCCTTGGAGTAGGACTTGATGGTGGTAAAGAGAGCGGTGACAAACTTCATTGTTGATGGTGGAGCTCCTTCAAAGGTAAGAGTTCCAGAACCCCATTTCTTTAATGGCTGCAGGAATACAAAGGAGTTGGAGAACTTCTTGTGGGGTATGAAGCAGTACTTCAAGGCTGCTCACATTCCGGAACGGGAGAAAGTCACCATCATCAGCATGTATTTGAGTGGAGATGCCAAATTATGGTGGCGTACTAGAGCATCGGAGAATGCTCGAACTGAGAGAGCTCAGCTGGAGGATTGGGAGATCCTCAAGAAGAAACTAAAGGAGCAGTTCCTTTCGTGCAACACAGGGTGGGTTGCGCGAGAATCCCTGAAGAAGCTGCGGCATTCGGGGACCATAAGGGAGTATGTGAGGGAATTCAGTTCCCTCATGCTCGACATCACCAACATGTCCGAGGAGGACAAGTTGTACAACTTTCTTTCTGGCTTGTAGCCGTGGGCTCAAGCTAAACTCCGACGGCAAGGAGTGAGGGATCTTTCTTCGGCCATTGCTTCTGCGGAAGGTTTGGTGGATTTCAAGCTGACGACAACCACCAAAACGGCCACAGAGGGAAGGAAGATGGAGCGTGCACATAAGGATGACAAGAAGCCTGAGGGAAAGGGCAAGAAGGTTGCGAAACCGAGCCAGTCCAAACTGCAGCCCACCAACAGAGAGCAAGGCTGTTTTATATGCAATGGTCCTTATCGGGCAAGGGAATGTCCAAGGAGGGAAAAGCTATCTGCTCTAACTCTCAGGGAATTTGAGGAAAAAGGACGTGGTGCAGAGGCAACACCACGCATGAATCCATTGCAGCTACTCAACTCAATGACGGCAGAAAGGCAGCCGCCTTGCAAAGGATTGATGTATGCATCGGTGCTGTTAAATGGGAGGCCTGTTTTGGTTATGCTGGACACAGGGGCGACCAACAACTTCTTCTCCCATAAATTGGTAAGTGAATTTGGTTTGCAGGTGCAACCAAGCTCATGGAAAGTGAAGGTAATAAACTCCGGGCCAACTTCGATTCATGGAATGACCAGCACAACCCTCAAAGTTGGAGCTTGGGAGGGAGAGATCAGTGTGACAGTCTCTGCGCTTGATGAGTTCGAGTTTATCTTGGGGATAGACTTCTTCGTCCAAGCTAAGGCTAGCTTGGTGCCTCACCTATCAGGTATGCTGATTTCTGCGGAGGAATCACCATGCTTTATACAGGCAGCGTATGGACGGAAAACTGCAACAGCGAGTATGCAGTCTCCTCAACAACTGAAAGCGGGTCTCAAGAGGGGCGAGACCACCTATGTTGCAGTATTGATCGAGATACAACTGGATCAGGTCATGGAGGTACCTGATGATATTGCAACTATCCTGGTGGATTACGCGGACGTGATGCCACCAAAACTGCCCAACGAACTTCCCCCTCGGAGGGCAGTTGACCACAAGATTGAGCTAGAGCCAGGTGCTAAACCTCCAGCTCAGGCCCCTTATCGATTGGCAAATGCGGAGCTTTTGGAGTTGAGAAAGCAGCTCAATAAACTGTTGGATGCGGGACTGATCCAACCGTCGAAAGCCAGGTATGGTGCCCCGGTGTTGTTTCAGCGGAAACAAGATGGTTCACTTCGGATGTACGTAGACTATCGGGCACTAAACAAGGTGACTATCAAAAACAAGTACCCAGTGCCGAATGCAGGTGACTTGTTCAATCGATTGGCCAAGACGACATACTTCACTAAGTTAGACTTGCGATCGGGGTATTAGCAAGTCCAGATTGCTGAGGGAGATGAGTCAAAAACGACATGTGTCACGAGATATGACTCATTTGAGTTCCTAGTCATGCCTTTTGGATTGACAAATGTTCCAGCAACCTTTTGCAACTTGATGAATGAAGTATTGTACGAGTTCTTGGATCGATTCGTTGTGGTATACTTGGATGACATTGTCATCTACTCGGAGACATTGTCGGACCATGTCGACCACCTCAGAAAGGTATTCTCTCGGCTTAGAGAATACAAGCTCTTCGTTAAGAAGGAGAAGTGCGAGTACTGTCAGAAGGAAATCAGGTTCTTTGGACACAGGGTGAGCAAGGGACAGATACAAATGGATGAGAGGAAAGTTCAGGCAATCATTGATTGGACGACCCCAACAAAGGTATCGGATCTTCTTTTTTTCCTCGGTTTGGCTAACTACTATAGAAGATTCATTCAGGGTTATTCAAGGAAAGTGAATCCCCTAACTGACTTACTGAGAAAGGATCGAAAATGGGCATGGACGGACACATGCCAAGCGGCATTTGACCAGCTGAAGACAGCAGTGTCAACGGAACCGGTGCTACGATTGCCTAATTTTGAGCTTCTATTCGAGGTACATACAGATGCCTCAGATCGTGCTCTTGGAAGAGTTCTTGTTCCGGAAGGACATCCAGTGGCGTTTGAGAGCCGCAAGCTCAAGGATGCAGAGCAACGCTACACCACACATGAGAAGGAAATGACAGCAGTGGTGCACTGCTTGGATACCTGGATGCATTATCTATTGAGAACGAAGTTCAGGGTTGTAACAGATAATGTTGCAAACACCTACTTCAAAACCCCAAAAGAAATTGACCTCCAAACAAGCTCGGTGGTAGGAGTTCTTAGCCGAGTTTGATTTCATGTGGGAGCACAAGCTTGGACGACAGAACCAAGTGGCGGATGCATTAAGCCGAAGGGAAGTGCAATACTACGTAGCTGCGCTGTCTATAGTGCAGTCAATTCTGCTGGCGAGGGTTAAAGAGCAAGCTAACGCGGACCCAGAATACGTCCAACTTAAGGGAGAGGTACGTGAAGGGGTAATTAAATGTTATTGGCTTGAAGATAACTTGTTGTATGCTAGAGGCAACAGGTTGTACATCCCGAAGGCGGGAGGACTGAGGCGTGAGCTACTGCGAGAGACTCACGATCCTCAATGGGTAGGACATCCTGGAGGGCAAAGGATGATGACACTCTTGTCCAGGTCATACTATTGGCTAAAAATGGGGGAAGACGTCGAGATGTACGTCAAAACTTGTCTTGTGTGTCAGCTTGACAAGACGGAGAGGAAGAAGTAGGCAGGGCTGCTACAACCCTTGCCTATTCCGGAGAAGCCGTGGCAGTTTATTTCCATGGACTTTGTTTCGGGCTTTCACAAAATGGATGGGATGAGTTCAGTGCTAGTCGTCGTCGACCGACTCTCGAAGTATGCGATATTCATACCAACACCACACGCATGTCCAGCAGAGGTAGCAGCTGGGCTGTTCTACAAACATGTGGTGAAGCACTTCGGTGTCCCGAAAGACATTGTGAGTGATCGAGATGCTCGATTCACGGGCAGGTTCTAGACAGCACTCTTCAACTCGATAAGTTCAGAGTTAAAGTTCTCTACGACTAATCACCTGCAGACGGATGGTCAAACGGAGCGCATCAATGCCTTGGTGGAGGAATACTTAAGGCATTATGTGACGGCCAGCCAGCAGAATTGGTTGGAGCTGTTGGACACAGCTCAATTTTGTTATAACATCCACAGGTCGTCAGCTACAGGAATGAGTCCTGCAGAGCTTGTCATAGGACAGCAACCTCTCACTCCTCTCGAGTTGGTTCAATCGACGAACCAAGGAAAGTGCCCTGCTGCATATCGCTTCGCTAAGGAGAAGAACGAGCTGATAGAACAAGCTCGGGAAAGCTTGTGCAAGGCAGCAAAACGCATGAAGAGGCATGCGGATGAACGAAGGCGTTCACTGGAGTTTCAAGTCGGGGACATGGTGCTGCTGAAACTCACTCCACAGATGTGGAAGAAAATCAGTAGCAAGATCGTACATCGTGGGTTGGTATCAAGGTATGACGGCCCCTTCGAGGTGATGAAGAAAGTCGGACATATTGCTTACCGGTTGAAGCTACCCGACAGGCTGAAGGTACACCCAACATTCCATGTAAGTTTTCTTAAACCTTTCAACAGGGACTTGCTTGCAGATAGACAGCAAGCAAGGAGAGCTCCACCAGTAGTTCGAAAGTAGTTTGACAAGGAGGTCGAGAAGATCCTTGCACACCGGACTATGGGAGAAAAATCGACGGACTGATTTTCTTGTGAAGTATAAAGGTGGCAGCGAGGCTGATGCCACATGGGAGCGGGACTCTACACTATGGCAGTTCGAGAAACAAATCAAGGAGTACATGGACTCTACTCCGACAAGGACGTCGGACTCTCCTGGTGGGGGTGGTTTGTCACACCCGTTGTGAGTAGTAGGTACCACCACCACAACGAGATCATGTAACAGACCTCATGATCTCAGAGGCAATGGAGTGCCTCCAGCGTGTGTGTGCACGGGCAACATACATACGAGCAAACCAGCTGTGGTGGTCGGTGCCACTACGAGGAGTATCATGCGAGGGAGCGCATGATCATGCGAGGCGACAGACTGCCTCCAACATATGTATGCGCGGGTAGCACACATAACAGCAAGTGACGGAGTCACGACATATTCAGATGGAAACCCAAACAGCCCAAACAGTCCTGCAGAGCGAGCAACGGGACAAGTTGGCTAAAGTGAGCTGCAGGAGCATGTGAACAACTTGAACACTTGGCGTCGCAGGCTGAAGACACGTGGCTGCAGGCTGGAGAACTAGAGCTGCAACTGTCAAGGGACACGTGGCCAGCAAAGAGGCAATTGAGGGCTCGTGGGACAGGTGGCAGCAGCACAGAGAGTCAACTAATTGCCAGGAAAACATTGTGGAGCATGTTCTCCATGACCTCCAGCAGTTGAACTGCAGGGAGAACATTGTGAAACATATTCCTCATGATCTCCAGCAGTTGCTCATAGCCAAATATGTGTACTATAAATAGACTAGGGGGTCTATTGAGCTGGACACAGACAGGTAGAGAGATTTGTAGTGTCACTCCGCGTTAGAGTTATATTTCCTTTTATGTAAGTAATAAAAGATTGACAAGGTTGTTATACTTCTCTTCTTCTCTATACTCTTGTGGGCTTGTGCGAGTTTGGCGAGCTAGGGTGGGCAAACCTTGGCGCCATCACGGGCAAAATTTCAGGGAAGAAGTTTGGCCGGTGTGATAACTAGCACAGTAGAGAGGATATCAAACAGGTCACTGACCGATATTAAAGACCATTTTCCTTCAATTGAGGGGGTCTACTTTTACCCTTCAGTGATCTAGCAATTCAAGTGTTGATCATGTAAAAACAAAGGCAGTTACAATGAAATAAGATGATCCTGGTCACCTCAGACAGAGTGCAAGTCTGAATCCACAAAAGAACTTACCAAAGTAAATGTTTTCAATGGCTTAAATCCTCTAAATGCTGATAGCATATTCTTGGGTGAAGCAAATTTGAAGGAGGGAATGTGCTATCCTGTCCTAGATAATTTAAACTAAAGCAAAACAGTAGTTATCAAACCTGAAGTAATCAACTAAATGGGCACAATGCTTCTAAATAAGTTATTAATCATCAGATGATATAAAAAATAGCTAGAAATATATTAGCAGTGACAGAAAAAATAAAGAAGAAAGGGCTAGTCTTGTAACAGGACACACCTCAACAGTTCTTAGATTGATTTTGATAAGTTCCTTACGGCTCTCAAAATTAGGGAGAGGAATGTATATTCTCTTTTCCAGCCTCCTCCTGCATTAGATGAAGAACGCAACTAAGCATCAGAAGAGACTCGATGTGGTCAGTTCAAATTGAGTTACTACAAAGACAATATCAGTTACATAACTAGAAATCCAGTATAAATTAGGGAGCCACTACAAAAGCACTTCAGTGAAAAGTGACACAGATTCTACCTAAGTGCTTCATCTATGTCCCATGGAAAATTAGTAGCAGCCAAGACCATCACTAGTTTTCTTCCACCGTCTTCACCAGTAGAGCTGTTGTTAACACCATCTACCTGAACTAAAAGTTCTGACTTTACCCTTCTAGAAGATTCATGTTCTCCAGAAACTCTGCAGAAAATCAATACATACAAATTATTCACCATATATAACATATTTGAAACTGATGGGAATCATTTTCAAATGAGTCCAAATGTCTTAAGATCTTTCAGTGGGAAGAACTCATTTAAGAATTTTTAGATGAGGAACTCAGAAGCAAGATGTCAGGTTGTGAGAAATATGTTACATTGTTATTCAGCAATTTTATCCAGGAAAGAATTATTTTTGGTGTGATGCATGCAAGCATGTTACGTTTCAGTTCCTCATTGCTGTTGAAATATATCAGTGAGGCTACAATGGTAAATCTCAGATTTTTCTCAGAAAAAAGAAATATCAGAGATACAATTCACATTGTCAAAGTAGTTTAACGAATACCCTAAAAGAATCACAGTTTCTTTTAACCTATGAAATTCAGTAACTTAAAAATATTAATAGTTTCAAGCGTGAAAAGTATAGGTCCAAAAGTTGCTGCATACCCACGAGCATTGCAAAGAGAATCAATCTCATCAATGAAAATTGTACTTGGAGCATAGGCTCTTGCAAGATCAAACAGACACCGAACCATGCGCTCACTCTCACCACGCCATTTTGAAGCCAATGTGGCAGAAGACACATTGAAGAATGTTGTTCCACATTCTGTAGCTACAGCCTTGGCCAGAAGCGTCTTTCCAGTTCCAGGAGGACCAAACATAAGAACACCTTTCCAAGGGCGTCGAATACCCTGCAAAATCACATTTTACATGTAGCTTCACAAGAAGATTCGCGCTCCAACTAACCTAAATAAAGTTGACCTCATAACACATTGTTTACAAGGGAGCAATGGAACAGGAATCATATATCAGCAAAGAAGAGGAGTATCATGCTGCATTGTAAATGCCACTACATTATTTGCATAACAGATGAATTAACATCATTTTGTTCATGAAAAACTGAAAAAAAAAAAATTTTTGAAGAATTCAACCAACATAGAACAGTAGTAACAACTTAAGAATACCTGAAAATACTCGGGCATCCAGAGAGGAAGGACAACAGCCTCCTCAAGGAGTCTTTTGGCCTCAGTGAGGCCAGCAACATCATCCCATCTCACTCCAGGAGTGGTCTCCAGCACATCCCTCTCTAGCATTGCAGCAAGATCAGCATCAGGCCCTTCGTACTGTCCCTTCTTCGGCTTCCCTTCTTCTGCATCACTGCTCTGAAGACACAAACAAGCAAATCAGCAACCAGAACGCATCCGAGACCAAAATAGCACATCAAATCAAAGCAATACCTGCGAATCTCCCTTGCCGGAGCTTGATTTCCCCTTCTTCGTCCCAGCTCCAGAAAATGCCGGAGTCCTGCCACCCCGATTGGCAACAGTGGACTTCGCCCCACGAGCAGGCCTTGCCGGCCCCCGCGCCCATGTCCCATCCTGCGGCGAGGTCTTCCTCATCCCGGCCCTGGCCGATCTCCGGCTGCCGCTGTCCCTGCTCGGGGGCCGCCAAACATCGGGATCGTCCAACGAGGCCGACGACGAAGTCGGATACTCATCCAATGGCTGGAAAACGAAGGATTTCGTCGGAATCGGCGGCGAAGAGGGCTGCCGGCTCCCCGGCAGCTCCTTGAAATCCCTCAATTCCGCATCCAACTGCTTGACGACGTCGATCTCCTCCATAATCGCTTGCTTGCAGCTCATCCACTTGGCTCGGAGCGCAGCATCGTCGAGAGTGCTTAGATGCCTGAAACAAGAGGACAGATGAGCAGATCTGACGTGGGAATGGGAGAAGGAGGGGGAAGGTGGAAGAGAGAGAAGTGGAGTACTTATTGATCTGGGCGATGGCTCCGTCGAAGAAGATGATAGAGGTGTCGTAGAGGCCCTCGAGGGCGTTCTCCCGGGCGAACTTGAGGTGGTCCTGGAGACCCGCCAGGGCTCCCACCATTACTGAGATCTCTAGGGCCCCGAAGGAGATGATGGAGTGCCGGGAGGCTCGCCTTCTTCTTCGACGTCGTCTTCCTCCTCCAGTGGCCGGTGGGTGTTTCTGAGCCGCTGAGGCCGACGGCGACGTTCGAACTTCCGATGGCTGGTGGCTGGCTCCAGGAGAGAATCATAGAACGACACAACGACTTCGACCTTCGTGCTCCTGATACGCCACATCTCAAATGATGAGGTGTCATTCCAAAAAGGTGCCAGCTGGAAATTAATTTTGATTATTTTATTATGTTTTACCTGCGTTTTTGGGAGTGGGATTTGAAGTATTCGCTGTCCCGCTCTTAAGGCTCGGTAGATCATCCGCCAAATCGTATTCCGACAGTCCCACTTGCTCTCGCTGCTCGCCGTCGTTGGGGTGCGACTCTCCGAAGATCGCCAGAGATCGGAACGGTGTCAGAGCGCCGGTTACTGCAACAGAGCAAGGTTGATTCCGCTCTCATCCATAGCTTTCTTGCTTTTCTTTTTCCGGCGAGCTCGGATTTAACTTTCTTTCGTGTTTCGAGTAGGGTTTTTATTAGGGCATGGATTGACCGGGAGGCTCCTTGGAACGTGCACCTGTCTGATGATATTCTCCAGTGTTCTTCATCTTTTCCGAGTTTTCCGGATTTTTGGGGGGATTTTTGTGCAATTGTGGTTTTACTTTCCCCCTTTTTTTTGTTTGCTGGGAAGGAGGACTGGATGTGGATGGTCTTGTCGAAATGCTAGAGTTTGGTTGATTTATTGGCGTTGTTCTGTTGAAATTTGAATGGTTTCAATGGGTTGGGATTGTGCTTGATTTGGTATGTGGAGGTCCTGATGACCCATTCGTTTTCTTGGCGGTGCTTGTAGTTTTTGATCTGAAGATCTCCTCTATTGGAACAATTAGTTGCTTTATTCGCACTTTCTATCATCCGGCAATGTTGGATTCTTGTTGGCTTTATTGTTGTGCACCCTTATATTCCAAAATTACTGGTTCATTTGGTATTCTTTATCGCTTGGTTGCAATTTCTCTGAAAACTAAACATTGGGCTTTTGTAATGGGATGAATTCCTAGGTCTCTTGGCGTTCATATGAAAGTATGGAGTATGGATTCATTAAGGTAATTGCATCACTATAAGTGTAGACGGAAAAAAATAAATCAAATTGTTGCAACCTAAGGGGATTAAAATGAATTTTTATTTGATAAACCTACTTTGGAATGCGATTATGATCTTTCTGGAAAATGGCATGAAGAATTTTATAGTTGAGTAGAATATTGCTGGCAAATGCTCAATACTTTTTGTGAAGAAGATTGCTACTCAACAACTGGCTATCTCTCTATATGGTTGATAAATTAGGTCGTAATATCCTGACTTTCCTACCAAACAATATGGGGAATGGGCCGAATGATTAACCAAATATTCACATAATTTTAGTAGTCTTTCTATGTCATGTTGGCCAATTGATCAAATATCTATGTGCTGGCAGGTTTAACGCGGAGCTTCCTGTTTGAGAACATTTTGTGAATGGTTACCTGATTCCTGACGGTGTTTGAGTCTATGAAGGAGAATTCAGTAATTGGCAGTTATGAAGCACTCCATCTGAATCACTAGAGCTTGTGCTGCAGCCTGCCGTGCGAACTGTGGGGTGCTTCCCTCAAACTGCCTCTTCTGAAACCAAATAGAAAGCGGGCTTAGCAGGAAAATTCAAAGCAAGTAGCCATCAAGAATAGCAATATTGTTTCTCTTGATGCCATTGGTCAGCACAAAAAGAGTCAATGTTTAAGGATGTTACTAATATACATTGTGATAACTTGCACAAAGGTTGCATTAGCACATCAAAGAGGCAGGCTTGCATTGCTTTTCTAGTTCAGTTTTTCGAGTTTAGTCTTTCTAAATTCCGAATAGTTATTTGTAGCTCTTATATGGAAAGGTTTAGAAATGTATATTGGATGTTGTCTAGTTTTATAATTGGAAGTCATTGAGCAATTGGAAAATCTGTTATCTAATTTACAGGTTCAGCAATTGGAAAAGCAATTATCTAATTTCTAGGAGCTGTTATATTAGAAACATTACATTGCTTTACTTAATTCATTTTTCAAATTCTATTCCAGTATTTCTGAGCATAGTACCATTATTCTGGTTTGCCATGTCTCTCTTTTCTTTTCTAATTTCTCGACGATCTGAAATTTTGTGTCAATGTTGTTGTTTGTTTCCAGTCAAAAGCCTCACAACAAGCTAAGTTGGGTTATTTGAAAGCTAAATCATTATATGAACTAAAGCCTTGCAAGTTAGCTAATGTTGTTTCTAATGGAATGGTATCTGCTCCTAATGGAACAAAAGATAAGATCAATGGAATTCAGGAGGTGAAGACATTGGAATCAAAAGAAGCTGTTGTCCCAGTGAATTTGGAAGAAAGCCCTTTAGCCTGTCAAACTGTTGAAACCACCAAACATGGCAAGAGAATCTCAAACACACTTTTGTTTGAAGATACTAGGTATAGAGTTGAATCTCCAATTGAAATGAAAAAGGCAAATCATCTATGAATGTATATTGAGCAATAAAACCTGGCTACTATAAAGAATTAAATTGTGGATATTCTCAAACAAGTCTGTGCCATTAATCAAGATAAATCATTTTGAACCAAGTCCACAATTTGTATTTTCTGTTAATCAGAGCTTTGCATTTCTTTGAGAATGTGCCATCTGTTGCAATGATCTGAAAGTTATGTTTTCTTGAATATGAGAATTTAATTGTTGCATAACTTTGGTTCAGTTGAATTTTGCAGTCAAAAATACCCATGGCAGAGACTAGGGAGAGTTACCTTCTTTGAACTTCATAGACATTGATTCTGATCATGCAAATGCTCACACATGTGGACTTTATGCTCCTGACACTAATAAGAATATAAGTACTGCAGAGGTATTCCCACTAGCTCTACTTTTACTTGTGAACAGTAAGGAGCAATGACTCAAAACTTTATATGAGCATTCTGCCTTTCCATGTCCAATATTCATGATGATTCACAATTGTGTCTTTCTGTATATCTACATACAATGTTTATGTCAACATTGAAGAAATGCCTACATACAATGTTGATGTCAACATTGAAGAAATGCCTTTACTCTTCATCTCATTCAAAGACCGCATTCTGATTTCATGGAAAAATTGCAGCAGGATATAACTCAACATGTGAGGGGAGTTTTGATCGATTGGCTGGTTGAGGTTTGCTGGCTTTTGATTGTAGACTTCATGTTCATCCAAGGTTTTTCTGCTTTACATTAGAAATTCTAGCAATGAACATGGGAAAATAATTAGGTTATGCCTCTGGATCTGGTGGACTTCTACGAGTTCTCTTATGAACTTCTATGGTTGGAATCCAGAACTTCTGAGTTCTGAATTGGGCGAAGGCATACATGTATAGGTGATCTTGAAAGAATTTGTTGTGGAATTTAAGAATGCACAGTTCGTGATGCACAATATGCAAAACTAGAAATATTAGAGCTTGTTCAAATTGCAAGGAATGCACAAGCGAAAAATTTTCACTAGTTAAATATGGGATTGCGTTTTAGTCTGACTAGCGTATATATGATGATATAGATGATACAATCCTAAAAGTACAAATGAGGAAAGCACTTGAATGCATACCATAGATGATTCTGGTTGGAAACATATTGACAGTGCATTGTTGGTATATGCTATTGATTTATGTGGGATGTGAAATTTTCGTGTATTTTGTATCCCTCAATTTTGGCCAAGAAGTTGGGTTCTTCTGCTCCTCTCCAGCCAATTCAACATTCAAGTCAGTCTCTCTCTCTCTGTTGAAACCTAAGACGTTTAGGCAGAATAATGTACAGAAAAATGGGGAGTGAATCGGGATTAAGTTGGGATGCCTGACCTCAATACTTGGGTGCTCTTCTTATACGGTTTTTTGGGAAATTTTGATTTGGCCTTTGAGGATAACTCTATCACGGTTAATGGGTGAGTTAGACTAGAGTATTTCGGGAAACTTGCTCGGTGTTTCATAATGTGATTTGGCGGATTTTGTTGGGTAGTGGGAGGTGCAATAGGAGGTGGTTTTGGCTTCAGGAACTTGTCCTCTAGACTGCTACGGACACTAGTGCTCACGTGTGCTGATGGTACATGTAAAATGTTGAGATAGCATAACTCAACTGTTATGATCCTGGCTTGACCGAAGTGCCGAGCTGAGGAGCTCAGTTATTTTGGATCTTATCTATCAGAGGTGCTGAACTGAGGAGCTTAGTCCTTTTAGGCCTTTTTTGGCATAGGTATGGAAGGAAGTGTTGAAGTCGACAGTTTCTAATTTTGGCTCAAGCTATTTCTTGGTCGAGTGTGGGCTTCAATTTGGTCCAACCATGCCTGTTGACAGATCAATGTCCTTTTTTTTTTGTTTATTGATTGGAGTATAATACATTATTCTTTTGCTAAAATTTTGTTTTGATTATCAGGTTTCTAAAGAATACAGGCTTGTTCCATATACTCTTTCTCTTGCAGTTCATCTCATTGATCGATTTCTCTCTGGCAATTTCATTGCAAGACAAAGGCTACAGTCGCTAGGGGCCACTTGCATGTTAATAGCCTCGTAAGATTTTCTTTCTTTCTTATTTATTATTATTATTATTTTACGTAGAAAGATTTCTTCTATTTTTGCAAGTCTAAAACCTCATCTTACATTTGTCATCTAGTTCTGAAATTGTAGTGGTTGTTATGGTGGTTTCTTGGGGGATATAATGACCTATGGGAGAAAAGAGACAGATTAGGACACATGATTTGTAGTTATTCTTTTTTCTTTTCAATTGTGCAACTTAACTCCACAAATTTAACCTTCACTTTGATCCTGGTGCCAAGGTGTCAATTTGGTTTTATTTGTTGTATATTTTTATCCCTCACCCTAGGTTAAAGTAGATGTAGATCATGATGGTTATATCTTCAATTAGTTAGTCACTTTCTTTTCGCTCAATGAAAGTTCTTATAGTATCTACTTGTATGGTTTACAATTTAACAGGAAGTATGAAGAAATTTGTGCTCCTTGAGTGGAAGAATTATGTTTCTTTACTGACAACACATACTAAATCAGAGGTGTGTATCTGATGAAAAATATTCCATTTGAATCTCTATAGCTAATGACTCAGTAAAATCACTTACAGGTTGTCAAAATGGAGAGTCAGGTTCTCAGTTATCTCGGTTTTCAGCTTTCTGTACCCACGACAAAAACATTTTTAAGGTCATCGCACTTGCTGATACTAAATTAGCCCAAATCCACAGAGATTTGATTGCTTTTATTCTATGACCTTTTTTTTTTTTGCTTGCAGGCATTTTCTTCAAGGAGCACAAGCTTCTTTCAAGGTACAATTGCTTGTATTTCTGGATTTTGGCACAACAAAACACACACGTCATCCAAGCGAGCTGGTTCTTTGTTCCCTATTACTCTGATCTGAAGGCTCCTACTCCAAAGTTGGGATTCTTGGCCAATTATCTAGCTGAATTGACTTTGATTGACTATGGCTTTCAAAGGCTCCTTCCTTCAATCATCGCTGCTTCTGCTGTATTCCTTGCGAGATGGACACTAGATCAGTCTGACTGCCCCCGGGTGAAGTGTACTTTGTACCTCGTGTTCTTTCTGCTCCATTCTCACCAAACATGATCAGTGCTTGTTACTCTTGACAGAATGCAACTCTGGAGCACTACACCTTATGCACTTCTTCAGATCTTCAAGTGACAGTTCCTCTGATGCAAGATTTGCAGATGAACTCTTTATGCAATACATAATAAGTACGAGCAACAGAAGGTATTCATCCCTCTTAAACAATTTTAACCTCTCAATGATACCCATGTATTCATCCTTTATGCAGCATATGTTTTAAAGAGGCCACATATTCTTAAAATCATTCTTGGTATATTATTTGCTGCTGGAGTGTAAAGATCTCTTGATTTACATTAATATCTTATGAATGTCTAATGCAGTTTGAGTGTGTGGCCACTTTGACCTCTCCAAAGCCCCTCCAATCACTCTTTGGTTAGTAACAAGCACAATTTTGGGTTGAAGGCACTGTTGACTAAGAGTAACTAGGGAAACATTTCATGACCAACTTTCTCTGACGTCTCCGTATTCCAGCAAATTCTGTTTATGAAATTTGCTTTGGCTAGTTTTTTCTTTTTGGTATCCTTGTTTATCAGCAATTGTACCTTTCATATTTTCTTCTTCTGTCTTTTCCCATATGTGGATCCAGTTCCTTCAGCTCTGTGTAACAAAAATCTAGGAAGCCAAAATAGAGTTCACAGGTTGAAAGGCTTGTATGTTTCCAGCTTTTTTGCCCACATATTTTGCGGTGGGTCTCAATTTTGTAATGTAACAGAGATGTAACCAATTTCAGTGATATTTACACCATATTCCATGATGTACTTTTGGTTCTATTTCTAAATTCAGAAAAAAAAATCTCCTTTTCTCTATCGATACACTCCGATGATTCTTAGAAATTGATGGCTCTGTTTTCGAACAAGATAAATCATGAGATTCTACATGTTTCAGAGGTGATGCTTGAAGGTTTGGCACTTGCATGCTATTTAATATTGTAGAATTCATATTTTCTATTCTTGATTCTATTTTGTGGCTAACTACAAATTTCTATTTAGATTAATTACATATAATTCTTTCTAAATTATTAAAAATACATATAATTTTTCGTCTTTTTAATAATGACATAATTTTTTTATAATTTAGGTCATTATTGTTAAAAATTTCTTCTATTTATTTCACTAGTGAACTCATAGTTAATCCTTAATTAAATATATAAATTTACCTAAATATCTTTTTGTCCCACACCATTACCTTTCTCGAGTGCATTCTTGCTAGAAGTAATCATATTAGAGATTTAAGTATCATTTAATTTAAAATCAAGATTAGGATCAATGCTTTTCAGAATTATTTTTTTCTTATAAAATTAATATTACTTATTTTATATTATTATTAAATTAAATTATTATAAAAAAATTAAATAATTTTTTAAAATTTAAATTATTGTAACGTTAATTTTAATAAAAAATGTATTAATTTATAAAAATAATTTACTAATTTAAATTATAATATCCAATCAAACGGTCTCTTAGGTTTTACAGCCTTCGAGCCCTTCCAACTAACAACGCTTTCGAACCTCTCTCAATGTAGGTCAATTTTTTGTTGGTTGATTTCACCTCCCCCCTGCCCTAGTAGCACTCCAGCCCCCACCAACACCCACCGAAGCAGCGATGCACATACCGCTCATTGTCGGATGCCTCCTACCGCCGTCATGAGTACGTAAACTTTTGGTCATTACAACACAGTGCCCATAGATGCTCCTCCATGAGCTTCTCATCTTGCTCTCGAGCACAATCTTCACCAAACCGGAAGCCATCTCTTTATGGAGATAGCTTATGAGCATTGGTAGCTCCATTAAGAACATCAGCGGGGATCGGAGATCTTCTTGCATTGCCAAACAAGGTGATCGTGGTGCCACCGTCGGAGAGCATAGCCTTGCTTGACTTCCCTAGCAACGCCGCCATCTTGCACCCGGTGGTCAGCATGGGGAACAACTTAAACATTTTGAAGATGCCAACCCCTCCGCCAGAGTTTGTCCGTTTGTTATCGGTGGATTGCGAGGGCAGCAACATTTGCACCGGAGTCTCCATCAGTAGGGGTGTCAACGGGTCCGGGGTGCCGTTGGACTCGCGGGCTTAACCTGCTACAGATCAATCTGGACCTGTCTAATTAAGCCCAACGGACCTCAACGGAACAACTCGTTGGATTGCAAATTATTTTTAAAAGACCGTTAAAAGCCGTTGGGAGCCCATTAGAGTCCGCTAGAGCTCATTACTTCTTCCTTGAGCAACTCCTCCTACCCTGTCTGCCCTCTTTTCACCTCGCCCTCCTCATCCTCTGTTGTATGCGCCTCTTCTACCACTCCTCCCCCCTCCTTGACCTCTCCTGCCGCCGGAACCCCTCTCGCTTCACCCCGAAATCCCTTACCATCCTCCTCTCCATGCTCTCAAAATTCCAATATTTCGCCAAAATCATGTTCACATTTGACAGAATGTAGCACATCTGATGCCTCACCAGCAGGGATTTTAGCGTCGTCGAGTTCAATGCGCTTTTCAAAACCTTTCTACTTGACGAGGAAGATGGCGGAAGCCAAGGCTGTGTTTCAGAAGCTCTACCCTCGGTTTAGCTCGAACCTCCGGACGGTGAAAACACGCACTGCTTTTTGGCTTCAAAGAGTCCGGCGACATCCCGGCCATGTAGATGTTCCCCAATGCTCGAGACCATGACCACTCCGATCCACGATGCCGACATCGTGAAGAACCCCTTTTGTGCGCACGAGTTGTTCGACGAAATGCGGCAGAGTATTAGACCATGATGTTGGCGCTTACAATGCTCTATCGAGTGTGTTTTCGAGAAGTAGGATATGAAGTTTGCAGAAGATTGGTCTTGACAACGTGTGCTACTATGCAATGTTCTGGGCGTTGAAGCAAGTCCTTGACACCAAGGGCGTGGACCGAGAGGATGACAGCGAATGGGTTTATGCCCAAGGTGAGGACTGCGGTAATGCTAATGAGAGGCACTCCCTATGTTGGTCGGCTGCTTCCTTGAGACAAAGGGCAATGGCTTTTGATGTGGAATTGTGGAGTAAGTTCATTGATTGAGAGAGACAGAGGAGGTGAATGGAATCATGGAAGAATGGAGATAAGGTGAGGGGAATAGTACCACAGAAGATGGTGAAGATTAGAAAGGAGAGAGAGAGAGAGAGAGAGAGAGACTTGTGCTTTTGCTCGCTTGTTTGTCATTTTAGGTTGAACTCACGTTGAATTAATATTGTGAAGAAGATTAATCTCAATATGAAATTTACTGTTGGGACAAAAAAAATCACTTTATGTTGAATAAGTATTTAGTCAAACTGAATATTTCTGGTACATTCGTCTCCGTTAGGGTCAAATTTAGCCGGAAATTTTTTTTACCAACCAACAAAAAATTATAAAAATTATATATAATTATTAAAAAAATTTGAGGAGTTATATATAATTAATCGTTTCCATTTTTACAGACAAACACAAATTTTGATTCATTTGAATCTTATGATGTGGTGATCATAAATAGAATGAGTTGCAATGCTTCAATTTATTTAAATTTAACATTATTATCGAATATATTTTGAGTATTCGTTTTGACTATTTTGAATTCATTATGCTGATGGCTTCGCATCGGATGAGTCGGAGGTTCCGAGTTTTTTTTTTTTTTTTTTTTTGAAAAAGAACGAAATATGTCGGTATTTAATCGAAAAACCAGTCAAATATGTCCTCTTGAACTTGAACTGCAGGCTGGCAGCTAGAAATTTAAAAGATCATAAATCAACAAAATTGAAGTCATTATTTGACAAAAAATAATAATTAATTAATAATTAATAATTAATTAAACAATTAATAACACGAGACATTCACGTCGCCCATCCGAATCCTGTCCGCCCGATTCCGTTCGCGACGGCGATGCGCACCACTCGCTGTCTACAAATAATCTCTTCAAATCCAAGAACTGGTAGCCGCAGATGGAAAGCATCGGGACCCGGGTTCTCGTCGCCGCCGTCCTCTCCCTGGCGATATCCGTCAGGGCCTTCCGCCGGAACTCCCTCAGCCGCTCCGGCGCGATCGCGGGTTTCCTGGTCATGGCCGTCCACATCGCCGCCAGCTACAGGTTTTTTTTCCTTTTACCCATTGTCTTCTCTTTGGTTTCTCTTTGTTTTGGGTTTTTCTCTGATGGCTGGTGCTGGGAAAGGTTCGGAGCTCTGATTCTTGCCTTCTTCTTCACCTCGTCGAAGCTCACCAAGGTCGGAGAGGACAAGAAGCGCTCCATCGATGAGGATTTCAAGGAGGGCGGCCAGCGCAACTGGTAAAAATCCCACCCTTTTTGTTTCTTTTCATTGCTCTAGTCTTTTTAGCTCATTGGGAGATGGAAGATTTGGGGCAATCTCTGTGGTTCTTCTGTGAATTGTACAGGGTGCAGGTTCTGGCTAACAGTGCAATTGCTACTGTTTTGATTGTTATTATTGCAACGATAACCGGGGGTGAAGATAGGTGCTTGGACACGAAGGAGTCGACTCTCTTGACTGGGCTCATTGGGGGTGTTATTGGACACTATGCTTGCTGCAATGGAGATACCTGGTCATCTGAGATTGGGATGCTGAGCAACGGACAGCCGAGGCTGATTACAACCTTCAAGGTATATGTCCTTGTTTTCTTTTCACATATGCATTAGAACATAGCTCATTAAGAGATAAAAATATGTACAAAAACAGCTATACGAATGGTAGTGTCTGTCTTTGATTTTTGGGCAACCACTCAGTCTTGTTGAAATGGATGAACATTTTTTATTGGAGTGTTGCTTGCTTGTTATCTTAGAAGGCTATTCTTTGTCATAGTCACTTGTTGTTTCCTAATTGTTATATGTTGTTAATCTATCAATTGGTGTAAATTGATTGTATTGTTCACCGAATGAATCATCTACTGATTCAGAAGAGGGTCAATATGTAATACTACACCTGAGTATGTAATTTTTATTGGAGTGTTGCTTGCTTGTTATCTTAGAAGGCTATTCTTTGTCATAGTCACTTGTTGTTTCCTAATTGTTATATGTTGTTAATCTATCAATTGGTGTAAATTGATTGTATTGTTCACCGAATGAATCATCTACTGATTCAGAAGAGGGTCAATATGTAATACTACACCTGAGTATGTAATTTTTATTGGGTACATGGTCTAGTACGTTTAATCACCATGGCAAAGACCCATGCTGAGACATAAAAGTTAATTGGAATGAAGCGTCTATTCCATTATTCTAAGGCCTAGAGTGTCTAGTGGCTTGTATTATCATGATCAGCATTCATTGTTCATTCATCATTATATAATTGCAGGAGCACATTCTTACTGATCTTGCCACTAGAGTTTTCCCTATAACTTTGTCATAGACCTATTTTGTTTTACCATCATCATACAACTGCTAATCTCTAAATTCTGAAAGAGTGGAGAACTTACAGTTTTCAATCTCCATTTGATTAGCCAGTCAGAAAGGGTACGAATGGTGCAGTCACAATTGAAGGGCTTCTAGCAGCTGCAGCAGGAGGTTTTGTTATTGGACTGGCTTATGTTCTTGTTGGATTGTTTACAGCTAAATGTGCAAGTTATGTTGCTTGGAAGCAGTTGCTTGTGATACCTATTGCTACGGCAGCTGGTCTCTGTGGAAGCTTGATTGATTCATTATTGGGTGCCACACTTCAGTTCAGTGGATATTGCTCTGTCAGAAAAAAGGTATTTGCACTTTTTGCACTTAATATTTTGCAAAGTCTATCAATGTATCATGTTGATGTAACTCATTGAATTGCTCATCAGTTCCTCTTTTCAGAAAATAAACAATTGAAAATATTTTTTGTGAAAGCTAGTGCAGGATGTCAAAGAGAACAGGATGAGAATTTCTGTGCAACGTTCTGATGATATCAAAAGTTTCTTGTTATCTTTGTAGGTTGTTGGAGAGCATCCACATATACAAAAACTATTGCCTTTTTTCTGACGAAAATTAGATTGTTAGCATAAAAAAAAATTCCCTTTTCTCAACTATGCATATGACAAACTTCATCCATGTTTATAGTTCAGCATATATTTGTATTTACTTGAGTTACTATTTGTTTATGTGAAGGTGGTTGCGAAACGCGGACCAACTGTAGCCAAAATATCAGGAATGAGCATATTGGACAACAATGCAGTGAATGCAGTGTCAATTTTGCTAACAACTTTGCTCACCTCTGCCATTTGCTTGAACGCCTTTTGAGCAAAGCACCTACTGTCTTCCTAAGCACTATATTTACCTTATGATAAAGCAAGCTGGCTCTTGGGTTGCCATTTCATAGAAGAGATCAAAATCATCCAGTCACAGCTCTGTAAAGAGTCTGTACACCAAATAAGCAAAAGGCATCAACAGATCATTTGTAAGACAACTTTGCAGATTTTCATTTCATGTGTCCTGTCCTTAATTATTAGCTTGTGTTGGATTATGTTCCAATCACTTTTGGTTCTTGTTTGTATGTTTTTAAGGATTTGCTAAATGAGTCGAGGAGAATTGCTTAACACCCAAACAAGCTTATTCAAAATTATCTACAGGTTAACCTGAATTGGGTTACTGGAGCATGAAATGCCAAAATGAGTCAATATTTAAGAGAAATGTCGAATAAAGGTTACACAAGAACCACACATAGAAGTATGCTATTATTTGATTGCACAATTGATGGTGTATTTATATCTCTCTCCAAGCCAAAACAGATTAATATAACTAATAACTACAACAGCTTATTTCACCTCTACATGACACCACTCAACTTTAAACAAATGAAACAAAAGGAAACACAATCACTGTACGACATGGTCTTCTACCAACACAGCTTGGCTCTGATTTCACCTTGTGTTTGTGCATCCAGTAGTTTCTCTTGGTGCTGCACGCCAAATGCACAAACAAATAATTAGTAATTGAATATGTATATAAGAGAACCATATATATAATATCCTAAGAATAGTCATTTGATCCAACACCAAGCATATAATTGCACATATTTTGAGAATTTTAGTTTCAAACCAACAAAAATGAAATAGGATTGATAATTTCAAAGTTGATTGCCTAAATTGCTGGCCTCTGAGCTTTTCATCAATCTGATACGGTTGCATGATGCAACAAACATTCTGCAGTTGAAAACCAAAGATCAGACTAATGTACATCGATGGATAATTACATTTTAAAGGAAAAATAAACATTTAAAGGAAAAATAAACGCAGATAAAATAAGCTCATTGACGAAAGACAATCCAAAAAGAAAGTTTGCATGAAGCCTCAAAAGATCATATATCCCTTGGCTAAAAGGCTTCAAAGCCTAAAAATCTAAATAGGATTCTTTAACTGAATAATTATAAATATGGTATCATGAATTGTAGGTCCAACAAGTAAATGACTATTAATTGGAACTTGGAAGCCAGTAAATCAAGTGAGTTATATGTATTAAAATAGATGGATTTTCTCCAGTTGTTTAAATTCATAAAAGCAATAATCCTAAGCAATGCCAAGGTAAATATAGGGATCTGCAACCCTTTACATAAAAAAAATAAAACAATAGAGCAAGATTCTTGACATTACTAAATAAATGTCTCATGAACAGCAAATTAAATCAGATGGGGTCTTCATTTCGTATTGGGATCAGAGCATAGAAGATGTTAAAATCTAATTCTCACATATTGAGATCAACATGAAATGAAATTCACTTTTTCCAATGGAAAAAGACTAAGCATATGGCAATCCAACAAACACCCATGATTTTCTATGATGTCTAATAGAAGGTCATCCAAATCAATATGAAATTCAAGGGACTTCTCTGAAAGAAAATAACTGTTATCTTGAAGCTAAACTTCAACATAACATTGATGTCTACCATATATGTTAGAATATCTTAATAACATCATAAGACCCAACCTTAATGGTTGACAAACCACATACATTAAAAATCACTCTTTGACGTGTTCTCAATGATACTAACCCTCAAAAGAGAAAAATACATTCTCAGTGTAACCAAAAGAATTGCTATTATCACAATTTGTTTCATATGATAAAACAAATAAGCCATTGAGTTCATCACTCACAAATCTAACACATCAATGCTCTAAATTAACATGAATTATTGCAAACGAATCTTTCTTTTCATTACAGTTAAATTTCATAATCAGCTATTAACGGTGTTAGATCATCTAATACAAACATTTTATCCAGAAATCAGATAAATGGATGTTGTATACTCACTTCCAGGGGACATCGCCAACCAACATCCAGTCTCCGTCCTTGTCTTCATAAGTCGGAACATACTCCGTCCCATTCAACGGATCCACCAATTTCCTCTCGGTCCCAGATTCTCCTGCAAATTTCAGCATGAAGAAGTCACCATTACCAATAGCTCAATACATAAAGACACCAATGACCAGAGTGCGGAGTTCATGAACAAACATACGGATAGTAAAGCGGGAGAACATGTACTGGAGCGCCGCCAGCAGCTGCTGGTATCCTCCATACGTCTCCAGGTCGACCTTCCGAAGATATGGCGCGCCGTCAACAGCCACCTTGACGTACGTGCAGCTCTTCAGCACGTTCTTCCTGAAGTTCCTCACCGGCGGCCACCCCACCGCCTGGGCCCTGCACGCGATAGAGCATTTCCGGAATTTAGAGGAGCATTTCAGGAACAATTAGGGGCCGTTCGAGAACATCATGAGAGACCAGCAGGCGCATTTTCGGAATGAGATGACCAAACTTACCCTTTCTACCCACAATCCATGTGCTTTGGTGTTCTTATTTTTGTAAATTAAAGGAGATTTCTTTGAAATTTTCTAGGCAGTGGAAATATCTTTTTTTTTTTTAAGATGAAGTTACAAAAAATATCGAAAATACAAACAGAATGCAAGAATATCGGATCGGAGGGAAGGAAAAGAGAGCATTCTTGGAGGCGGGGGGCTTGGGGACGGCAGCGGAGGCCTGAGCGTGGGGAGAGCCGCTGCCGTTGAGATCGCGACGGGATGAATCGGACCCAGGGCCTCCGAGCATGAGATCCACAGTGTCCGAGTAACCGCGCTTTCTCTCAGGCTCAGATCCGGATCTGGCCGTGCCGCCGGGGGGGCCTAGCTTGAGCGCCGTCTCCTCGTAGTCAAGGCCAGAGACCTCCGACTCCGCCGAGCTACTCGCCGTGTCCGTCGACATCACCTCGGCTTCTTCTTCCTTTCCCTCTGGATTGCGACGGAGCGACGAGTGGTTTATAATGGAGAGGACATGATGATGAGGGGAATCGCAGGTGGTCCAATGGGAAGATGAAACGTATAGGAAAAAAAGGATGGTGCGTGTTTGGAGGCACATAGCAGCCAAAAGAGACAGTGAGGGAGAGCGTGTGCCTGCGGGAATTTGAGCCGCGATCCCCTCCCGGCCGTCAAATTGCTCGTCCCGCTGCTTCTGCAAAGGAATCGCGTTTCGCGAGTTCTTCGGTGGTTTTTGCTAATTTTCCCTGTAAATATCAGAAATTGCATTTAGTTGTATATTTAAGAGGCACCAATTTGGGGATGAAAATGATACTAATTTATAAAAAGCTTCCTATAAATTCATAACCTTTCAAAAAAAAAATTATTAGAGAGGAAGAGGAGAACAAATGAAAATTTTCATCTTCTTTGTTTTGCTTAATATCTTTTCTATTTTAGTTAGATGTTGAATCTATTTAAATACATTTTCATTACGTTCTAACTTAAGAAAAATTGAAAACTTAAATGCTATTTGTATATATAGTTAGTTCGGTAGTCTTATAAATTATTTATTAATTTATTTTTAAAATAAATTTGATTGTACGATTCGGATCAGACAGCTTGAAAATATAGTGAATGACTCAAATTTGACTATCTGATTGATATTTATATAACAATGGATGACAATATAGACATGGTCAAATTTTATATGTATATGCTTATATGGGCATTCTGTGATGGATCGAAACATTTTACAGTATACCCAGCATCTGGTCTAAACTTAATACTGCTTGATTGGAGGAGGATAAATTTTATGGGACTGAATCCAGTTGAAAATCAGATTTAAATTGATTTATTTGAGTTATTTGAGATTTGAACATTTTTGTAAATATTTGACTTTATTTGTAATTACAAAATTTTGATTTGTAATTATAATATATTTTGGGGGCCTATTTGCAAAAGCTCAAATAAAATGTCGGCTACAGTGAATTGAATTGAGAGTGAAAAAACAAAGAATAGAAGTGTCTGTTTCTAATCGTTCTCATGCTTGTTTGAAGAGCTTTTTTTTATATTGAAAATTTTTTTCCTTTTCAATTCTTCTCCATCAAAGAGTAGTAAGGATTTAAGGTGAATTGACTGAAAATTGCATATAAAAATTTCAAAATTTCGTTTCAGGTCCTGAGGCATGTAAATATGTTTAATTCAATTTTAAACTTGATTTTTTTATGAGTCTTGCATTAAAAGGTAAAATCAGAGACACAATTGGTATCGAAGCCTACTTTTGATGGTTGGCCAGCAAAAAATCGAATTACAATTAGTTTCTGTTGATTTTCTTGAAACCTAATTTTGGAAAATCGAGTTTTTATCTTGAGTTTTGGACTGAGAATGGTATTAAATAGTCTATTAATATCCATAATTTTATTGGCGGAGAAAATTTCGAGATTGGTTTCCAAAATTTTGATTTATGGTAATTTTTCATCAATCTATTGAATTTTTTGAACTTTTTGTAAATTAAAATTTTGGAAGGACTTTTATGCAAAGTTGTGATTCAATATAATTTATCTGGATTGAATTGCAATTGGGATTCCAATCTCGGTTCAGTTCAATACTTAACTTATGTTAATTAAGATTAATTAATCTTGATTAACATTAAGTTAATGATTATTTAAATTAATAGAAAACAAAATTTTTGTTATTATGCACTCATAGTTATATTTATGAGTTAAAACAACCCAATATTTCTTCAAAGAGTTTTGAGATTATTTTAATTTATAAATATTATTATTTTGTATTTATTTTTTAATTCTAGTCAATTTGACCTAAAGATTGAGCTGGTGTAGAGAAGAAATAAATATAGAATATTTTAAAAATTTATTTGTGACAATAAAAAGAAGTCAAAGCGGACTTTTATTATTTATTGTGATTATTATAAATCTTATTGACGAAGTTTCATGATTTATATTATTCTCCCAAAAAGGGTAGTGCGAGATCATAAGTTATTCTCGATTTTGGTTTTACTAGTAGTTGGTGGAATTTTGTAATTTGTATTATTCTCCCAAAGAAGGTAGTATAAGATCATAATTTAATCCTAATTCTGATTTTGGTTGTAATTTGTGGGATGTTGTGGTTTGTGTCAATTTCCCAATGGAGCTAATAAGGGATCACAATGATAATCTCCATTTGAATTAATGTAATCATGAATTATTTATTATTAAAATATAATTATTGTGTATTTGAACTATCCATTATAAAATTTATAGTATGAAATCTAGTAGTCAACTCTTCAAGGTCGAGATCTAGAATAGATCAAATTACTCAACTTGAAGAAGTGAACTAGAGGCTCATTTGACATTTCAAGGTTTTGACATTGCTCTTGATACTATTGAACTACCTATTGGGTCTATCCAGTTTGAAAAATGACACAAAACAGATAAATTAGCAAAACTGATAATCAGAAGAATAGTTTATGAAATAGTTCATGCTAGTTTACTAGATATTTATTTTGTCAAAGAATTACTTCAGAGTATTCATAATAGATTTGTTGGGTTCTCTAAAGCCAAGAAATTGCCTTTAACTCGCAAACTCCACAACACAAAATTGGCTAAGTATGAAAATGTTCGAGAGTATATCTTGACAATGTTTTTAATTGTACATGAGTTGAAAAGTTTAAGTTTGAATCTTGATGATGAATATGTCATATATTGTATACTGAACTCGTTGTCTGCATCCTTTGAGACTTTTATTATCAATTAGAATACACATGATCGTCATTGGATGATGGATAAATTAATGAATCAGTGTGTCTAAGAGGATGAAAGGAGAAAGGCTGTTAAAGCTGAACTTGTTAAAATTGAATTTGGTTGAGAAGAAACGGAAATTTAATTTTCAGTCCAAAAGCCCTTCAAGAAGCAAGTCTGGAAGAAGAAATTTGTAAAGAGTAAGGATTATATGAAAGGAAAAGCACATGCTCAGTTAAAAGAAAAGGGTAGCTTTTATTGCAAAAGGAAAAGGAATTTTGTAAAAAACTGTTACAAATTGAAATTTCTGCAGCAAAAGAAATAAGGGATTCCTAGACCTAAGGAACCAAGATGATCATGAGAAGTATGTCTTCATGGGGAACAATGAGCGAGCTCAGGTCCTAGGTATTGGTACATACACTCCAGTTCTCCATAGTAGCCATACTGTTTTACTGTCAAATATAGTTTTTGCACCAGCTATCAGGCGTAACTTACTATCAGTCTTCAGACTTACAGAAACTGGTTATTATTTTATTTTTGACAAAAATTGTGTATCTTTGATGTATGATAGTATTATTGTTATTGGTATTGTATCTGATGGTTTATGTAAATTACATGTAAAAATGGCAGTTGATTCTACAGTACAGTGGTATAATGTTGATTACAGACATAAATTTTCTTGTGATCTGAATGTACAGTTTGATAAGAATTCTTCTCGTCTATGGCATTGCCGTTTAGGTTATATTGGTAGAGACAGATTGGAGAAACTCTACCATAACAGAATTCTGCAGAATATAAATTTTGATGATTTTGGTGTCTGTGTGGATTGTATTAAAGGAAAGATGATAAGAGCGTCATTTCCAAAGGCATTAAGATCCAATAATTTATTAGATCTGATCCATACAGATGTTTGTGGTCCGAATGGGGTAGTCACAAAGAACAACCAGAGGTATTTTGTAACATTAATTAATGACTACTCACGATATGGATATGTGTATCTGTTACACAGAAAGTTAGATGTATTTGAAATATTTAAGGTGTATAAAACTAAAGTTGAAAATCAGTTGGGAAGAAAGATTAAAGCTATCAGGAAATCCAGAGAAAAATGAAATAGCAGAAAGGAGAAATAGGACTTTGATGGACATAGTACATTGTATGTTAGTTTTTAGTGAATTACCAGACTCATTATGGGGTGAAGCACTGAAAATGGCTACATATATTTTAAATAGAGTATCATTCAAATCTATTTCTAAAACTCCTTTTAAGTTATGGCTTGGTAGAAAATTCAGTCTAAATCATCTTAGAATCTAGGTATGTGATGTAGAAGCTAAAATTGCTGAATCTAGTATGCCAAAAAACTACAACTCAGAGTTTAAGCTATAAGTTCATTGGTTTTCTGGAAAGATCTAAAGGTTACATATTATATAATCCTGTTCATGGTTCTATATTTGAAAGTAAAAATGTCAAATTCATTGAACATGGCACATCTGTCACAAAAACTAAGAGGAAAAGAATTGAAGTTGAGGATGAGTCAAATAGAGCTAAACAAGATGAAGCACCCATGGCTTGCCAGACCAGTCAGATGAAAGACCGAGAAAAATTTGTAAATCGATTATATCAGATAACTATGTTACGTATTTAAAGAAAATTGGAGATATGCATATTCAGAGTTTAAATAATTTAGATGAGATACCTATGTCATTTATCATAGAAAATAATGATTCATTAAATTTTTCAGAAGGCATAAGCAGTGAGAATGAAAAATTCTGGTTGAATGCAATGATTGAAGAAATTGACTCAATGCAGAAAAATGAGTTTTGATCTCTAGTGTAAACTCCTGTAAATTATAAACCAATTGGCTGTAAATGGATTTATAAGACTAAATTGCAAGCCAATGATGAAATTGACAAATATAAAGTAAGGTTAGTTGCTAAAGAATACACTCAAAGAGAAAGAATTGATTATGATGAGATATTTTCTCCAATCTCTAGAAAAGATTTATTAAGAATCTTTATGGCATTGGTTGCACACTATGACTATAAACTCATTCAGATGGATGTTAAAACAGTATTTCTAAATAAAATTTTTGAAAAAAAAATTTATATAATTCAGCTAGAAGGGTTTGTCAGAAAAGGTGATAAAATAAAAATCTATAGACTACATAAATCTATTTATGATTTAAAACAAGCATCTCAACAGTGGTATATTAAATTTCACGAGACAATCACTAAATTCGGCTTTCAGGAGAATATGATTGATAATTATGTATACCTAAAAGTCAGTGGGATAAAGTTCAACTATTAATGTTATATATTGATGATATTTTATTGTCAGGTAATGAACTGAATTTCCTTAGTGAGACTAAAAAGATGTTGTCTATAGTCTTTGATATGAAAAATCTTAGTAAGGCTTCATATATCTTGGGTATTAAAATATATAGAGACAGAAAATGTCGATTACTTGGGCTTTCTCAAGAGACATATATTGCTAAAATTCTTCAAAAATATGATATGGATAATTGTAAAGCTAGAGAATCACCTATAGTCAAAGGTGATAAGCTTAATCTTCAGCAATGTCCTCAGAATGAAATTAAGAGATGGGAGATGCAGAAAATTTTCTATACTTCAGCCAATAGCAATTTAATGTACTTGATGATTTGTACCCGTTCAAATATTGCTTTTGTTATGGGACTTCTTGACAGATATCAAAGTAATCCAGGAATAACTCATTGGAGAGCAGTTAAGAAGGTTTTTCATTATTTGAAGAAGATCCAAAATTATGTGCTCTTATTTGATGATTATAAACTATTAAATATTCTTGGTTATACAAACTCTGATTGGATAGGATGTGAGGACAGTTTAAAATCAATATTTGGATATGTGTTTACTCTAGCATAATGAGTTATTTCATATTGTAGTATGAAACAAACTACTGTTGTTTTGTCAACTATGGAAGCATAATACATAACTTGGTGTGAAGCTAGTAAACATGCTATGTGGTTGAAATATTTTCTTTTTGATCTCCAAGTGGTTGATTATATTAACAGGCTAATGCAGATAGTCTGTGATAATGATGCAGCCATATCTCTCACTAACGATGCTATATGTTATTCCAAAGCAAAGTATATTAAGCTGCAATTTCATTATATCCGTAAAAAAATTCAGAAAAAGAATATTATTATTTTACGGATCTCCTCTGCAGATAATCTAGCTGACTAATAACTAAAGGTTTTGCGGTGAAAATTTTTAAAGAGCATGACAATTGTATGGGGATAATTTACAAAGATAATATTATGTTTTGATTGTTACATGCATTCCCCATTTGAAGTGATTCCATTTATATATTCTATTTTTTTAATCTTTCAATTTGAAAAATGAAGTCCTTGGAAATACCATTGATCACTAGGTAGATTGGTGATGACCACTTACATGATGACCTAGTGATCATGTATAAATGATTTCTGAAACGCTTGAAGTGAAGGTATGACTGGGCATTATATCCGTTTTATACCTCTCACTTAGATGAAGTGCATTAGCATTTGTGGGATATCCTCAGTAAAATTTATGCATCTAAGTGATGTGCTTCTGAGAGAAGCACAAAGTGAGTAAACCGTTAGTGGAAAAGGTAGGGAAATTCTCACTACCATTATGTTTTATTATATATCTTGTTTCACGAGCACATTATCTATACTTATGTTTGATATTATTCAGCCCAACTGATGTAGTACTTTACTTGCTTTGATATGAAAACGATTGGTATATCATTAGTATACATCCAGCCATGGTTGGGCATGTATGAAAATTATTGAGGAAGAGTGGTATGGTCCATTGTTTCTGAATTGCATAGTTGGGATTACATGTGAAAATTGATTTCTTAAAATTATTTTCAGTATGCATCTACCTATATATGTATAAATAAACAGATTTATAGGTCAAGTGGGGGATTGTTTGTCCAGTGACATTATAGACTATTTATTGATTTATTTTTAAAATAAGTTTGATTGTGCAATTCGGATCATATAGTTTGAAAATATAATGAGTGGCTCAAGTTTAATTATCTGATTGATATTTATATGATAATAGATGATAATATAGACGGAGCCAAAATTTATATGTGTGTGCTAATATCAGTGTTCCGTGATGGGTCGGAACGTTTTATAGTATACCCAACATTTGGTCTCGCCTTGAGGTTGTCTAGTTGGAGGAGGATAAATTTTATAGGACTAAATTTGGTTGAAAATCGGATTTAAATTGATTTATTTGAGTTATTTGATATTTGAGAGACCTATCTGCAAAACTTTGATTTATAATTATAATATATTTTGAGAGCCTATCTGCAAAAGGTCAAATAAAAGATCAATTACAATTTACGAAACAGTGAATTGAATTGAGAATGAAAAAATAGAGAGTAAAAGTCTCTCTTTCTAATCGTTCTCAGGCCTGTTCGAAGAGTTTTTTTTATTTTAAAATTTTTTCTCTTATTCAACTCTTTTTCATCAAATAGTGACAATAATTTAAGGTGAGTCAGTTAAGAATTACATATAAAGATTTTAAATTTTCATTTTAAGTCTTAAAATATATAAATGTGTTTAATTCGGTTTTAAATTCGTTTTTTTCAGGAGTATTACATCAAATCAGAGCCCACATATATACTCTTAACAAATAAGGAAATTGCATCCATGGGCCTATGACTCCTAAAAAAGATGAAATTTGTGCAATAACATGGCGTCTTGCAATTATAAGAAAATATTGGAATTTTTTGAAAAAAAAAAGAGACTGATTTCGAGATGATTATCAATATCTTGAAGGTAACTTATTCGCAAAATACATTTGCCGCTACTTGCCGCTAAAATAGGTGGAACGGGCAAACTGATCGGCGTAGGGGGAACGTACAATCAATAAAAGGCCGGAGGAAACTGGCGCGATGCGAAAGTGAGTGGGCTGATGACGGCGGGGCCCATCGCCCAAATTGAGTGTCAACTGTCGAGGGCCGCACTTGTGGTCCCCCACACACGTGGCGCCCGACGGACTCTGTCGGCGATGACTTGTCCAACGGCCACGTGTCCTTCCACGGAGATAAAATTTGGAATTTCCGGTCTAGATCAACCCGTTTCCGTCCTTCCGCACCCTGATTTTAATTAAATCTTGATTAACCAACCTAATTAACTAAAAAAACCCTCTCTAGCACCGCCGAACGATGTTAATTAATCTAATTATCCTGATTAAGAAAAACAAAATGTAGTCTTGTTTGGCGGGTTGTCGGGAAAAGTCGCCGCTAATGTGATGATTAGGGTTTGTTTAATCTGGGATTAACATTTTAATTAATGACTAACAGTTCATCAAAGATCCGGGTAATGATAGAATTACCAAAAAAAAATTTGAACTTTTTAAACATTTCTTATCAATTGCTCATATTTTAAAATTTTTTTATTAGCCTTTTAAAATTTTTAAAATTCAAAATTAGCTTCCGAATTAGTTAACTTTTTAAATAAAAAATAATTTATCATTATTTATGAATATTTTATGTTATATATAGGTGAATATAATATTTATAAATAATGATAAATTCATATTTTTATTTAAAAATTAATTATTTGGGGTCTGATTTTGAATTTCAAAAATTTTTAGAGATTGATAAGCAATTCTGAAAATATAAGGGGATGATCAAGAAATTTAAAAATTTTCAGGGGTTTCTAATATTTTCCCTTTTTATTATTTATGCAAATGGATTTCATTGTTTTAATTTGTTTCGAAATTGAAATTAAATGGGCCTAGCCCAGACAACTTTGGGCCATTGAAAGCCCCGAGGCCAATTGAACATGGGCGTCCAATTCGGTTTGGGCAGTCCTCGTGTTACACGTTGGAGACTTGGAGCAGATGCTCACTGATTTTCTTTTCAAAATATTTAAAAAAAGGAAAAGAAAAGCAACAATAATTTTGGTTCTTCCTTCGCCCTCTTGTGCGTCATTGGAAGAATTATGGCCCTTTTCCTTCGCGAAAATTCTGGAAGAGGGTTGCAAACAAGAAGCGTATCGTCAGCTTCCACTCGAGCTGCCATTTTTGGCAAAATCCTTGTTTGATTCGCCGATTTGTCCTCCATTTTTCCCCCTTTCCTGCTGTTTTTTTCTTGCTTTCTTGTTGGAGCTCTTCTCTGGATAATCGGGGACTGGTAAGGTCGAATTCCTCATATCTTCTTTTTTTTTTTTTTCATGTTTTAGGTTTGGCTGTTTGTTTCTAGGGTTCGCGTTGTTGTTGTGGATGGCGATCACTAATCAAAGTGAAATATGTGCCTTAATTTTACTTGAATTTGATATATTGCGGTTGAGATACTTCGATTTCTCGTAATTTCTTTGTATTATGCTCGATGGCCTTGTTCTGATGGGGTTTTGACTAGTGTTTGAGCATTAGCATTTGATATACTAGAAATGGTTGTGATGAAGTCTTCTTCTTCTTCATTATGGGTAGAATTGTCGTCTAATTGCTTTTTTCTGTTCTAAAGATGTATTTTTGAGATCGATTTTTTGCTTTGCTTAATTGCATGTACCAGTGAAGATTATTTCATAAAGGTGGAACCTTTTTTCCTAATAAAAAAATAAAATATTGACCATATAATTGTGTATTGATGTTTGGAGGCTGTGGCTAGTGTAGATGTTACATGCAGTAGTGAAACTGAGCATGACTTTGCTCATTAGCGATACGGTTTGACTTGTCTCACATGTTTTACTTATTATTGTATTGGCTGACATTGGTGCTTGCTCAAAACACAATTTTTTTTCTTATCTTTCTGATTTGTTGCCATGTAACACATTTGAATTGTATGCTTGATGAGGGTGCATGCAAATGCACAATGTCATAAATCCGAAGTGGGTTTCTTGTATTACAAATAGAATGCGTCTCTTTGCAGGATGAACGGATAATACTCCCCACAAGTATTAGGAGAGTGTATTCTGATAGCTGTTTCGTCTTCAGAGCCACTTCCTGTGGATCGAAACGACATGCATCCTTTTCTGATGGAGCAATCAGTGAATCATGATGTGCGTGAACATGTTGTTAGTATAACAATTGATGGATCTGCTTCCACATCAGAGTGTTATGGAGCTGAAAACAATGATTCAGATGAATCGAGTTATGAAGTTGGGCCTCCAGCAAATGTGCAAGCTCCTACTATTGAATCATCATCAAGGTCATCTTTGGCATCTGATTCTCGAAATGCATCTTCTAGTGGAGATGACAACCAAGGTCATCAACATAGAAGCCCTTTAAATTCTGGCTTGTGGATTTCAATGGAGTTTATTGTTAATTTGAGCCAGATAATAGCTGCCATTGTTGTTCTCTCCTTGTCAAGAAATGAGGATCCACAGACTCCTTTATTTGCATGGGCTGTGGGTTATACTGCAGGTTGTGTTGCTACACTTCCCCATCTTTATTGGCGGTACATGATTTACTATGCTCAGGGCTTAGAGCAAGATTCAGCACAATCAGTTCAAAGTTCTGAAACCATGCCAACGAGATCTACTTCCTATACTATTATATCTATTAATGATGTCTTGGAAGGAGAACACCTGCGTGGGAATGCTGCTGTATTACGGTTTGGACGAAATTTTGTTATTGCTAGTCCAAGGTATGGATAATGGATCATATAGTTATCAAAGTTACATTCTTGAATTTGTTTACTACTATTGTTGTGCTTCTTGATAAATATTGATGCCTTTTTTCCACAACACTGAATTCATTCTCTGTGCAATCTTCCATCTGATCTAGATAAACAAAGATTGAGTCAAAATTTATAATTTTCCTAGGTAATAGCTGCAAATTTCATATTGTCCAAAATCTCAGTATTTCCACTTTAGTCACAATTGAATCACTAGTTTAAGTGACTCATTGACTTACAGGCTGAATGCATTTGTTGATCATTTCAAGATGGTCTTGGATTGCTTCTTTGCTGTGTGGTTTGTTGTTGGCAATGTTTGGGTTTTCGGTGGCCGTTCCTCTGCTGCTCATTCTCCCAACTTGTACAGGCATGTGCATTCTTTCTATTGCTTTCTCATTTTGTTTGCATTTTGACACTTCATCCGTCATAACTATTTTTAACTCTTGCTGTAGATTATGCATAGCTCTTCTCACATTCAGTTGTATTGGCTACGCAATGCCATTTATCTTTTGTGCAACAATTTGCTGTTGCCTGCCATGCGTTTTTACTGTATTGGGCTTGAGAGAAGACTCAAGCCAGAGCCAAGGAGCTACAACAAATATGCTTCGTGTGTTGCCCACCTACAAGTTCAATTCAAAGGGGAGCCAAAATGGGGAAGAGAGTGGAACTAGCTTGCAAGGCCAAGGTGGGATCTTGGGTGCTGGTACCAACAAAGAGCGAATAATTTCTGCTGAAGATTGTGTGAGTTCTTCATAATATGCTATTGTCATCTTATCTAGCATATCTTTTATGCAAGCATTATTGATTATTGGGCTGACCAATTACACTGTTCCTGTTCATGCGAAACTTTAGAAGAGATATGGACTTCTATGTATGACCTATGTTGGTTGTGTTTTGATATATTTGTTAAGTGATTGGATTTTCCAGCAATTATTGATTGTTTTTGTTATTGATGCTGCAGGTATGTTGCATCTGCTTAGTAACATATATGGACAATGATGATCTTCGTGAGTTACCATGCTTACACTTCTTCCACAAGGAATGTGTGGATAAATGGCTGAAACTCACTGCTTTGTGCCCACTTTGCAAGTCTGTGATTCGGTAGACCTTCACCTGAGTTCTCATACTTATGCTAGTGCAAAAGGCAGACTACGACAGTCCCATTGCAACATAATATATAAGTGATTCCTTGAAGTATGATACTAGTTGTACATGGGAATGGAGTGTTAGCACTTTGCATTGCTCCTGCCATCCCCCTTGTATGTATTCTGTCAAATTACTTGTTATTTGTTTGTTGTTTTTATTCCCACCATTATGATTAAATGTAATAACTATATTTTTAACTCAATTTTAACGATAAAAAATAAAATATTTACATTTATACACTTGTTAATCAATTTTAATATTTTATTATAATTTCGTTTAGTAAAACGTTTACTCTGCTTAGCAATCAGATAGCTTTTGAGGAGCTCTAACCTAGTTGACAAGCATTTGTCTAGTTAAGTACAGTTAATTCTTAATGACTAGTTAACCACACCTTTACTATTTTACCAAACGGAGATAGGTTTTTGAGTTCATTTTCAATCTTGTCTTAGCTTTAATGATTGACTTACTTATTTTGTGGCCCCTTACTGTTATCAAACATGCTGAAAAGGGCTAAACGTTAAAAAAAAAATCAATTATTTATTGTTTGGAATTTGATTTTGAGGGCGAAGCAGATCGCATTGTTTTATTCTAACACAAAACGTGATAGTTTTAATTTTTTATTTCAAAAATGAAGAAAATTAGTTTTATATATAGTAGATATAAAATCGAGAGGATTTTATATTTTATCAGTTTTTAAATTATCTAATTTATCTTGATATTAATGTATAAAATAAAATTAGAGTATGTATATATATATATATATATATATATATATATATAATATCATAAACTCTTAAAATCATAAATTATAAATCTAATTTCTAAATTCTAAATTTTGAATTTTAAAATTCTAAAACTCTAAATCCTAAATTTAATTTCTAAACCCTATATTTTGAATTCTAAAATCAAAAAATTTTAAATGTTAAATTATTACGAGCTTCATTCAAAATAAATCAAACGATTTGAAAATCGATAATAAAATAAACGGTGAAAATTTTTTCCTCACTCACTATGCATTCTTTAAAAAAAAAAATTTGGTTTGACAAACACTGAAAATCAGAATTAAAAATAGATTTTCGAATTTATTAAATGTCAAGTTGGGGTTTATCTAATGCTTTGGATTGGATTTCGATATATTTTCAATTCGGCCTACGTGGCTCACTCACAGCCAGACGTCAATGAATCGAGCCTCCTACCAACCGGCACAGAAATCACAGGGCAGAGATTTTCTGTCCATTTCTCAGTGCGCGATTGCCTCCCGTTCTTCTTAATCTGCCATTTTTCCAAATCAAGTCAAAGACAGTCTCGTCAACAATGAATAGGCGACAGTCCATCGAAATCCTATCACATCGGAGTACACGCAATTGTTTGATAAGCCAAGAGCAGACTTTCTGATCCATGGCTTAATAATTTTGCTTCTGTTCATGATCATGAACTCTGCAGCAATGAACGAGATTCGGGTCCATCCCCACCAGCTTCAAGTCTCGGGCCTATAAATACGAACCCGAAATTTGAACCACCTCGCAGCACTTCTCCTCGTCTCCTAGAGCCAGAATGGCATCTCGCGTTGTACTGGCATTGCTCCTGGGGTTGCTCTGTGCTTCTCCTTCTTTTTCTGCTGCTTCCCATGACTACTACACTCTTGTTCTCCAGGTATGGTTATATATATATATGTCCTCTTCCCAGGTGCGTGTTGCTTTTGATTTTTGGTACTTTAGTCACTGTATGGATCTGCAGTGGCCCGGAGCATACTGCTCGCAGTCGCGCTGTTGCCGGCCGACCACCGGCACGCCAGCGGAGGATTTCCTTATCCGTGGCCTCTGGGCCTGCAACAGCACCACTGGCAAGCCTGTCACCAAGTGCAGGAGCACTCCCTTCGACCCGTCTGAAGTATGTTTTTTTAACTCAAAAGATAATGATGGCGCGAGGAGTAATGTGCTTGTGTATGATGTGATGATAGTTGGAGGGCTTGGAGAAAGAGATGTACGAGCACTGGAGTTATCTCAGGTGCCCGAGCAACGACGGAACTCAAAACTGGAAGAACATATGGAAGACCTACGGCTCCTGCTCCGGCATGAAAGAGGGACCCTACTTCGAAACCGGACTAGACCTTTTCTACGAGAGCAACGTGCTGAGCGGACTCCGTGACCGCGGTATGTTTCTCCTCTCTTTCGACGAAAAAAAAAATGGGGATAAGCATCCATTCACACGGGTGATTGATTTCATTTTTTCAGGAATTGTACCAACGGAAAACAAGACATACTCTGTAGCCAGCATTGAGAGAGCAATCGAGACGAAGATCAAGGTGAAGCCGGTTATACGGTGCAGCAGGCGGAGAGACGGTGGGATGCAGCTCTACGAGGTGTACATCTGCGTCGACGAATATGCAAAGTCACCAATCGAGTGCCCGGTGAAGCCGCGGTTTTACTGCCCTGCTGAGGTTGCCTTCACCCCCTTTGACGACAACATGCTCAAGATAGTTCCGGTCGGCACCAATGATCTTCCGGCGAATATCATCCACATGCCAGTCTCTGTTGAGTGAGATACTTGTATGATCTATGGCTCGCTTGGGCTTTTGGCTCCCATGAATAAAGTTAGTCCAAATTTCCATTTTGAATCCTAAATTTTATTGTGATTTTGGTATTAGATCCAATGCAATTATACAAAAAACATAACCCATAACAAATGGGCTGGATTTAGACAATGGAAAGCAATAAATAATAAAGGAAAACGATTAAACAGATAAAGGTCTTTAGGAACAATCTCCACTCCTCAAGCTCTGCAGCAGCTTTAGGTATTGTGGATCATCAGGGCTTATAAAACTGCATGCAACATAAGTACCATGAGACAGAAGCATTCTGAACTTGTTTTACTGAGGAAGGAGAATTGCTGCAAGTTGGTAATTAAGGCCCACTAACAAGATTTCATCTGGAAAGAAAAAAAGCAAGGATAGATAAGAGAAGGGGAAAAAAAACAAGGATAGATTGGAGGAGACCGTTCATACCACGACGAAAGAGAAAATCAATAATGACTCTGCAACAATTGGGCTTGAAGAATTCTGTCCCCTTGATGATGTTGGCAACATGGTTTAGTGGAAGCAATCTGAAGCTATCAACTTCACCATCTACCAATGATTTTTTGAAGGCAGAAAAACATTTGGAACATTTTAGGTATCAGAGAAGTTCAATAATAGTAAATCTACTGACTTCTGAGAATGTTTTCAAGTGAAATGGAAACTTGCCTTCATTATTTGGAATGAAATCGGCTGGGAGTTTTTGATCGTAGCAGAAAAGCACATCCCTCTTGAATCTAAACCCATCAATGTCCACGTAAGAAATAGCCCCAAGAGGGGTAGCACTAGAACAAATTCAGCATTTAGCAACAAACCAAACCCAAGTATGCCCGTGAGGAAATATCTGATACTGAAAGAGCAAATTTGCTAAAGGATACAAGGTTTAAGACAATCGATTGCAGAGCTCTCTTGTTTTATAAGCACATGAACCAACTATCCACTTGAAGATAATCTGGCATCTGACAACTGATAAATCTGCAGGGAATAGGATATGGAAAAAATTGAGCAAAAAGAATACTTTAGGCAAAAGAGATGTGGCAATGGTAGCTCTACATATGAGGGAAAACTTAATATATGATAGTATTACAATGGTTATCATTCACCAATCAGGGTAATCTAAACTTGCAGAAACATCAAGTTGTTGCATATAAAAAAGGCAGTATGTAAAATAAACAGAGATTATTATAGAGAGTTAAGCTGGAAAAAACAGGAAAGAAAGTAATGGTGGTTCATTTTTAGAGAAAAATCAATATTTTGTAATCACGAAGTTAAATTACGTTGTCAAATACAACAGATGGGTTCTTCCACAAAAGATTTCTCTCGAAATGAAACTCGTTTTCAACTGTCTACTACTCATCTGACAAAAAAAAAGGGAAAAATACCAACTAGAAATGAACAGCAGGTGGACTAGAATGATACCATTCTGAAATTGATCTGGGAATGCCTGCTTCCTCTTCACAACCTTAATAATACTCTATGCAGGTGAGACCATATGGCTGAAATGCAAAGATCAAAACACAATTTACATTAACTTGGAGTCTGGGCATCAGAATATTGTGTAACCTTCTCATACTGATCACATTTTTAATAAACAATATAATCGGTTGGTCTCTTTCACATCCAACACGCGAATTACTATTATTAAAAGCATAGAACATCAGCTGGGTTTTGAATGGATGCGAGATATATTAGGATATCAAAGGTAGTAGTAGTTTTATTCTTCATAATAAACAAGAGTAGTAATGGCCATTAGCACCATTGTAAAACGAATAAGAGAGGAAAGAATAACCACACACCAGTCCCCGAGCAACAGGATGATCAAGCATCCCTGGATAGGTAGGTTTCACATCACTTCATTTTCCAAACCGAAGAAATTTCTGCCCATCTACCTCAACATATCCATTCATATGAACACCATAAGCCTGACAGCAACACAAAAGACTCAAAGTCCGGTATGGTTTTGGGTCAAAATCAATATTTTTTAAAATTATATTTTTTTTATAAAATTAATATTACTTATTTTATATTATCATTAAATTAATTTATTATAAAAAAATTAAATAAATTTTCGAACTTTAAATTATTATAAAATTAATTTTAACAAAAAAATAAATTTATAAAAAATTCAGTCTTGATGTTAATTCTAATTTATAAAAATTCAATGTACTTCATTGTCATCTATTACTTGATGTCAGCAAACCCGACGCAAGCATAAATATCCATCAAATTAATTGCAGGTAAGCATTTCTTTTCTCCTTAAGGTCAGCAAAAAGTCAAGTGCATCTCTACAATAAGATCACAAAGATCGGGGCTTGGAGAAAGAGAGAGGCGCATACGGCCCCGTGATTGTAGAATCGGAATCTTTCGAAGTATCCGCCAAGATCGCGAATCTCATAGTCTCCACGGGAGTCAGCGCCGGGGCGCATAACATCGTCCAAAGTCAAGGCCTGAGCGGATACCATGGCGGAGATGGAGCGCCTCGGATAGCATACCGAAGGCTTTGGCATTAGGGTTCTCGATCGCCGGAAATCGAATGCAGGACATCGTCGACGGCAACACCGATTGTTCGTGGAAAATTAGCGTCTGGGCTGGGGGCGAGAGCAATAGGCTTTTTACACATAACCCCTTGATAACATCGATAATTCTAAATTAGTTTGGATTGTTATCACGTATACCCCAAATTACTTGTAAAATTACATTTACGTATGGGCCGAGAAGAAGCTTTTGCAGATAGATGCCTAACATATGCTTTATTTACATTATTTGCCCAAATTACGTACAAGAATTCTTTTTTTTTAGAAGAAAAAGTGACCAGAGGGCCCCGGCGCATGGAAGAGAATGCTTCTCATGAACAGTAATATATTGGCAGAGTAAATAAAGAAAAGCCTCCCTTCAAAATAAATGGAAACAAATGATTTCAAATTTGCATTCATAGAGGGGGCAAAGTGTTAAAAGATTATTCAATTTGAATAACATCCTCGAATCTTGCCCGGCTCCATTTTGGCTTCTGCAGACAATGCAATGGAAAATTGCATCATCAGCATTAGAAAATATCAGAAAAATAGAGAATATATATATATATATATATAATATTCGTTTGAGATCAGATTACGTGCCCCTTGTTCCCAGTACTGCTCGAACACCTTCAGAAAAATCGCTTCGAAGTGAGGATGTTAATGCGACGCCAAACTGAGTTTTCATTACTGCTCTCAGCTGGAAGGAAATGGATTCAATTTGAGGAAATTGCAGAATCAACAGCGAAGATTGTGGAGATTTTGATAGTTTAAGAACTTACTGCTGATAAATGATGCTGTTTGTTTCCAAATTAACGCTGAAAAAACTTGAGAGAAATGCCTTCAATTCAGACATAGAGAAAATGGAGCACCTTTTCTCAGTCGATGAAGTGCGTCAGTACAAGCCCGCTCTGCCACTCTGTCACACCACCCATGAAGCTTACAAGTTAAAGAATATGCCAAAGCGAATACCTGCAAAAGCAATGACTCGGATAAAATTTCTGTTGTCGATCTTTTTCTTCACTGACCCTTGCATTCTCCAAATGCTTTACAAATGAGATTTTGCCGACATTTGTTCTAAGTTTCAGTAAATAAACAGATCCTTTGAATGAATCTTATAGCTTTTACTGGGTTTTTTCTCCGTATGCTCCAAAACTGTGAATTGTTTATATGGATTTGGAAAAAAAGATCAAGGTGGCATGAAGAACATGAATGGACCTGAATTCTTTCTGATACTTTACGTCTCATTGCAAGCTGCTTCTGATCCGCACCTGCTTCAAATTATTGAGGTAGACAATATTATTGTGGTATGATTAGTCTCATTTATTGAACCAATTTCCAGTTTAAATGTTTTTTAAAATGCTTTGCGCTAGATTTTGTGCTATGATGCAGTGAACGGGACCTTCCATGTATTCCCATGATGGAAAGGATTTCTTTGTAATGTACCATAATTGAGACAGTCATAAAAACACTACGCTTAGAAAAAGAGATTCTGAACTTGAATCCTCAGGATATATGAGATTGAAAATTTGAGTTTCTGATGGAAATACCAAGAAAACAAACTATAAATGTGCAAAAGACATGAAGGGGCAACCTAGACTAATGGCATTCAAGCTTTTAGGACCATCGAGAGCGATGACGACCACACCATTTGGGTGACAATGCCCTTGACATATTCTTCACAAGTTGCAACCTTGGAAGCCTCGAAGAAGATGATGATGATGAAGACAGGAAAAGGTGGGAGAAGATAGAGCCTGGATAGAATAGCACTCACGGTGTTGTAGTGATGAGTTTCGAGCGAGCGGCAGACTTAAATACTAGAGAATCGTTTCCATAGTATACAGAACTATCGATTTCGTTGTTAGAAGATTGAAATCCTCAAAAGTTATTTTCCATTACAATTTGCATTCCATACTTTTCTGAGTGGAACAAGTTGCATTCTATTGAATTTATCTGTAATATGTCCTACTCGAGATTTTTTTCTCTATAACTAATTTGAGTTTGCTGGATCGATGTCGATGAGAGTACATGAAAGGAGACGAATTGTAGTTTTCTGTATCTTTTTATTTTGAAACAAGCAGGGCAAATTGCTTCTTGGTTGGTAGAATGAGGCGGAGGTGCTGCTGGTTGGTGCAAGCAAACAAAAATTGAAGAAAGAAGACGGGTGGTCTGTATTTCCGGGTTTCTTGGAACAGATCATACTGTCCATTGCAGGCATCCACACTGAAAACAATAGCTCTTGCTTGTTGGAACTCGGTGAAAACCAAGTTTCAACTGCCGGAGCTGCGACTGTAGAGACAAATGAAGCAGAACGTGTGCATTTGAAAAACCATTTTATCAGCAAAGGGGTAATACATATTTATGTTTCTTTTATGGCGTTAAATGTAAAATTCCCACACCTCTAACTCTCCTAACCGCACTTGATCTTTGCCACATTCCCGCTTAAATTTTGCTCTATTTACAGATTACCTCGTGGTTTCAACTTATTTATATTTGCATGAACAATAAATAATACGTAATTTTTTTTGTGATAAATAGTAGTACATAATTAAATATTGAACTCATATTTGCAGTTCATATTCAGGAGGTAAATGGCTAAAAGCTGATTCAAGTTCATTCATGTCGACGTCCTCCAATCTTGCAGGTCTCCATTTTGGTTTCTGCGGACAATGCAATGGAAATTTGCACATCCAAAAATAGGAGGAAAATAGAGAACATACATAAATACATACATAGTTTTGTTTGAGAACAGAATACCTGTCCCTTGTTCACCAGTACTGCTCGAACGCCTTCTGAAAAATCGCTTCGAAGCGAGGATCTTAATGCGATGCGAAATTCGGATTTCATTACTGTTCTCAGCTGGAAGAAATGGATTCATATTTAGGAATTTGTGGAAACGAAAGCGAAGATTGGGGAGGTTTTGATAGTTTAAGAACTTACTGCTGATAAATGATTCTGTTTGTTTCCAAATGCCGAAAAAATTTGAGAGAAATGCCTTTGATTCAGACAGAGAGAAAATGGTGCAGCTTTTCTGAGTCCTAGAAGAGCATCACAAGCCCATTCTGCCACTGCTAGCCATAGAAAATACATTGTATTACGAGATCCAAAATGAATTTCTTTATAAACTTACTTTATATTACTGAAGAAAGTTTACCTGCATCATTGGCACTCAATTTCTGTTTCTTCAAATCCTCGAAAATTTCAGAGACCGGTTTGTGTGGAGCGAAACACGCAGCAATATGCGGCAAAAGCAATTTTAGTTGAGCCTCTGATTGAGGTTTCTCCTTGTACTTATCCAGCAATGTGTGTATGTCATTGTGAGGTTCATCAGAGCTGCATCAGAAAAAAATATACAAGTAGTTTAAGCCCAATCAAACATAATCATCATTTCAAGCAACTCGATGTCATCAGGAACACAAAAAGAAAAATCGGGATGAAGGAAGCTAAGGATAGAAAATTGAAGGGCATAGAATTTACAAGTTTAATGACAGAAGCGCCTCCTTGAGAGATGACAAGCTTCTTGATGGCACATAATGACTTCCCAGGCCTGCATACAGTGCATCAGCAGGCGACAGTATCCTTTTTCCGGTCATTCCAAGATAAGTGCCTAGAATAAAATTCACAGAGATTATGAAACAAAAGAATATCTCACATATTTGTCCAATTAAAGCTTTCTTAAATCTAAATGATCACCAGTTACTCATCTAATGTAACAAGAATTCAAAGATAAATACCAAGTGCTCCTCCTCCAGGACTCTTAGCTGCAATGAAAGCAAAGCCAACATCTGGGAAATGGCCAATTGCATTCTCTGGCATAGCTAGGAGTGTTCTCTGCGATAAATCCATCTATTCTATCAGTAAAAGGCACGAAACATTGACCAAGCGAAGCAAAGCATATAAAAAAGCCACACATATACCTCAGTGACTATTCGGTAGCGACCATGAACCGAGAGCCCAATTCCACATCCCATGGTCACACCATCCATGAAGCTTATGTAGGGCTTCTGGTACTCGGATATTTTACAAACTAAAGAGTATGCGGATGCAAATACCTGCAAAAACAGTGACTTTAAGCTTACGAATAATGCAGACCGTTGGTGATTCTTATGCTCGTCTGTATAATGGTAAAAAAAAAATTACCGACACTTGCTCTAAATGTCGCAGAAAGTTTCAGGATTGGGAGGAAAATAGATTCAGTATAATTTGTCATACATAAGTTTCGTGGTTCCGAATTCTATGATAGAATATAAGGACAGCAGTGAACCTGAGTTAATTGTGATATTTCACATCCCATAATAAGTTGCTTCAGATCTCCACCTGCATATTATGTCATTTTTGGTAATTGACGATGAAACACAAATTTATACTGCTATTAGTTTGGACTGAATAAACATTAAGAGAAAATACAAATTGTCCGAAATTGAAGAATACCTGAGGAGAAAGCACGAGGAGAACTACTCTCCACCATTATGCATTTGACACGCAGATCTTTTGCCCACAAGTTAAGGTACTCCGCATACTTCTTACTCATCTCTGAATTATAATTCATTACATGAGTCAAAATCAAACATAATTTCACTGTAAAGCTTCCTTGTCGAGTCTGATTTATTGAATCAATTTCCGGTTTGTGTTTTTGAAATGATGTTTGTATGCAGAAAATTAGCCATCATCTGCATGTATGATGTTCCCTTCAAATCTGTTTGATCCATTTCAGTGAACAATGTGGACCTAGAGTTGCTTCAGAAAAGCATGACAGACACAATGTTTGATCCATTTATATGTATTTTCTTCTCGTTTTCTCTTTCTTCCATCTCCCGTTCATGATATACAAGTTAAACCCAGTGGCAAGAAAAAAAAGAAAAGAAAAATACAGTTTTGATATGACAACTAATTTCTGTGCTATGATGCAGTGGACGCACCTTCCATGTGTGAGAAAACCATAACTCATACCATTCATAGTGGGGATGGGGAGACGATATTCTTCGAAAAAGAGATCCTAATCTTGAATCCTTGAGAGTGTGTGGGATCAAAAATATAGGTTTCTGCTGGAATACAAAGAAAGCAAGTTGGAAACAGGCCAAAGAGAAGAAGGTAACCTAAAGTGACGGCATTCAAGCTTTTGGGGCGATGGAGAGTGATAGTGGCGACACCGTTGGGGTGGACAACGCCCTTGACATGTTCTTGACAAGATGTACCTGTGGAAGAGGAGGTACAAAAGCCATCCTCCTTCTCCAAGGCCTCGAAAAGTTGCGAGTAGAGAAGAACATGGTTTGGAGCAAAAGCTTTGAGTGGTGAAGAAGAAGAAGAAGAAGAAGAAGAAGAGGGTCGGAGAAGATGGAGCTTGGATAGAATAATGGGCATCATGTTGAGCTGAGAATGTAGACGTCCGGCGAACTTGTTCATGAGCTGATGATCCTTCAGGCGGGGGATTTAAATGATAGAGCGTGTATTGGCAACAATTTTATTGACAGTTGACTTGAGTAAAAAATCAATATATGTTGTTATTCGCAAGATAATCAAGTAGAATATATCTTCTTTATTAATTCTAAATGAGAAGTTCTTGATTGTTTTATGCATCCCAGCGTTACATGTGCTCCTTATTTTAAGTCCACAAAAAAAAAACGAGGAAAAACTCATTCAAGTTCTTCATCGTGGCACCAAAAATTCAGCATCAAATGTCTTTCTCGAAATCAAGCTGTTTCGACCAAACAGCGGAGAAAGAAAGCAATTTATTATTTTGGATTTGGTTGAGATGGGTAAGATTCGCATGGCGCAGTGGAGCCGCCGAATCTCAATTATGTCTGTGAGTAAATACGTCAGGAAGACTGGGCGGCAGGGATGCTGTGATTCCAGCCTGGTTTGTCATTGTGATCGTCAATACTACGAGGCTCACATCCAAAGCCAACATGCCAATTTCTTTCGTGACTTATTATTCACGAACGGTCCCAACGTTTAATTTACTACGAAAATTTAATAGTTTTAATAATTATAAACACAGTTTAGTGATAACACAAATATTAAAGCACAATCAATGACTAAAACATAATAAATCTATTGTAATCCATTAAGAGCTTAATCCCTAAGTTGACAGAAATTAAAGCCTATGTTGGCAGACGAAGCCTTGTGTTTTGCCAAATACATAAAAGCACACAATTTCTCTTTGGAGGGAGCCTGCTAATTTCTTTTGGTTGGACCATATGGAAAGGAAAACAATACCAACTCCTCCTTATAAGGGTAAGTATAATTAGAAGCCTTTCTTCTTCTTCTGCGAATTCCGGAGCTTCCTCCACTTGAGGAATATCTGATAAGTAAGGCCAGAGAAGACCAGAACCACACTGCCCCACTGCTTCAGAGACAACGGATTCCCACTTAGCAGCGAGGATACCATGATGCTCACAAACTTTCGAGTGGTCGTGATGGTAGTGTTGGCGAGGGAACCGAACTGGCTTATAGTCAAGAAGATGAAATTCTGTCCCACTGCACCACAGAAGCAGAAGAGAAGGATGTCCCATGCCGCCTCTGGATGCTCTCTGCAGAAACTTACAGCCTCGAAACCGATGCCATGGGGCCAACCAAACATGTATGTAAGATTGTAGATGGTTCCCCAGAGGTTCATGCCCAGCATTATGTCCCATGCACTCGTCTTCGGGTATCTGCGACACAAATGCATTTTGTTTTTCACTCAATTGGAGATTCTGGAGTTTAAGCTCGTCATGGAGACATGTAGAAGCCGAAGATACCTTGCTTTTATAGAATCTTGAGTTGCATTTGTGAAACCATCAAATGCTAAGTTCAGAAAACATAGCCCATAACCAAGAGGGGCATTTGGATGTGCAAGCTTGCTGATGGTCTTTGAGCTTGTCTGTACAAAATTAAACAGTTTAGTTTCTCCATAATATGTCTTTCTTCAATATTGATGCAATTTCTTTGGAAGCAATAGGTGTAACATGGTCCTGTAGACTGTCTAGAATGTATGCCCACAGATTTCAGTCTGGGTAGCTAATATAGATTCCTGAATGGATACAACAAATTATTCACTAGATCCAAATTCAGAATACTCAAATAGCTGATTGAAGACATCACTTCACACACAGAACAGTATGAAGATTGTTGCAAACAGTAGATTGTAGGCAACTTTGAACAATAAGGACATCATAATGCATCTGGTTCCTTGCGTAATCTTCAAGACCATTTACAGAACAATAAGAATCTCTTACCTTTGAGAGTGCAAAGGCTGATACACCTCCAGCAACAAGGAAGGTACATATGTATTCTGGGATGGTGTACTTAATGCCATAAATGAGTGTGCCCATTAGCATAACTGTAAGTAGAGCAGTTGGTCAGGAATGTAGCAGTAGGTTGAGAGAACTAGTATATTGAAATAATGCTTAAACCAGTTAAATGTGAGTGGCAAACAACATTCAAAGTGAAAGAAGAAAAGTTTGAATTCACATGCAAGCAGAGGGAGGTAGGAATAGGTGTGGATTTGTTAATTACATCAAGGATGATAGGCTCTATTTTATGTACCCTATCTGCAGCCATGTGGCACATATAATACAAAATTAGGGCAAATTTATGGAAATCAAAATTTCCATTCATACTAATGTGCAACTGATTTTTCACGCAACATCTGAAGGCAATTATTGTCACACAAATTAGAATAGGAGGTTGCAACTTCTACAGAGTACAAGACCTTTCATCAGGAAATAATCCCACTCGATGAAATATATTTCTCCATAATACAAAAGCAAGGTCAATCATGAAGATTGACTGCTTTTCTAGACTAATCAATTCACAGATACAGTACAGAAGTTCCAGCTAGCTTTGAAAAGCTGGACATAGTAAGATATGATTAGGTGAGGAATCAGAAAGAAAGCTCAACATAATACATAAACTTCGTAGGTATTAAAAAAATTATTTTCAAGGAACAAAACATGCTGCAAATAAATACAGAAGAAATTGTTCATGCATCATGGGTATAGTGAAAAAGTTGGTTTGAATCCTTAGTGACGAAACAAAAACACCAGTACAATTGAACAAAGCCTATGCATAACTTCTGACAGATATTCTGAAAAAAAAAAACACTTCTAACAAAAGTTGCCAACCAAAACTAAAGGAGATGACTTTTAACAGAAGGTGCATTAGAGAACTATGGGTGGTGTGAACATTTGATAGATATTAGTTCATGAGTCATTGTTCTTGTCCTCAATCCACAGATATAATGAATTCACAAGTAAACTCACCAGGAATCATCTTTGAGGATTTTGCTAACACCTGCATACACAGAATGAGCAAAATTAATACATGCCCATGAAAGGAAACGTCTATATTGGTCCTATTCTTAATTAGTACAAATATATCACATTCTCAGTCACATAAAACACTAACATCAACTCGGACATGGACACTATACTAATTGGTTTCTAGCTCAAAATCTGACTCCAAGCTTCCAAAATGACGGACCTTTTCCAGTTCTTCAACTCGTTACAAGCACCACAACTCTGGATAAAAGCTAGTAGAGCTTGAAGAACAAAACAAAATGAACATGCCTGAGCAGGGTAACTAATGTATTTCAATGACTCAATCCCCATGGCCGGACCGATCGTGTTAGTGATGCTCGCGCTCCAATAGCTCCACCACGGAGCCCCGCCCGACGACCCTCTGGACCATAGCTTTATCACTGCCCGAATCCATCAAAACCCAAAAATATAAACACTCCAAATACCGAAAAATCTCCCAAATTGAGATACTACACGGACGATCAAAACTTACTGATCAAGGACCAGAAGAAACAAACCACGTTCTGCGCGAGATTCAGGAATGCCAGGTGTTCAAATCGCTTGCCGTCCGGCCCAAATCTCTTTGTAGATCTAAACATGACGATGGAAATTCATGAGAATTTGAGGATCAGAGAAGAATGAAGAGATCGGGAGAGAAGCTTACACTGTCTCTTGGAGGACGCCCTGGGTGATGTAGGCGGCCCAGATGCCGGCGATGCAGAAGGCGAGCAAGAGGACTCGGCCGGTACCGCCGCGGGCTTCCATTTGGCGCGGGGTCCTGATGGAATTTTCCGGATCGAGGCAGCGCGCGAGCGGGGAGAAGGGTCGGGAAAGAGCGGGGAGGCGATTGGGCACGACAAGTCGGAACCGCGGAATGAAGGGCGAGTTTTTGCGTACTGTAAAACAACTTGCGGCCGTGAAAGGGAGCAACGCAGAGGTTACACGTGGCTGATTAAGATTGGATGAATTCGGAAGCGCGAAATGTCATTGGTTGTCAGACGTGGTCGGTTTCTAGGGTGCTGAAGTGAGTTGTTTTGGTGAGGATTCCGGAGCGACTTGGTTCGACGGAGGGAGCGCGAGATGCTGAGTATGATCCAACGGCGAAGATCGTTCTATTGACAGTTGATCAGACGGTTGGATGTGAACCGATAGGCAGCCCGACAAAAGCTCCTATTTTACATTTTACCCTACTTTCCGAAGTAAAAAACAGAGAGAAAATTTGGATTTCAAATTGGTGATCACAAAACAGAAAGAACATGAGTTTCTAATTAAAATTCTTGCCTGAACACACGTCGGCTTTAAGGTTCTCTCACAAAAGATTAAACAAAAAAATACTGTTTAATCTTTAATTATGTCATTAAGCGAGTAGACAAATGATTGTACCAGAAGACATTTCGAATATTACAAGGCAAATTGTATTAAATGAATGAGGAAAATATTTCCAAAAATATTGCACTAGGATCTTCCATTCAGTGTCCGCTAAATTTCCAACTCCCCACAAACAGTAATTATGATAAAGAGTAAAAAACGGAGGGAAAACGAGCAATTGATAAAAATGAGAATTTGAAATTAATCTCTCGCTATCAAAGATAGGAGAGTGACTTCCTACAAATGCTCGTATGTACTGTAAGAAACCAAAAAACTGATTCTGTAAAGCTCAACGTCAAAAAGTATGTGTATTGATAACCTATTGTATTTCAAAAATGACATCCAAAACTCTTGCTAGTAGCCGATGGAGCACTCTCCTTTCCGAATGAGCTGGGAAACAAGTAGAAGGTACCTGTGAGGCTGGATATCATCCTCCTCTTTCCTAAGAATCTCTCAATGGTACAAGAACAAGCCTTGCAGTCATGCATCAATGAGAAATCAAGTATTCAGATTCCAATCTGAAGGTCCCTATGAATTGCAGCATCCTTCTGTTTGCTTCCCTTCACAATCCTATTGCATATCAACACTGCAAAAACCATGTCAATGGTTAGTTCAGGGTATAAAGCAAATGGCTTTCAAGCAGATGTTAATGCAGTAATGCTCATAGTATAATGCAATTAGCTCACTTCACATCAAACAAATTGGTTTCAATATCAGAAGCTACTTTTGGTTTTTCTGAATAAGATGTTCCCAATGCTTGAACCTCCAACACCAGCCATATTAATAGTAGTAATAAGACCAGTAAGTAGACTTTATAAATGGTAAATTCCAGTTTGCTGAAAAACGAGGAGACAGAAAAGAGATTCGTTGGTTAATCACCAGTGACGAATCTTGTTTTTACACTTGTCCAGACAATCGACGTTTATGCCTACTGTTTTTCTTCATTGTTTGTATCCGATTGTTCACCATCTTCATTCCCATTATCAAGAACTGAATCATATACAGTACCATCAGCCTCAATTTCAGTGGCTTCTTGGAATTCCTCTTCTCCATTCTCTTCTGTTACCTGTAAACATATCATAATTTATCAAAAACCAAAGCCACAAGCTGGAGTGAGATCCAAGGAATGTAAAAGAACTGGACTAGTTGGAACAGATGATCTTCTGCAGGCTATAGTTCGGGATAGCATAAGGAGATGCCACAAATGAGTATGGATTGCATTTTAAAGTTGAAAAAAGAATTTACATGGAGAATATTTGATGTTTATGATTCAGATAGATGGAGTATGGGATGAGAACTAGATTGATTATGTTGAACCATGCAAACTCGTAAATTCTTTTAGGGCTCCTAACCACATGTGGGGTCCTACAACTCATAGAAGATCAACAGTCACTGTTTCCAGTGAAGAGAGGTTTTAAGGAGGCACAGACCTTATCATGCTTTTTTAAAAACTGCAACAGATAGGTACATCTTGCATCAAACCATCACAAAATTTACATTAAAAAATACCTCATGAATAATATCTCCATTTTCAAGTGGCAAATCATCTTCATTTACTTTCATGCTTTTGAAGGCTTCAACAAGATTTATGGTTGACTTCTCAGCATAGCTTGGATATTCCTCAGCGGGTGGGTAATTCCCTCTGCTTTTAATATAAAACAATCACAACAAAACAAGATGTGCATTTCTTCATGCAAGATATCCACAGAAAACCTAATGCAGAGTTCTTTCATTGCAAGTATCAGAAGCTTACTGGTCAATGGTGTTCCAATATCTTAAACCTAGGTAATTAGATACCCCTAAATCATTCAATTTTCACCAACAAAAATAAATAGAAGAAATTCAACAAAGGAAGAGATAATTATAGAAGTTCAAAAAGAAAAAATGCGCATAGGATATGCCTTCGATGAAGCAACTAATACATAGAGTGAACAATTTGGCAGACAGGAAAACCAAGAAAAGAGTTGCAAATTGTAACCGGTCAAGGAAAACAATTTTCAGAAGCACTATATAGTCTTACCACAATATCATAGAGGAATAGAAAGAAAAACGACTCATATAAGTTGACGTCTTAACAAAACTAAAAGAGCAATGGTTGATCAAATTTGATTAAATTGTCTGCATGCATTGACTATAGTGATGACATCAACTATTGGGATTCTGGGCGCATGCAAATTATGTTATAAGCACAACACAGGTCAGAATGTTAACTGTAGATTAAAAATGTTCGGATAACTGCATGGTCACTTTTGGACGAACACTATGATGGCCTGAAGACAAAGAACCATCAGCTTTCATTTGTTTCTGCTATCACATTGCAAGACAATTAGATCAAATAAAATGAAGTTTTGACTAAAATAAAAAAGTGCCGCAAAGAAACCTAAGCACTAATTTCCCGAAATACAGGCTACATTTCTATTTATTACTAACTAGTCACAAGTAACATAAGATTGTCTTGGCATGAAGTACCTTGTGAAAAGCACAGAATCATATGTTACCACTATATTGATCTATATCAGTAGTAAGAATGAATAATGTCTTCCCCAAAATAGAATCAATAAAATTGTTGAAGGATAGACTAGACGAACCTTTTATGAGAAAGATTGGACTCTACAGCAAGTGCAACCTGCCAATCCTCAAACAAATTGGGATACTCCTCGGGATCAGCCAAAGACTCCGCAGCTTTGGGATTAACCTTTGTACAAAACCAATAACAAGCACAAATCAGGCAAGGGAAAAACCTTCAATTAAATGGGAAAAGTCAAAAAACAAATTGGCATTTAAAAAATTCAGGAAAAAATGACAAAACACACAATTTTCTTAATATTGATGTGGGTAAACAAGTAATTGAATAAGAACCTTTTTGAGATCATTTTTCCAATTTGATACAATCTCAGATACTTTACTTGGAAGATATGACCTCGCCATCAATGCAGCTTCTGGAATACGGTTGCTGTAAAAAAGACCATCATAATGCCAACAATGGCAGCTGAATTGTTTCTTAAAAGAGAATAATAACCACATCACACCAATTAAAAGCATGCAATGAACATTCTGTGTACAGAAAGAAAGCTATGAAAAGTTACCTCTCCACCAAGAGTTGAAGGCAGTCCTCCAATTTACCCAGCAGAAACAGGCAGACGAATGAAACATTGTTCTTTCCTTGCTCTTTAGCTAGAGATGCAAGTTTTGTAATTCCTTCAGCATCCCCAAGAGCTGAGTAAAGCAGCAATAAGCCACTCAAATCCATAGCATGGGATAAACACTCTTCAGCCATTTTGAACTGCATCAAAAACCAACTGTAACTAATCTTGCAAGATATTGATCCACAACAGCTGGAGGCAACAAAATTGCCCAAAACAGTCCATAATTGTTTCTAAAAATTTGCATATAAGGCCATAACATTTCAACAAATTTCACCACATGAAGAATATTGCGAAGCTTCGTGCTTACAAACCCAACACAACTTGTCAGAGATCACAGTATTTTTAAAATAACCTGGCCTATCTGTAGAACTTCATATGCCAAAACCTTCTAGATATATGCTCAAACTATTACCACTTTCTGGGAACTGCTCTTCAGAAAGTTGTTTACCAATTACGGAGACAACTTCATCCACCAGGGAATAGCATTGTACAAAAATTGCAAAATAATCCACTAGAGAATAACTTTCGCATTATCCTCTTCTCTCCAAAAAAACCTCTCTGCATCATCAATAACACTAAAAAAGATGTTCTGTACTGATATATGCCACTGATATTCACTTGCAGAAATCTTTTCTAACTTCTCACAAATATCACAATCATCAAATTTCATTGCCTTTGATCTATCTTTCACTTGCCATAATCATCCCAAATTTTATAAGCATTTTGATCATATAGTATTGGAACAAAGGTACAAGAGCCCAAGACAGCAAAGAAGGAATAAAAAAGAAGAATGGGTACTCTATAAACAATCAGGAAACAATCCCACCGTCAGGTATGCATCAGCCCAAATAAGCAGATTACTGGAATAAAATGTTTCCACATTTTGTTATTTCCACATCCTACCTCAGCACCATAAAGTCCTGGTGAGCCACTTTCTAGGACAAAGTATTTGTCATTTCGGCACATACCTGACACATACTATGTGACCAAATCTGTAGCATTATTGCAATTGAACACAAATAAGATCACAGGAAGTGTCTTATAGTCAAAGAATGTGTAAAGTTAACATGAAACATGAAAATGCATTTCAAAACAAGAAAGATGTAAAACTGAAATTTGGTGATAGAACAAAAATGATAGTAACAGAACATGTGTTATGGGCTCTGTGAGGTTGACATAATGCAACCAGATCTAGGCTATTTCAATTCAGTCCACCCAGATTTAAAATTGTCTTCAGATTATACCATTTCATTGTCATAAATTCGCATTCAAGACAGTGGACTAACATTATGGACCACAATTTCAGTTCTTTGATCTTTTAAGTTCAAAAGCCTTGTCTTCAAGTTCTACCCAAAGTGCATACTTGTGCACACATAATAAAACGTCCTGACTTCAACCAAGCACCATGATGCATTTTGGTGCACAACAAAACGAGTAGCAAGGACACAATCAAAATAACATTTATGCAAAATTCTTTAATAATTTATAAAAATCACTATCACAAACTCTGGTTCTGGTCACTGACATACCCTTCCAATTGACATAGCTAGTTCTCCCAACTGCTTCCATTTAGATTCACTTTGTACTTCAACAGCAATTTCCTGAGCAAAACAAACTCTAACCTCAGATGGAAATATATGAAGAAAGAATTACACGCGTGGTTAGTCAAACAATGTCAAACCTTAGCAATTTCTAATTTCCCGAGCTGTACAGCCAGATCAAATCTATAATTAGGATCTGTTGCTACTTCCAGAGCATCTTCCAGCATCCCTCGAGACTCCAGAAAATTAGCCACACTGGAAACATAATTTGCAGGAAAAATAAGATCCAAAAGAAATCAGAAAAAAATGACCGTCTTGCAGTACTTCAAAAAGAAATTGTAAATCTAGGAAAGCATAGTCAAGAGAAGTACAATTTTTTCTCAACATGTTTCTGGAAAACAGAGAAAATTTTAACAAATTTAAGAGAAGACAATAACCAACCAATAAGTCCCAACTCATGGTTAAACACAACAAGAACTTAGGTCACAATATTAGGTCAATAACAGTTTAGCAATCAGTTATATTTCCACAGGTTGCTTAGGGCACCAGACCCAGACTGATTCAAGTCAAATAGGTAAGGAGGTAGTGGCAGACAAATCACAATCACAAATTGACTCAGTAGATTACCCTTGCTCGATAGCTGGCCAACCGTTCAGACATCAAATAATGGTCCATGTCAACAGGTTCCTTTTGCTTAAGGTAAATATAAATAGCATCACCATACCATATGAGATGCAGTTACCTATTGTGATGCTCCTTCGGAATTGAGGGAAGAACTTCATTTGCACGGTCTAAATCCCCACGCATAACAAGAGTTTTGTACTCAATCAAATTCAGGAGCAATGTGTAGCCCATAACACTGCAAGCGAAGGACTTGTTAACCATGGAAGCCAAAATTCTAAGTGTCTAAAGTTTTACAAAGAAAACTCTTCAAACCGTTTACTTGAACTCTTTGTCAATAAGATAAACCCGACTTTGATTGGCCAGATATCCTAACAAGTACATGGGTCGATCCAAGTGGAACATGGTCGTGACCTACACATGACACACTGAAATGCTTAATGAAAGCACCAGAAAGATGTTAGGTAGTATTTATGATTACATACAAATGCTAAAACATACCTCTCCACCTACACAATAATTAAGTCGCCAAGAAGAGTTGTTATAGATAAAACAATCTCCAACCCAAATGCCTGTCCTGACCCTCTCATTTACTTCATGAAGAAGCTCAAATGATTCCTCAACACCTTGTTCATCCACTTTCTTTCCACCATCCAGATAAGAAGAAACAATATCCCTCTGGAATCAAAAAAGGGATTTTTGATTTTTCAGGCAAAATATCTTACGTAATTAGTTGTCCAAGTGGGAGTAGTAACTCATGCGATTACAATTCCAAGAACAAGCTATCAGGAGTAGATATGTGCAAATTTACAAAAATGAAATCCAACAAGAGCATAAACTTACATTGTACTTCAGGATGTAGAATGATGTATCACTAGCAATCGCCACTAGATCACCACTGTCCGCCCAATAAAGCTTCTGAAACAACCAATAATAAATAGGTTAGGCAAATGGTCTTAGGACTAGCTAGGTAACAAAATATACCAATAGGTTACAAGAAAAGACTAAGAGTCACCTTCACATTTACGTCAATCCGACGTATCAACCTGCATTCAGACCAATCGTAAAAGCAAATGAAATCGTTGGAACATATTGCTAATAAAGTCCCCCCATAAATGTGTTCTGCCGAGAAGGTTGGTCGAATGCTTTTCTTTTCCTGATACACATGATATACAGTAAGCGGAGTTTGCTTTTAGACGCTTGAGGTGAACATGTTTACTCAAATTCATACAACTTAACAAATTATACAGCAAGATATGAAGAAAAATATCATTGCATGATGAAGCACCAAGACTGCTAGCTCAGTACAGCACATGCAAGATGGTAGGAAACCTTACTATCCTATCTCAGAATGGATGGTGCAAACAAGGTTGGGAAGCAACATAAACAAACTGATATACATTCTTAGGTTTATCAATGCAAGGACTTCATAAAATTTTCACTCATGTCTTGCCCAATGCAAATATTGAAGCTGAAAAGGCACTGGATATCACAATCAGAAATCCAAATACGGGAAGCATTCACCTTTCAAGTAAGATAATATAGAATAAATATAAGCAGGAAAATAGATGTTAATTCAGAAAACTAGCAGACACCAAACTATCAATCAAGGAATGGTAAAATGAATAAGCCAGTTACAAATCCAACCTGGAATGTTTTGCTGAAAATCTTTATCCTTGATGTGCTTTCTCTAACAGCATATTCTCCTTCACTAGACCAAACAAATTCTAGAGCAGAGCCAAAGGATCTGTTTCTCCATGCCAAAGCAGTATATATGATGTACTCTCCATCTCCACAAACAACAACAAATCTTCCATTGGGATTATGCTTCAAGCTCTGATCAAAATTACATCACTAAGATCAGCACAGTGTTTTGCTAACAAAAGGAAGAATTCAAATTCGAAAACCAAAGCCACAAAAACAAATTCTAAATTAAATTATTGATTTATCCTATTTTTACAAGTCTTGATCTGTAACTAATGGTAAAAAAAATTAGGGCAAAGACTTAGGGCATCATTGAAACAAAGGACTGTTAAGAAAGGAGAAGTAAAAAATAAAAAACACATAAAGTGAATATAGACCATAATGAATAGGTTTGAAGCTTATATCATCATAATTATCTTACCTGGGGATAGAGGTCACAGCTGCCCAACTCTTTGACAGCCAGAGGCAGCCTTTCTCCATCAGTAACCTGAGAAACAGATCAGAGGTTAGGTTTACTAAAGACATTGAAGTTTGCTGAACGATCTTAGAGCATGACGGACCTCAAAGTCTGCCCCCACTGTCTTGATATTCACTGTTTGAATTTCATTATGTTTTGCCCATATGATTTTTCCACTGCTATCCATACTGGCAACTGGTTCTTCACGTCCCATTTTTATCATTATCGTCCCTTCATCATACCCTATTGCAACCCTGTCAAAATACATCATAGGTTGTAAATCACAGAAAGGATCTAAATCTAGCTTGGGGGCAATAAAAACATTATGCACTTCAAAGACAATCTGAAAAGAATATATATGCACCTTCTCAATCCTTTGGTATATCCCAATGCCCAAACTCGCTCCAGGCCATAATTAAGTGTATTCTCGAGCCTGTGCAGAATACCACAAAGTGTTACATATTCGCAACTAAAAAGTTAATAGAAAGCTATCATCTTAGAGTTCAGTATAAATTGCCATTAAAATACTGAGGATAAGAAGATGGACTGACCTATAAGTTGTTGCATGCCATATGCGAACAGTTCCATCTTCTGAGCCTGTGATTATTATGGGAAGCTCAGGATGGAAACAGACAGCTGAGACGTTGTGTGTATGGCCTTCTAGAGTTTGAACACAGCTTTTAGTTTGATAATCCCAAACCTGATCACATGCAACTTATGTACTGTAAATAACTGAAATGAGACTAGAAATTCAAAATAGTTCAGGAATATAGATTTAAGGTAGAAGACCTTAGCAGTATGGTCATCAGATCCAGTAATCAAATAAGGCCTATCACCTCCAGCGAAGTAATCTACACAGTTCACTCCCTTTACATGGGCATCTAGCGTGAAATTTGGGTCTGGAGAACCAAGATTCCAGATCTGGAATTTTTGATATGGTAAGAAAAATTAAAAATCATAACAAATGATGAAGAAAAGCTGAACTCTAGACTCACAAATGGGGAGGAAGAAAAAGTACATACCTTTATTGTCCGGTCAAGGGAGGCACTCGCAAAAGTATTGGTGTCTTTGGGATTAAAGGTAACTTGCATCACATAGTGGGAATGTCCCTCAAAAATCTGAGTACACATCCAACCCTTGTCCCAATCCCAAAGCTTTATCAACATGTCATCAGATGATGACAACACATATGGAAGGGTAGGGTGCACAGCAACACACCTAATATAATCTGTGTGTGCCTCAAAGACGTTGACCTTGTCCATTGTGTTATAATTGTACACACGGATGAACATATCATCAGCTCCAGCCACAACCCATTGTTTACGTGGAATAAATTTTGCTGATCGCACTGAAATATCAACATTCAACATCAGGATGCATGCATGACATTGTGAATGTACAAAAAAGTTGAATAGATGAGAAACACACCAGGCAATTCAGTGACCTCAAATGATTTCACCATGGCCTGTAGTTTCAAAAGAAAAATTTGTGTTTGGTTTAATTATAATGATCCACAAATGAATGTGAAATATACAACACGTAAATCAACAACTTAAACCTATTAACCCCTGAAGGTAATGTAATGTAAGATAAGCTGGACAGAATTCAAGCAAGCTGCAAGACAGACATTAAATATATTGCCATCTATTAGAAAGAAAATTTGTATGTGTTGGCAACCTAGATTACATTGATACTGAAATCAGCCTTTTACATATAGTCGGAAATCATAAACATCAAATGATGCATAACCACAAAGAAAAACACACATAAAAGATGTATCAATAAAAACCAGGGTTTGTATGGGAACTGCAAATGCTACTGAGATTCTAGAAAATATATCGGTCAGTCGCAAGCATCAAATGATACTTCAGAATGAAAATGAATGCAGACAATCTCCTTAATAGGTGCCAATAACTTGTGAAATGGAAGAAAATGAAAAGTACAATAGCAGGAAGCAATAGTCTCTTTTTTTTTTTGTGGTGATGTGGCAGTGAGATCCCTTCATGATTTAGCTTGCTTAATAGGGGTCAATGCTTCAGTCAAATAAGCCATTTCAGATCAAGCATTTCCAAGTACACAACTGAGCCACTTTTGCACCAGGCTCCAAAACTGATTGGAAAAAATAATAAGCTTAAAAGAGACCTAAAATGTAAGGCTCATTCACCATAAACACAACAATCAGAGGTACTGCATCATGATAAAGTTGATGATCACATGTTCCCAGTAAAATGTTTCAGCAAATCACTTAAATCGGGCAGGAACACAGACTGTGCCTCAATTAAAAACAACTTAACCAAGTGCACTAACCCATTTACCAAAATAAACATCAGGTGGCATATACAAGTAGAAAATAGGAAACCCAGTCAACTGAATACTTGCCTGTGCTCGGTAATCCCAAATGCAAACACTTCCTGAATACAGACTTGCAAGAATCCTGCAGTGAGATTTTGGTGTACAATTAGAATGTCGTAGAAAGCAAGAATTCATAGACCATTTAACTACATCTAATTGAAAAAACATACAAAAATCATTTTTCTTTCATGGAACGACTAGGAGCTTATATTCCTTGAAACTTCCGAATAGAAACAACAAGATTATCGACACAAATAAACTGTTCAGTTACCATGGCTCAGTTGGATGCAGATCCAATGACTTGACTCTTTCAGACCTCTGCGCGAGTTTCCTCTGATTCACACAAGTAACAGGTACGATCAACATTCCGAATGAAAAACCAACAAAATCCACTAATAAAACAAGGAAAACACAAGATCCAATCGATACAAATCAAATTTGCACATGAAGAAAGGGTTTGTACCTTGATTTCCAGTCTCAGAGGCTGCGCCAATCCACGGACCAACCAGGAAAACAAAAGCAACAAAGGAACATTGTCAGCTAATCAGGAAAACACCAGATCTCGAAGTAATTCCAAAACCACTACATATAACAATCCAAAAATTGATGGAGGAGCATTCACTCCCGCAGGAGAACAACTCTCGGATCGCTCGCCTCGAACAGAAGCATTTCGAAGACAGATCTGAGCTCCGTCCACCAATAAAACACGGAATACTCACCATTTTTAGAGCAGAAGACGAGAGATCGAGAGGGATAAGACGAAGGCAGGATCAAGCACGCGGCGGGATGGCGAATGCGAGCAGGAGACCCGGCGAATCTCCGCCGGTATGAGAAAGATGGCGGAGGGCAGAGGAGAGGAAGGGAATTTTGGATTCGCCCGAGAGACGGGTCTGTTTCGCAGTGAGATTGTTGGCCGATGAGAAGAGCCACGGATTTGAACGGATTAACGGAAATACCCCCCTTGTGCTGACTCCACCGGCTCAATCCAAGTTTGAATGAAAAAGGCTTTGAGTTCAACTTGAAAATTCCTAAATATTTTTCTATTACACATTTCATAAAGTATTTAGGTGCTGTTTGGATTGATTTGGACTTTGGAAGAATATCAAAAATATCATCTTTAAATGAGATGAAAAATAAACTAGAGGTTAATTTAGCGACTTTCTCTCAAAAAAAAAAAAAGTCACTCAAAAATGGAGAGGTAGGTGAAGCCCATCGCTCCCATTTCAGTGAATTCAATCTCGCAGAATCTACCACTTCTGCCTACTGATTTTATCGTTGAGGAAGGCTCTCACACCTATTCCTTTGGCTGGACAACTAATATCCTTCTCTCTTCTGACACCAACTATCGTCATCTCATGTTCATTGGAGCCACATCCACCATGCCCTTTGATCTTGTTCTCAAGTCCAACCTTATCTAAGTCGGAACTATTCCCACGTTAGCCAAATCTCCTCTAGCCCTGGCCAGATCTACTGCTTCTCTTGCCCTAAACAGATTTGCTCTCTCACCCTAGCCGAATTTACTCCCCCACTCCTATTGATCCTATTATGGGCTCCAAATTGGCCTAAGTGGGAACTACTTCCACATTAGCCGGCTCTATTTTGACATATGCACTAGCTAGCTTTGATCATGACCATGTGCTGATTGGTTTTATTATGGCTGACTCTAATTTTAACCCTACGCTGGCTAGCTCTATTATGGCCTCCGCACTGGTCGATTTTGATCTCAGCTCTATACACATATGCGCACATATGAGGCAATGATAATGCCAAATCACCATTCATATGTCAGAAGCTGAGTGATTGGACTTGAGTTTTCTTCTCTAACTTCCTCCTCTATATGCAATAATAATGTGAGCCTACAAAGGCAATCGTCTCCTCCAATTCTAAAAAAGGAGGTTGATGTCAAAGGAGAGGGATCTTGGGTTAGAATAATGGATCAAACGTGAATCCGAGCCTCTTAGATTTCTGCCTTCATAGTTGGGTTTTCAATGACTTTTGTTCTATTTTTATTTTTTGGTTTTTGTTGTCGAGGTGCTCTGATTTTTCTTTGGCTTTTTTGACGATATCCCGATTTATAATCTCTTTTGATCTCTTTTCTATTTTTTTAGTTTTATTTATTAGGGTTTTACATATGAGGGATGATAGTAATAACGATGTTATTTGCCACATATACGATCTTTGTGATAATGTCAAATGTAATGAATTAATCTCATATCGAGTATTAGATAGATAGAATTCAATATATATAGTGAAAAAGACTCATATATTATGAACTTAATCTTTTGGGATATTTTGGTATCCGACCCACTATATTATTTCGATTTGATACTTTTTCGACTCCCCCAACAAGTGGCATTAGAGTTTCAGGTTCGAAATTATGCAAACTCTTAACATTGAAATTACTATAATAATACGATTGAATTGAGTCATATGTTAGTCTCTTTTTAAAAAATCAAAAATTGAGACGAAAATCTGTTATTATGGGTCACACGGTGAAATGGTCGAGTAAAAAAAGAGTTTTTTGATTAAAAGTGTTAAAATTGATGTAATCAAATCACATCTAAATGAGAGAGATTATTGTAATGTCAAACGTGATGAATTAGTCTCATATTGGGTATTAGATAGATAGAATCCAATATATATAATGAAAAAGATTTATATATCACGAGTTTAAATTTTTGGGATATTTTTGTGTCTGACCAACTATATTATTCCGATTTGATACTCTTTCAACTTCCCCAATAGATTTTCGCATATGGAAAGATAATTGAATGGACTATGGTCCTCTTCTCTAACTTCGGCCTCCTCTCTATATAGCAATGACATGATAATTTGGACAGCTTGTGAAGGCAACCGTCATTTTGTTGTTCCATTAAGGATGGTTGATACTTGGGGAGAGGGATCTTTTGTTTTGATGAAAGATGAAAGGCGATTCTGAGCCTCTTGGATGTTTACTTTTGGTTTTAGTTTATTTGGTGATTTTTGCTAGATAAATTATGAGTTTTTTGTTCCCTTTTTTTCAAGATTTTTGATGTCGATGCCTATTGTACTCATTGCTTGGATGTTGAGCAAATAAAAAAGAGTCTAGTTTCTTTAAATCCTATGAATACTAATTTAAAACTTGTTATGTAAAATTATTATTTTGAAATTATGTTTTCTCATGTTTTGAAAGCTCTTAATATTAGTTATTCTTTGTATTCAGGTAAGGTGATCTTTTTTAATTAAAACATTAGTTCTTTACTTTTCATTTTAGAACTTTTAATTGGAACAAATCAGAACTATTTTTTCATATAAATCAATATATACATGTGCGTAAATATGTCTAACGCAAATAAGTTAAACATCCATTTGATCTATATCCCTCAATTGTATGCATGAATATATTTAATGATATGTGTATTTTCAATTGTGGCAGTTTGTTAGGTGGTCATATGTGCACATGCAATCGGATGAATTTTATTTCATAGCATTTAACTATTTTTAGAATCCAATTTAGTGAAGGCCTCTTGACGTAATGCGCTAATGTTTGCTTGATTTGTTGGAGATTGTAAGTGTAAAAGGGCTAGATTTGAAGAGAATGGTCAATAAGATGGTGACTAATCAAATAAAACCATGCATAAGTACAAACTGCTATCGGCTTTGTAGATTTACATCTAGTTTTAGAATTTTAGTTGCTGTTATGTAAGAGAATAGGTAAGTCTTATACATAGGTAGTCATATTTGATAAGATATTCGGTTCACATTATAATAAGCTATTTCATTAGAATCTCATAAAATGTTCTCTAATTATATGCTATAATCCTTTGTTTTTGACTATTTTCATAATTATTTTATTTTGGCGGATGGGGAGCAACTTCTGTTCAATTTTTTTTAGAGATTATATTGTTTTGTATTGGTAACTTATAGTTTATTTTACATATGCTGCACATATTAGACAATATTGATCTAGGAACAATACGCATCAAGTACTTCAGAGTTTGTTGCTTGAGCATTATTGATTCCAGTGGGCATTGCTACCATTGGATTTATATTCTCTTCTATTTGCATTCTCTATTTTCTTTTTGTAACCAATGGATGTTTATTTGTTCAAATAATTCTGATATCATCAAAAGCCCCCTGGTGAGCAGTAAAATTTGATCATAAACAATTGATTTATGCTTCTATAAGAGTTTAAAATGGTTAATCAAAGAAAGTATTTTCAGAGCAACTTTTTATTAATTTTTATATATTTTTATTGAAATATTGTAAGATGACAATTGTTAATTGAGATGTTGCCAGTATATTGGATGCATCAAAGTATTATTTGTAATGTAATTTCTTTGTTAGTTTGATAATTTCAATAGTTTGCAGTTGTTTTGCATCTACATGGGCTAATGAACAAATAATATTCTGCAAAAATATCAGTGGATTCAATTGAGTTATTTATTAGAAGCAAAATATAATGAAGTATTGACACCAATTGAACAAAAAAAATCTAAATGTGTTAACAAGTAATCCCTTCTAACCTCCAAAATTTGAGGGGTTGTGAAGAGTTGTATAATATTGAATCTGATTATTGTTCTAGTGTGATTTGTTAGGGATGTCTTCCTAAGAATACTTAAATTTTTAGAAATATATTTACAAAAATTACATCAATTGATTTCAATTTAATAGTTTTTTAAATAATAAATTCCAACAAGTTGATTGTTATATTAAATATATAAATTTCCTAATTATAAGATTTTATTTACAAGAATTTTAATTTTTTAGGGGTATATTTATAAAAAAATCTCAAATTATTGTAGCTAATCAATATTATAATTGTATTAACATTAAAAAATATCAAATTTATTTGCCACATCTCATAATTCGTTAATATTAAAACTATATTACTTTTATTATCTTAATGATCCTAATTTTTTACTTATAATTAATTAGTTCAATATTAATATTATTTTTCTCATTATTAAAAGTATTATAATTGAATATTATCTTAATTATAATCAATTTTTAAAATTATAATTATATTAGTTTTTTATTAATAAAAATTAAAATTTAAAATAACATAACTATCAAACCAATTTTCGACTTTTAGATATCACTTTATCTAAACGAGTGAAATCATGAAATTCATGAATTGTCATTCCATCCACTTTCACATCAAAATTTACCAAATGACCAAAATTATATTTTCATCACTTTTATTACTTTTATCACTTTTATTATTTCTATAAATAAAAACCTATCAAAACACACCCTTAACATATACTATCCCTTATAGGAGTCTCTTAGATAATGTTTGGTTGGTTCGACATCAAAATCAAGATTATGATTAATACTAGCGAACCACTTTTATAAAGTAATATCTTTTTATCAAAATTAATACTTCAATAATTTAAAGTTCGAAAAACTATTTAATTTTTTTAATAATAATTTAATTTAATAACAATATAAAATAAGTAATATTAATTTTTTTTTAAAAAAAAATTCTGAAATGGGCTGATCCTAATTTTGATCTCAAATCAAATAGGGCTTTAGTTATATACCAAAAAAAAGTTTCAATTTGAAGATGCTAGGATATACTTGTGTTAAGAGACTCCAACCACCAAATAATGACTATGCAATACATAAAGTTAGAAGACACTATTGGTATACCAAATTTTATAATGATTCTTATTTGAGAGAATCGGATTACCGAATTAAATCAAATTTAGTGTTAAATTCTTTTTTTTTTGTTCACTCAGTACTTATAATTTCAATAATCTTCGTGAGTTTTTGTTAAGCATGTGTGCTGCCAGTAAAGTTGGAACAAAATCGAAAATTTTAAGATGATATAAATTGAACTAAAAAAGTTTGGAAGAATGTTTTATAAGTATTCATGATTTAAGGGGCATTTTGGAAAAAAACGAAATACATGGCCTCATCGTTAAAATACGAAATTCGAGATAACTATGAAAGCGAAAATGTTAACAAAAGCCAAAAATTAAGATTAAATATAAAAAAATAATGCTAATCAAAATAAAGAACTAATTTTATTTTCTTTATATCGTAGCTCTTTTAATTATATAATATATTGAAAAATTATTAACTTAAGACTCGAAGAAAGTATTGTCGGACAGTTGTTGGCAATCCGTTAACGATTTCTTTTTTCACAAATCACAATACAGATTGATCTAGTAAAGGAAAAGCTGGCAGGTCGGCTACTTAGCGGCATCCCTCTCAAGCCACGATCCGTCGCAATCAGTTCACGGGATTTTGCACATATGCCACTGCAAAATATTGAAATTTTAAAATAATACTAAATATTGTTTTTTTATAAAATATAATGTGTTAGGTTAAGTGACCGTCCTGGTGAACAATACTCACTTCTATGGCTTGCTATATTGCTAATTTTCAGAAATTATATAATTATCCTGACTTTAAACTAAAATTTAGATGTTAACATAGATATTAAAATTTAATTTTACTTCAAAAGCAATCAAAAGTTCCAAGTAATAAAAAAAAATTTAAATCAATTCAAGGTGACCAAGCCTGCCAATAACACGAATATTTTTTTCAGAGGTGACCCTAAAAACCTTGGTTTTTGCATATGCATTCCTATAACTAATTAAGAATAAATACGTCCAGATTCCGCAAAAAATTGTAAATAAAACCTGAGAAAAGAAAGATAGAAAGGTGCAAATCAATAAATACAATTTACGGGGGCATTTCTGCGAATAAAATTTCGTTAGTCAATTTTGTTAAGATTGGGGACATAAATGCAAATACTGCTCTTTGAAATATCTAAGGTATTGTGGTCACCTTTTCCCTCGAACCGTCTGGAACTGGAAATGGTCCATCCCTTTCTCTCCCGCCCGCCTCTTCGTCTCTATCCATTTGCCATCATCTTCCTGCATATAAATCCCCCAGAAAGCAATCGAGAAGCACGAGCGTGTCATCGATTCTCTCCGATCGGACACCCTAATCGATTGCGATCGTTCACGGAGTTCGTCGTGTTTTCCCTGAAAGTTCGTCCGAGTTTGCGATTTATTTGAATCCTCTTTTTCTCATCTTAAGCGTTTGATTTCTTGCAATAAGTTAGAGTAGGTAATTTTTTATTTTGAATCGATTGCCTGGTTTTTTGCTTCTGCATATGGATTTCAGGAGCAATCCAATCTTTTTTCGAGGAAATTTCCTTGATTTGTGTTCGATTTGGGCGTTTTAGTAGTCATTTATATACATTGATTGTCCGATTTGAGAAACTTAGGAATCTTTGGCAAATTGTAAAATGTCTCCAAAAAAAAGTTCGATTTTCGCCCTCTTTCGGGTGAAATCTTCCATTTGAAGGTCACTGCTTGGCGTGTCATTGTTGGTTCTAGTTGATTGTAATTGAACGTTGTATAGGCTGTGGATCTTGATTGTTCTACTTGCAGTACAATTTGCATTACACAACATCTAATTGTATGGTATTTTTTGAAGTTATATTTCAAGAAATATGGACGTGTGCTGCCTGTGAGTTAGTGGAATCCTAGGTTGGACTGAAGGGCTGGGAGAAACAGGGAAAATTTGGAATTCTTAACTTGGATCTCACTTCACTTGTTACTAATAGTTTTCCTGTTCTCAATTCTAAGGCTTTAGACTGTCTTAATAAGATTTTGGTGGAATAGCAGTTTAAATAAATAATCGTGGTTAGCTTAATTTTAACTAATTACATAAGGTTCATTTGTTATGACGTCTCATGATGTTTATTATATGGACAAGTTAGCTAGGTCTCATGATCCTTCAGTGCTTATATTTAAGGAAGTACCTTGCACTTGGAGAAATATTAGCTCCATGCAAATTGTTTGAATCATCCCAACTAACCCATTATGAAGTATTGGATACCCCATACCTGTTGGACGTGACAAATACTTTAACTTCATGATGTTGTATGATCATGGAACTACCATCTTCCCAGATTTGCTATCTATTGTCGTGTTCAACTTTCAAGGTGAACAGCATGGTAGGTTCAGGATATATTTTGCAGGTTTGACAAAGGTTATGTTTCAGAGGTTCCCTGAGGATTCAATAATTGCAATGTGGCGATGATCAGAACAGTCATGGCAACTGATTTTTTTTTTTTTTAGCTAGGAAAGACTAGGTTGATTTCTAGGGTCATATACCAGCGTGACACAAATTATCCTGGAAAGCGAGGAATGTGAGAATTACAATCTGGAAGATATCTCATCATCACTGTTAAAGTGATTGGTATGCTTATGCTACATTCAAAGAAGCTTTGTCTGAGGTGTAGCCATTCTTGTGGAGTGAGTTTATTGTTCCAAATGTCCCTGGTTTCTTGTGGATTCTCAGACCAGTAAACTTCTCCAAAACTTTGCACCTTTCCCCCCATTTTTTTGGCTTTATACCATTTGATTGTGGTGTATTGCTTTTAACAGACATAGGGATGAAACAGTTGCTGCAAAAAAGTTTGGCACTATTGATCACCATTTACAACTGGAGATTGAAGATCAAGAATCACATATGGGTTCTTAGCTGCTGCCTTTTATGATGATTCCATCCTTTGGCGTTGTTGGCCCAGTTTGACTCAATTTGGATTTTGTGCTTGGCAATCAACAACAGCAATGTTGTCATCTGTTTGATCAAAAACAAATGCTGACATCTGGTGTTTGGCCGGTTTGATCCGGTCATAAATGTTTTCTCCATCTAGCCAGCTAAATGGTTTTATTCTACAGGTCTATCGAGTGTCATTGTTGCTTTGCAGTAGTTAACTTGGCAACAAAACATCAGGCACAAATGGATCCTCTGAGCAATTTTTCTGAGCCTCTTGATTCTGAAGAGCCTATGAAATTGCATTGTTTGGATGGAGAGGGAAACCATATGCATATGGCCACTTTGAGCTCCTTGTCTTCTGATGAAAAGTGCATGGGGATAGAAGATATTGGATGTGATATGGACTCCATTGAGAATGAGAAACTTGAAAGAGGGTTTATGCAGCATGGGTATGCTTGTAACATTCATATCTTTTATTTGGAGCAAGTTTCTTACTGGTCATCTTAAGTCATGATCATGCTTTTTGGTTCTCAACAGATGTTCGCATTATCGAAGAAGGTGCAGCATTAGAGCTCCTTGCTGCAATCAGATCTTTGATTGCCGACATTGTCATAATGAGTCAATGGTTTGTTTTTTGGTTTTTGTTACACATCTCTAATAGAATATTGGAAGTATGTTCTCTATAGTGCATTAACATAGTACTCTGGCAATTGATTTGCATGGCAGAACTCCATCAATGTTGACAGGCTACATCGCCATGACCTTCCACGTCATCAAGTGCAGCAGGTATGTTCTATTTACCTCTGTTTTATTGTGCTTAGTTCTATTCTTATGCCATGATGTGTTCCTGTCCTAACTAGCTTTATGTCAGGTGACTTGCTCACTGTGTAGCACAGAACAAGAGGTCAGTAAGTAGATAAAATTTTTTGTTTCATGATAGCTTCTTTCTTATGAGGAGGCATCATCTGATACTCTTTAGATTGAAATGATTTGTGATTGTACATGTCAAATGCAATGGGACATAATTGGTATCAGACTTGGGTTTTTTGGATGTTAGACAATGATCACTTTAGGACATTTTGGCTAGTTTCCCACCATTTAGGACTGCAATACCTCTTAGGCCTGTGTTTGCAAATTCTCATCACTCTATTGTTTATATGTTTGTTGGAAAACACTATTTTCTTTCCATGTATTATAGTGAAAACCCAGATGTTTGATTTAAACCAACAAGTCAACTGCTGTTCAGTTGGAGGTGGTTGCCACCACTAACGAACCAAGTGGACAGTCAGGGAAATATGTTTGAGATGGTTTGTTACTATTTAATCTAGTATCACAGTTGAATCATGCTTGATTTCTCCTAGCTATTGGGGCTCTTGAATCAGGATGACTTGCTTTGGCAACAGGTCAAGTAGTTTTCTGCGGTAACTTATCCTGTCAATTGTTTATTTAGTTCTTGTATTACTTTTTTGTGGTTTTTTCATGTGTAGGTACATCAAGTGTGCACCAACTGTGGTGTTTGCATGGGAAAGTACTTCTGTGCAGCATGCAAGTTGTTTGATGATGATGTGAGTGAACAAAATTACTGTTTGGGAGCTTATATTTGTCTAATTCTTTATCCTGTTTATAACATTTTTACTTGTTTGTAGCATTTCTGAAATCATAGATTTGTTTCTCTGCTTTCGTATTAAAGAATTTGTTTTTGTACTTGTCAGATATCAAAGAAACAGTACCACTGCAATGGATGTGGAATCTGCAGGTTTGTTACCAGTGTGTTACTTTTTATATCTCTGGCATTCTATGTAGTTGAACTCTTCATTAGCTCTGACACACCAAGCATATTTCTGGACAGAATCGGTGGGCGAGAGAACTTCTTTCACTGTTATAGATGTGGTAACGCTCCAATCCCTTAACCAAGTTTTTTTTAGACACAGCTAGGGTTCTCTTTGTTTTGCTGTTGGTAATTTTTCTTTCTGAAATATGACATACCTTAACCAAGTCATCATTTGCAAAGATGTGCTGCTGCTTCTTGTTTTTGTTCTTACTTGGATTAAGATATCAGTACTCCAAAACTTTTCTCTTTGTTTCAAAATTGAAGGTTGCTGTTACTCGGTCCTATTGAAGAACAGCCATCCATGCGTTGAAGGAGCAATGCATCATGATTGTCCTGTTTGCTTTGAGGTGGTATTGTATATCATTGCTTTCTCGTCTCTTATTCTGCAGTATACTATTTCTCTAGATCTAATTGATGAATTTCATTCATTTCTTCCAGTTTCTCTTTGAATCCACCACGGACATAACCGTTATGCCTTGCGGCCACACAATTCATGTAAAGTGTTTGCAGGAAATGCAGGAACACTTGCAGTAAGTTTTCTCCTTATCTAGTCAATGTTGGTACACACACCTAGAATCTGAGACTTTCGAGTCTGGTTTATTCAGGTACGTATGCCCTCTTTGCTCCAAGTCTGTCTGTGATATGTCCAAAGTATGGGAGAAACTGGACAATGAAATAGCAGCTACGCCAATGCCTGAATCTTATCAGACCGAAATGGTTAGCTTCCTTCGTCTAGCTGGATTCCTAGAGTAACATTTTAGAAGTCTGAGTTCCCTCTGTTGACCAATTCAGAGGCATATGTGCAGGTACGAATCCTATGCAATGACTGCGGAGCAATCTCGGAAGTCCAGTTCCACGTGGTTGCGCAGAAATGCCTCAAGTGCAGGTCATACAACACAAGGAAGTTGTGAAGACTCTTCCAGTTGTCTACTTCCAGTGCTTAGTTCTACATTCCAAGGAAATTCTTGGTTTGATGCTGCTATAATTTCTGTATGTTAGCATGTAATAATCTCCTCTAATTACATTCCCCCTAATAAATTTCTTCATTTCTTTGCCCAAGAGTTGAGCAAGTAATCACCATCTTAGTGTAATCATATTTGTGTTTGCAGAAGCAAATAATGGTGTTAATGAGCTATTTCTTGTCAGAATAAAACTAAAGTTCATTTGGAGAACCCTAGCGATCGGGGACTGTATCCGGGTTGTCCATGGGATCCGGTACCTACATTATTTTACCAATCAGCTGGATTCAGGTCTTCCATGGTGATCAACGGTCCATGTCTGGCCGCTGGTCTCATGTATGGCTTGGATCTGGTTCCACGGTGGCTACTGTGGCAGTTAGATCGAATTTCATTTATTTGCTAATCCTACCTCTCTCTGATTAATTATTGGTATGAGCTTGCGGACATTTTCTTCTTCAACCAAAAGGCGGTACAATAAACACAATACGATTTGTACAAAAGAACTGGGAAGAAATTAAGTTGTGTAATTATACAATAATATTAACGGGAGTTGTTTACAATTAACCCAAAACGAGACGAGTCACCGGCCGGCAGCTTACCGATTCGTTCGCATCAACTCGTTCGCGATTTTTGGATTTTTAAGACTTAAAACTCGCTCGTCGTCCATCCCCAAAACCCGAACCCTCGATATCTCAGACCGCAGAACTCGCGATCGCCGTATCTAGGGTTTCTCCAATTCCCGCTCCCCTCTGCCATGGACGACGCCGGCGACGACGCCAGGTACCCTCCAAACCAACGCCGTCACTTCCCCTCACCCCACAACCCCAATCCCCGCTTCCTCTCCCCGATCGACCCCCGCTATCCCGACGAAGACGACCCGGAGGACCTCGATCGATCCGTGGACGAAGCCAACTCAGGCTCTGATTCCAACAGCTCCTCCTCTTCCTCCTCCTCCCAGAGCCGCGGGAAGCGCCGCCGGTTGGACAAGCTCGCTTTGGGCTTCGAATTCGCTCCCCGTGCTCCGGCGCCGTCTGCGAGGCCCCCGGCGTCGACTCCACCGGCACCGCCGGCGAGGGGTTCCCCCGCGGAGTGGTCGGAGGAGTCGACTTTTGTGCTTTTGGATGCTTGGGGAGATTGCTATGTTCAGAATGGGCGGAAGAGTCTCCGTGCTGATGAGTGGAGCGAGGTCGCGAAAAAGGTCTCCCAGAGTTCGAGGACCGGCCGATCCGAGGCACAGTGCCGCAACCGGCTTGATACGCTGAAGAGGAAGTACAGAAAGGAGAAAGCTTGGATGGCGGATGCCGTGAATTCTGCCAGCAAATGGGTTTATTTCAGCAAGATGGACTCCCTCATGGCATCTCCTTCTCCACCGCCGCCGGCACCGGCACCGGCACCAGCGCCACCAAGGCCTAGTGTTTTCATGAGCCGATCTAATGGCCGTGGCCCAGCTGATCCTGTGACTGATGAGGACGAGGAGGAGGAAGAGGATGATTCTGATGGGCTCCCGCCGAAGATTGCGAAAGGCTTCAGGGATTCTGGCTCTGAATCGTTTAGGATGCTTGCTGATTCGATAAAGAGGTTTGGGAAGATCTATGAGAGGATGGAGAAGAATAAGCGGCAGCAGATGGCAGAGCTGGAGATGATGAGGAAGGAATTTCAGAGGGATTTGGAGGTTCATAAGAGGCAGATATTGGAGAGGGCACAGGTAGAGCTTGCAAAAATAAGGCAGGATGAGGAAGACGATGAGGAAGAGGAAGAAGCTGATGATGGTGAAGATGTTTCTGCTGGATGAGGTGGTTTATTCTACTTTTCTTACTACTATCTGGATTTAAATCTACCTGTGTTGCTTTGATGCCTTTGTGCTCTATAATCAATTTTGCAAGCTTTTAATACAATGTTTTTTGCCAAGGCTTCATGGATTCCTATTTCCTAGTGTGGAAATTATTCCTTTGTTGCATGACAGTTGCTATGTGTTGAGTAATAGGTTGATTGAATTTTGAACTTTATGTTACACAACAATTTAATGGAAAATGAGATATTTTGGTCATTTCCTCATTGGATCATGCTTCATTTTTTTGCTTCACATCGAACAAGAAGCTTTTGCATTATACCAAATGGAATCCTGCAAGAGAGTTAGTTTTGCCTTGGTCCTTAGGCTTGATTGCCTTCAGATGTATGAGATGTTGAGTGGGTAGTTCTAATTGGTAATTTCAAGCTATTTATATAAGAAAACTTAGCTTTGTTGGTCTCTTATTTTCTGGTTTAACTGATAAAAATGCCACCAAGTATAAGTATGGAAAGATGATAGATGGAAGTTAAGACTGCCATTTATTCTTAAAAGTTCATAATTAAGTTATTACAAACTAAAATCTAATAGTTCTACCTTACAAGTGCTGCTGGGTCTCAGCTAATACGATGAATGCTGATTTATCCCCATTTTGAGTATATTATTTTAATTCATCCAGTTTTATAACTTACCCTGTTGGTCATTGATCAGGCTACTTGATTCTGTCCACACTTTTCATTGAATATTTAACCTTCGCTAACATTATTTTGATATAAGTTTAAGCTATGAGATGATAATTCATGAAAAGTCTTTTTTACACTGGTATTCCAGAATCCAGATTCTGAATAAAAATAACATGATGTCTACTTGAGGTTCATTGATATTCATATTTTATTAGGCATGGCATCTAATTGTAACATCATAAGCATATATGCGGCATAAGCTAGATGATGAATTCTATGAGTTTGTTGAGATGCATCCAAATATAAACTTAAAACTTCTTGATATGTATAGCTAGATTGACTACTTTAATAATACCATTTGGTAGTGATGCATATCAGAAAGGTTCTGTGTAATGAATTACCATAAAAAGATAATTGAGTGTAATGTTAATGTGATTGGCCACCAACTAATTGCATATGAGTCCACCTTGTGTAAGATTTCCATATAATATTTTACCTGAATATTTTGCAGGCCATGCAAAGACACAGTTTTTCATGTCCCTCAAATTTGTAATTTGTTTGTTCTCCTTGTAGGTTCCAATTCATCTTATCATGCAACAGTGCCTTCAAACAACAGTTCACAGCCAATCAGAGGGTCTGCTGCAGCATGTTCAGCTGGAATACATAGCATTAGAAAACAGAAAGACTTCTTGTTCATTCTGTATAATAATGCCATAGAGGTGCAACAGGCATGGCCATATGGATGTGTGTGACATTATCATTGTAATACCATTTCACTGCTGTTTAGGAGATGACAGTTCCAGTATTCTCAATAGAAGCATTTGTCTTGCTCGAGTTTTGGCTTCACAAGTGCCTTGTTAGCAGAAGCAGGATGGTTTGCAACTTCACACCACAGAGATGCTGGCTTTTGGTAGCGGTGACAAGAAAATCTCAAATAGAAGCTCTTGTTCTGTACCCCCTTGACCCTTCCATCCAAGATCCCGCAGAGTGGCTACTTACCCTTCACTTTGCAAGTTGCTCTTGAAGTGGCTTCTGTTTCTAGTCATGAAACTGCTTCATGTTCAGCGATAAAATTGTCAACCTTGGCAGAATGAAACTAGAGAAGATGATGCCTGGTTCTAAATTGTCATTGCAGGAATTCAGAGATGTATCTGTGGTTGGATGTAAGAAGCATTGTGTGGGTGTGTCTCATAGCCTCATGATACATTGGTCTTCAGTCTCGGCCCAACAGCATCTGGATTTGGTTCTTAATTTTTTGGAAATACTGTTGATGGCATACAATTCAAAAGCGAGGTGCTCACCAAGGATGTTTTTGAGTACGTGGTGATACAATTGGCATTGCTTGGGATAAGAATACAGTACATACAATTCATCTCTTGAAGTGTTGGTCTGTTGCAGCATTTATTGTCGTAAATAGAACAATGGATTTTCAGATAATGGAGCTGAAAAGACACATTGTTATAGGAGTTCGCCATATTCAGATGAGCCAGATTCAGTTGCTACCATAGTGACTCCAGCGGCTTGTAGGTATGCGGTTGTACATATGCTAATTTATGACCCAAATGTATCGATTAACTTGAGAGCATATTGATGTGATGTGATTTCCATTGCCAGGAGAATGAAGAATCTTCGACTTTCAGTATAAAGGATCAATACACACGAGCAACCAAACAGAAATAAATCACATGGAACTTGTTTCCATTCCATTTCCTAAAGCCTAATGAAAATGTAAGCGACGAGCAACGGGGTATACCCCCCATGGATCCTCTGTGGAGTCGGCGTTGTCTGCCCATGGGCCAACTGCATCAAGCCCGATGAGAAGAACGCTGCCCATGGGCCAACTGCATCAAGCCCGATGAGAAGAACGCGGCTAAAACCAGAGCATAAACTCGCATGGAACTCATTTTCCTATGAAGAAAGAGACTTGAGTTATCAGTCAAGTTTGAGCAGTGGAGACAGAGAGAGATGAAGAGAGAGGCCGGACGTCCGTGGATACAAATAAGTGGCTTGAGATCAGCAGCGTGGATTCATTGAAGGCCGCCTCGTTTGAATCGAAAGTTGCAATTACCGTCGAAGTAGCTCGTACGACTTGGTCCAGTCCAGTGTGGCGTTTGGGGTTGGTCCGAATTGCATTTCACGGTTTGGAAAATAAAATTATTTATTTATTTATCTATTATTTTCATTGTAATTATTATCATTAGAAATTTAGAGTAAATTAAGTTGGTTGACTGGGATTCTTTCCGGCTCAGTTGGGAGTCAAGTTGCTGAGAAACCAGCAGGAGAATCATGCAAAACATGGTGATTTAGTTGCTTATTTGTTTTTTTTTTATATTATATGTCACGATTTCAGCATGTTATGTGTACAATTTTTTTTTTAAAATTTTTTCAATTGAAAGATAAATGGTTTAATCAGATACGTACTTATGGCACACCAATTGCTCTTTAAGGCTATATTTATTTTGTGAGATTTTAAAATTTTAAAATTTTAAAATTTAGTATTTGTTATAAAAAATTTTGAAATTTTAGAACTTCAAAATTTCAGTAATTACAAGATTTACTTGTTTTTCAAAATTAGTTGGGTTTTAAAATCTTGAACTTTAAAATTTAATATATGAGATTATATGTTAAACTTTATAGTCAAATAAAACACAAAACTTATTATTTTGAAATTTTCAAATCAAAAAAATTATAAAATAAATATACTATTAAAATTTTAAAATTTTAGAACATTAAATTTTCAAAATTTTTTAAATTTTACAGACGACGAGATTGGTAAATATTAATTTTTGGCTGAATTTTATGCTTAATAAGTCTCAACAAGGGCATCTCAGATAAGAAAAAAGAGTCATTCTCAAGCGATTGATTGTTCAGGGCCGCCGTGTTTGATTCGAAAACAAGTGAAAAAGGTTGAAGCGGGCAGCTGTGACTTCAATTTTGGTTCCGGACGAGCCCGGATTTACACGCAAAAAAAAAAAAAAAAAAAAGACTCGGCCCAGTCCAGTTTGCTGTTGGACGTCAACCTGTTACGTCATCTCAATCGATTAACGTTGTTTACCGATAGAGATCTTCATATACGATTCCTTAACATTTATCGTATTTTTTTTGTGTTTTTTATAATTTCAAAAAATTACATGCTTTGAGGGATCGGATTTATAGGCCGTCGGAGATAATCCGAGCTCGACATCGGGTCACTTTCGAACTTGGTTGAATCCCGAAGTTTTTAATGAGCCGATTCAATTGACTCGGTGCATCGACAAAGCAATTTTTTTAATTTGTTTACAGCAATCTCCTTCATAAAATTCCAACCCAAATCGTAGGATATTCGGTTAAGATACCTTAGTTTTGTGGCCGTTGATGAATTGCAAAAACGCCCCCCTGAGTTCTCAATATTTGTTTCGACTCCAATTATTTAATAAAAGTTCATAGCAGGCAAGTTAAATATTTTCATTAACCATTGTTTTTTTTTAGGATAATTTGCATGTAACTACTTTAAATCTGATAAAATTACAGATATAAGTCTTTAAAATTCGAAAAATTACGCATTGAGTTTTAGCCATTAATATAAATAGATCCTTTCCGTCCATAAAAAAATAAAACTACAAGTTAAATTTTAATCATAGTTATAAAAATACCTTTTTATTCTTAAATTTTATATTCAAACAATCAAACCTTATAATTTAGTTGTCCAAATTATGTAAATACGACCACATATACGTATTTTTTTTTCTTCCAACGATAGGCAAATCTAGGGTTTGAACAAGGTTTCAGCAAAAACTTCATTCAACCTAGTTGCGATAGGTACCAAACAACCTGTAATGCAAACCGATGACTTCATACTAATTCAAAATCGAATAAAACTCAAAACAAGCAAGTTATAAATGCGAAAACCATTCAAAATTAAATCAAAACATCATTATCAACCAAACCCAAGCTCTGTGACGGTGCCTCAGTCCTGATGCTCTAGTATTTGTCGAAGAGGCTCGTCGGTGGAGAAGCTTGCGAGCGGAGATACTTGTTGGTGGAGAAACTTGCTGACGGAAAAGCTTGCTGGTAGAACAGGAATATTCAATTTTTTGATAGTAAATTCAAATCGGTGGATTTTTTTTTTACAAATTAAGTTATAACCGGAAAACTAATATGTAATTCCACCAGATTTGAAACACTTTGTATCTAAATTATTCTTTTTTCATTTGCAGTGTACTCTTTTTGCTTGTATTTTTTTGGTATTTAGAAGAACTTTTTAGTTAAATATTTGATATTATTGTCATTCAAAGAGCGTAATCGAGATGGTTATAAAGAGAGACTTCCTCGCAAAAAAGAAAAAGGCAAAACACGATGACGAGAATTTAATTTTCTTCTTCGCGCATTGTGTACGGTTCATTCTAGCAAGTCAATATTGACCATGGAACCCGAGAGTTCTCTGATGTCGAGAGAAGCAAATGATGCGCCATTCAAAAGACTTCAAATAATCATCACCACTTGTAAAACAAACAATTTTATTGAGATACTTCGAATCCCTTTTGCAAAAAATTCGACGGGCATATGCGAATGCTCCTCGTCGACTTCGAGAAAGAGCTAATGACGTAAATAAGTGACAAGAAGAGCAACAAGCATAAGCACATAAGCAATCCCTTGATCGATCGCCTTTCCATCGATCCTCCAAGAAGTCGAAGTGGCCTGTGCATTGGCCAGATCCATCAGCCCAGACAAGAAGAAGGTGGCAAAGAGCAAGGCATACGCTCTCATGGAACTCATTCTCGGTCTTTGTGTTTTGAACTCCAAATTCGCGAAAAGAAACTGAAGCGGCTGCAAGGAGGGATTGGATTGTGTCGAAGATCAACGAAGTGAGTGAGGATGACTGAGGTGAAGAGAAAGCAATGTGTTTGTGGGGTTTATATAGGGGATGAAAAACCGAGCATTTGATTTTTTCAACTTTGAAGCCGTCTTGTTTGATCGAAGAGTAATGGTTTTGAAGCAGCTTTGAAGTATGACTTGCGCTCGCTGATTCTCTCCGGATCCTTGGCTTTTGATGCTAAACAAGGTATTGCTGTTTGAATAAGTTCCTCATTAATTTAGATGCACGATCGATACATGATCAAATAATAAAGCATATCTCTAAAATTTCTAACTACGAAGGAGATTAACCGCAACGCAGTTGACTGAGTTTCTTGCTTAAAAATAAGTATAAATCACAGAAAAAAAACCTAAGCTACATTTCACGAGCATCTTCACTGATTTGTGCGTCCATATTTATGAAGTTTCTTTTTTCATTGGGAAGCTCATTTCATGATTTAAGTGAGATTGGTTGCGCAATGAGCCACATGGGACAGCTAGCCTAAATGAAGTAATTAACAAATAATTAACTGCACATGACAAACGCAAGGCTCTGAGCTCCATTTTACATATAACCATCTATAATGTATTATTAATGTTGCAAGTTGATGCATGTTTCACAAGGGACTGCAGCACCATCTACCATTTTATTTGGTCCATTTGCATTATTGGTATGTTAATTTAGTGCCTATATTTTCATGACTAAATCCCACTAACTATTTTCTTAAATAGATTTGGTACTTCTAGTGTTTGATGCCATATAGTATGTGAATAACTAGTAATGAACCTGACACTCTTGCTGTGCAAAAAACTGTATTCCAAGTTCAAATCTCATTGTGCCAAATAGTTTGGGACTCTTATAGTTGTCGAGTCCCTTTCTGCAATATTTCAACATTCTGGTGTCTTAATATCTAAATGCCTAGTGTCAGTCTGAACGATCGTCAGAAAAAACTGCATACGAGGTTTTAGATATTAGCTAGTGACAAAGAACTAGCAGGCTCGTCAAGGTTCAAGATCCAAAAACAGGAGAGAAATCATGAAAAGACTGTCAGAGTTTTAATCTTGAAGAAAGGATACATTTATATTCCCCATGGCAATCCTTCGGAGAATTACATGAACTCGCAAAAATAAGCCAAACTGAAGGCAAGCACTCATGAACAAGGTATGTAACGAGGAGTGCAACAAGCATAAGAACATAAGCTATCCCTTGGAATCGTTTGTGGTTGACCGAGATGCATTAGTCCTGACAAGAAAAACGCCGGAAAGAGACATTCTGAAACCTTAATGGAACTCATTTGTGTCGAAACGGCGTCAAATGGGGAGCTTGAAAGAAGAGATATTGGAGAGCTAGAAAAGCATGGAAATATATGGAGAGATTAATTGTAGCCGAACAAACAAAGCCGCCTTGTCTGACTGAAGAATATATCAGAATTAAAAGCCTTGTACTTGACTGCCTCACTTGGACTAAGCCAGATCAAAATTGAATTGCTTGTAAATCTTTGAACAAATCAGTCTAAATTCAAATTTAATTAACTACTTAAGTCAATCTTTTGTCAATAAGGCACATGGATGGAAATCTCTGAAAGCAAATTTAGAACAGGGAAGTATGTCTATATTTGACGCATTTGAGACGACTATTTATCTTCTTATTCCATGTGGGACTTTTCTATCAGCGTGATTCTGAGCAATTTAGAGACAAATTCCATCACTAGAGCACCTACGAAAGGAAATACATGTGAATCTAGCACACGAATTTGTGCCACTTGTCGAAGGGATCCATCGCTAGTTCATCCCTGATAGAGGTTGACGAGAAAACATTCTTGAGGGCTTGGCGTACCGTGCGAAGGAGCGGGAAAGGTACTCTGGCTCGAGTATTTCTGCCCCCTCATCGAAATTCTGAGCATATGAGTCCGGGTCATAGGCATGCACCGAGGACGACGAGCCAAAGACCTTCATGACCTTCCTCCAAAGCGCCTCCAGTCTCGTCCTACGTGATCTCTCCATTGACGATGAAGCTCCAAGCTCATCGTAGTAGCCGGCATTGGTTATCCTCTGGCTAAACCTTGCTCCATTGCTGCTGGTTTTCCAATTCATGCTTCAGCTTTTGAGTTCCTTGCAATTTGCCTAGTTTCCCATCCCGTTCGTTCATTTCATGTTTCAGCTGTATTGTACGGATTTTCCTTAATCTAAACCAAGAGAAAAAAATGTTGAAGATTGTAGAGAAAATGCTTGGTGTTATCTGATATAATAGACAGTACTGCAGCTCATTGGAGTGAAGTATATGTTACGGGGTTGTCAAAGTTATCCAAAGTCGGTCTCCGACTCTATTATTTACAATAGAGACAAGTCTGGAATTTGCAGTGTAGTCCGAAAGATGTTTCAAGTCTCGAATTCATAATCTTTCACACCAGATCGATCGTTTTCACTGTATCAAGAAAGGGAAAAAAAATACAGAATGTAATCAGAATCATCAACAGCTAATGTTTTCTCATTTCAAAGAGATCAGGCAAACAAAACATTCATTTCAAACAGTACCATCATTGACTGGGGCTTCAGTCGAAAGTCGTGCATTCATCCGCAAGCATTGCGAAGAAGAAACGGAGGAGAGTATGCATCTTTAAATTTTAAAACAAGCTGATGTTTTTGCCTTTTTGGTGGATTACGGTTAGAAATGAAGCCATAAGTGGTTGGATTCATACGTGCATGGCATGGGCCTGACAGTCAACACGTTTGATCAATGTTGTTGAGTAGATCTTGCTTTTTGACTTGGGAGGACAGGCCCGCGTCCCATATGGAAAACCGCCCCCGCTGATTGCATGTCAAACACGAAGTCAACTTGCCCAGAGATTTATCAATTTTTGCGGGTGAATGTGTCTCCATTCCTGTGATCTCTAACTGTGATTTTTATTTTGAAAGTAGGAATTGATCAAGTTTGGCGATGACGCGATCAAGTTTGGCAATGACACGATCAATACACGATATCAGGCGATGTGTCTCGAGATGAATTTGAAATCAAAACTTTCTGCGGTGAATTTGAAAGGTTGTGAAACGTTATTTGAATCTTTAACCTCAAGCAGAAATCTAGGCACCTTGTTTTTATTTACAATTCAGTGTACGTGTGACAGCGAAATCGCTGAAGCCTGTGATCGATCGTGATGCAGTTTTTACCTACCATCCCTCATACCATCCCTCACAGGAGATGCTGCTGTTGAAGATCATGCTGCAATGATCATTACAACTGAATGCAAGTCTATGAAATCTATTCGAAATCGAGTTAGCACAGAACTTTTGTCAGGAAGAAACATTGCTATTCGCGTATAAGTATAAACAGAGAAGCCTGTAGAGGGCAAGCCATTAAAGCAGTGATATGGGTTTTGACATTAGATTGCGTGCCGCAAGGCCATAGGCTTCCCAGTTCAATGGAGCCATAGTTTATGGCATTCGGTGGCATTTTGACTGCATTACTTGTTGGTGAGACCAGGACTCCATATTGAGCTTGGTTGGTCATACAATAATCTGAACTCTGGAGCTCATACTTGGAAAAAATTTTGCGTTCTTGAACACATGGCCTTCAATCGCATGAAATCATAGTATGGGGTTTAGAGTCGTACAAGACTGAACATAGAAAAGAAACACGCACATGATTTGTAGTGTTGATTTCTTTATGTTCTCTTCAATTTAGTCAATTCATCACATGTAATTCGTTATATGAAACCGGATTTTCTTCGCTGGTCATCTGCTGCACGTTGACAGCACTTGCTAAAAATTTTAACAATGACAAAATTAAACTACAATTCAAAGTGTTTGTATTCTATGACTATGACTATGAATGATCCTCATTTAGAAAGAGGTGGAAAACATAGATAAATCTCAAGCCATAAACAAAGAAACAAGTCAAAAACTGGGAATTTACCTTCATCTAGCCCATCTTTCATTGGCAAACCAAGGCATTCTCTTAACTTCGTTAGTAACGTTAGCAATATATCAATTCCTTGGTGTCATATTAAAAGGATGTTAAGAGTTCATGATCTTCAATGTTTGTATTTTTTTCTAAAAATGGCGAGAATTTCAAATACCAACCTCGAGTAAAATGTAAGTGCTGTAAATTCAATTTTGTATTCAGTAGTATGCTTCTGGTTATCAAACATCTGATAAGTGAACCAATCACAAAATTATCCTGAGATCAAGAAAGTAGAGAGGTTCTAGCTTTAGTTTCTGTACAGTGAGAAGAACGACATCGTAATCTCTTGGTTTAGCTTAAACTTAGCCTGGCATTAACTCAAAATATTTGACAACATAATCATGGAGCTATACACAAATATGCGAGGATTCAGGTAATATTTGGAATGCCAAACAACATATAAGCTATGGGCCTCATGCAAATTTTCTACCACAATACATCAGCAATTGCATGAGAAACATCAAAGATTTAGCCTCAAAAAAGAGAAGCATCAAAAATTTTTATGCAGTTCAAACAGTAATCTTTTGAACGCATAATTTCTGTTCGTATATTGGAGTTAGATTCTGCAACGCTTCATTTTCCTGACTTTGAGCAAAAAAATACTGCTTATTCTTCGTCCATCACAACTAAAAGAAACAGAAATTTACAAGGATAATATTCTTTGATTCTTGAATTACATCATTATATTACTATAACATACTACAATGTACAAGTACTTAAAATACATTAATGGAAAACAAAAATGGATCATTAGAGTAGTAAACATTGCTGTCCGGTTTGCAAATCAATGAACGAGATATGTGACGATGAGCGCGATTAGCATGAGTGCATAACCTATTGCTTGATCGATCATCTTCGCTGCATCCACAGAGAATAAATATGCAAGATTTTCAGTTTCTTTCGCTTCCATTAGAAAGGAAGAAAGCAATAATATTAGGAATTATGATGAATGCCATACTTACCATGAGTTTGCCAAGAAAGCGAGGTATCCTGGCAAAGGCAAGGATGCAAAATATTTGAAAGCAAGAAATACGCCAAGAGAAGCGCGGGCAAACTCCTCGAACTCATCGTCTTCGTCCTTTCAAGAAATAGTCAGAAGTCTAATAGCAAGAACTCGATGAGAAGAATGGCCGTCTTCCTTTGCTCTCATTTATAGCACTTGGCGGAACAGTGGTCTGCTGCCTCACGGTTGATCTTAAGCTCAACCTAGTCCGCCATTCTCCCTCCGAGTCATTTGAAAACGCTCCGCGCCAAAATGGAGCGCTTGGGTTTCAAGCGTTGACACTTGAACCAACGGTAACCTGCCACGCGTCGGTTCGGTAGGGCGTCTGAAACCTGGAACTCAGGCGACGAGTTTGCCGCGCCGACCGTACGAAAAGTCGTGGGAAACGTTGACGCTGATGTGGACGTACATCCGTGTTAATCATTGATGTGGTGGGCCGGGCCGGTATGCGCTTGTCGTTAGCGGCCCAATAAATGTAGGTTCAATCGCATTGATTGTCGAAATATAAAATAAATAAAATTAGATGGACAATTAAAAGAAGTAAAAATACGATTAGATAATTAAAATTTATCGTGTAATCACAGAGACCAGGTTCGGTTTCTTATCCAAACCTTGGGTTGGATCCGCCGCAAACATTCGCATCAAACGGGGGTTTGAGAGTTGACTTTATTTCGGAAGTTGTCGAAAACACACTGGTCGGCTTGTCGCCGCCAAGTTAAAGTCAAAATGACATTTGTCATGCCCCAAAGGTCAACTGCTAAACGGAATACAATATTATTTTAGATCAACGACTTGGGCGACCACATTGAATGAGGCGTTGAATCCGTAGCACCCGTCTTCCCGTCGAATTCAACAAAACCCTCAGCTTTCCGCTCCTGAAAAATGAAGAAATCCGTCCGTGTTTGACGAACGCGCTGATCATTAAGAAACATGATTAAAGCTAAACCATGATTAAACTCATGATTTGTTGCATATTTATGCTCAGACTAACATGCAAACGTGAGCCAAGTTAAACAGAGGAATATGTAATTTTAAAGAAGTCAGGGATTTGCATGGAATTTCTTTGGATCTGGGGACTAATTTATAATTGTTGCTTCATTGGTACTACAATTGTTTTTTTTTTTCAGCCTTTATCCTTTGAGCAGTTTTTCATTGTGTTGTATTAATTTTGGGGTTTTTCTTAATGACCACGCTTAAACTAATATTCTATTAAAGGAATACTAATCCGAAGTGTAATGATCTTTATTATTTTCATAAAATGAGAAAGGTTACATTTTAGTTTCAGTATTTTACCAAAAAAAGAAAAATATAACTAAATGCATAATAACCTTAAGTTTCATGTTGGATTTTCATTTTCGTTATGTAATGATCATACAAAACTATTGTAAAAATAGTATTATTTAATAATAATTAAATATGAAATTATTTCAGCTTAAATTATTTTATTTGTGTGGCATTAAATTTTTTCCTTTACATATTCATGGTCACCCAACAAACATATTAAGAGGCTGTTTGGATGGATTCCAGAACTCTGGAATTGAGAGAATTGGAGGAATTAAAAATCCAATTTCCTAATTCAGTATTTGATTCAATTTCAAAATCCGAAATTAAAGGAATTAAACAATTCCTTCCTCCTTCCAATTCAGAAAATGAATTGCGAAAATTTTTACAGGAATCCACTCAATTCCTGGGAATTGCGTGGATCCCACTTATCTGTTTTTCCGTGGATTCCTGCCGGAGAAAACAAATGATTCGTCTAGCGGATTCGTCTATTTCCTCTGTTCTTCAACGGCTCGAGCTTCTCCCCGAGCATGCCCCGTCTCGATCTTGCCGGCCATCTCCCATCCGTGATCTCGGCGAACTCGTCCGTCGAAGTAGCCATTGTTGGAGCTCTCCGGGCTTACAATTTTGTAGGTTATTTTTTTCTTCTTCCCTTATCTCGCGAGGTATCTTCTTCCCAAATCTAGTGGAGCTTCTTCTTCTCCGATCTTGATGAGCGTCTTCTTCCAGTAGCCATCTTGAGTTTCTCCCCGAGCATGCATGTCCCAATCTTGCCGGCCATCTCCCATCTGTGATCTTGGTGAACTCGTCCATCCAAGTAGCCGCTGTCAAAGCTCCCCGAGCTTGTAATGTTAGGATTCGCAACAGAAAATTCACGAATTACCTTATTCTCAAATAACATAAGAAACGGAAAGTAATACAAGATAAAAGAAAATAACAAGATAAGGCAGTGAGAGATCCACTATCAAAAGAAAGACTTTTACAAGAGTTTATAAGAAAGACTGTATACTTTCTTACTCAAATAAACTCTTTACTAAGTCTCAGCAACGCCTCCACCTTCAAAGAGAATCTCCAAGAAAACACCATAAGAAACCACCATGAAAGACCATCGAGAAGCACTAGAAAGACCCACACATGAGAGCCGACACTCTTTCTTTTTCTCTTCTCTCTATTCTCTTTATTTTTCTCTTTAGTTCAACCTCAATACTACGCCACACGTAAACCCTATATATTTTAGTATATTTATAGACCCTTACTGAGTCTGAGTTTTACTCTAATTACAACTCCTAACATTATAAATTAATTATAAGTCTAAATCCAACTTTGGATTCCTACTTTAACTCAAACTCTAATTCAAGTTCGAGACACTTAAAACTCAACATGCAATTCCCAAGATGTTTTTCTTCTTTCCTGATCTTGCGAGGTATCTTCTTCCCAGATTTGGTCAAGCTTCTTCTTCTCCTATCTCGGTGAGATTCTTCTTTCAAAAGACATCTCGAGCTTCTCCCCGAGCATGCATGTCCAGATCTTGCCGGCCATCTCCCATCCATGATCTCAACGAACTCGTCTATCCAAGTAGCCGCCGTTAAAGCTCTCCGGGCTTGCAATTTTTCAGGTTATTTTCTTCTTCTTCCCTAATCTCGCGAGGTATCTTCTTCCCAAATCTGGTCGAGCTTCTTCTTCTCCGATCTCAGTGAGATTCTTCTTCTAGTAGCCATCTTGAGCTTCTCCTTGAGCATGCATGTCCCGATCTCACCGACCATCTCCCAGTCATGATCTCGATGAACTCGTCCATCCAAGTAGTTACTGTTGGAGCTCCTCGGGCTTGCAATCTTCTTCCCTGATCTTGCGAGATATCTTCTTCCCAGATCTGTTCAAGCTTCTTCTTCTCTGATCTCAGTGAGATTCTTCTTCTAGTAGCCGCTGTCCGACCTCCCCGAACTTTTCCTTGCAAATTGGCTACTAGATCTTGTCGAGCTTTTTCTTTTCTGATCTTGGTGAGATTCTTCTTCCAGTAGCCGCTGATCAACCTCCTCGAGCTTCTTCCTTGTAGGTCTGCTGCCAAATATTGTTGAGCTTCCTCTTCTCTGATCTTATCGACCTCCTTTGTCAATCTCCCCAGCAACAAGAAGTGTGTCTTCCCCCTTCTTCCGCACTCATTCATGAACCTAAATGGGCCTCAAAATGAGATGGACTATTACAGTATGAGCCCACTAGATCCCTAAAGCAGCAACTAGGTCTTCTCCATCTTCAATGTATGATCCCCCTACCAACTCCCTGTCTTCTTCTGTTTTCTCTAACCATAAATTTTTCAGTTTTTTGAGCATAATAACATGAATTACATTTAGCATGATTTATATTTTGTTTTTATGGTAGAGTGCAGATGATGTAGTCTTGGAGTTTTAGGAGTTCCTTTCTCATGTTGATGTTCTTCTGAGAATGTGTTTGTCTTGCTCAATTTTTGACTTAGAGTTGTCTTTAGATACATGTTGATTTTATTATTCTTCAACATGAATACATGTGGAACCAAATGTTGATTAACATGAATGAACACTGGGCATCGTGTTCTCAAATCCCTCTTAGATTATTTTAATGTAAAGATACAAAATGGTGATAAGTGGAGGCTTCCATTTTGACTTTCATGTGCTTATAATTTCAGCTATTAAAGAAAGGTTAAAATTATTGTTGGCTGCCTCAATTATACTTCTCAATTGGTTCTTACCAGATCAACCTAGTATTGACATATTCTCCTGGTTAGAGATGATGCTAGAAAACTAATTATACATATTTGGAAGTACTAGAGAAATCATTTCCTTGATTGTGTTCCTCTTATTTGTGCTTTATTCAATTTGCTTATATTGGATCACTGGGTCTCTCACAGATTCATTGACGGCCTTGTATTCTGTTGTCTGATCTATGCCTGTTGAGTTCTCGACACTTTAGTGAGGTTTGTGTGTCCAGACTTACTTCTTGAAGCTGTGAAATTCTCTATGTTTCTTTTTGATTCGGATAAGATGTGTTGGGGATTTGGTAATTGATTGTTTGATACTGATATTTTTTATTATTGAATTACTAAAAGTCATATGCTACTCCTGAAGTTATGCCAATTGGAGCTCCGATACTTGATTTTCTCTACTTGATATACTTTTCTTGGTATTAATGCAGTTGCTGAGGCAACAAGCTGTAGAGTTTTGTTCAAGAAAAGCTTTTCTTTCTAGTTGAGGTACTCTGGCTTCTATACCTCTTTTCTATGAGCATGCGCACAATGGGAGTTCTTCATCTACTTCCTCTTTAACTTCAAAAAAAGATGGTATGTGCATTAAATGTGGCTAAGATGATGGATCTTGAGGGGAAGAAATTTGGATGAGGTAATTTATTAAATGCATAATTCATTTATAATCTACAAGCTTCTCTTGTTTTGCTTTGAAGCAAACATGGCTATTTCCAAATTATTTGATATGATGTAATTTCTTTCCTACTTCAAATGGAGCTTGAAGAAAGCCCAAAGCCCACGGGAATTGGAGTTTGCTATACCACATATCCTAGGTCGCCCCCAGAGCCTGCAGAACAATGCATCTAGTTGTTATCCCTATAGATATCTTGAAGCAATTAGTTACATAAATTGTCAACATTACAGAAATCTAGTAGTAATATATTTGTATAATGTTGGTTCCACATGCATTATATTTTGTGAACAATGAATCAAAACCAATCAAAAATTGAAAGTTGAAGTATGAGTTACTATTTTATTATAATGACTTGAAGTTTTATTTTGAAACAGGTTTCACTCGGGAATAAAGGAAGTCTAAATATTGCTAGCACACTCGAGAATAAAGGAAGTGTGAATATTGCTAGCGAAACACAAAACAAGTATATTATTGAAGATTAATACTTCAGTTTGTTAAGTTTATGATTTGTCTCTTTTTATATAAAATATGCTCTTTGGTTGATTATTTTCTTTCCATGACATATAATCACGTGATTTAAGTTACTTGTATTTCTGAGGAATATGAAGCAAAAATAAGAGAGAAATTATATGTACATTGGATTAATTATATGTTATATGTTGTTATATATTATTATATATTATTGGTAGGGTTGTAAATTTTGTTTGCATATATTTTATTATTATAAATTTGTAGTACGATTTTTGCTTTGACAAATGTCTGTTTATTAGATGGATGATGATAACTTAGAATTGTTAAACATTTAAGATGCTGGATATTGTTACTTAATGGTCGCATGTTTGACAGTTTGAATGATGATTAGAAAAAGAAGAAATCGACTGAATATTAAACTGGTAGTGATTAAAGAGTCTTTAAGGAGTGGTAACCTTCAAAATATACTATACAGTTGAAAAAGTAATTATCTAGACTATTTAAGGATGGATGTTTTCGTGTTTACAAATTTAGTTAATTTGGTGAGAGATCGAAATCTTTTGCATGATACACGACATATAACTATCGAGGAGCAACTTGTAATATTTTTACATTATATTGGTTTTCATTTAAGGAATAGGAGCATGAAAATAGTTTTTGTAAGATTTGGTGAGACAATTAGTTGATACTTCAACATGTGTCTTAGAGCTATATGTGGTATTAGAGATCAGTTCATGTCTCAGGCAGTCTTCTCAACACATTCCATCATAAAGAACAACCCTAATTACTTTTCATGATTTAAGGTATGTTGTTCACAATTATTAATTCTATTTTATTAAAAAAAATTTAATATTTGGTTGCAATTTATGTAGGATTGCATTGGACTTATTAATGGAGTACATGTGCATGCTAGAGTTTCATCTGATATGATTGCAAGTTTTCGTGGATGTAAATATGTCACACAAAATGTGCTAACCGCAGTTGACGTCAGCCTACGATTTTTGTATGTTTTAGCAGGATGAAGGGATCTGTAAATGACTTCACTGTTCTAGAGATGCTATTACTCGACCTCCTCTTGGTCATCTGAAGCAGATAGAAGGTATCAATTTTCATTAATAACTATTTCATGTGTTAATTTATAATTGAGTGATTAAGTTAATCTTATTGTAGGAAAATATTATTTTATCGATGCCAGTTACATAACAATGACTGGATTTATTGCACCTTACAGGAGTGCCAGATATCATATAAAAGATCAATATGGACGACCACCGCAAAATGCGAAGAAATTATTTAATTATAGACATGCATCCCTCAATCTAAAGTAGGCATTTTGAAGAGCCATTTTCATATATTGGATGAGACTCCTTTCTTTCCATTTAAAACCCAAGTCAATATAGTGCATGCATGTGTGGTCTTCCATAACTATATCATGATGGTCGATCCAAATGATAAAATACTGAATAAAGAGGTAGATATTGATGGAGAGGAAGAGGGAAATAGAGAGGATGAAGCAAAAGAAGAACTATTATATATTGATCAAATGATGAGAAAGCAACGTCAGTAAAACCTCCAATGGATTCAATTGAGAGATAGCATAGCGGCTGAAATGTGAGCGGTTTACAATTGTTAGTATGCTTTGGTTGTGTTTGGAAACATGTCTTGTAATATGTATTATAGATATATTGGCATATTACTTATTCTAGGTTATTTTATGTGTTTCGATATTTACTTGTTTAGTTATTTTTACTTGTTTAATTCTTATTTATACTTATTTGCTAAAGCCATATTATTATTTTAAGGTATGGACTCAGATGAATTTGAATATATGGACTCCAACTCTTATGCTAGCACAATGAGTTATGGATTGGACGTTGCTATCTATGAGCAAGAAACAAATAGGACCGTTGGATAACCTAGGAGCCACAAACTACATAAGTCGTGATCTAAGAACCAAGGTTTTAAGTATTGATTTCGGTTTCGGTTTCAGCACCCAGCGAAACCAATACGTTTCGGCCATTTCGGTTTCAGTTTCGGTCGTTTCGGTTTCAGCCAAAAGATTTTTTTTAGTTATTAATTGTGTGTTGACCAGAGTTTGATTATATTTTGACTATACTTTAACTTTAAATTAAAAATACGATAAAATTTTAAAATTTTTTTATAAAAATTTAAAAATTATGAAATAACTTATAATTAATTTTACCAAAATATTAAATATTATTTTAATTAATTAAAATTAATTTTGATAGTTAACCATTATTTTTTTATATATTACTATATAAAAAAATATATGAGAAATAATATGAATATAATTAAAAAGTTAAAAATTAACATAAGAAAATTTAACTTATTATTAAAATATAATTGACACATATATAATTTATTAATTATAATGTAATACAACTCATTATTATCATCATCAGTTGAGTTTAAAACATCTGGATGTGGAATTATGAATTCAGTATCTGAACAATCCAGATGAACATTTATAGACATACGAGAACAACTACCTTTACGCAATCTCGTGACAGCGATTCACATGGGGGTGAGACCGACACAAATTTTTTTTGGCTTTACTTTCACGGAATGGTCATGCACACATGCACGTGAACAAAAAAATCAACGTGTTTCGATCAAAATCATTTTCATTTCAGTTTCAACCAAAATATTTTTTTTATTAATTATATTTTGACTAAAATTTAACTTGATTTTAATTATTTTTTAACTTCAAATTTAAAAAAATATAATATTTTTAAAAAATTTAAAAAATAATGAACAGTTACGTGAATAATATTATGTACGTGAACAGTATCTGAAAGAAGCCGGTAAGGGTGTCGAAACCAGATTGACAACAGCACTGGCCTCGGTGCAAGGCCGGCCTCAACTTGCGGGAGTAAGGGCTAGGTCAGCAAGGGTACGAGATAGACGAGGGAGTGGCGGTAGGCTGGCGAGCGCGCGGGGCCCTCGGGCTTGGACATGAAGCTGGCGCGAGCTCCCGCACCCCCCCCCCTCCTACGCGCACGCTCGAGCTCTGCTCGTTGGTGAAAATAAACAGTAAAGCCTAAACCGAAACCAAAATTAGGGCTTCGGTTCGAGGTCGCCCGAAACTTAAAACCTTGCTAAGAACTATTCTGAATTTTTCATTATATTGTTGGCTGAACAAGTGCACATATGTTTAAAACAAGATAAATCTTTCAAGAGACAAATATTTGTGGTAGCTACAACAATTGTCAATGTTCAATTCAATACTGATTTTATCGTCGATAACGTGGAAGCGCATTATAAGAAGACATTGAACAAATGTGTTGTAACTATAAAAAAGTTGCATGCCTTTAGTGGGGTGGGTTGAAATGAGTATGAGAAGATGATCACTGCCTCTGGACAAGTCTACATTGATATTATAAGCATAAGAATAAATGAATTTTACCTATTTTATTGTGTTCAAATTATGTTGTGAGTTCATATTATCTCTAACATATTTCAACGTTAAATTTACAGCAAATTTCTGAGGCCAAATATTTTTTTAAATAAAATCATACCCTTATTTGATCAGCTACTATTGATTTGTAGGTCGGACTATGCTACTAGTAAAATGACTAGATCCACATTTGATAATTTCGGCGAGGAGATCGATAGAAACGAATTTGAAGAGTATACCCCTCTAGCTGAGGATGGCCCTAATGCACCCAGTACAGAAGAATATTCTACCATGAATAATGATACATGTCAAACTGGTGGTAAGAGACTGACCTCTTTTTTAAAGGATACATCGAGATGGTGAAAGCAAAAGGAAAAAAATATTGATCAATTGATAATGGAAGAACTAATGTCTGGTATGCATGATATTATATGTGCCATCTCAACAGCCAGAAAGGATGCATGGAAGAAATTTGTGTATCCAATTTTGATGAGATTCAAGGGGAAGCGATTTATCACTGCCTTTTTGAAATATACATGTAGTTACTTACATACAGACGAGCTTGATGGTATGACGTTTATTGTAGGCATGGACGATGATGCCCGAATTGAGTGGTTGCAAGAGTTTCTTAATAATGCAAATGAGTAGTGCATGCACCTCGTATGGGTAGTCATTTTATATCTACTTCATGCTCTTATATATTAGACATAAGTAATTATGACTCTATGACTATGTATGTTACTAGTTATTTGTTGGAATTAACTTGTGTTATCTTTATTTGGCATAATTATATGACAGACATATTTTATATCATTTTAGTTGAGTATTTAGGTCGAAAGCCGATTGTATGAGTTTTTCTTATTATGTCTTTTCTAGGTTGACTATTTGCCTATTTTTTATGCTGCTTTTATAAGTCGATTGTGCATCTCATTTGTGACTATTTTGTAAAATTTTCTACATTTTAAATTAATTTATTTTGTAAAATTTTCTTCATTTTTAAATTAATTTACATGTTTTCATTTTAAATTTTGTTCCATATTTTATTTAACTAAAAATAAATAATTTTTTAATAATTATAATTTGTAATTTCATTAAATTATTTAACTTGTTAGTTAAAATATAATAGACAAATCCTGAATTAATTTTATTATATTTATATAATTCTTTATTTATGGATTATTTTAAATTTTAAATTTATTTTTGAAATAATAAATAATGTTTTTATGAAAATATGTATTTTATGTTTATCAAATTATTTAACAAAAAAAATCATATATTAAACAAGTCCTAAATTAAATATATTATAATTATAGAATTATTTTTTGAGTCTTTTTAAAATTTAGATTACTTCTTTCCATTAACTTACCATTTTCTAATATTAAATATATTTTATTAGCTTATTTACTTATAAATAAAGCATCAAAAAAAATATATATTTTATTCCTACTCCAACCAAACACCGAAATTGAAGTAATTGTTGGAATTGGTCAATTCCATTTACCAACCAAACAATCGAATCCTAAAATTGAGGGAATTAGAAGATTCCCAATTTTATCTAAAAAATATTCATTCAAACATCGGAATTATTCAATTTCTTCAATTCTGTCAATTCCTCATAATTGACAGAATTGATCAATTCCTCAATTATACCTTCAAAATCTATCCAAATAGCTCCTAAAGATCAAAGGCTTTTGAGAATTGGTTTGGAGGAGATGAATTGAACGGTTGAGATGAAATCATACATCTATTTCAATTGGATATTGGATTTGGAAGCAGAATCATTAGCTGGTGGAAGACATACGACAAGGAAAAACAAGATGATTATGAAAAATCAAAATTTTAAATATTAGAGCTATTAATTAAATGCAAGTGAAATGCATAAATGTCAAATTTCATTTAAAAGAGATGAGTGATATTTATATATTGCTTATGATATTTTTATTAAAGTGTTATATTTATTTTGTGTAGTTTTGTTCATTTCTCAATTATAATCATTGAGACAATACATCTACATAGTCAAATTTTTGATCGATCAATATCTACTCGATAATAATTTTGATTGACTTAATATAAGTGTAGTGTACTTTCAAAGAATTTATACTTTTATAAAAATTAAGATTGTGTTGACGTGTTTTCTAATGATAAAGTATTATTATTGTGAGTATGAATTTATTACCATTACTCATTGGAATGTAGTATGAGTTATAAGTATATTTTAATATATATTATGTGTTAAAAAGCAAATAAAGTGCACTATCTACTCGTGATTTATGAATCAATAAAATTATAAAATAATATTGTAGTATCTATCAAAATGAGATAGGATCATATTGGAAATAAAATATTTGATAAAATATAGATGTCAAATATACAAAAAAAAATTATTTAAAAAAATTTATGATAGGGTAAACTTCTACCTAAAATCTCATAATACTTTATTAAAAATAAAGAGAAAGTTTGATCGGAACGAAATTATTACTAATTCATAGATATTTTGTTTAGACCTATTTTATCATATTTATGCCAACGCTTCTCGAAAATCACGTATATGAGAGATTGACCAAGCTAAATAAAAATTTATTTGAGAAATATATTTTCGGTGCATAAAGTCTATAGAGTAGTGGAGTTAAAATATATTATTTTTAATAAAGTCTCCATACCCATTATATTGTATTTCACAATGGGAAAGTTAAACTCTAATGTTCTTATTAAATTCATAATTTTTATTGGTGTTAAAATACTTGTGAATATTTATTAAGGAATCTACCTAAATAAGTAAGAAGTGAGACCATTTTAATAAATTATCATGGTAAAATATCAAAGGTACTTATTGAAAAAGACAATTGCGTGATGTAACACACAAATTATGCTAACGATTACAAAGCTTAAATTATTATGATCATGCTTGTGCAATAATTTGAAGACTATGAGAGCGACAACATGTTTTAAAAATATAATATTTATATCTACTTATTATTATAATATACTAAAAGAGGCATTATTATAATAATACTATTATCTAATTATAATTAAATATGAAAATTATTTAAAATAGAATTATATAAGGATATGTCCTTTTGGATGTTTCTAATTACTTTAAATAAGTGTGACTATTTATAAAAATATGTATTATTTCGTGAAGAGATCATTAAAAATCTATAAAATGAAGTTTATTATAAACCAAAACATATATCATGTAAAAAATAGACAGAAATTAATAATGGAATGAATAAATTGAGTCAAACAATCCCCTCAATCTGGCTCTCAAAATTAATTCTAAAAAATTTTAATTTCTGAATATGTTAGAGATGCATGTCGAATCATTTGTTCCCCCCATTGGCATTGTAACTTAGAGATAATTTCTTGTGATGTAATCATAACAACATTCAAAAAATGCGACTTTTAGATTGATTTCCTAACTTTTTTTATTTATTTTATTTATTTTATTATAATTCTCCATATTCCCCATTTTATTATAACAAAAACAATTAAAAAATAATTTTTTATGAGCATTTGCCTCAAACGAATGAAAACTTAATACAAAGGGAGTTATTTACAACTAAAATGCAAAATGGAGGGATTGTTTTCAAAATATTAATAAGTAAGAGTGTTATCCGAAATACCTCAAAATTTAGGTACTTATTTACAAACATTCCAGAATTTCGTAATCTGTTAACGGGTTTCGGAGCTGCGCTTCTGATCCTTTATTTCATATCCGAAACCATTCGCCACCAGAAAAAAAAAAAAAAAAACAAACGCAGAAGCGCGCGATCACAGCGCCATGACATCATGAGACGAGATCTATTTCGCTTCCCATTTTCGCGCCGTGAATCGACGCTGGCTTGCGCTCCTTCTGCTCCATTCCACTCTTTCATCGCCCCTCCAATTCCTAACTTCGCAGAAAAATTCGCTCTTTTTTTCTCACAGAAACGAAGCGGCTCGAATCCTGCTCTCAAACGACCGAAAGCTCCTCCATTTCCATTGGAGAAGCTATTAGCTCAGAACGGAAGATCCCGAATTGATTTCGGTACCCGGAGATCACCGGAAGATCCCAACAGAAGCCCGGAGCATGTTGCTTCATGTTCTTCAGAAACTGATCCGTATGACGATCTTGTGCGTCGGAATCTGGGTTTGTCGCATTTTGAGAATGCTGAAAGTCTCCACCTTGAATTGTCCAAGAAAGGGTTCGTCGAGGATGTGTTTCTGTGCAACAATTTGATCAACTTGTACGGGAAAACAGGTAACTTGGCAGCTGCGCATAAGGTGTTTGACGAAATTGCCGAGAAAAATGTTGTTTCTTGGACTAGCTTGATTGCCGGCTACACGCTGAATGGCTTTCCTAAGAAAGCTTTCTGCCTGTTTAGGTCAATGCTTGGATTTGGATTCTTGCCCACTCGGTTCACTTTTGGAAGTGTACTTCGGGCATGCCAAGATTCTGGCTCTGACGGGTTGGCACTTGGTGTGCAAGTTCATGTATTGGTGCTGAAAATGTTTTTTGGAAATGACACTGTGGTGTGTAATGCACTGATATCAATGTATGGAGGCTGTTGTTTGGATTCGGCAAGTAATGCCCAGCTAGTTTTTGATAGCACACCGATAAAGAATTCCATATCTTGGAATGCAATCATATCAGTGCATTCACAGAGAGGAGATACTGTATCGACTTTCAGTCTCTTCTCAGAGATGCAAAATGCAGATTCCAGGTTTGATTTGAGACCAACAGAGTATACCTTTGGCAGTTTAATAACTGCAACTTATTGTTCTTGTTCTTCCACTCTCCTTGATCAAATGCTTGCAAGAGTTTCCAAGTCTGGTTTATTGACTGATCTCTATGTGGGCAGTGCTCTGGTCAGTGCCCTTGCAAGAACTGGTTTGCTTGATGAAGCTAAGAACAGTTTCCAACAAATGGGTGAAAGGAATGCAGTCTCATTGAATGGTTTGATGGTGGGTCTTGTCAGGCAGAGTCGTGGAGAAGAAGCAGTGGAGGTTTTCATGGAGGCAAGAGATTCTGTAATTCTAAATTGCGATTCTTTTGTGATTTTGCTTAGTGCTATTGCTGAGTTCTCGGTGCCAGAGGAAGGGTGGAGAAGGGGGAGAGAGATTCATGGACATTTAATTAGAACTGGTCTTGCGGACTCTAAGGTCGCCATTGAGAATGGATTAATTAACATGTATGCGAAATCCCGTGCCATAGATGAAGCATTTAGAGTTTTCAAACAGATGAAAGTGCTGGATCAGATATCATGGAACTCAATTATCTCTGGTCTTGATCAAAATGGTTGTTTTGAAGAGACATTGGTTACTTTTCAGAAGATGCTCGGAAGTGTCATGATGCCTTCCAATTATGCATTAATCAGTACATTGAGTTCATGTGCTAGTTTGGGGCACTTGAGTGCTGGTGCACAAGTACATTGTTATGGAGTCAAACTGGGTCTTGATTGGGATGTTTCTGTGTCAAATTCACTTGTCAAGTTATATGGAGAATGTCATTGCCTCTCTGATTGCTGGAGGGTTTTTGTATCTATGGCCAATTATGATATGGTTTCATGGAATTCTATGATTGGAGTTTTAGCTGATTCTGAGGCACCAGCTGCAGAATCAGTAGGGGTCTTCTTAGACATGATGCGAGGTGGGTGGAAGCCAAACAGAGTAACTTTTGTAAATCTATTTGCTGCTCTGTCACCACTCTCGGTTCTTGATTTAGGGAAGCAAGTTCATGCTCTAATGCTCAAACATGGGATTTCTGAGGACACTGCTGTGGAGAATGCACTTCTGTCTTGCTATGCTAAATCTGGAGAGATGGACGATTGTGAGCATCTATTTCACAATATGTCTAGTAGGAAAGATGATGTTTCATGGAATTCTATGGTTGCTGGGTATATACACAATGGGCTCGTAGCCAAGGCCATGGACTTTGTTTGGTTGATGATGCATAATGGACCAAAGATGGATTGCTTCACTTTTGCCACAGTCCTCAGTGCCTGTGCCTCCGTAGCAGCATTAGAACGAGGTATGGAAATTCATGCTTTTGGAATAAGGTCTAATTTGGAATCTGATGTTGTAGTGAACAGTGCGCTGGTTGACATGTATTCCAAGTGCGGAAGAATAGATTATGCTTCAAGAGTGTTCCAATTCATGAATTTGAGGAATGAATTCTCATGGAATTCGATGATTTCGGGTTATGCTCGACATGGGCATGGTGAACAGGCTCTTGAACTCTTTAGAGAGATGCAAAGTAATGAGGAAAGACCAGATCATGTCACCTTCGTTGGAGTTTTATCTGCTTGTAGCCATGCAGGGCTGGTGGAACAAGGCTTTGACTATTTTGAATCCATGCATAAAACGTATGGATTGTTTCCTCGGATGGAGCACTACTCATGTGTTGTAGATCTCTTGGGCCGTGCAGGCAAGCTTGATAAGCTTGATGAATTTATTCGAAAAATGCCAGTGAGTCCTAACATTCTTGTGTGGAGAACAGTCCTCGTTGCTTGTTCTAGATCAAAAGATGGAACAAAAACAGATCTTGGGAAGCAGGCTTTGAAGATGTTGTTGCAATTAGAACCTCAGAATGCTGCTAACTATGTTCTTGCATCAAACATGTATGCCTCCAAAGGAAGTTGGGAGGAAGTAGCTGAGGCTCGGTGTGCAATGAGGGGATCGTTAGTGAGAAAGGAAGCAGGATGCAGCTGGGTCACCATGAGGGATGGTGTTCATGTCTTTGTATCTGGAGATAAATCACATCCAGAGACAGCGTCAATCTATGCAAAGTTATGGTTCCTAAATCGGAAAATAAAAGAAGCTGGTTACATTCCACAAACAGATTTTGCTTTATATGATCTTGAAGCGGAGAGCAAAGAAGAGCTGTTGAGCTATCACAGTGAGAAGCTTGCTGTTGCATTTGTTCTTACACGCTCATCTGGTGTGCCTATCCGGATCATGAAGAACCTTCGGGTGTGTGGGGATTGCCATTCAGCATTTCTTTACATTTCAAAGGTTGTTGCGCGGCAAATAATTTTACGGGATTCTAGTAGATTCCATCACTTTGAGGATGGAAAATGTTCATGCAGAGATTACTGGTGAGTTTGGTGGATGCTTGCTTATAAGGAGATATAACAGAATGAGAATGTTCGAGCCTTGTTGGCCTTATTATTCTCAATGGATGAGCATTAGAAGTTTATCAGGATATATACAATGATATCTGCAGAGCACAAGTTCACTGATAGTGTGGGTGCTGAATAACTGAGAACAAATATCTTGTGATTGGCACAAGCATTTGATGCAAGGATAAATTTGAATGACTACTCCAAAGAAACAGCGAAGAAGTCATGCTGACAATAATATTGGTTATTGTTTTGATATCGTTATTAGAAGATACATTGATAGTTATTAATCAGATGAATGTGAAACTGTAGATTTTTTTGGAACTGCAGTTTCATGCCACAGTTTACGAAGCTCAGTTTCCTGCCAAGCTTGTCATTGTGATAGCCTCATGAATGTGAAATCCAACAATTATGGATTAGTTTCTGCTCCATGTCTTATAAATTATCAATCCTGCTCCAGAGTCTTGTTATCAATTTTGAAATAGTGATACTGGAATCTTGAGGTAGTTTAGTTCTCCAGAAACTGTGTTTAAGGAAAATCCAGGAACTTTGTATGATCAATAAAAATTCTATTTATACTATATGAAGATAGAACATCAGCAGGAACTAAATCTTGCTTTAAAGATTTTGTGAAACAGTTTACCATTTCCAGAATTTTCTGCAGAAAACCAGGCAGATATAGCTGATCTTAAACTGAGAATTATTGACTTCTTTCCTTCCATGCCTGTTTAGTGTTTTCCTTCAGTATATTTCAACAGGATTAAGAAGCAGTTTACAGCATAATGTGTTCAAAAGGAATTGTAAATTGCAACAAAGCTTGCGCCCCTAAAAAATTAATAGGTAGACCACTCACATTGTCAAAACAATGTCAAAGGATTAGTTTACAGTAAAATGGTAAGCAAAGAATACACTTTGCTTGGTCGACTGTAATAATGTAAAAAATTACAAAGATACAGCAAAAGCAGGAACCCCAGACTGACAAAATTGACATACAGAGAACTCAATTACAGTTACTGTAACATGGGCTGCAATGAAGGAACAGAGTAAATATCCACAGTTTTCCATTGGCATACAACTACTCCCAGGAGGATTGAAAAAACAGATGTTGGGGAAGGGAGCTTTGCTGAGGAGGAGAAAATCGTCACACTAAAGACTGCCAGCCAACTCATAATTTTCCCTTGCACACCACTGCTTTCATACACTTGATGGCACACAAAAGTAATATTCACTGGATAACACACAGGCATCTCCTATTGCCTTTGTGTTCAGACTCCTCATCAGATGCAATCTCACTGCAAAATTAACAGTCATGGATTCAGCAGTACAGGATAAAAGTTTACATGAACAACTTTAGCAATTCACACATGCTACACTAGCATCAGGGAAACTTTGCAGCAAGAACAACTGTATTATTTACAGGACAAGGATCCTAGACAACCTCAGGGAGCAAAATGTTATGTAATTCAGTGTTATCATCAGTTTTGCATGACTCAATCCTTCTCAGTATTGCCTCTGCCATCTTAAATACCTTCATGACCTAAGCATTCATTTTGTTCCTTAGTTGACTTTTAACCCAATTTCCATTTGCTCAAGTTCTGCCAGAGATAAAATTCAAAACTTCTACAATCTAGCCTCAGGCATCTTAGAACCATGATTGCTGTTTGTCATCTAATGCGAAGATGAATATCCTTGAGAAGAATTCAATTTTCCATACCATCAGCTGAGGGATTCTGCAATAGGCACTATATCTACAACATGTCATGTTTGCAATCATCTGATTATGAGTTCTAAATTACAAGGTTAGTTCATTTTAATAATACAAGGAAACATGTACAAGCACTTCTATGAGGGTCCCCAAACAATTCAAACACGTATCATGAACCAACTTCCACATAATGGACGCTAAAGATGTTACTTAAATCACGAGGATGAGGTTATTTTCAACTAGTTACATGGTCATTTTATGCAAAAATAGTGGAGATAAGCTTTTTTTTTTAAATGCTGTAAACTAGCTGCTGCATTCTGGTCTCCATATTTTTTCCACGTTTACTATGAGAAAACAGAAGCATAACCCCAAGTTTATCATCAACGATTTGATTTTAACTTTACTGGATGTGTATTTAAAAAGTCTCTGATTGTTCTCTCTCAACCTAATTTTGGAATTGGCCATACTTGCTCCTAAATCCATCAACACAAAAAGGAATATGTGCATTTTTGTATGTGATGATATTATCAATGTCAAACCAAAGAAGAGATCGGATATTCCACTACAATTCCATCCATAAGCAGTAAGGGGATCACTATAGAAAATAGAAACACAGAATAATACCTGGCTTCAAACTCCCTTATCTCAGCAAGCTCCCTTCCACATGCATCAGTCCAATGCACCTTCCTCCTCTCATCAGTCTTCCCCTCTACCAAACCTTCCTGTCGACCATCAACAACAGCAACAGCTCCCGCCGAGCCCTCCGCGGCCGCCTTCTTCAGACTGCTCTTCCGGCACACCTTCTTTCCATCCTCATCCCCAGCATCACCATTGCCAACCTCATCGTCCTTCTCAGAAGCCAAAGTCGTCTCCTTTCCACTCGCGGCAGCTTCCGAACTCGATGCTCCACCAAAGCAAGTGAAAGAACTGCATCCCCGCGGCGACTGATTCCTTTTGGAAGCCACCTGGAGGTGATAATGACTCCAAGGCGAGACCCTCTTGGGTCTCTCCTCCTGTCTATGGCCGAGAATCAACAATGTGAGCCCTTTGCTGTACCCCGTCGCCGACGAAGAGAAGAACCCGCCGCCCTCCACCGCCAGTAGCATCGCCGCTGCTCATCAATCCCCAAAACCCTAATATTCTCTCAAATTCTCCAAATCACAGCTTCAAATTCGAACATCAAATTAGGGAAGAAGGATTGGGGATCTGGAGAGGGAGGGGCATAGGGATCCGAGTGGGACGGTCGCCGGAGCTCCGGGCAGGATCGGTTTTGGTTTTAGAGTGGAGCTGGGATCCTCGGATGCGGATCTTGAGGCGGAATCATAACTGTCAGATTTTGATCGGGCGGTTGGAAGTGGTTCGGATTCGGGTCCACTGGAAAAGGGCGGATGATGACGGAAATCAATGATAAGGGGGTGTGCTGTGCCATCATGTCTGCCAACTGTTAGTAGTTGGATTTGGTTCGCGTGAAACAAGTCGTACAAGACGGTTGTAGGACGTGATCCTAGCCGTTCATTTTGTCCTACAATTGGTGATGTAAATCACAAGATGACATCTACGGGAGGATCTCGTCATGTATAGCCTGTGGCGTAGGAGATGTACCGCGCTGATTGGTTTGGTGTAAAGTGGCGATGGAGGGTGCTCTTTTCGCTGAAAAGTGGTGGAAATTAACTCACAATTGACAGTTGCCTAATTGCATGATTAAGTCTCTAATCTTTGTAATTAACAGGCTCTAATATCTATCACTGCGATTGATGCGACAAAAACTTGGCTGGTGAGCCAATTGAAACCTGGTCCGAACGCAACCTCATCGGGTCCTACCCAAATTCCAAACCAAAAACAAACCAAATAATTTATCCGCCTCGTGATCATACCTCGAAGTTTCATGCGTCATCGCGCACAATCCCCGATCAAAAGCGACACAGCACCACCGAACGATGTCGGCAAGCCAATCACAACCGTCTGATGCTCGATAATCACAGGCGATCGACGGCTCGGATCGCTCCGCTCAGATTCTTGCCCGTCGTCGACGAGGATTATTAGAAATGGGAAATGCCGAGCGAATTCTTGGCAAAATTGCTCCTCTTCTTCCTTCGCCCAACACTAGGGATTTGGCGGATTTGGAAACTAGGGTTCCAGTTGGGGATCGGCGGCGGCGATGTCGAAGAAGAGGAAATCGGACGCCAGCCGGCTCGATGAGATTGATCGGACGATGTACTCCGCCTTCTGCAGCGCCGCCAACTCGCTCTCGCTGCTCTACACGCAGGCCATGCACCACCAGAAGCTCTCCTTCCAGGCCGGCGAGCGCCATGCCCTGGTTTGTTTTATTTGAAATTTTCGGCGCTTTGAATTGTCTGATGATTGAAAGGCGTGATTTTTATGGTTCTGTTGGGTGGGAGAATGGTTTCTTGGATTTCATAATTGAATATGTTTTTCTAATTGCTTATTTTGTAATTTGGTGTTGTTGGTTCCGCTGAATTTTGGGGTTTTGAATTGTTTGATGAATGAAAGTGCGATTTTTATGATTTTATTTGGTTGGAGATTGGTTATGGGATTTCATTGTTGAATGTGGCTTTTTTTTTATTGTTTTTTAAAGTTGGTACTGTTGATTCCTCTGCTGTTTTGCATCGCTTTTGGTAGACGATGTCTTTGGCATTTGGAATTGGTTGATTTTGGTTTGCTGGATGGTGTTAATCTTTTAGATGCGAGCCATGGACGATAATTGCCTCAGGTTGCAAAATGCAGTTGTCATTTTTGTTGAATGTAGGCTTTTATAGGCTCGTGGTGCTTTGTTCGGCTTTCTTTCCTTGCTTGCCCATGTAGAAAGATATCCAGTGAGGCAATGTAAGATGAGTTTTAAATTGCGCAAGAAGTTATGAGAGCATTATCATATTACTGTGATTTTTTATATAGAGGTAAAACTTTTGTGCCAAATGTTGTTTGAACTTTGATATGCCTGCCCATGTTGCGGTTAATACATATGTTTGTTGTACTGCCATATTATTTCTTTGATTTTGCTTGTAAGTCTCCTTCTCTGATGGTCACGGATTCTAACATTTCATTGTTGGAGCAAAAGTTGGACTTTGTGCAATTTATTGAGGGAAAAATGGATACATAAAGAAAAATCTTTCTCTTGATACCGTCAAATGGAAGAAATAAATTGGGTTTGAAGCACCATGCATTTGAAAATCTGTCAAAAGATGCTGTAGATTTGCTTTTTTCTTTTCAACAAAGCAGCTGATTAAGCCTGGTCTTACCCCAATATGAGCTGTGTGTTTCTGGTAAGTGGTATGTTAGTTTGGGCCTTTCATGGAAGATTTAAGGATATAATCTGGGATAGCTTTTATTGTTGTGTGTCTATTGTGATGGTGGGACATTAGAGGCCGTGGAATCTAACGGATTATTCTGTAATTAATTATTCATAAATACTGTTCCTTGCCATCCTTAATAATCAGTAGCCTATTCATGTAAAATAAAAAAATCAATCCTATGCATTCATAGGTAATTGATTTTTTAGAAGCAAAAGGTGTTTCCTTTTTATACACATCTGGCATATTTGTGCAATAGAGATCTGATAAGAAATGTGGGAGAGAAGCTGGATATTAAGCTGTAGAGGCATTTATACTCTATAGGCAAATTGACTGTGGAAATTTGTTAACAGGCCATGTGGTTTAAAGGGATACCTCAAAAGTAAGTGAATGTAGTCATTTGGTGACCTTGATCAAGTTTTGCTTTCCGGAACGCACAAGATGTATATTATTGGTTGAAATTGAAAAGCTAGAAGTCCTGACTTGTGGCTGTTGGATCTTCAAAATATTTTGTATGTTAAATTTGTCCATGCTAGCACGCTCTTGGTATATTTATCTGTGGAAGGCACTGAACTTATACCTGTTCAACAATAGTTTTGTGGTATGCATTACATGAATCACAATCTATAGTTCCATTTTTTTCTTTTGGTTTCAACATGATGTTTTGCTTGGTTGGACTTGTCAGTTGAAGAGTTCATAAATTCGAACCTGGTTACTCTTTGCAGAAGGTTTTCCTTTTAGCAAAAGTGTACTTCTCTTCTTAGGGCTTCTGTCTTTGCTGAATTGGTTTCGTTTTTGTGGGAGTGAATGTGTTAATTTTAAATTATACTGATGATGGATTTGCCAAGTGCTACTTTGTTTGTGGATTCATACAGGAAAAGCTCTATCAGTGGATTTTAAGGCAACACGAAGAGGGATCAAGGTTGACAGTAGCTGATATAGTTGCCCATATGCAGGTTCTTATTTTCTTGCTCTTTTAATCTGTAGAACTTAGTGATGTTGCACACTTCTCTGTCTTGATTATCTCCTTTTGGTTTCTATTTTATAAATCATCCAATTCTGTTTATATGCCTTCAGCAGGTGAGTGATATATGTCGTCTTTCTGACCTTGAAAATGCACCATGCTTGTACTGTTTTATATTTCTATATGAAGCTTACACTTGGTTCTGATGACTTGCTGATCCTTTTTAATATGAACCTCTAGAACAACCCTTTAGGAGAACAGACTTGATTGTGATGGAAGGGTAACCCCTGTTTCCCAACTGTTTACATCTCAATCTACAATGCTTAGCTACTTCATTATTGCTAAAGCTGGCTCTGTTTAATAATACTCGCCATACATGTTCAAGGATCTATTAGGACAAATCATCAAATGCTAAAGAACTCCAATTCATGACTTTTCTCTTGACATCCTTTTTCCTTTAGTTTTCTTGGCATTGTGACAGTTCAATTTAGTGTTAATTTACTTCCCCTCCCTTTGTTTAAAATGCTTTTGATTGATGTTCTGGAATTATTAAAGGTATTTATTATGTTAATAAGTATCTGTCGTACCAGAGATCTCATGTAATTGGCCTTGGTAACACAGGGTGAGATTGATCACGGAGGGGAGGATGTGTCGATGTCTCCAAGATTTGTACCCCAACACCAACATCCTCAAGCCATGGTGCAGCACGCAAACACAGGCATGCAAACAGCCTCTTGTTTGTTTGGACCACCAGTTGGACATGCCTTCCGGACTGGTCTCGCTGATCAAACTAAAAACTCAGTTTTCTCAAATGCTCTTTCCAGTCCTATTCGCAGAAGCCTTCAGCCTTATCATTTGGCACAGGGAGGAGAATATTATCCAAATGGAGTATTGACCTCGGGAAATGGGATTAGGAACCATGAACCAAACACCTCCAATCAAACCCGAGATCCTAGTTTGTTCAGCTCTCATGATACATCAATGGATATGCATTCGGATAGCCCGACTCATGAATCTTACTGATGAGACGAAGTTGCATCATCAGCAAGTATTTCTAGGAAAATACAAGTTTTTCCTCTACTGTACCCGTGTGGTTACTGCAGATTTACATTTTAATGGAGATTGTGAAGTAGATATATCGGTTATAGAAGCTCTTGATTGGTTGTTGGATACTTGCTGATTTATTTGTTTCTGTTGTTGAAATTCCTGTGTTTTTTCCTCTATGATGTTTATTTTGTGCGCTGACTTACACTGGGGATATGTTTTGCTATTGGTCAGAAGCTATTTGGAACTCCCCTTGTTAATACCTGTAATATAACTTGCTTAACTGGTTTCATCGTGCATGCATCTAAGGTTCTGGTGTATTGCAAAGAAAGGGTATTGCCAATGATTTCCATTCCCGAGCAGGAGAAATATTGAGGGTATAATAAAATCATCAAAAAAATTGAATTTGAATCAGAATAATCTTATGATGAGATTAAAAAAAAAGAGAGAGAGACTGGTTCTTGTTTACATTTATTTTATTTTATTGTATCATGTATGTTTATAGAATTGGAATTTGATTGTTACACTCAATTGTGCAACCAATTTTAATTTTTTATGAGTAAAAGTATGTTGTTCTAAACCATCGGAAGTCCAGTGTACAATTACATTCAGAGTGATCAGATCAATGATGATTCAACAATTGAAAATTCAGTATATAATCGTATATGTATTAACCAAAATTATATTCATGTATACATGGTGGGTTGCAATAGATTAGTGTTTACCCATGTGATTTAACTTTAACCTAACACACATAAATGTGTGATTTTTCACCAATTTGCCATGTGGCAAGTAAAAATAAAATAAAGTAATACTTAAATCATAAACATTAAGGATTAGGGTACAATCACATATTTCATAATTAAATTTCGACTTATATTTATAGGTAAATTGTCGTTAGCCAGTGTTTATATTTGTTATATGTGATTATATAATTAATTTTAATTTTTCATATGATCATTCATTTTTAATTATTAAAGACTCTGAGTAAAATATGAGCACGGTAATTGGATTTTAGTTTATGTTTATATGATCGATTGTGATTCACCAATGTTTATACGGGCGATTGTACGGCCGATTTTAACTCATTACGCATACAAGGCGCTAAGTATTGAAGTTTTCATTATATTATTGTGACTAATGATAGCAAACTAGATTTTGCTTTATATTTACACGGTAGTTAGTGATTGGGCAGCAACCCATGTTAAAACCCTGGACAGACCCACGTGTCCGTCACGGATTGGTTATCCCCTCTGTATTTCATCTCACGCTTCAGGTTCTCAAAACTGGCTCTACATGCACCCGAAAAGAGACCAAGTTTACTGACCTGCGAAAAAACAAAAGGCGGGCTTTTGTGTCCGGGGCCCTTTCTCGGGTCAGTTTGTCGATGATGCAAATGCCGGAAAAGACGTGACCGAGGACCACGCTGGACGTGGGAACGGCATGCCACGTAGACAGAGATTTTTGGCCTCATTATACCACACGGGCGGGGTCCCTTTTTAACCTTTTCAACCCTCGAAGTTAATCAAATGCCATCCCGCACTACGTTTTTCAAACACAACCCTGATAACAATCTATTTCTAGCACAAGTCCTCCATGGAGAGCTTTCCAGATTTCCCCACGTGCCGTGGATCCAGTTGCCACCCGCTAGATTCGGCAGACTTATACTCTGGGCCCCACCAGAGCAGCGCGACTTTACGAAAGTACCCATGCCCCTACGCTAGAGGGCTCTAGAACTCGTGATAAAGTCTCCACAGTTGTAGGGGCAATCTCGGGTGTCGGCTGCCACGTGCTTCCACCTTGTTCACAGCACACGCGGCGCCCACTTTCGTCTCGATCGTAAATCACGACCGTTAGATTGAGACAGGGCACGATGAGGAAATTATCCACCACAATAAGTAAATAATTCCTGGGGAACAGCAGCTCCCATGTGGTGGGGCCCACATCACCCCTATAAATGCCTCCCCTTCGTTGTCACTCTCGGTTTTTTGACGCCATTTTTTTCTGGCTCCAGCTCACTAATGGCGGAAGATTTGAACTACAAATCCTAGCTGCCTTCGCCGCCATGGATCTCGTCTTCCTTTTCGTTATCTCCTCTCTTCTCGCATTCCATTTGAGCTCCAGCGATCCGGGTTCGGATCGGGAGCTCCTGATCTCCTTCAAGAGCTCGCTGTCGAACCCTCAGATCCTCCCGAGCTGGCAGCCGGAGGGGAACCCATGCTCCTCCTTCTTCGGCGTCACCTGCGTCTCCGGCCGCGTCGCCGACGTCTCTCTTTCCGGCGTTCCCTTCAAAACCGACTTCCACGCCGTCTCGGATTCGCTTTTGGCTCTGGAGAGACTCGAGAGCCTCTCCCTTGTCGCCGCTAATCTGAACGGAATTCTCGCCGGAGCTCGCTGCAGCCAGAACCTCGCTTCAGTCAATCTCTCCAGAAATGCCATTAGAGGCACCGTCGCCGATGTGTTCTCCTTTGCCGCCTCTTGCCCGGGCTTGAGGTTTTTGAATCTCTCCGGCAATGCAATCGCCGGCGGTGGGAGATCCGATGCCTCTGGCGCTGGCCTGCAAACTCTTGATCTTTCCTTCAACAAAATCTCCGGCGAGCACGATCTCCAGCTTCTTCTCTCCATCCCTGACCTGCAGCGGCTTGACCTCGTCGGAAACCATATCTCCGGCGAGATCCGGGCGATCGGAAACTGTTCCTCTCTCCAGCGTCTAGATCTCTCTTCTAACAATCTGTACGGAGGCATCAGCTTCGGCGTGTTCGGCGGCTGCAGGAGTCTCTCCTTCTTGAACCTCTCGGCCAACCACTTCTCCGGCGGGATTCCATCCGACCTATCCTCCTGCGGCTCCCTCACGTCGCTGAGCCTCTCCAACAACAACTTCTCCGGTGAGTTCCCCTCCGGAACCCTAGCCTCCATCCCCAACCTCGTCACCCTAGAGTTGGCCTTCAATAATCTCTCCGGCGAGCTCTCGGACATGCTTTCGAAGCTCACGAAGCTCGAGCTGCTGGACGTGAGCTCCAATGGTTTGTCTGGATCCATTCCCTCCGGACTCTGCCAAATCCGAGGGAACAGCTTAAGGGAGTTGTACCTGCAGAACAACCTCTTCACCGGCCTCGTCCCGCCGGAGCTGAGCAACTGCTCCAAGCTCGTCTCGCTCGATCTCAGCTTCAACTATCTCCGCGGCAGCATCCCTGCGGGGCTGGGCTTGCTGTCCCAGCTCCGGGATCTGATAATGTGGCAGAACCTCCTCGAAGGCGAGATCCCCGGCGAGCTGACGTACATCCGGAGCCTGGAGAATCTCATCCTGGACAACAATGGTTTGACTGGCTCGATCCCCGCCGGGCTTGTTAACTGCACGAACTTGTACTGGATCTCGCTGTCGAGCAATCATTTGAGCGGCCGGATTCCGGCGTGGATCGGGCGGCTTTCTAATCTCGCCATTCTCAAGCTCGGAAACAACTCCTTCTCTGGCCCGATCCCACCGGAGCTCGGCGACTGCAAGAGCTTAGTATGGCTTGATTTAAACAGCAACTTGTTGAATGGTAGCATTCCTTCGACGCTGGCCAAGCAGTCCGGCAACATAGCCGTCGGCCTAGTCACCGGCAAGCGGTTTGTGTATCTGAAGAATGATGGACGCAGTGAATGTCATGGCGCCGGGAACTTACTGGAGTTCGCCGGGATAAGGTCGGATGAGCTCAACCGGTTGCCGAACAGCAGGTCATGCAATTTCACCGTCTACATGGGCAACACTCAGTACAACTTCAAGAACAATGGGTCGATGATATTCCTTGATCTCTCATATAATCAGCTCTCAGGCGAGATCCCGGAGGAGCTTGGGAGCATGTACTACCTCTTTGTCTTGAATCTCGGCCATAACTTGCTCTCTGGGTTGATTCCACCGGGCTTGGGAGGATTGAGGACTGCTGCTGTGCTTGATCTTTCTCACAATTTGCTCGAAGGCCTGATTCCGGGGACATTCTCGGGGCTTAGGCTGTCCGAAATCGATTTGTCCAACAACAAACTCAATGGGACTATTCCTGTGCTGGGTAGTCTGGCAACCTTCCCGCCGTATCGGTATGAGAACAATTCCGGCCTTTGCGGGTTCCCGCTGCCGTCCTGTGGCAGCGGATCTGGCAATAGCTCCGGTGATCAGCATCAGAAGTCTCATCGTCGACAGGCTTCACTTGTGGGTAGTGTGGCTTTGGGCTTGCTTGTCTCCCTTTTTTGCATATTTGGGTTGATCATCATTGCAGCTGAGAGCAAAAGGAGGCGAAAGAAGAAAGACAGCAATGTTACCTCTCTGGATATCTACGTTGATAGCCGAACTCATTCAGGCACGACCAACACTGCTTGGAAGTTCACAAGCACGAAGGAAGCTATGAGCATCAGCCTCACCACATTTGAGAAGCCCCTCCAGAAGCTCACATTTGCTGATCTTCTTGAAGCCACAAATGGATTCCATGAAGACAGTCTCGTTGGCTCTGGCGGTTTTGGAGATGTCTACAAAGCACAGCTCAATGATGGGAGCGTTGTGGCCATCAAGAAGCTCATACACATCAGTGGGCAGGGGGATCGGGAGTTCATGGCCGAGATGGAAACTATTGGAAAGATCAAGCATCGCAACTTGGTTCCATTGTTGGGCTACTGCAAGGTTGGTGAAGAACGCCTTCTGGTTTACGAATACATGAAGTATGGTAGTCTTGAGGATGTTTTACAGCATCGGAAGAGGCTAGGGATCAAGCTTAATTGGGCGGCAAGGAAGAAGATTGCAGTGGGAACAGCCAGAGGATTAGCTTTTCTCCACCACAACTGTATCCCTCACATAATTCACAGGGACATGAAGTCCAGCAATGTTCTTCTTGATGAAAATCTCGAGGCGAGGGTCTCTGATTTTGGAATGGCAAGGATGATGAACACAATGGACACACATTTGAGTGTCTCGACCCTGGCTGGTACACCAGGTTACGTCCCACCAGAGTACTACCAGAGCTTCCGCTGCACCACCAAAGGGGATGTGTACAGCTATGGCGTTGTTCTGCTAGAGCTGCTTACAGGGAAGCGACCTACAGACTCGGCTGACTTCGGGGAGAATAACTTGGTTGGGTGGGTGAAGCAGCATTCAAAACTCAGAATAAGTGATGTTTTTGATCCGGAGCTTCTTAAGGAGGATCCAACACTAGAGCTGGAGCTCTTGGAGCATCTCACGATTGCTTGTGCATGCTTGGATGACCGGCCATTAAAGCGACCTACAATGCTAAAGGTGATGGGAATGTTCAAGGAGATACAGACTGGTTCCATAGTCGATTCGACAACCACCAATGCCACAGGCTCTATCAGTGGGAGTTTCGGAGTGTCGCATTTGAGCTTGAAGGAAGGAAGATAAAGATTAACAGATGTAAATGAAGCTCTCTGCCCCATTTGCTCCCTCACTAATGGTATGAGAAAATTTTTGGAAGCTCTGTCCATGAATGTATTATATTTCCATAAAACCTCTGTGCTTTTACACGCGCACAATCATTTAGAGCTGTTATCTGCTGTACATAAAAAGTCTGTTTTCCTTTCAAGATCTAGTTCCAAAGTTCAGGATCATTTAGTGTCTCTACTGCTTATGATTTTAAATTGTTTTTATCTGTTTAGCACGAATTCATGTATGGCATGATCTCATATCGGATCTTAGTTGTGTACAAGTGCATCCCTAATATCTTTCCAGCTTTGAAGCGCCGCAGCTGACCCACGCTAGTACGAACTGCTTAGCTTTCTTCAGCACTTCATCAGTCAAAAGGTTCTCTCCTTCCCTTGTCTTCTTTATCCACATCTTATTCCTGTATCACATGATGCTGCAGTTCATACAATGCCTCAGCCTCAGCTCTTTCTCATGCAAGACCTAACAGCATTTGGTATGTAGAAGTCTCGGTGCATTATGATTACTGACTCAACTTTGATTTTGATAATGGATTTGGGATCATTTTTGAGGATACAAAGGAAGTTGAAAATGGGAAAGGAGGTCACGTGGCATTTTTGAATTGAAAGGGACCACTTTTGTGTTGTATGGTGAATAGTTCCAAACCGGGCTGATCCATCAATCAAAGATGGTGTGGTTAGCTTTCCACCGTGTACAGTGCATGGCCTGTGCATGGGTGTAGTACTGGATGGGGCTCTGAAAATTGCCATCCGTTGTGGGTCACATTTTAGGCTTTTCTTGTGTTCTGAAATGCTCCTTGATCGCCAAAGATGGTAATTAGGGTTTCCTTTTTATCTGCAACAGTTGACACATGATGATTTGCTTCCCATTGTGGCGGGTTCCATCTAGTCCTCCTCCGTTATGGCTTTTTGGTAACGCGATTGAGTCGAGACATCACTAATTTTTCACCGCTTAGTTACTGTCCGGATAGCTGGCGATGGGTGGACTGCATCCATCAATAGCTTTCGACTGCCTCGTGGGGCGGGGGACATATGGGCTCCCAGAGTAGTTGGGGGATTAGGGTTTTGTCCCGTCGGGATGATGAACGGTCTTCTTCGGGAGGAAGACCCTCGGTTTCAGTCATTCCTGGACATCCTTCTCGTGCACGCGATCGGGCAACGACGGTAGATGTATCTCTGTACAGCTACCAGATCACGGTTCCCTTTTCATTGGTTTGATTTTTATTTTTTATTTTTTTTTTTTTTAATAGAATGGTTGTATTCTAGAGAAGATCCAAAAAAAATTTTAAAATATATAATTTCTTTTCTTTTCTGCGCATATAATTGGCGGGTTTAAAAATTGAAAGTAGTGTTACATATATCGCGAGGGAAGCTTCGTGAAACGCGAACGTGGGGATCACGTGCAACCACGTGACAAATTCTTTTTGTTCGGATCCACCAATTGTCTTCTCATCTTGACGCTATTACCGAGTATTATTGTATCGAGGATCACGTGGGTTTGTCTTGATCACGTTCATTAGCACAATAATGACAAGCGAGAGCTTGAACGCATACATAATTTGCAAGCAGGTCCGGGCCCGGACTCGAGTAAACCTTCGCTTTCCTTCGAAACAAAGCCTTCAAAATATCCAATCTGCAATGGAATAAAAAAAATATACAATTCTTTTAATTTGAGGTGGAAATATATAATTTAACAAAATTTGTGTAGATATATGCAAGAAACCTTTTTAAATTTTAGAACTAATTACCTATACCCCATAATTTCCGTAATTACCTACACCAACCTCATTTTTAAAATATTTACATATACCCCCTAATTATTATTTAATTAAAACTTTCTCCAAAAATTTTGATTTTACCCTCAGTTATTTTTACAATTAAACCCCTAAAAACTTATTATTTATTATTTAACTTTTAGATATTTGTAAATAACACCCTAAAATTATTCCGATTTACAAAAAAGTCTTTTTCCCAAACCATTTACAAATAAACCCATGAAATATTTTTATTTATAAAAAAGTCCAAATATTTATAAACGAGCAGCGGCGAGGGCGGCGAGCGCACGGGTGCGGACGCCTGAGGCCGGCGCGTGGGCGCGAACACAGGCCAGCGAGAGTCCGACGAGGGGTCTATTCGTAAAATTTAGTTTTAAAATAAATAAAATTTGGACTTATTTATAAATAAAAATATTCAAGGGTCTATTTTTAAATGTATAAATATTAAACTTGTAATTTTAAATTTTAAGTTTTAAAACTTTCAATATCTTTTTTGTAAAATTTTATTTAAAACATGATAAAAAATTTAGACTTATTTATAAATAAAATTATTGAAAGGGTCTATTTGTAAATGTACAGCATGAAACTTATAATTTTAAATTTTAAGTTTTCAAACCTTCAATGACTTATTCTTAAAATTTAGTTATAAAATAAATAAAATTTGGACTTATTTATAAATAAAAATATTCAATGGGTCTATTTTTAAATGTACAAATGTTGAATTTGTAATTGTAAATTTTAAGTTTGAAACCTTCAATGTCTTTTTTATAAAATTTTATTTAAAACATGATAAAAAATTTAGACTTATTTATAAATAAAAATATTCAAGGGATCTATTAGAAAATGTACAAATATGAAACGTGTAATTTTGAATTTTAAGTTTTTAAACCTTCAATGATTTATTCGTAAAATTTAATTTAAAATAAATAAAATTTAGACTTATTGATAAATAAAAATATTCAAGGGATCTATTTTTAAATGTACAAATATTAAACTTTTCATTTTAACTTTTAAATTTTAAAACCTTCAATCTCTTTTTTGTAAAATTTAATTTTAAAAATGATTAAAATTTAGACTTATTTATTAAAAAAATATTCAATGGGTCTATTTTGTAAATGTACAAATATGAAACTTATAATTTCAAAATTTAAGTTTTAAAACCTTCAATATCTTCTTTGTAAAATTTTATTTAAAAAATAATAAAAATTTGGACTTATTTATAAATAAATATGTTTTAGGGGTCTATTTATAAATGTACAAATATTAAACTTGTAATTTAAAATTTTAAACCAAAAATCTAAAATTTAAACTTATTTTATTTTTTCAGTTTAAATTTAATTATATTTAAATTGAAAAACAATCAAAATCAAAACCAATATTATATATTTAAACCGAAAACTGAATAACCTGAATCGAATTACATATTATACATATTTTGATTTTGATTTTTTCAATTTAAATATAATTAAAATTCTCAATTACAAATTTGACATTTAATTTTGATTTACATATAATTAAAAAAATTTTATTTTGATTTTGATTTACATATAATTAAAACTTTTTTCACGGTCTAAATTTAACATTTGTACATTTAAAAATAGACCCCTTGAATATTTTTATTTATAAATAAGTCTAAATTTTATTTATTTTAAAACTAAATTTTACGAATAAGTTATTAAAGGTTTGAAAACTTAAAATTTAAAATTACAAGTTTCATATTGTACATTTACAAATAGACCCCTTCAATATTTTTATTTATAAATAAGTCTAAATTTTTTTATCATGTTTTAAATAAAATTTTACAAAAAAGACATTGAACGTTTTAAAATTATAAGTTTAATATTTATACATTTAAAAATAGACCCCTTAAATATTTTTATTTATAAATAAGTCCAAATTTTATGAATATATCCCTCGCGGGACCCTCGTCACTCTCGCCGCCCACGCACTCCCCGCCCTCGGCACCCTAGCTGTTATTTGTAAATGGTTTGAAAGAAAGACTTTTTTGTAAATCGAAATAATTTCATGATGTTATTTGCAAATATCCAAAAGTTAAATAATAAATAATAAGTTTTTAGGGGTTTAATTATAAAAATAACGGAGGATAAAATCAAAATTTTTGGAGAAAATTTTGATTAAATAACAATCAAGGGGGTGTAAGTAAATATTTTAAAAAGGGAGAGTGTTGTAGGTAATTACGAAAATTAGGGAGGATTTTTCGTAATTAGCTGAAATTAAGAGGGTGTAAGTTATTAGCCTTAAATTTTAATACTTGGCATAAAAAATAATTTAATTTTTAATTGATGCCGGGGAAGGGGGGGCATTTTGGCCAGTGATTTATATATATTTGTTTTCCACTTGATAGTTGGCACGAGTAAAATCTTGAATGGTAGAACCATGAAAGACAAAGAGACAATGGGATGCTTTGTTTATTTTCCTTATTTTGAGGAATTTTGTTTGGAAAAGAATTGGGAGAAGACAACGCAGCACTTGATCATGTCCGTGCACATGCACACGTTCGCACGCCCACACGCCCACACGCCCACACAGGCCACAAAGGATCTTCACACCAGGGAAATTTTGGCCCAGATAAATGGCCTTGGGCTCTATTTTTAATCGAATTTGTTTGATGATGGACCAATAAATTACATTAAAACAATTGGTAGGACTCCCACTGTTTCATATAATATCCTTGGTAGCGCTCGAGCTCTACGGGCATGGATCCCAAATTGGATGCCGCCGTCGGAGCATAGAGCGGTGGCGGTGGTGGTGCTGGGGTGACACCGGATGAACTCCCTACTTCATTCTCAGAAATCGTGACCTCGCCGGAAAATCTCAACTGGCTGCCAGTGTGCCACAAAGCAACAGGTGAGGCCTATCGGTTACTTTCCTTTCAGTTCTCGAGCTGTAGGCTGAGGAGCTGTGTTTCAATGTGCTTTGTGTGTGTCCGCAGCATACGCTTGGCGCTCAAGTGTGCGAAGGAAAGACGGAGACCGCTTTCAAAGCCGATGGGTGCCGTGTTCACCTGAGCTTGATCAAGACACGGGATTGAAGTTCAAATCAACAATAGCAAGGTCGCAGAACTGAAGTCAACTGCCCCGAGAAAAGCCGCAAAATTCTTAGTTGATATTGCTGAACAATAAATATGGGAGACGTAGCGTTACATTAAGAGCAAAGACCACAGACGATGCTTTACATATGCTAACTGTATTTCCTGAGATGATCAAATTCGTTAATTACGAATGATATGAGCTTTGTTCATCTACAGATAGCGTTGATCAAAGAGAACCCTTCAAGTTAAGGCCCCGTTTGGTTCATGACTAAGAACTTGATGATCACAAGTCATACTAATCCCTTATCATCACATTCTTAATCACGAGCTAAGTCATAATAACTCGTGATCATCACTTTCCTTTCCACGAAACAAACAGGGAAGGCTCTTTGGACAACACTATTGAAACCAAACCAAAACCCTGACAATGCCAAACCAACACAGTGGGCTGTCACCTTGTTCAATTTGTTATCAAATGCAAAACAAGATGCATTCTGATAAAAAAAACAATCATCCGACGAATCAAAAGACATGAAATATTAATCAAAGTGACACAAATATTGAATGTAACCAATTCTGTATGATTTTTTTTTCCGACACACATCCATGAAATAACTCCAAGACGCAAACTTTTTTTTTTCGTGAATATCAATCAAACCGTACAAACACCTCAATGCAAATTCAATCAAGCAGAAACACGAACGTAACAATTTTTAATCAATGAGAATAAATCACAAAATAAACGTACCAATTGATTCCACATTTCAAAGCTCAGCATCAAATCTTCTCCAACTTGTTGGCCTTCACCACCAGATTCGCCTTCCTGATGGCGTCCTGCCCCGCTCGCTTGTAATCGAAGTCGCAGTTGTGCTTCTCCGAGTATCTATGCAGAGAGCATAACACCTCACCGCAGCGGCATTGGAACCCCAGCAGCCCCACCTTCTTGTTGCAAAAATGGCACCTTTTTGAGGGTTTCTTCCCCGCCGAGGCCTCCCCCGATGAACTCGCCTCAAAGCTCTCGACTTTAGCAATGGCGTCATCCTCCTTCGGCTTCTCGTCGATCTTCTGCGGCTCTGCGGCGGCGGGGGCGATTAAGGCTTCGATCGGGGTCAGGGACTTGGCCAAGCAGGCATCTTTGTAGCACTTGGAGCAGAGATTGTGCGTGGCCGGATTGCCGAAGAAGCCACAATTGTTGGCGCAGAGGATGGAGATGCTCGGGGACTGGAACTCCGCCTCTTCTGCCTTTCTCTTCTTGCTCTCCTGCTCCATCTCCCTAGCCTCGTTTTAACTAGGTAATCTCTCCCACGATGATAGTTGCAAATACACCCCCAAAATTTTCGTTAATGTCTACAACTCCAGAAAAGAATTTCGCAATCAAATCGTATATTTGCTGATAATAACATAGAACCTCAAGTATTGAAATATGCAAGTAGACCCATTTTTGCATTTTTATTGACAGAAACATCCGCATTTAGCACTCTTGGGCCTGGACGAGCCAATTGAAACCAGAATCTTTCATCAAGTCCTTGTGCTTCATCAAATCAAGAAACCTCCTTGACTCCTCCAATCTACCAACTCTTTGATAAATATTAGCAAGAGCCAGGTAAACCCTTACATTGCCTGGCTCCAAGATTTCTAGTTCTCGTGCTGCAACTCAGCCAACCCTGAAGCTCCCATGAATCACACATGCATTCAGAAGTCTTTCCCATCGATTTGACGTACTGCAATCCTTTGTCAACAAAGCCTCCGTGGCTGCAACTGGCGAGTATTGCAGTGAAAGTGTTGCGATTGAAGCAGTTTGAAATTAATGCAGTCTCTGCACGTTGCAGAACTCTTGTACTGCATTCGTTCTGGCCCAGGCCTTGAATTGCAGAGTTCCAGGAAACAATGTATTTCTGATGCATTTCACTGAACATTGGCTCCAGGGCTTCTGTCGAATCACAGATTGCGTACGTTATGATCAGGAAGTTGAATATGAATACGCTGGTCTCGCAGAAAACATTTTTTACGATGCATGCATGGATCTGCCATCCGAATTCTAGCAAAACTATGGAAGCACAAGCAGTTAGGATGATAGTGTAGGTTGATGAATTGGGCTTCAAATCAACTTTCGTTCTGATGAATTGGGTGAAGAGGAGAACAACTTCAACTCCACGATGACTATCTGATAATCCTGATATTATTATGTTCCATGAAAGAGTATCCTTCTCTTTCGTGCGATCGAAGAGACCAAGAGGTTTACCGATCAACAAATGATGAGATTATCCATCCATCATCGTGTTCCAGGATCCGAGATCCTTCCACTTACATTCTGCCAAACAGTCTCTCGGCATCAGTCAAGTTACCCAATTTTGCATGTGCATCAGTCAAACAGTTCTGAACATAGACTGAACTTTCGTCGTCCAAGTCCAAAAGCTCGTTAATGTTGCAATGTAGTGGGTGTTGCTTCGGGGGTGATCAAATCAGATTAATACGATGGATCGAATATTAAGTCATCTTAAAAACTTAAATTCATGAGATATGAGTCTTTTTTACTATACATATTGAACTTTATATATCTAATATTCGATATGATACTAATTTATTACACCTGACATTATAACAATCTCTCTCTTCATGTGTGATTTGACTATGTCAATTTTGATATTCTTAATCAAGAATTCTTTTACTCAATCAATTTCACGGTGTGATCTATACTAACATATTTTTTTGTCTCATTTTTTGATTTTTTTTAAGAGATACTAACATGCGACTCAACTCAATTACATCATCATGGTACTCTTTTACTTATTAATTTTACCGTTTCAATTGTATCATTATAGTAATTTTGGTTCTAAGAATTTGTATAATTTTGAACTTAAAGTTTTGATATTTCTTGTTGAAAGAGTCGAAAGAATATTAAATCAAAATAATCTAATGAATCGGACACCAAATCATTCCAAAAGCTTAAGTTCATCAAATGTGACCCATTTTTCACTATATATATTGAATTTTATCTATCAAATATTCGATGTGAAATTAATTCATCACACTTGACATTATAACCTCTCAGGTCTTCAAAATCCGACAACTCCAACTACAACTTCTTCCTCAATGATGAATCAGACAATGATCCGGAGGAGATCTTCTGGCGCTCCATGGAAGAATCTGATAATGATATGAAATTGATAAGAGCCGCGGATAAAGATATCGAGACACGGGGAGCCGAGAGAGGAAGAATTGATAACTATTTTTAGTTTAATTTTAATTTAAATAAAAACTAATTAATTAGTTTAATTATAAAAATAAAATCACTTGAAATCAAATACTCTCTTAATTATTAAAATAATAAAATATGGTTGGTTAGTACTTACCAACAGACAATTATCTAGATATCTAATATTTAGAAATATTGGACTATTTAATTCCTCGTCCATATATTTACACGACCATTTATTTGTCGCATTTTTCCTAAATGACCACTTAATTATATAAATAAGTATTTTTTCTATTTTATAATGCCAAAAGGATAAATTTTATAAATTTAAAATATAATTAATTAGCTGGGCATTTTGGAAGCCCCTGCCTAAACGTTTTAACTGGGAGTTCACTTCGACGCCCCTGAAAAGCTGGCTAATTGCATCCACACCTTTGGCTTTCTAGAAACCACGCCTGGTGTCTATGTCTACATTATCCAAGTTCTTAGGGGTATTTAGGCAAACTTCAGTGACAAATAACAAATATATCATTTGTCAGGGGTATATGCACACAAATCCCCTCGTAATACAATTTCCATTCCAAGTGTTTTCCCTTCTCGTCGGCTGCTTTCGATCGTCTTTACCTTCTGTTTTTCTCAATATATTCGCATCCCGATCAAGCAGGAAGAAGCTCTTGGTTGCCTCCGCCGCCTCCAAGCTCCGAGGTAACCCGATTTCCTCCTAGGGTTCATCTTCTGCTCTTCTCGAGTTTTCTCAAGTTTTTTTTCATGCGATTTGGTGCTGAATTGGATCCCCGCCGTGGGAATTTAGGAAAACGTAGCGTTTATCATTGAATGATCTTCATTTTGATACCGATCTCTAGGAAAGCATTTGAGTTAGAGTTACTGGTGGTTGGATCTGTCGGAGGTTTTGAGCATGTCGACCCCTGCGAGGAAGAGGCTGATGAGGGACTTCAAGCGGCTGCAGCAGGATCCTCCAGCGGGCATCAGTGGCGCTCCGTATGATAACAACATCATGCTGTGGAATGCTGTTATATTCGGGTATGTTGCGGTGGATCGGATTGGTTTCTATTGTTGCTCTGTAGTTTTGTAGTGATTTTGTATTTGGCTGACGTTTGTTTCTCTTTTTGTTGGGATTTTTGGATTGCAGGCCCGATGACACTCCCTGGGATGGAGGTAAGGCAGCTAAAGAGCTCTACATAGAGATTTTTCTGGAACTTGTCTTGCCATTTCCTGTGGTTTTGATCTCTATTCACTTTGAGAGCGTGTTAGAAGGGGCATATTGTTTTCAGACTTTTCTTTGGTTGATCAGCATGAGGCTTTTTCACCTGAATGTGTAACATTGATATCTAGATGAGGAAAAACTGAAGTTGAAGAAGTACTGGAGATAGATCATGGTAGCAGGATAAGGTTTTATCAACTAGTTGGATGATCACATTTCCTTCTACAAGCAAAAACAGCTTCGCATCTCTTAACCCATTATCTCTTCATGCCTGATAATTAGGTTTACGTGGTATCTCTCTCCATACCCCTTAATTGAGGTCACATGAGAACTTTCTCCGTGCATCTGAATTTAGGGTTGGTTGGATTTTATCTCCACGTCCAGCATACCTTTTAATTAGGGCTACATGAATAATTCTAGTAGAATACAGGCCTTACTCCTATAATTCTTGCAGTTATGTGATACCTCTCCTAGTAAAACGTAAGACATAGCTTTCTCTAATTCGACTCAGATAGAAAGGTGGGACCTGGTCAAATTTTTACTAGATTTGAGATTAGTTTTGTTTGCTTGTTTCAGGGTTTGAAATTATAAAAATATCAAAATGGGGCTGCTCATCAACTATTAAGACTTATGCTTATTCTATCCATGGAGATGAGTATTATGATAAAATGATCACCCATTGTCAGATGTTGCATGAGAGATATACCTCATCTGGAAGTAAAAACTAGCAGTTTAGCTCCCAGATGTGGCAGATTTCGTGCTAATCTTGATCTAGACTAGTCATAGGCTTTGACTCAACAGTGGCAATCCTCCTTCATCACGATCATACGAGGAACTCTAAATTACTGTTTGCTATACAATTGAATGTGTCTTAATCAAGTGTAGAAGCTTAAAACTAAGCTTGCTCAGTTGTTTCGGTCATTTTGGGCTAAGTAATAATTTTTTTGGTTTTTGATGAACTAAAAGTTCAAAAAACTCAAAACTGGAAGTCAAAATTTTCATCCTTCAGGAAAATTCAGATCTCTATCAAATTGACATTTGAACTGGAATTGGATGTTAAATTATGTTTATTGCCATACTACGTTATGCTTGCCATTTCTTAGATATAAATTGTCAGATTGTCACTTGAAATGTGTGGAACACCTCAGGTACATTTAAGCTGACACTTCAATTTTCAGAGGACTACCCAAATAAACCACCAACTGTGCGTTTTGTTTCTCGAATGTTCCATCCAAATAGTAAGTATTTCCTTGTCGATTTTATTCTTCATTTCGGTGGCATCATACGTTTTGTATCTTTTGGGGTTTCAGTTGCCAGTATTGGAATCCTATGTGATTTATGCTATCTTTCTGTGCAACCTTTATGACATGCTCTTTTTAAAATACTGATGTGAGGAAGGTAATGCCATTAACTTTGAATTCATGTACCTTTTTCAATTGAATTCAGTTTTACTCAGTACAGCCAATGAAATGGCTGTTCATTGTAAAAGATAGTCATGTTGCTGTTATTACATTTTCAAGATGTTCATTTTTTTAATATGTCTTTGATTCACAAGCTTTCAAAAAGCAATAGGAGGAAGCAGGCAGTTGGGGGACCGCATAGCAACTAGGCACTCTGCGGGCGCCTAGGTGGCTTATATAAAATAATACTTAAAAATATAAATAATATGTGAAAATATTAAAAATACATGAAAAATTGAAATAGAGCTTTGGTTAAATATGCAGATATGTATTCTAACAGCTTGTTATGTCCAGGATTTTTTTTATATTACTAACAACTAATGAAAAAAGACTAAAATAATTTTAAATTCATAATTTGACACTTCAGATTTCTGAATCCAGTTCTGAATTCAGAAATTTCTGTAATTGTGAATTCAGGATTCTGAATTCTTGCGTACTGCTCTCGAATAGTTTAACTTAGCAAAAACAAGTAAGAAATAAGCAGCGACAAACTCTAAGAAGAGAATTAAAGCAAGAAAAGCAAATAGAAAGCTGGCTGGACTAGAGGAGGAAGACAACCCTGTGGTGCACAGCCACGCTGTCGTGATTTCGTTTTGCAATTTTATTTATAAGTTAATGGGATCTGGTCCAATAAACAATATCAGAACAAAATGCTAATTAGTTGCATATTTAAACCCTGAACTGCATAATCTGCCCTGCTTATAGATAAGCAGGATGGTTAGATGGCTGCCTCCACCTAGGCAGCTGCGTTTTGGAACCCTGTTGATCCATTTGTCCTCTTCTAATAATATTGAATGCAAGTTTTAAAAATGATATGTTTCTGTTCTAACACAATCTGTGGATATTTCATTTATAGTCTTTTATTTTGATTCTTGTTTTGTACTACTGTGCCTCTACTTTTTATTTGATCTGTCTTCAGACCTTGTGGTGGTTCTCTTTAACAACCTCAGAACCTATTGGAATGGTGACAATAAATAGAAAGATGATTCTTTATCAAACACATTGCATTGTTACAAGAGTAGCATAGCAGATCTGCATTTTCTTTTGGAAGGATATGAGGGATTATAAACATTAAAATGTTGTCGAGTTTATGTAGTAAAAGAAGGTTTTAAAGAATGGAATCCATGGCATCCGTAGCCTGATACTGGACTAGTGATCTGCTTCTGAGAAAAAAATTAGAGTTACGAGGACAATACATTTTTCGTAACCATTTAAAAGAGTTTAGTCATTTCTGGAGGTTGGACAACTTGAAGTGATGTTCAAGTAAAAGGTTATTATGAGGGCTAATCTTTTATATTGACCAATGCACTTCATTACCCTTGATTTCAGTGTGATAAAGAATAATTCCAACTTGAGAATTCTGATGAGAAATCAGTTTACAGAAAGACAAAAGGTTGAAACCTTATGACATTTTCATATTCGACAAGTTCAAGGATGAAAATTTCATTTTCAGTCTTACTGTAATTTTAGATTCCTTTATTGATGGCTACAAAAAAATGGATAAAATGACAGAAGGCTGTCATTTCATGTAGGAAATACATTTGGAAGTCTGTCAAGCTTTAGATATGTATTTGTTGATTATCTAACAATAACATTAAATTAGCGTTTCTATTTAATAATTACATTTTTGCGGCCTCAATCATCCAGGCTTTGTCCTATGGGTTGTCATTTATCAGTTAGCAGGGATGCTTGTAATGCCCTGTTGGTGTTGTGTGATTGTATCACAGCATTGTATTAATTCTTTGTTTACTTTTATATTTTTTTTTTCTCTTTCAGTTTATGCCGATGGGAGCATATGTTTGGATATACTACAGAATCAGTGGAGCCCAATATATGATGTTGCTGCAATTCTTACATCAATACAAGTATGGCATTTTCATTAGCACGAAATTTTTGCCATTTTTTTCCTTTACTGTTGAAATTTTTTGCTAAACTATCTGTTTGGAGTATCTCCTTGCTTTTGTGATTGATGATGATCTGCTGATTTCCACCACTAACATAGACAGAGAGACACGTGCACATTGGCAATCAAACAACACGTGGATTCTGTCAGAACTCTACAAAGTGAAATGAGTATAGAATTGTGGTGCTTCTTTGAATATTCAGTTTTCTGCTTTCTGTGCTCATTCCACCTCTTGCAAGACATGCTACCTACATGCCTCCTTGAGGCTTGATCACTGATTGATTGAATTGGTACAATATTAGAGAACTAGGGGGAAGGTGTTGTTTTCTAATTCAGAAAATTAACAAATGACCCTTAGAATAAATTGGAAAGATTTGGGGCCTACAACTGTTGGTAATAATTGAGTTTTGGTCATTCAGAAATTAGATGAATTGGGATATATTTCTTTCACGGCGAATATCCACGAGACTTTTGTATGTTATGAATTTTCTTTTCTCCAATTTGTGCTCAACTTTTCCTTTGCTTGTGGATTTTTGATAATTTTTTTAAACAAAAGGATCCAATATTCAGCAGAGAACAATATGGGTGCTGATCCCAAAATCTTAAAGGTTGAACAGCATCGATTGATTATTTGAAGACCAATGTTCTGTAGGTCGTGTGTCAGATATGCCAATGTTGAAAAAACTGTGTATTTTAAATGATGCTTCTGATTGTTTGAGATGTCTTTGTAGTGACTGTCCTCTGTTTGTGCAGTCATTGCTCTGTGATCCAAACCCAAACTCACCAGCAAATTCCGAAGCTGCACGCATGTTCAGCGAGAACAAGCGTGAGTACAACAGGAGGGTGCGCGAGATTGTGGAGCAGAGCTGGACAGCTGACTGAATTCCCCTCCAATAACATGGACATATGGTGCCATATCCCCCAAACCTGTGCCTATGTTGTACTTGGTTTTCTTCCATATTATTAGGTTATGGTCATTCGACTGGTTTGCGAACCTTATTGCTAAGGTTGAAAAAAAACGTGTTGATGCTTTCAGGATACAACTTGAATTTGTGCACACGCTAAGCCAACAGGCATTGGCTTGTCACACCTACTGAGCCAAGGTCTATTGAGTATTTCGCAAATCATGGTTGGCATTGTATCACTGCAGATAATATCATAAATAAATTCTAGGTAACCATCTCACTTTGTTGCCTCACTTGAATAGGAGCATGGAGTTATGAACTCCCATTTTGGATAGAACAACTCTTGCGTGCCCCAAAAGGTTAGTGAATAGTATGTATGAAAACAGAGAGCTCATTACACCCGAAGCATTAATCACTAGGGTGCAGCTGCTCTTAATTGGATTGCATAGACACATCCATGGCCAAGTAATGGTGCTGAAAATGTGTGAAGGACATGGGCGCGGCATGGTCGTTAGGCAACCGCGTAATCAGATTTGGGCCGTCGCATGACTTAGCCACGGTCATCGGAACTGTTGAATCGCCACGATGACTATGGCTCGGATCCGGTTGCACGGTCGGTGCTGTAGCAACTAGATCCGATCTCTAAAGAGATGTGGTTTGGATTCTCTACCCTGTAAAGCTTCCAAGGAAGATGCAGTTCTGAATTGTTGAGAAACAATGGTCCTTGCAGTGATTTAAAGCCCAACAAACAACATTAAATTCCGAAGATTTTTTAGTCATTTATTATACTGAGCGGAAGAGAAGACAATGTCTCCCCGGCAGAATGCTACCTCGCACTGTGACCAAAGATCGGCGAAAAAGACATTATTTTTCAAACGAGAGATCATCCACTTGATTTTATTTAGCAAACTTATTCGGCTATTTGAATAGGAAATTTATCCTGTTATCAAACGAGTCCCAATTGATTCGCATTCGTTGGAGTCATTCACTAACCTGTAGTAGCCTCAGTGCTATAAGTTCTTCTTCGACAGCGAGGGACGCGTATCAGTGCATTAATTCACTTATCTTCTTCTCTCATCACCTCATTAATTCATCAATACCTACTCCCCCAATTAAAGTTTTTATTCTGAACTCACCAACCGTTAGATCTCTAAAATTTATTGCAAATAGCAACCCACAAAATCGCCCATTATCCTAAATTTATTTTGGTAACGGGATATTTCAGAATAAAATTTGCATATCTCCCATTTATTTGAAATAAAAAATAAAGTTTGAATTAGATTTTGAGTATTTAAAAAAAATACTTCATCTAGTTTTGTTTGAGATTAGGGTGTCGTTATATGTAAAGGATTGGGCAACACCATGTTCTAACAATAATATTAATTGCAATTAACATGACCAACTAGATATTAGTCGTACTAGTTGCTGTCATTACTGCCAGCTCAAGCAAATTTCATGAGTAAACCCACTATTTTATTTTTAATATTATTTGGCAATTTGGGATAGTGGGACCAGTCCTTGCCACGTGTGCATGCAGCTGACCTGATTCCTAGTTGGATCAAATTCAGTTCCTCGTTTCACAAACGAGAAATGGAAGACATCGAAGGGGATCAAATTGCAGGAACAACGAATAGACCAAATAACAATAAAAAAAGAAAAAAAAAAAAACACAAACAAACACCAACGAATAAGATCTTGTCTCCCTGCAACACACACAAACAAAAAGAAAACAGCATCACGTAATCCTCATTATTATTGATCTCCCATGCAAATCCATGCATCATATTCAACGACATGGCTCAAACAGGATACCTGTGGATGCAGTCCTTCCACGGATTATCAGGATCCATCCACGAATCTTGGAGCGCCCTCCACACCACGCTACCCGCCTTGAATCCCGTCCCGAACGCCAGCATCCACACCCGGTCGCCGGCCTTTATTCGCCCCTTCGCCTCGAAGTACGCTAGCTCGTACAGCACTAGGCTGCTCGATGTGTTCCCGAACCGGTGCAGGCACATCCTCGCCGGCTCCACCACCTCCTCCCCCAGCTTCATTAGCCTCGACACCGCGTCGATCACCGCCTTCCCCCCTGCGTGGATGCACATGTGCTCGAACGCTTTCGTGAAGTCCGGCACGTGCTGCGTCTTCCTGTCGCCGGTGAGCCGTGATTTGGAAACCAGGAAGACGTACCGGAGAAGCTCTGAGGCGGGGAGGACGCGGGGAGCGAGAGTGGAGATGTGGCTCTTGAGCCCGGCGCCGGCGACACGGACGAGGTCCTTGGTGAGGGACACGCCGATGTTCCCCTTCTCGTCCTCGCACTGGATGGCGGCGTTGTAGGACGCGTCGTCGGCGCCGTGGTGGGTGCGGAGGGTTTGCAGGAGCTCCATCTTGGCGGAACTACGGCGAGACGCGTCGCTCGTAAGGAGGAGCGCGGCGGTGCCGGCGCGGAAGATGCAGTTAGGGACGAGCATGTGGCGGTTGTCGCCGAAGTACCAGCTGAGACTCGTGCTCTCGGTGACGACGATAAGGGCGTATCCACGCTGGCGTTCGAGGAGACGCGCGGCTAGATCGACGCAGAGAGTGCCGGCGCTGCAGCCCATCCCGGAGAGATTGTAAGTCTTGATTCCGGCGGGGAGGTTCAGGTGGCGGACGAGGAAGGAGGAGAGCGAGGGGGAAGGGGAGAACATGCTGCAGGCGACGAGGAGGTGGGTGATGGAAGACGGCCTTATGCCAGTCTTGGAGAGGAGCGAGGAGGCGGCGGAGAACATGCCTTCTTCAGCTTCTTGGATCGCATGTGGGAGCTTGGCTTCGTAGTCTGTTTGGAAGATGAAGGGGGGAGCGTAAGTCTCGTCCCCGAGACCGGACTTGCGGTAGATGGAGCGCATGAAGTCGGCGCTTTCGTCGGTGTAGCGGCGACATTTGAGGCCGAAGTACTCGCAGATCTCAAGCGTGCAGCGGCGGTCGGGGCCGGGCTTGAAGCAGGTGTAGCTGAGGAGGAGGATAGGGAGGGGGCGGGTGGAGAGGAAGAGGAGGAGGGAGATGAGGGAGCACCAGAGGAAGGAGATGACGGCGAGCTTGTGGCTGAAGAGGAGAAGGAGCAGGTTAGGGGACAGCAGGAGCTTCAGCTTGTCTCTGTTGGTGAAGGGGATGGCGAAGTGGAGGAGGGTTAGGAGGGTGAAGAAGATGCTCGTCAAGAGTCGGATTAGGGTCAGAGACTCCATTCTAGGGTTTCTGCTCTCTTATTTGGGATGTTGATGATTACGGCAGGGAGACAACGAGAGATGGATTTCCAGGGTTTATATAGAAAAAAAGAAAGAAAAGAGTGGTAGATGGGAGGCTATATGAGCGAAGGGAGAGAGTATCCAAAAGCTTCTCTCTTTATATAGAGTGATGATAAGGAGCATGCAAATTTAATCTATATTTTGATTTTTTGTTCGGATCCGACGAGAAGAACCAAATGTAAGCGTCACTTGCCTGAATACAAAATTCTCTCGACTCAACGGCGACCAACTCATTCATTATTCACATCATGGGGCCGACACGGAAGTCACGAGCTCCTCACGTGATCCCACAGAGTTTAATAAAGAACTTTCGCCCAGAGAGTATGACAGCCGCTCACCTCCGCTTCGGAGCCCAACGCGGTCTGATCAAATCAACATTGATCGTGTTCGAGATGTCACGCTTCACAAAAACTATAAAAGATGAAGAATGTGATTTCGAAAGCATATCTGATCAGCGAAAAAAGCTAGAATTTTGGATTTTCCAAAATTATTGCCGTAATTTAACTATTGAATTATCATATTTTTATAGACAATTTATGTTGGAGGAGTCGAAAGAGTATCGAAATAAAATAATATAGTGGGCCGAATAATAAATCTTCCTAAAAATTTAAGTTCATGGGATATAGATTTTTTTTCACTATGTATATTAGACTCTATTTATTCAATATCCGATATGAGACTAATTCATTGCATCTAACATTATAACAATCTCTGCTTTTAGGTGCGATTTGACCACTTCAATTTTAATGTTCTTAATCAATAACTCCTTTATTCGACTAGTTTCACCATGTGATCTATACCAATAGGTTTTTGTCTTTTTTTTTATTTTTTAAGAGAAACTAACATACGACTCAATTTAGTCGTACCATCACGGTAATTTTGACTTTAAAATTTTACACAACTTCAAACCTGAAACTCTGATATCATTTGTTAGGAAAGTCGAAAGAGTGTCAAACTAGAATAATATAGTAGATCGGATGTCAAATCATCCCAAAAATTTAAATTCATGAAATATAAATTTTTTAATATATATATATATATTAAATTCTATCTATTTAATATTGGATATGTGATTTACTCATCACATATGACATTATAATATATTTATAGTTAAAAAAAGAAGAAGGAAAAGAAACATCGAAGAGAACGGCGCGTCGTTCTCCGGAATTGATTAACCTGACCTAACCTGATGGGCGACCACTCGGGGCCGCATCAATGCCCGCCCCGCGAGTCAAAACTTGTCGTGGAGAACCTCCGGGTGAGATCCGCCGCACACGAATCCAAAGAAATGCAGGATCAATGCCGTAAAAATTGTCTTCGGGATCCGTGCTCTCTTCCTCGTTCTAATTGTCTGTGAATTTTCAAAATATTTAAATGTCAAATAAAAACTTAACTGATCTTATTTTTAAAATTTTATATTTTTAATGTTATATTCGTGTAAAAAATCTTTATTTGTGAAATTATATATTTCTTTTAAAGTTATTGAACATATTGCAAAAATCTATTTGGGTGTTTATTTACCTTTAAATTGAAAAATATTTAGAGAATACTGTACTTGACACCATTCGAAATGAAAGAAAAAATCAAAAATATCCCTTAGATTATTAGAGGTAATGGAGCTTTTTTGTAAAAACATAACTTGAAATTTTTTGTAATTACCATAATTTAACAATGATATTTTGCAATTTTAATTTTTTAAAAAATTGAGTTTCAAATCCGGTTCAAATTAACTCTAAAAATGGTCTAAATTTATCTCTAATTAATAATAATCTGGTATCAAGTTATTATTCAAAAATAATGATTTTGACCAAAGTAAATGCTATATGATCGACAGAATTCATTATGAAAATTTTGTTACTAAACAAAACTATCGACAAAATGACATATTAATCTACTTGAAGGAGCAAATGTTTATTTCAATATTAATACCAAAGAGGACGAGAAACTCAGACCAAGTTGATGAAAATGTTCAAGTAAAAAAAAAAAAAAAAAAAAAAAAAACTACATCCCTGAGTGAGTGAACAAATATTCATAAACTTGAGAAGTCCCATTAGAGAAAAGAGTACAAAGGATGGCATCGGGTTGAGAATTAGATGCTCAAAACTAGTATTCAGACCCGATGTCATGATGCTTACAAGTTGACAAAGTGCCCACCTCGGTAGTACAAGGACAATTGCCAAATAAAAATCCATGGCAGGAGCTAAATGTTAAAATTAGAATTAATATCATGAAATTTGATTATATATCGAGTTATTAAGTGATGATTCAGAACGATCGAATTAGCGTGAATCAAAGCAAAAGCTAATAACTGGGATAACTAATGGACAACTTCCCAATTGAACTTTATGAGTTGAAAAATGAGTGAAGTTAAACTTAAACAACAAGTTGTGAGCAAATGTGACCAAATTTAAAACTTGTTTATATACCGAATTATTATAAATTTAATAACTTCAAATATGAATGAGTTTGTAGGAAAAGGTTGGTCATATCCCGAAACTTAATTGTAATTGAACTTATTAGACTTGGTCTATTAGTGTTGGTTAGGGGTGAGCAAAACCGGTTAACCGAACCGGTTTTGCTCATTTGAGAACCGGAACCGGATTCCGGTTCTCAAAAAATTGAGAACCGAAACCGTACCGGTTTGGATGAAAAACCGATTTTCCGGTTCCGGTTCTAAACCGGTTTAAACCGGTTCTAAAACCGGTTAATCGGTTTTATATTATAAATTTCCTGCAAATTAACCACCAGCTACCGCCGGCGTCGGCGAGGGCGAGACGGTTCTAAAACCGGTATACCGGAGCTCCGGCATCACGACGACCGGTGAGGGCGAGGCGGCGTCGCGGCGAGCTCGGGGGCGAGCGCGAAGGCGAGGCGAGGGCGAGGCCGAGGCGGCGTCGGCGCGTTGCTGCGAGCTCGGGGGCGAGAGCTCGGGGGCGAGGCAAGGGCGAGGCCGAGGCGGCGTTGGCGCGTTGCTGCGAGCTCGGGGGCGAGGCGAGGGCGAGGCCGAGGCGGCGTCGGCGCGTTGCTGCGAGCTCGGGGGCGAGGCGAGGGCGAGGCGAGGCGAGGCGAGGCCGAGGTGGCGCAATTAGGGTTAGGGTTAGGGTTTTATATATAGAGGGAAAACCGGTACGGTTTCGGTTAACCGATTTTTCAAAAAACGTGAAACCGGAACCGGAACCGGTTTTCCGATTTTATGAAATTTCAGAACCGGAACCGTACCGGTTTGCCTGAGAACCGGTTTTCCGGTTCGGTTCTCAATCGGTACGGTTCGATTAACCGGTTTTTCGGTTTTTTTTCTCACCCCTAATGTTGGTATGCCAAGTGATTAATCTATAGTCATTTTCGAAGTCAATTTAAAAAAATTTCAGATTGATCCCTCCTTTATAGAAAATTTAATGAAATATATATTCGAAATCACAAGATTTGGAAACGTTAAATCTCTGAAAGCATTATAAATAACATCACAATTGTAAAGTTAAGAGATTAATACTATTTCTCTCTTGTTTAATACTATTTCTCTCTTGTTCACTATGCACTAGAGATTCAATACTAATTTGAATATCGAAATAATCTCTGTCAATGAGTTTTCGACGGTCTTATTCATTATTATTTTTTTTTTTTGCAGACCTACATCAAAGATGACTTAGGGCTGTTTGGATCAATTCTAAACAACTCAAATTAAGGGAATTGGGGATCCAATTCCCCAATTTCATTATTGGGTTATAATAACAATATTTGAATTGCTAAAATTGAAATTTCCAACAAGTCCTAATAATGACATTTGAATTCCTCTTTCAAAAATTTCTATATTTTTTTGTTCAACCATTAACATTATTTTTAAAAAAATAAACTATTTTTTTTATTTAAAATCATATGGAAAAAATTTTCCTATACTCATTAATTTTTTTTCATATTTTTGTAAATATTAATACCTATAGATTTTTTATTTTATAATTTAAATTATATTTATTGATTGAAAAAATATTTAAAAAATTATTTTTGTGACATAAATATATTTTTAATATTTATATATATTTTTGACCATCAAAATATATTTTTATTAATTTATTTATTAAAATATTTATATTTTTCTACAAAAATAACTATGAATAAAATAAAAAAAGAGTAATTTTACTTATTCGAAAATAATTGATTTTTCCTTCTAATTCAAACACCGAAATTCATGAAAACGGCGAAATTGATAATTCTTTAACTTTACTTCAATGTATATTTAAATATTGAAATTTATTAATTCGGTCAATTACTCTAATTCTTCAAAATTAACTGAATTGACAATTCTCCGAATTTCAAATGAGAATTAATCCAAGTAGTCCCTTAATAAATTTTCAAGAAATCTCTTATATCAAAATAAGTGGTGAATCAGATACTAGAGATTTAACACTAATTTGAGTATTGAAATAATCGTTGTCAGAGAGTTTTCAACAATTTTATTTATAATTTGTTTTTTGTACAGATCTACAACAAATATAGCTTGAGACTATTTGGATCAATTCTAAACAACTCGAATTAAGAAAATTGGGGATCCAATTCCCCAATTTTATTATTGGGTTACAATAACATTGTTTAAAAATATTAAAATTAAAATTTTCAATAATTTTGAATAGTAACATTTGAATTTATCTATTCAAAAAGTGAAATTCACAATTTCGATTGGAAATTTCGTGGGCCTATATTTATTTGGGTGAGTTAATAAGAAATTTCTATTTTTTTTCTCGACCATTAACATTATTTTTTAAAAAATAAACTAAATTTTTTATTTAAGATCATATGCAAAAATTTTTCCTCTGCTCGTTAATTTTTTTTTATATATCTTTGTAAGAATTAATACCTATTTCGTTCTCCGTTCCGTCTTTTTTCTCACAGGGTGAAATCCACAACTCTCTTCTTTTCTCTCGAATTTTTTTCTTAATTTTTCAGAGCTAGGGTGTGGCATCATCAAGGTGAGCTTCAGATCAGCGCGATTTCATGAATTTTTATCTGATCTTCTCTCTTTCTGTAGCTTCATTGATTGTATTCGCTGTTTGCGGCTGTTAGATTGGAATTGTGTTTTTGGGATTCGAGATATAGATTTCCTTTGTCCGGATATTCTGGCTTTGTTTGGTTGCAATACAGCAGGATTGAGCTCCGTTGAAGCCTCCTCTAGAGTGTGGGCTTCTATGTAGCTGGTTACAATTTTTTGGAGGCATTTGGTGAGAATTTGGAGTTAAATGCTCAATTTTTAGCCCGTTTTGGGCTTCTTCATATTGTGGGCACAATCGGCCGAACTGCATTTACCTTTTCTTTCAAGTTTTGATATTGATTTGTTGTCTGAAGTTGCAGAAATAGCCAACGGTGTTAATTTCGCTTGGTTTTGCCTTGCATTGCATATAGTTTGAGTAGACGTGTTCATTGTATTGTGTTGTTGCTGTTCTTGTAGGTCTTGAGATTGGAGAATTTGAAATTGTTGGGGTTGTTTGAGAATGGGTAAATCTCCCGGGAAATGGATTAAGACATTGCTTTTTGGGAAGAAAGCACCTAGATCTCATTCATGGAAAGGAAGAGATGCTTCGGTATGTATTCTAGTTCATTCAAAGTATCAAGTTGCGCCTTTTATTTGTTTTCAAAGGGCTTCTGCTCGGAGCAGTGTGGGACATACCCAGGTAATCTAATTTGGATTCCTCACACTGCCGCTGAGGGAATTCACGCCCAAGACCTCTCTTTTGTAGAGTTGTGTCTCTCCAACTCTGTTATCGATGATTTGACAAATTGGGCTTATTCAGTTTTAAGAGGAATCATACCCAATGTGGACGACTGCTTTTAAGAGTCGATAGCTTGCTACTTCATCTTCAAAGCTGATATGTCTTTGCCCTGAGCTTTAATTTGTTTCATGTACTGTTTTGACATATTTATTTGTTCATGTCTTTGTGCTGTTAGTCCTCGACCCGTTTGACATAGTGTTGCTAAGATGTCCAGCTGACCTGGGTCCTATCATATATTGTTTTATATTTAGGTATCCTTTGGTTCGGAATCAGGATCATGATCAAAACTAGTAAACTACTTTTATAAACTAATATCTTTTTATCAAAATTAAGGTTTCAATAATTTAAAGTTCAAAAAACTATTTAATTTTGTATAATAATCTAATTTAATAATAGTGTAAAATAAGTAATATTAATTTTATAAGAAAAAAGAAATAATTCTGAAAAATGTTGATCCTGATCCAAACCAAACGGGACCTTACTGTAGTGTCTTTTGTTCTAGTTTGAAACATGTTGCATTTCTGGGTACCATTTATGTGTGATAGTAACACCTTGGGAACAATAAACCCGGGTCCCTTGCTGAAATGTTCTTTAGCAATATGGTCAGAACCTGAGTTATAGGGCTTGACCTAGACATAGAAAGGTTGTTAAGATTATAATATGGCCACGTTTTTTTGATTATGCAATCATCTTTTTCAATGGAAAGAGACTTGCTTTATTTTTGTCTAAAGAACATGTATTATATGTGCAATGGTTATTTTTTTCCTAGCCCTATCTGTCTGTACTGTGTTGGCAAAGTGAAATAAAATGCTTTATTTGGATTTCAAAATTTTAAATCATCATACAATGATGTGTTGGTTTGTATGACACTTTCCTGTCATTGAATTTAACAGCTTATTTGCTATGCATAGTATGTCATTATATGTTGTTCTTTCATAATGGCATCTGCACGTGCATCAAATACTTTTGCCATTCTTGTATGCATAATTGAGTTCATGACTCCTTTCTATGTTTGCTTTCCTCGTCTACCTTATCTGTGTCTACAATGCAACAATGCAATTTCTAATTGTATTTCCAATTCTCGCTTGTAGAAAGCCAGAAATGATAAAGAGAATCTGGAGGTACAAGTTCTGCCTGCATTCACTGGAAATATTTCAGTTATTTCTGAGCCAGTACTTGGCAGTAATGACAGAAGTGGAACTGTTCCAGATGTGCCCCCAAATGTAGCTTATTCTGGACAAATCATATTGCCAGTGCATACAGATGCAGATAAACTAGGAATTCTAGGGTCCACTGCTTCAGATGATCCTCAAAGACTCGAGGAAGAGCATGCTGCTATAAAGGCACAAGCAGCATTTCGGGGTTATCTGGTATGTTTTTGTGGACACCAATTATTTGTAGATCCCTTTTTTCCTATTTATATGATATGAAGATGGCTATGTGAAGCAAACTAATGGATGTGATTGTGCACTGAAAGCAATTGTACTATAATAAAATAAAAAAGGCACAAAGGAATGCTTTTGGGGTTTGAATTGCACCTTCTATTTGAATATGATGTACACAGAAGTGCTATGGAATATATCCTCATGAATCAATACAAATATACAATATTAACCCCAAAGGTGCAAGTCTGGAATAGGAAGGTGCTGTTTAGACAGTAGGAATAAGGGGCTGCATCAAACTGTGTGTTTGTGCAGAATCCTGAGGGAAAACAATGTTGGTTGGGACTAGCTTAATTGGCAAAATGTGCATGTCCAGTTACTCTTCCTAATTTTCCATTTGTACTGTCTTGATAATGTTATTTAACATGTTCTCAATTGGTAATGGCCTAATGGGCATTTATATATGTCTCATTTCAGAGGTTTTTTGTTGATGCTGGCCAAATGATATGCACAGGCACGCAGGGCATTATGTGCACTAAAGGGCATCACAAGATTGCAGGCACTGGCTTGTGCGCATTTGGTGAGGAGACAGGCTGTTGCCACATTATGTGCCATGTATGCAATTGTGAAGTTACAAGCACTGGTTTGAGACAGGAAAATCAGGCATTCTGGTATTGGCTTCGAAAGTAGTACAAAACTTTGCCATGTAAAGACTGTGATAAGCATCATGAATTCACATAGAATATGGAATATATTTTCCCCATAGGCACTAGAACATGTTTAAAGATCTTTTAGAATATTCATTTCATCAGAATAAAATCCTGCTTGTTGACTTATCTCTTGGAGATAAGTGGTGGTTTGCTTATGGCTTCAGTACCCTTTTTGTATCTGCAAAGTCATTAAAATAAGTGATTAGTGCTAAATTTGCTAACTGATTGTTCAGCCTATAGAAGATATTGATTCTGGATTAGTCTCTTGGCATCAGCTACTTGATTTTGAAGAGCACGGATCCTCTCCCACCAACTGTTGTGCTACTTCTGCTCTTTGTTCTTTTTTTTTTTTTGGTTATTTTCTTTGAGTAAATGCCTCAATTGGTCTCAGCAACTGCACTGACTGTTCTTGTGCCATTTTGTTGTTCAGTGCACACTCACAAATCTTGGTTGATCTTTGAAAACTTTGTCTGTGTTTAAACATAGTTTTATTTGAGGATTCATAAATTCATGTTAGCATTTAAAACAATGTGAGCTTGTTGCTCATGCAATACATTAGTGAAATATTGCTCTGTTGCTTTTTCAGGATGCTAACCCTGTATGCTTTTGGAAGGAGAAAATGTTTACAATTGTATTTATTTTCAAGGTAGGAACAGATGATTTCTTTTTTTACAAAACTGTTATGAACTTTTAAATGTCAGACTTTAGGTTGCATTAGTTCTTACTAATAGTACTTACTGTATGTTTATCTTTGGGTGTTTTACTTTAGCTTCTATCTTCATCACCTGCTGCCAAGCCTCTGCATATCCAGTGTGGTGAAGGAGAACCAAATTCGACCTTCATCTGGTTGGAGTGATGGACATCTTATGTTGTTTGGAAGCTGGTATGACAACTGCAAATGCCTGCCAACTCTAAAGCTCTGACAAAGAGAAACAATTATGCGATGGAAACTGAATCAGGTTGATCAAAGCATATCACTCAGAGGACTACAACTGCCATCACTGAATCAGTTCAAGCCACTATCAGCTCTGAACCTGAGAAACTAACATAACATGAGAAAAGTTTCTAGTTCCCTTGAATCAGTGAAAGAACATCCACGAAATGAGCTTGAAAAGGTTAAACGCAAATTCAGGAAGGTCTCCGGTCTCACCACTACAGATGCTTCCAATCAGCCACATATAGAGTGACAAAATATACCACAGCCTTCAAAAGGTTTCCTCTCCTGAAATTATAGGTTATGAGTTGGATGATTCTGAAGCGAAGCCAAAGAAAGATATTTCATCTGCTGCAGAGACAAAGCCTGATGTCCATGTTGCACAGAAATCTGAGGCAACAGAGGGGCCAGCTGATGTGTCAATCGAGTGTTATCCTGTAGTAAAAGCAAATCAACTTCATAGTACTGATAAAGAGGAGAATGCATCTAGTATGAATGGAAATATGCCTTCCAAGGTAGAAGAGACTTGTGATAACCACAATAGCAGCAAGAGCAGGGCCTCATTCTCAGGCAGATCTGAAAATGCAGATAATGGTTCACTAAACATGTGAACATTGCCAAGCTATATGACAACAACTGAGTATGCGAAGGCAAAGCTTCAAGGCCAGAATTCACCAAGATTTGTCTCTGAGCCAGTTGATAAAAGTGGCTTAACAAGCTGGCATTCTCTTCCATCAAGCAATGGAAAGTTGATCTCACACTCACCATGCACGCAGAGACTGTTTCATTCTAGTGGCAAGGGGAGCACTAGAAGTGATAGATCTCTTATGCAATCTAGGGATGCAAATGGTATGAAGCCAACTTCTCTTAAATGCTCCAAGGCATCGACCCAAGAAATAAAACCATGTTCCGGCGCCTGACGCTATTTTCATGAGACCCAATTCTTACTTGTATGGAAGAGCGCCTCGTCTCTCTTACGTTCCCCTCTACACTTCAACCAACTCAAGCAAATCCACGCCCTCACCATCACCTTCCAGTCCTCCGTGACTCCTCTCTTCATCGACCACCTCTCCCACCCTTCCGCTATCTCTCATGCCCGCAACCTGTTCGATGAAATTCCCCAACCAGACCTCTACTTCTGTAATTCCATCATCTCCGACTACTGCAGGCTCTCCCTTCACCCCCAAGTCCTCCACACCTTCTCAGCTCACCAAACGGGAATTGACATCACATTCTTCTCCGTTCCATCCTTTTTCAAGTCATGCGCTTTGTTGACTGCAGTCGCAGAGGGGAAGCAGGTTCACTCACTCGCCTTGACTCGTGGATTTTGTTTCAATGTCTATGTCAAGACTGCTTTGATAGATTTCTACTCTAAAACTGGAGACTTGGATTCTGCTAGGAGGGTGTTTGATGAGGTTTTGGTCAAGGATCCTGTTCCCTGCAACTGTTTGATATCTGGGTACTCGAAGTCAGGAGATGTTGTAGCCGCTTGCCAGCTTTTTGAGATGATGGAAGAGAGGACATCGGGCTCGTGGAATTCAATTATATCTTGCACATGCATGCTGGTGATCCGTTTGAGGGGCTGAGATTGTTTGAGGATGCAAAATGAGAATGTGAGGCTGAATGAGATGACTATTGTCACTGTTATGTCCATTTGTGAGAAACTGGGTGACCTAGAGATGGGTTTGAAGGTCAAGAAGATAGTCGATGCTCATGGTTTTAGCAAAAACATCATTGTTTGTACTGCTTTATTAGAGATGTATGTCAAGTGTGGAGCTGTTGATGAGGCGCGCCAAGTGTTTGATCAGATGAAACATCTGGATATTGTGGTGTGGGGTGCTATGATTGCCGGGTATTCTCAAAACGGGAGATCAAGCGATGCTCTGCAGCTTTTCGAGAAGATGTCACTGGAGAACATTGTTCCGAATGAGGTCACACTTGTGAGTGTTTTGTCTGCATGCACTCAGTTGGGCTCTGTGGAAGCTGGAGAGCAGATAGGAAGCTATGTAGAGAGCAAGGGATTTGCATCTGATGTATATGTTGGTTCTGCATTGGTTGACATGTATGCCAAGTGTGGAAAGATTGAAAGAGCTCGTCAGGTGTTTGACCTGATGCACCAAAGGGATGCTGTTTCATGGAACTCCATGATTGGAGGACTCTCAATTAATGGATTTGCAAAGGATGCAATTGATCTTTATGAGGAAATGAAGAAAGGATTCAAACCAAATGAGGTTACTTTTGTTGGACTGCTGATTGCTTGTGTGCATGCTGGTTTAGTTGATAAAGGCCATTGGTTCTTTGACAGTATAAAACAAGAATACGGTATCGTGCCAAAGGTTGAACATTGTGCTTGTGTGGTTGATCTGTATTGTAGAGCAGGAAGATTGGAGGAAGCTTACAAGTTCATTTGTAACATGGAAGTGGAGCCTAATGCTGTTATTTGGGGCACACTCTTGAGTTCTTGCGGAGTTCACTCCCAACATCAAGCTTGCAGAGTGGGCGATGGAGAAGCTGCTAGTGTTCGAGCCTGATAACTCTGCAAATTATGTCCTGCTTTGGAACATCTATGCCGATTCCGGTAGGTCGGAAGAAGCCAGTAGAATGCGAAATTTGATGTGGAAAAAGGATGTGCAGAAGTCGGCTGGATATAGTTGGACAGAATTGGATGAATCAGTGCATAGGTTTCTGGTTGGGAACATATCGCATCCAAGATCTGATGAGATTTCTGATGTTGCTGATGGATTGGGATTGCAATTGAAGTTGGTTGACTCTACTCCAACCGGTGATATAGGGCTTCTCGACCCATTCTAGTTGATGCCTGCAACCTTCTTACCATTTTGCAGAAATGAAGCCCAGAAATGAAGCAACAACACTGATGCTTGCTTTCAAGCTTAACTGAACTACACAATGTAAGATGATTAACCTTCGTTCACTTTTCATTTTGATTTTTTTCTGAATACCTCCTGAATTCTCACAAACTCCCTAACTGCTTTGCATTGTATATGCATTTAATCTGCGTATCTACTTTTGAGTTTTTGATATTGTATATGTAACATCGAAGAAGTCTTGAAGTTTTTTATCAATACGCAAGAATTCTAGGATTTTCATGAAATGATTTTTTTATTCTTCTTTTGGCATGCAATCCATTGAGCAAGAAAAGAGAAGCAAACGAAGTTACACTTGCTCAAATTTTGTTTTCTATGACCAAAACAGAAGTATGAATGTTGTGTTGTTTTCAGGTATAGTAGTTTCCTTGAACGAGCACTTACATCCTCATCTTTGTTTTGGATTTTCCATTCAGGATTGCATCTTTCTGCTGGTTCACATCCAGCCACATCTTCTGAGAAATGGCATGCAAGACCATCTGTCCTGATCGAGTTGTAATAAGTCACCTCGTGCGGTAATCATAGGACATGATCAGAAGCCAAAATCACTGGTCTTACATCAATTGAAGCCTCTAGGTGAGCGTATTTGGTAACTGTTCTTATTCTTGGTTAGTTTAACACTGATCGAGAGTTGCATTAATCTCAGTTAACAGTGATTACATCAATACAAGGAGCCATTTCCGATAAATTTGAATCTCAGGGTTGTTTCAAAAATAAGTTTAATATAGGGGGTTATGTGCATGTTTACAAATATCTCAAAATTTAGGGGTTATCCTGTAAAATCCATTTACGAATTACGATTACGAACGCGAACTCGAAGAAGATCTCCTTTCATTATTATTTGCCACATGGTAAATTTTTATTAAATAGTTATTTCCATATTTTATTTTTTATAGTGCCACGTAGAATGCCATAAGTCACGGCAATCAGGGAATGAATGCGGATAAAGTACTGATTAAATTATAAAAAAAAATCGAGTGCATAGTGGGACCCGGATTCTTTAAAGTACAAGGCCATTCCGGTCTTTTCCCGTCCAAAAGGTCCGTACTATATATATTCTCGCTGTGTCGTGTCCCTCTTTCCTCTCCTGGTTTCCGTTTCGCCACCGCGCGGGAGCGAGACAAGCAGATCGGGGAGCTCGGACCTTCTTCTTCTTCTTCATCTGCTCCTCTCCGATCTTGACAGTAATGGATCCCACGCCGCGCCGATGCCCGAGCTTCTTCTCCCAGGCTGACGCCCTCCTACGCAAGAACCTCACCTTCCAGGTCTCGATTCATCTCCTTCTCGCTTAATCCCCCGCAGTGCCGAAAAATCCCGAATTAGGGCTTTCGGTTCCTAAATTTTGCGTTCTATGGTTGATTGGGTTGATTTCTTCGATGCAGAAGCGGAATTTGAAGACGAACATCGGAATAATCGCGTTCCCTCTGCTCCTTTGTGTGCTGCTCGTGGTCCTCCAGGTCGTGGTGAACCACGAGCTCGACAAACCTAAGAACCGGTGCGGGTGCGTCTGCTACGATATCAATGGCGATGGGCGGTGCGAGAAGGTGTGCGGGATCCAGTTCTCGACTATGAATCAGGCGGTCACTTGCCCGATCCCCAATCCTCCGGCGTGGCCGCCGCTGCTTCAGGTCCCTCGGCCACAGTTTCGTGCCACCAGTGGATCTGCATCGTTTCCGTTCCTGGATTTGCCTGATGAAATGTGCAGAGCAATGCATACTTGCCCCGTGACAGTGCTCATCACTGGCAGTAATCGAGCTCTTGCGGAAAGTATGTCATTTGTTTCTCAAAAGTTTTGTTCTTTCAAGTTCTTGATTACAGTTTATTTCTTCGACAGGTGTTGCAGGGAATTTGTTCACATCCGGCCCTTCAACTCCAACTTCAAAAATTACTGATTATCTGTATATTATGTCTAATTTTGTGCTGGTTAGTTTGAAAATTGACTATCATTTTAGCTGTTTTAGGTTTGTTATGTTTGGCATTGTATTGCCTGACTGGCCTTTTGGAAATGTTTTAGGGGTCTGACACACACAGCAAGCCCATCAATTATATTGAACCTGCTTTCCTCTCTAATCGGCCATTGTATGTGGTCCAGCCACAGTGCTTGCCAAATTTCACACTTTTGGTTCCACTTGAGCTTGCTTCTACAGCGTTTGAGCAAGGTATGGAGCTAAAGACTGATTTGTTTTCTCTGGTTGGAAAGTATTTGCCAAAGGTTATGCATTGTTTTTTATAGTATTTTATTTTAGTTTGCTTTTGGTTGCGGTTATTTGTTGGTGGTTAATTGTATTTATAGCAAATCAACTACTAACTAATTTCTATTGGAATAGAGGTCGAATGTGTTCAAGGCTTGTCTTTGTGGCGTGATAATCCATTGGTGGTAAATTATGAGCTGTTTAAGGGTTATCGACAAGGAAATACAGAGAGGAAGATAAATGAAATTCTCGCAGGTAATCTTTCCTTTCTATTTTCAGTTTATTCTATTGAGTTCTTGTTTCATCCATGTTCAAATTCAGTTAATTCCTTCTTCTTGCAGCTTTTGATTTTGTTGACTCCAGTGAGAATAATTTCAATGTGAGAATTTGGTATAATTCAACCTATCGTGATGACACAGGTGGTCTTCCTATTGAATTGTTGCGTGTCCCACGCTCAATAAATTTGGTATGTTCAAAATTCTATATGCAAGTACTAGCCTCCTCTGCTTGAGGGTAGTTGGGCTCATATATTACATGTTCATGATGCATCAATTTCTGTAGTTTGAGTCTTTATTGTTCAAAACCAAACTAACCAATTTTGATACATGAAGAGTCAAAATGAACCTAGTTTAGTTTGAGTCTATTGTTGATTCTCTACCTGGATTGCATCACTTGCCGAGTTACTGTTACTATGACCAGGTTTAGGTTTGAATGCAAGATCATTCCATCTTGATTGGTAGGCAATATGTTGTGGATAAACCACTTTTCTGCACATTATAACTTATCATCTGCCTTTGGTGGATTTGAACTGTGGTATCTGTTGTCAGAGGCAAATGCTTTGCCACCTCAGGGCTGCTGTATTTTGTTTCTGCTATTCTGCATTGATCTGTTACCTGCATAGATAGTAGTGTTCCATTTGGCTCTTTTTTAGAATTAACAGAGAAGATACTGAAAAGTCTCCTTTGCTAACAGGTTTCCAATGCATACCTTCGGCTCCTGAAAGGATCAGACTTTAAAATGCTCTTTGAATTTGTTAAAGAAATGCCAAAACCAACAACTGAAATTCGGCTGGATTTCTCTTCTCTTCTTGGTCCGCTGTTTTTCACATGGGTAGTTGAGCTGCTCTTTCCTGTAAGTGATATGCTCTTTGAATAAATTGAGTAGCATGGAAAATAAAGATAGCCAGGTTTTAAGTTGCCTCTCATCGAATTCTCTAAATGAAATATCTGCCAAAGCTTTGCCTTTTGACTAGGAGTCCCTATCAATTTATTAGCAGGATGTCAATAACATTGATTCAATTTCCTATGTAGATTGTGCTGACATACCTTGTGTACGAGAAGCAACACCAGTTAAAACTTATGATGAAAATGCATGGGCTTGGAGATGGACCTTACTGGATCATATCTTATGCTTATTTCCTTTTGCTGTCGCTGTTTTATATGTTCTGTTTTGTATTATTTGGCTCAGTTATAGGTAAGATTGCCGAGAAAACTCTGCAATTTACTTGTATCTTTATTAGGCTCTATTAGATGTAAATCTTTCACATGTTGCAGGGTTGAAGTTCTTCACGCTGAATGACTACAGCATACAACTTGTCTTCTATGTTGTCTGTATAAACATGCAGATTGCATTGGCCTTCTTTTTGGCAGCATTTTTCTCTGATGTCAGAACTGCTACAGGTAAAAAGTTTATCTGAATGGTTTAATCAATGTCTGGGTCTCTTCTAAAATTGGTTGTGGAATTTGTTTGGCAGTAATTGGATACATATATGTCTTCAGTTCGGGCTTATTAGGAGCATTTCTGTTCCAGCCCTTTATTGAAGATACTTCCTTCCCAAGTGAGTAGATAAGATTATTAATTTAGCTTTCATCTTGTCCATTTTCTTTTCTGTTTCCATCACTTGTATCATTCTTTTTCTCTGGTTAGTACATCATTCATTCAACCATCTGCTGTAATTTTAGGAATGTGGGTTGTGCTCATGGAGATTGTTCCTGGGTTTGCCTTGTACAGAGGGCTATATGAATTTTCACAGTATTCCTTACTTGGAAATTATATGGGCACCCCTGGAATGCGCTGGGCTGATCTGAATGACAGTAACAATGGAATGAAATTTGTTTTAATTATCATGGCAGCAGAATGGCTATTATTTCTTCCAATTGCATACTATCTGGATCAGGTTGCCTCATCAGGTGTTGGAGTTAGGAAAAGTCCACTATTTTTCTTGAGCTGTTGTTGGAATAAACCTTCACGATCCTATCCAGGATCAACTCTGCAACGACAAGGCTCCAAAGTTTATGTGGATATGGAGAGACCTGATATTTATCAAGAAGTAAGCATTCCTGATCCGAAATTCTGGTTTCTCATATTCTATTAAGTGTGGTTTCTTTGGTTAAATTTATCATTTTTATTTGGTAATGTTGGTTTTATATATCTTAATATTTTAGATTTTAGACAATCCCAACTTCAATTTGGAATTTGGTCATCATTTGCTTGAGAGGATTTGCTTTAGAAAGATTAAGAGAAAATACCGATACACTCTGATCGCTGTAAACAGGCTAGGCAGCACGTAGGCATGTCCAGGGTAACCTGGAACTAGTATTTAGAGTTAGGTACAGACCTGGAGTCTCTTTTCTTTTGAGACAGATTCCAGTTTCTTTTGTCTGGCTCATTGGGAACCCAAATGTAGTTGCTTTTCAATCTAGTATCCTGAATAAAAAAAGAAACTAGGTTCAAGCAATGTGAAACATGTTTACTTATCATCACTAAACCCTAACATATGTTGCTGTGCTAAAGTTCATAGAACTTCTTCCTACCGGAATCTATTTTATGAGTGTATAATCTATTGTGCATAATGCTTCCATGATTGCAGAGGCAAACTTTATGTTTTACTATACATGCTTATTCTTTTTTTATTTGGATGACTTTTGAAAAATTATTCTTCTGGAGCAATCTGATTTTTCACTTAACCCTCCATTTGTTGGGTTTTGAGTCTGCAATAAATCCATATACCTGGTGTCATGTTGCAAAAAGAATGTGGATTTACCGAAACATTTGTCACAAGCATTTTATTGTCAAATCACTGAACAAGGCCTTCATGAAATGCTTTGCACATAAAAATAAGGTGCACCTCCTTTTAAATTTTCTCTAATGAAACCATTTCAAAGCTAAATGCATCTCGGTTGTTAAATATGGCCTATTGGCACTTGGGTACTTAATGCTATCCAGAGATATTAGCAAAGTTGTTTGAAATGGATTCCTTTTCACAATTTATGCAGAGGGAAAGAGTTGAGCAGCTGCTACAGGAGACAACTGCTTCACATGCTATCATCTGTGATAACCTTAAAAAGGTGTATCCGGGGAGGGATGGAAATGCAGATAAATTTGCAGTTCGAGGACTATCTCTTGCCTTGCCTCATGGAGAATGTTTTGGCATGCTTGGACCTAATGGTGCTGGAAAAACTTCCTTTATTAACATGGTCAGTGGTAAACCTTCAGTATGTGCTCTTTAATTTAGTTTGATTTCTAAGAAATTGGTGCTATCAGCTCAAAAAGAGAGAGACTTGTTGCATGTATATGGTAGGATACTCAAAGTTTCTGACAGTGGCACCCATCTTTGTCCCTTTCGTATTGGTGGAATCTTCATTCGCAATGGTTTTTATTTTCATTCAACTTTGATGACCTTCGCCTAATGATTGGAGGCATTAAGTCCTGTAACTCAGTTAATTGTATAAAATTTGTTCGATGACAGATGATTGGGCTTATAAATCCAACCTCAGGCACTGCATACGTTCAGGGACTGGACATTCGCATGAAAATGGATGATATATATACAAGCATGGGTGTATGCCCACAGCACGAGTGAGTTACCTTTGAGTTCCTTGCAGGTTAAGTAGAAGCTTGGTGATAGACATTACATGATACACAAAATCTGCACAATTATGAAAATGCATATCTACAGATTGTTTTTCTAACTGTTGTCATTCTGCAAAGTCTAGCTGGACTGGAAAGTATTCAACTGTTGACTTTCTTCTCTTACATGGCCCTCTAAATATAGGGGTTGTCATGAGTTTTGGCCTCACAACTCTAAACTTTTAGAAAGCATTTGATTGCTTGCTTCTGATTGCAATAACCCATCATTTTGAAATACAGCTTGCTTTGGGGAACACTAACAGGCAGGGAGCATCTTATGTTTTATGGTCGACTGAAAAACCTAAAAGGTGCTGCATTGATGCAGGTATGAGGTATCAAATAGCTAATATATATAGAAACTCTGGTTCAATGATCATGCACGGACTAGAATGACATATTTATGCTGATTTTCATTCAACTTTGGTAACTTGGTTCCATTACTGCTCTCCAGGCAGTTGAGGAATCATTGAAAAGCGTAAATTTATTTTATGGTGGTGTTGCGGATAAGCAAGCTGGTAAATACAGTGGTGGTATGAGGCGGCGGCTTAGTGTAGCTATTTCCCTGATTGGGGATCCTAAAGTATATCTGACACAGTTGTTTGGTTTAAGTCCCTCAAACTACGTTTTACTCATCTTTTGTGATGTTTGAAACAAATATATATTTACTCACTAGAAATAATCGGACTTCAAATGCATTGCTAGGTTGTATATATGGATGAACCAAGCACTGGACTTGATCCAGCATCAAGAAGCAACTTATGGGATGTTGTGATTAAAGCAAAACAAGGGCGAGCCATTATACTAACTAGTATGAATCTTTTTGCAGATGGACAGTATGCTTTTAAATTAAAATACTAGACATCCTTCAGTTTGATTCTACTGCAATTTTTCTTGGTGCCTTTTTTTTTCTGAATTGTGTCATCTGGTTTAGCACATTCAATGGAAGAGGCTGAGGTTCTATGCGATCGATTGGGCATCTTTGTAGATGGAAGTTTCCAGTGCATAGGAAATCCAAGAGAGGTACAATTGCTCTTTTGAAAATTATTTTCTTTCTTTAATCTAAAGCGGATTTGGTGCAATAATTTTGTTTTTCAACTTTCATAGAGTATGGTTTCATCTTATTTCTCATTATTAATACATGCTACCAAATTGTGATGACAGCTGAAGGCTAGATATGGAGGCTCTTATGTCTTCACAATGACTACTACTTCGGATAAAGAGGAGGAAGTCCATAGATTAGTGCGACAGCTTGCTCCGAGTGCAGCCAAGGTATACCACATTCCTGGAACCCAAAAATTCGAAATGCCAAAGCAAGAGGTTAGTGTTGCAGATGTCTTCTACGCGGTGGAGGAAGCCAAGAGGAACTTCAAAGTGCATGCTTGGGGTTTGGCCGATACCACCCTTGAGGATGTCTTCATCAAAGTTGCCAAAGGTGCAGAGCCATTCAATGATTCTTAGTTCTGCAGCTGCAAATAAGTTTTCATTGGTTAATTCTTTTGCTCGAATGCATTAATGTACATAAATACATATTAATCGCCCATTCTTCTCGTTGTTGATATATTAATTTTATGAGACTATTATACTTGTAGGTGCTGAGAGTTAGTCAATTTTTATTCAGGAAATAGCAAATATGATAGAGAAACATATTGTTTTAATATTTTTTTTGCCTACAGTATATGGCAGCAAGTCTAATTGGATTTTTGCTCGTTTATATTCATAAAGCAAATCCATAATGTATAATAAATAAGATAAAACAAAATCTTAAATTTATAAATTTTGACATATCAAATACGTATATTCGAATCAGTGCTTGACGTGTCAAGTATATTCATTACACCTAAATAACAAAACATATATGCGAAATAAAGGAAAAAAAAAACTGCAGAGGCATGATTTGGGTAGGCTAGGTCTGTGAATTTACTTATATACCCTTGGTGTCCTGCTAGTCAATATTGGCGGCGATGCAGGTCGTTGGCAAATCGTTTTCTCAACCATACTTGTACTATGCCAGTGGTAGTTTGGTCATTTTAATTTCCGAGGGCCCTCAAGTAGAGATGAGCTAAATCAATAAATCATGCTGATTTTATAAGTTTTAGAATTGAATTTCGATTTTTCAAAATCTTAAAACTAAAATTATACCGATTTAGATTGAAATTGATTTTTTTTTATTTTAATTTTAGACCGGTTTTAAAGTGATTTTAAAATTATTATACCAATTTTTTAAACTATTAATTTTATAGTTTTTAATAAAAAATTACTTATTTTATTATGAATTTACAAAAAACCACATACCTTATCACTATTAACAAAAATCACTCATCTTATATTATAAATTCACAAAAAATGCATCGATTAAAATAGTTTAAAAAATTCTATTAGTTCGATTTTACCAATTAAAATTAATATAAAAATCTAAATTATTCTCATTCGATTTTAATATAAATAATTATTAAATTAATATAAAAATAAGTTATCTTACTTTAATTTTATAAAATATCGGTTGTCCAGTTTTATGAAATTGAAAATTTAGGTATCTTTTGATAATGAGTTTGGAAAAAAAATAGCCCAACTTACTTTTTTAGTAAAAAATTAATATTAATTATTTTATATTACTATTAAATTAAATTATTATAAAAAATTAATTATCTTTTCAAATTTTAAATTATTGTAGGGTCAATTATGTTAAAAAATATTAATTTACGAATGTGGTTCACTAGTATTAATCTTAACCGTAACCTATTACCAAACACACCATTAAAATCTAATTTTATCAGACATGCTATTTGATCATTAGAAACTGTTTGTTTGAAATAAAATCAAATAAAAATAATTTAATATTGTCTATTAATTTAATTAATAAAATAAAATTAAAATAAAAAATTTTCTAATTTTTTAATTGAGGTGATTTTTTTTTAAATTTATACTATAATGCGAGTGATTTTTTACTTATGATTTTTTGAAAATTCAAAATAAGACAATTGATTGTTTACTAAAAACTCTTAATTTTAAAATCTAGACTTTATATTATAATACTTTAAAAATTAAATATAATTTATAAAATAATATTTTTATGGTATTTTTTAAAACTATAATTCTAGTGAAGATTAAAAAATATTAAAAAATTATAAATATGATATTAAATTTTAATATATGTGTAATATATGTAATTATTTTAAATCGATACAATTTTGATTCACCAATTTTTTATAAAATATAAAACTAAAATCGAAATTGATTTTATGGTTCTATAAAAATCGAAAATCAAAATCATAAACCAATTAACTTTAATATGAGTATATCGATTTTTTGATTGATTGATTGATTGATTTATTTATTTTATCTGACCCCTAGCACCGAGAGGTAAGGTTAGTATTCGGTGCTAGCTCCAGGAGGTAAGCTTAGTATTGGGTGCCGTGACACCGCTCTTTCTTTTTGACTCAAAAGCGCAGCTAGATCTAATCTCCAGCGGCATAGTTGAGAATAGAAAAGCATAGGTTTTGTCACCCGAGAGGGAGGAAGAGGAGACCTCGGATTCACAAGGTTTCTTCTGCAAGCGGGCATCCAAGAGTAGCTGGTAAGGTTCTTAAATGGATCGGGTCATGTTAATCATGCCCTCAAACAACGATGGGTCATACCTAAATATAGCCTGTGAGATTTTCTGAGTACAGGTCGTGGCCCGTGTCCAACCTAAGCTCAATTTTTTTTAAATATATAAATAAAATATATAAATTACGAATTGTAATTTACTTGGTTAAGTTTTTATTTTTTATTCAAGAGACATGGGTTCAAATCTTGGTAAAGAATATTTTTTTAAAAAAAAATTGTAAATACCTAAAAAAGCTGAAAAATAAATAAAAATAGAAAATAATATTCATAAAAAATTGGAAAATATTTATAAATACAAAAAAATTGAAAAAAAGTAAAAATATTCATATTAAAATTGATTTATGAGTATTTTGAGATATTTTGACAATGAAGATTTTTTTAAAAAAAGAAAAAAATTTTGCAAATACCTTAAAAATCTGAAAAAAAAAAGAAAATAAAAAATAATGTTCATAAAAATTGAAAAAATATTTAAAAATAAAAAATCTATATCATTATTTAAAACTTGCAACAAAAAAAAATCACCGAAGTGAGGGGTTGCACTCAGGGACTCCACTCCAACGCTCAAGTTAGTAAGATAATTCAATAAAAATATAAAATATAATTTAAAATATAATAATATATACTTGTATATTTCTAACTTACTATTATAATTTTTTAAAATTTATGCTCAACCTTCATGATTAGTATACTCTATTTTTTCAACTTCTTGAATCTCCTCATCAGTTGAACTTCCACCAAATCCTTGGATTCATTTTTCAGCATTACACCAATCTTTCATGCAGATGCATACATCTAAAGTTACAAGTGTTAATCAGATTTTTTTATCATTTAATATTTTTTTCACTAAAATAAAATTATGATGCAACTGTAGGTACTAGAACAGTTAATAAATCACGGGTCATGATGAAAATCATTGGATATCTATTTACATGTGCTTTTCACCATGATAATATATCAAATTTTTCAGCATCTTCATCAATTAAAAAGTCTACATTTTGGCTTTCATATAAAGCCGCTTCATTATATGAAGAACAAGTCAAAATTGATTTTTGTTTCTTTCTCTACAAAATAGAAACATATAAGATTTTGATTTAGAATAGTCTATGGCATGTTCTGATAGAGCATAATGAGATGAGCTACCATATCGTGTTTGATAAACATTATACATATCATAAAATAATTTCTTAACATAATATTTATATCTTATTACATCTATAAAAAATACATATTATCATAATACTCATTAACTAACATTTCAAAGTCTGAAAGGTTAACTTGTGTATCTAATATGGTAGTAAGAAAAAAAAAATACAAGATTGATAGTTTCAAAATATTTTCCAAACTTCACTTCCATTGGAAGAACAACTTATGTAAATTAAGAAAGTGATCTATATTTTTTGAAAATATAAGAAATAAATATAAGTTCATTAAATATCAAATAAGTTATAAGATAATAACTACCTGAAAGAGTTATAGTTTTAACACAAAAATATTTTAATAATGACATAAATAATTTACATACCATCCAAGTTGCATCAGTCAACAGACAATCACTTATATATTATTCAAAAAAAAGAGTAAATACCTCTTTGTAATTATAAAAAGATTTTAATAACTTATAAAGAATATTTTGCCTATTTTTACTATCAAGAGAAATTTTTTTATGTGATTTTTAAAATTATCTACATAAAACTTTAAAAATATTGAGCACGACTATAAGTATATCTAACATATTTGTATAATTTTTTTAAGTTTTTTAATTTCGAAATATATATATTTTTAAGTTTAAGTTCATCTTGAATAACTAAATTAAATATATGATATGTACAACAAATATAAAATAATTTACTATTTACTAAAATAAGTAATTGACATTTAAGTAAATCAATAACAATATTATTATTACTAGTATTATCTAAAGTAATATTAAATATTTTATTTAGAATGTTATACTTAAAAATAGTTTGCACAATAGCATTGACAATATTTGTTGCATTATGAGGATATTCTAAAAGTTTGAAACTATTTCGATTATATAATATTCATGAATTACCAATATAATGAATAGTAATATAAATATAAGAAGCATCATAATCAGTATTCTAGCAATTAGATGTGAGAGCAATTCTCTTATTATAACGTGCAAAAAAAAAAAATTCATTTTTTGGTAACAAAGATCTTCACTGCATCATTTCTAACAGTGTTTCTGAATATTTTCTAAAAGAGAGGATTTAATTTTTTGAGAAACTCTTCCATTTTAAAATTTTCTGCAAAAAAAATGGTTATTCATCACAAATAATATATTTAACTAATTTTTTTTTTATTTTAAAAATTTATAAATGCCAAGTGAACTAGAAGAAGAATCATGTGTAAAAACAAAGTGTTTGATTTAAGTCATGCTCCCTTTTTAAATGAGATTAGATGTGCATTCGAAAATGACCAATTTTCATGCGCACTTGTAGCATCTAGTTGATTCCTACATTTTTTACAAATAACTCTTTTTCTTACATTCAACCACTATTATATTATAGTGTGTCCAAACATTACTAGTCCTTCTTCTTCTAGATTTTTGGTTATTTTATCTTGAAGAATATTGGCCTACATTGATCTCAACTTCTAGTTGAGAATCTGAAAATTGATATTCATCCTAAAAAAAATAGAGATTAAAAGAGAAGTTTGTCATTATTAAGAAAATTATGAGAAAAAAAATAAACTTGAACTCAAGTATGTCAATTTGAAAAGTCGACGAACCAAAGAGCTGAAGAGTCAAAAGTTAGGTTGTCAAAACTTGCAATATAAATTGAAGATTAAAGACTTGAGAGTTAAGAGAGTATAAGAAAAGGAAGAAGATAATGAATTGTGTAGAGAAATGAGTGATATAAAGAGATATTTATAGGAATTTTGAGTATAAAATATGTAAAATTCCTTTTAAAAAAAGTTATTGGGAAGAATATCTTTGTAAAATAATGAAAAAAATACTTTTAACTACTTTATAACTTTTTATTATTTTTTAAAATTTATTTTATTATTGTTATATATAATATATTTTATTTTTTAAAAAAATTGCAAAGCTCCAAGTCTACAAGTTTGACTCGTCGAACTCCTCTCCTGATGCCTTTAAGACTTGGCTCTACAAGGCAAGGCTTTTGATTTTAAAAAGAAAAAATTTACTGATTGGGTCATGCCAGTCCGCATGTTGTGTCATATTCAGTCCAATCAAACCACAGGTCGTGCTTGACCCGCGGGCCGCTAGTGGGGCATCAGGTATGACCAAAATATTATAGATTTCTGGCCATACTAAGCACGACCTATAGTGGGCCGGCCCGTGTGCCAACGACCTGTTTTGACATCCCTAATAGTTGATATAAAAAATAGATGGATTCTAATTCTATTTTTTGATGTAAAATTTACGAGTAAAAATAATATAAAATTATATAAAATGAGTTTATATATTTTGTATTTGTAAATTGGATTGATGAAAATTTGAAATCCCCCTTTCGTCTTTTTGTAAAAAATCTTTTAGGATTTATAAATTATAATTAAGGTCAAAGTTTTTCTAAAAAGATTCAATAATCAAATAATCTTAATAAATCAATTTAAATCCAAATTTTCAATTAGATTCAAATTTATAGATTTTTTATACTCTTTTAATCAAACAAGCTCAATATGAGATGAGATGTTGGGTATATGATAAAACGTCTTAATCCATCATTGAATACCCAATTAAATACAAATATAATTATGGCTCTGTCCTCATTCATTATCATTTAAATATTTAATTAGATAGTTAAATTTAAATCACTCACTATATTTTCAAACTATCTAACATAAATTGTACAATCAAAATTTTTTAAAAAATAAAATAATAAATAATTATAAGGCCATAGGACTAATAAGGCATTGGTAACCTTCCAGCTCATAAAATTTCAATTATTTTTTGAAATTTTCCGGATATTCTGTTCGAAAAATAATTGATTGCATCTCTATCCCTCACGACCGCAATGGACGAAAGGAGAATCCAACGAGAATGATTGGCCATTGACTAGAGACATGGCGTTGTGGATTACCGCTAAAGAGGCAAATCCATCTCCTTGAGTTTCTGGTATATTCTGACAGTTGGGTTCTCGAGTTCGCCCACAGATTTGGTGAGATGGATACAAATCATGTTTAATGGTTTGCGAGTCCAAGTACTTCAGTTATTGGCCAACTGCATCAAATTTTCGAGCAATATGAATCTGAAAATGTCCACAAACTCATGGAAGATCGTTACACCAGCAATGTATATGTTTGAATTCAAGCATTCGAGGCTACAAGTTAAGTTGTTTCTTCTTTAGTACTAGTTATGTACAATAACACATACATACTGTTTTTGTAGCTCACAGAGGATATTTTCCAAGCATATAATGAAAATATGTTCTTCATTGGCTTAACTCTTGTTTTGGGAATGTCATCCCGTGTGATGTGTTTGAAAATATAACAAAGCTTAAAATTTCTATTTCTGCTCAACTACTGAATGCACCAGATGATGAACAAACAAATAGAACGTTACAAGGTTAGCATACATATGTCATAGAATACAGTAATGGAAACATAGAAACTCTTTCTGTTGCGTTAAAATAATAAAAAAATCACCAACAATCCATGCAAGAACACACCCCATCCTTGAAGTGATGAAATCTCTTCCTATCCCTCATTACAATCTCTCTCCCAAACACCGTGGACACATTTTGTAATCTCTGGCAATCCCAACAAACTCTCAGATTCTTCACAACCCTAATGGTCACGCCTTCTGCCAGCGCAATGAGCCCATACGCAATGGCCATCTTCTCACTATGCCAACACAATGCATCCACTTTCTCTTCTTCCTCTATATTAAACAACACCTGGTTGGTCTTTGCTACAAACCCGGCCAGCTTCAGCTTCCTCGTCATCTCCCACACTACGGCCTCAGTCTCATCATACCTTGGATGGGACTTGTCTCCCGCAAAGAACTCATGAACTTCACCGCCGACCTCTATGGTGCTGCACCCTGGCTCTTTTCTCACTCGGTTCGCCTTCATCAACTCTCTGACACTGCTAACCCCGCACCAATTCCTTGTTTCAGCATAGATGTTCGATAAAGAAACATAAGCGCCACGATTCTTTGACTCAATCTTCATTATCTTGCTCGTTGCGTGCTCTGCCATCTCGGTATTCGTGTGCATCCTGCACCCATTGAGCAGAGCGCCACATGCTCCGGCCTGCGGCTCCACAGGCATGCTGTTGATGAAACTAAGTGTGTCCTCCAAAAGCCCTGCACGGCCATACAGATCCACCATGCAGGCAGTGTTCGATCCATGGCTCAATGCCATAGCGACTCCTCATCGACTCAAAGTGTTGTCGGCCTTCTTCCACCAAACCAGCGACACTGCAACCACGAAGCAATGCTACAAAAGTAACCTCGTTTGGTGGCACATCTTCTTTCCTCATGAGGTCAAACAGCTCGAGGGGTTGCCGACCCCATTCATCGCCAGCCCGCTCATCGCGCAGCTCCAAGCATAGGCATTCTTCTCCTTCCTCCTCCAGAAAACATCCATGGCTCTCGCAACGAAGCCGCATTTGGAGTACCTATCTATCAGCGCCGTCCCCAGAGTAACTGTAACATGCATCTTGTTCTTGTCGGTATACGCGTGCGCCCACTTTCCTTGATCCAGCGTTCCCAAATGAGAGCAACCAACAAGCACCGACACCATCGTCGCCTCCGAGATTGTCACAGCTTCAACTTGCATCGCAGCAAATAAATCCAGCGCCTCTCTCGAGCGGCCCAAATGCGAATAGCCAGCAATCATCGCATTCCAAGCCACACCATCTCAGTACGGCATTTTGTCAAACAACTCCCGCGCAAGATCAATCTCCCCACACTCCGCACAAGCTCCCACCGTGGCAGTCTGGGTAACCAAATCCTGATCCCGGATCTCAGAATAGACTCGAACAAACTCATCAACGGCTCCAAACTCATCGTACATATGGATGAGCCTGCTGTGGATGTGCGCATCTGAGCCCAACCCGCGGCGGAGCGCCGCGTCATGCCCGGCGCCCCCCTCCGCCGGCGACGAGGCCTGCGTGCAGGCACGGATGAGGAAGGTGAAGGTATAGTTGTCAGGGGCGGCGGATCGGAGAATTTGGCGGTAAAAATGGAAGCTTTGGTGCGGGGTTGGGCTCTTGGAGTAGGCCCGGATCATCGAGTTCAAGGCGAAGACGTTGGGAGCGGTGGCGGAGTGGGCGAGGACGTGATGTGAATAAGAGAGGCGGTGGGCGGTTTTCTGTGAAAGTGCCAGGGCAGCGACCAACTTGCCGAAGAAGGGAGGGTCGGCGAGGTGGCCGCCGGCGAGGAGATGGCCGTGGATTTGGTGGTGTTGCTGGAGAGAGGAGCAGAGTTCGATCAACGCTTGTGGGCCGGTTTTCCTTGCTGTCATGTCTCGAGGATGGCGGCAGAGACTAGCCGCGATTGTAATGCTGTCAAAATCAAAATCTTATCGTTAATTACATAAATTAATTACAAAACTTATAAATTAGTCTTACAAATGATATATTTACACTTTATGACTTAACACACTGAAAATTAGACAAAACTTCCTCAACAATATATTTAACTCCGAGGGGCTGTTCACCAATAAATATAGTTTTCAAGGGTATGCCTGAAAAAACTTAATACAAAACAAAAATACTCTCTATGTCAGGGACATAATGGTAATTTCAGAAAGCCAAAAAAGCCAAAAACTGTCTGTCCCCAATCGCAACTCAATACGTGGCAAGCGCCAGCGTGGCCCTTACCAAGCCGGGTCCACATCCTGCCCCATTTGCCTCCCCCTTCCTTGGTCATTGCCAAATTCCCACGCCGCTGCCCGACCTGCCCGTCCCCTGCCCCATTCCCCGTCTCTCGTCTATGCTCAGTCCTAATTCCATCCTTCCCTGCCCCGTTCCCGCACCTCGGTCTCATCTCCCTCCTCTTCTCCTCCATGTACTTCGCAGCTGTTAGGTTCCTCTCCGATCTCGCCCTCGCCACCCTTTTTGTTGGGGATTTTGCTGTTCTCGTGCTCGATTCGGGGAATTTGGTGGAGGTTTTCGGGTCCTGAGAATTGCGGGAGGCCGAGGTAATGGGATTAGAGCCGGGGGCCGTGCGGATGGAGAGCTGTGGCGACGGGGGGAAGTCGAGGAGGAAGGAGAGCAAGAGGAGGAAGAAGAACAAGAACAAGGGCGAGGATGGTGATAGCGAGGAGGAGACCGGGTGCTGGGTTAGCCTGCGGATGATTGGGAGCTGCATGTCGTCGAGATCCAAAGTGGATACTTCTATTAGCACCGCCATGACTCATTGTGGTAATGCGATATCGATCGTGGAAAGCTTTTCTTATGTTTACTGCAATGCTTGGCTGGTTTTGGTGCTTGGGCTGTGGTTCCTTTTGTTTGCTGTTTGTTGGATGGTGCGTGAGTTGTGGTGGTTCTTATAGTAGTGCATTGAATTGAGATTGTGATGCTCTGAACTGTTTAGAAATGTTGTGGGGGATTCTTAATTTAGATTTGCCGGAGTTGCGTGTGCTTGTTTCACTAATAATTTGCTTTTATTGGTAAGTTCGGTATTCATGGAAGAAATTAGAATGGGTGCTTTTCTATTTTAGGAGACATTAGCTGTGCTTCCACTGTCTTGTATAGAACTGTATGTGCTTGGCAGAATTTGAGATAGAAAGATTGTTGTTTAAGTGCAAAGTTCAATTTTTTTTTTTTAAGGGATATGAATTGGCTCATTTTGCATTTTCAGAATGAGTGGTTTACGAACACATGCTTGTTGCTGTCCATACTCTTCCTGCACACAAAAAAGGGTTTTAGTTAGAGAGAGGGACCCTGACTGAATTATGGACTTTATGGTGGTTTTTATCTTTTGATGATTGGTAGGAGCTTAAATTTGCCTTTCTGTAACATCAATAGGTTAGAATGTGTTAAATTGATGATCATGCTGTCCATTAAATTGAACCTGCCTTTTGTAAGATTTTGAAAACCCTGAACGGTAAGAATTACTTTGTGGAGGTTAAACTATCGAAAAGGCATGCCATAACTCTAGTGTTCTATTTCCCTCATCATATTGAGCTGCAGATATAAGTTTTTTTTTATTCCTTGCTCATCAAATTATTCTGATCTAGTCAATCATTTGTATTCCGGAATATGAGCAAACATTTGCTTCATAACACCACATGATGCACATGATAGCAAGGTTGATGTCAACAGACTGAGAGAGCAAGTGAATGAATTGCATTATTTTTATGAAACCCAGCATCAAAATTGGAAATTTTGGTCGATTATTTACATTCATATGAACAAGTTTTAGCGTGACATACTCAAATGACCCAAAGTGGTTTTTCACTTCAAGTTGGAACCTAGTCTATTTGCCCATCACTGCCAAACTTTAGCAAACCCCTTATCCAAATCTGTGCTTTGCAGGATTCCCTTTTGAGATATCATCTCATCTCACAGAATTAGACTTTGACAGCCTATTTTATGGCCATATTGAAGAGGGATTGCATTTTTATTATTTTGATGCTGCTAGATTAGCCCCGTAAGATATGCAAATGCTTTTTCACTAACAAAGTTATGAGCCTTTGGAAGAAGTTATGGAGATTTTGTTATTTGAATTATTGCAAGACATTTTTGCTTGTATTTATCCAGGTTTTGACCACACTTTAGACACTTGGACAACTCAGAAATTGACACTTTAAGGGCATCAAACTATATAAGTTAGATCTTCTATTATCCCTTGATGACAAGAAGAGGCTTTCTGAATGAATAAATTGTTGCATTATCATTTCTTTTTAAGTTTGGAGCAAAAATCCAAAAGATAGTATAAAACTATAGCAGATTAAATATGATTTTTTTTATGCTAAATATGAATTTTTTATATTAAAACATATGGAGTATGGACATGTTTCCATGTCTAAATTTTTTACGTCTGCCATGCAAAGTACTCAATGATAGTTGGACATATTATCTTCATGTCTTTTTCAGGCTTAGTAAGAAAACAAGAGCCAAAATACTTGTACAGTCCAAATAGCCCATGCATAGTTGCAACTCCTTGGGAAAGTTGTCACTCCAATAAATATTAAGATGCTGACCAGACAGCTTGTTTAGCAAGCCAATTTGCAGCAAGTTTATTAGTTTCTTTTGCATTAATAGAAACTATATTATCTTGTATGCCGTGGTTTCAGATTCATGAAGGTTAGAGTGTCAAAAATGTTTCAAGGGTATGTACACATTTGGCTTGCTTTAACAAGATGCTACTTGTGTTTGTACATGCAACAGGTTTAGGATAATATATGCACATACTACTGGTCGCTACTATGTCTACACAAAGCAAGATAAGGAAGTAGGGCTGATTGTGTGTTTGTCGCTTGGATTTTATGACGAAACCTCAAAAATAGTGAAGCAATTGCTGGAAAAATATGAAGAGCTTTTAATCATACATTTAACTGAGATTTATGTATATTAGTTAAATATCTTTGCTTTGAAGTGAATATAGTTGAGTTCGTTGGAGTACCATACCGTGAAGGGCTTAATTGTTATCTGTAAAGTGATTACTGTGTCGCATCCAATTTACCTAGATGATATGGCACAGGATTATGACATATTTTTACATTTATGTTGTTTCCTGAAATTCTTCTGTTATTTCTTTATGAAGAACAAATTTGACATGTTTCCATGAATGGAAGCTTGAAGTTTGAGCATCATTTGTTTTGACAATTCTGTAATTCTGGAGACCCAAATCATCATTAGAGATTCTTTGCTGAACTAGCAGAAGGTTGTTGCAAAGAGGGTATTGGTCGCTTGCATTGGAACTTCCTAATAGGCCTATCGGTGAGCCCACTAATCCTGGGTCTGGAGTTCCTAAAAAATAAATTAGGCCCTGGAATTGGGCCACAGCCTAGCTCTAAAGAATTGAGATATGCCTAGGTATATCCTCACCCCCACCCACTTTTTTGTCCAAGGGATCCACTGTTTTGTTATCACTATATAGATCCTATTTAGACTACCTTTGCAATGTTAGCAATTTTTATGATCTTTGCTGCCATCGATGATATCTTTCTGATATTATCAAGCAAAAAGGGATCAGAAAGTCTATTTTAACTGAAACTTCCTGTTGACTGATCTTTGACTGCTTTCTCTGATGCTAACAAAAAACCTTCCCTGAATGGTTTTTCTGAGTAAAAAAGCCTACTTAGGAAGCATGGTGTATCATACCTAAGAATTGCTGATTTCTATTGATTTGCTGCTCAATTTTAATGGTCATGATAAATTGATAAGTCATCCTTAGGTTTTTAGGTGTGATCTCTCATCTTTCTATATCATGATGTTCATTAATTTCCATCATTAGAAGTAATGAGATAGCTCCTGCATTATGGTGGTTGTACTTTTTCAAAACAATATCTGAAAACATTTTAATTTTTGCATGGCCTGGCAGAAAGTAAATCTGTAAATGATGGTAGCACGGATCAACCAGCTGCTCCAGTAGTCTCCGGTTCTACAACTGCTAGTAATACAGAAAGCAGTTCTTCTATGTCCAGAACAGGAGAGGAACTTAAAGTTGCATCTCAGCTGCGAAAGTTCACCTTCAATGATCTCAAATGTGCTACAAGAAACTTTAGACCAGAAAGTCTTCTTGGGGAGGGAGGTTTTGGCTGTGTCTTCAAAGGATGGATTGAGGAGAATGGAACTGCCCCTGTAAAACCTGGTACAGGGCTTACTGTTGCTGTCAAAACTCTCAACCATGATGGGCTTCAAGGGCACAAAGAGTGGCTGGTCTGTGATTTGCTTGTGTTTAATCCATAAATACATATTAGCAGTAATCTTCTTGCCACAATATAAGCATCTGCAAATTGTTTAATCCATCTGCAGGCTGAAGTTAATTTTCTTGGAGAATTGCTCCATCCAAATCTAGTCAAGCTGATTGGTTATTGCATCGAAGATGATCAGAGGTTGCTGGTATATGAGTTCATGCCCCGTGGAAGTCTAGAAAACCATCTTTTCAGAAGTATGTAACTGACTATGTGGTATTATCTTTATATTGTGCCTTTTATATGACTACTTTCTTCTGTTATTTAACTTTTCCATATTTGTTGGACTATTGGAATGCATATTGCCCTTCAGAAAGAATAGTTGTTCCACCTGAGATTTGCCTTTTTTTGGCAACTCTTAGTTTTCCTTTTCAATCTTGCTAGGCCCGTTTACTGAGTTTTCAATGAAGATATATTAGGCTGATAGTCATCCAAAAGATCTATCCCAACAATCACGTGGAACCTTCTAAGAATAGAAAGGATCCATGGTCAATCCCAGTCATGAAAGAAGATTGGGATAATGATCAGATCGTGATTAAGTTTGATTTAGTTTCTATGAGTGATGATTGAAATAGAAACCAATGTAAAGCCTTAAATTAGTGAGTTTCATTTCTACTAGTACTCTAGTTATTTATGATACACAGGTTTGTTACTTCTATCTCTTGGTTCTCTCTTAACTGGTTCTGCAGCTTCCGCTTAAAAGGTGTTTCCATAATGGGGAAATGGATGGCCCATCTATCATTACTTAAATCAGATATGATAGTACCTGGGTCTTTGAGTGACCAGTCTTTGTCTATAATTACAACCTTGGATATTGTTTCTTGGTGTTGCATTCTTTGCATTAGAGTTTGATTACCTTATATTTTAAGTTCTATTTCACATTCATGGTCTGATGTTTTCTGTTACTATCTATTTAGGATCCCTGCCCCTCCCATGGTCCATCAGAATGAAAATTGCACTTGGTGCTGCAAAGGGTCTTGCTTTTCTTCATGAGGAAGCAGAAAGACCAGTCATATATCGGGATTTTAAAACATCTAATATCCTATTAGATGCAGTATGTGACCAAAATGTCTTAGTAGACATTCTTTCTGCTTGTTTACTATTCTAATGCCTATATGTTCCTCCTCCAGGATTACAATGCCAAACTTTCCGACTTTGGGCTTGCTAAAGATGGTCCTGAAGGAGACAAGACTCATGTGTCAACAAGGGTGATGGGAACATATGGATATGCTGCTCCTGAGTATGTAATGACAGGTGAGTAGATCAAATGTTCATCCTAGCCTTCATCAAGCTTGCTTGAAGCTGTTCTCGAATTAGCTGCTGCTATCATTTTCTAATGTTTATGCAAGCAAGCTAATTTTATCATAAAGTACTACTTGTGTTTTCCTCAGAATTCTTCTCTACATATAGCTTATTTTCCTTGTAATAAAATGAGAAACTTTATTTTCTGTTACATGACTTTGGGTAGTTAAAAAATGAGATAATGGTTAGCTGGAAATGATGATTATGGCTAGACATAATGTTATTTTCATAAATTGCAAATAATTCTTTTGGATAGATAATGTTATACTGTATTCATTGCTTGCAAATGCTTATTTTGGATATGCTATTTGCCATTGTTGCAGGTATGAATTACATAATGAACCGGAATTAGTTGATTGATTTATTGATTGCTTTTTCTCTCTGACATTTTGTTTGCAATCTGTTCCCGTCCTCATTTCCAGGACATCTCACATCAAAGAGTGATGTCTATAGCTTTGGTGTTGTCCTACTTGAAATGATGACTGGCAGGAGGTCCATGGACAAGAACCGACCAAATGGAGAGCACAACCTTGTCGAATGGGCACGTCCCCATCTTGGAGAGCGTAGGCGCTTCTACAAACTAATAGACCCTCGCTTGGAAGGCAACTTCTCTATCAAGGGTGCCCAGAAGGCAGCTCAACTTGCGCATCATTGTCTTAGCCGGGATCCCAAATCTAGGCCCCTCATGAGTGAAGTGGTTGAAGCTCTTAAGCCCTTGCTCAACCTTAAAGACATGGCCAGCTCTTCGTATTTCTTCCAGTCCATGCAAGCAGAACGTGCTGCTGCAAATGCCAACAACCAAGTCTCCAAAAACGGGTTAAAAACTCACAGTTCATTCACTAGAAATGGGCAGCAACCAGTCTGGAGCCTCTCCAATGGAGCACACCCCTCACCAAACCACAGATCTCAGAAACCTGATGCAAATGTCGTTAAAGTGCCAAAACAAGGATGAAAGCTAAGTAGGTGACTTGTGGTGCTGATTATTACATGGCCATCATGATTGTTTGGGTTCTTGCTGATATCATTTCTTCGTGAATTATATAAATTGTTTGTGATGGTCACTGTGAAGGATGTCTATAGTGATGATTTCTCTATATTTGTATCCAAGTTTTTATCAGCTTCTGATATAGGCAAATTGGCTTGAAGAAGGTTTGGTAGGGTTTCAGCTTTTGTTATTGAAGTTTGCAGCTTGAAGGCTGGAGAGACAGCAGGATAAGTCTCTATATGTTCCTTTCGGCTTTTGGTTTTCATCTGTAATCTATTTCAAACATGGTTAAGCTTAAAAAAAATGTAGCAGCTTCTCCTGCAAGTCGCAGTTTGATGCTAATCATGCAATGGTTCTGTTTGGTATCAGTGGCTAACTAATTGTACATATGTAGTGTAAATGATATTGTTTGATCTAATGGAAGAGCTCCACTTCTGTGCAAGTTGGACTTGCATCAAGCCCTTGAGAACCCATGCATCAATTTTACTTTTCTTTTTGATTGTACTTGGTTGAATTGCAGTTTTAAGTCTAACTTTTGATTTGGTGGTTATATCTTTCTCTCGTTTAGGGGAGTCATGAGTTTGATATCCAGAGTTCTCCTTGGCGAATGGTGCAGATTCATCCTTTGAGGATAATCCTGTATTTTTTCTGTTAACAATTTTGTCCTAAGTGTGTAGTCGTTCCAATTTGGTGTCCATGCAAAAATAATCTCAAGAGAAGTGTACTTGGCCGGGCTCGCGAGCCAAGTCGTGTCTCGCCGACCAATGCTTTGTTCTTGATTCATATCTTGTCCCGAAATATATCCTATTGTCATATTCATTAGAACATAACTCCTAAGAGACCACCCGCGGCGTAGAACTGTGTGGAAACTAACAAAATTGTGAAGAACTCCCGGGCTTCCTCATATTTCTGTACTACTCCCTGACTGCGGATACAGGCTTGCAAAAAACTCCTCCGATTACAATTACAATTACAATTTAAGCTAACGGAGAGGATGGCGGAGGCAGGCGTCAAGCGCTGCCGCAGCGACCTGCGGAAAACAAGGGAAAAAGCGGACCCACGGCCACAGCTCGACATGGAAAATCGGTTTTGGTTCAATGCCCGGCTAAAATTATACTATTTTCTTCCGTTTTGTTTTATATTTTCACACCGAACCTCATTAAAATATCATTATTTATATGGTATCGCAGCATTTATTAATTAATAATAGACAATAAAGTTTAAAAAAGGCCATCTTTTATTTCAAATGTTACAATTTTTCTGTAAGACCCCGTTTGATTTGGGGTAAGAATCGAAATTAGCCTATTTCAAAATTATTTTTTTAAAAATTAATATTACTTATTTTACACTGTTATTAAATTAAATTATTATAAAAAATTAAATAATTTTTCGAATTTTAAATTATTGAAGCGTTAATTTTGATAAAAAAAATATTAGTTTATAAAAGTGGTTCACTAGTTTTGATCTTGATCTGATTCCGATTTCGAACCAAATGGTTAAATGTCCTAAATTTTTTTGAGAAATATTTAACTTCGAAATTACAAAACAATATAAAATAAAAAATAATGATTAAATAAGTAAATAAATACTTATAATTTAATTAAGTAATCAGACAATCATTTAGTCTCTTAGGCACCGTTTAGATCAGGATCAAGATGAGTGAATTAGTTTTGTAAACTAATATTTTTTTTATCAAAATTAATGTTTCAATAATTTAAAATTTGAAAAATTATTTAATTTTTTATAATAATTTAATTTAATAACAGTGTAAAATAAGTAATATTAATTTTTTTAAAAAAATTCTAAAATAGGCTGATCTTAATCCTGATCCCAAACCAAACGGAGTCCTAAACTACTAATCAATAAATTCTCCACGATACTTGAAAATACGATGATCTATATATTATTATAATATTTATAATTTAGTCTTTTGGATACTTTAAATGAGAATTAGATTTTTTTAAAAAAACAAAATTGAATTTTCAATGTGAACCGATTGGTTTGGGAGAAAACCGAGCTGTGTCAACGGCCTAAAAATTTTTCATGGGACAGAGACATTTTTGTCGTTTCACATATCTCATTAAACCTTAACCCTAATTAGGGTTTTGGACGGCCAGAGACGGCGATAGGCTTTTGTAGTAACACAGAAAGATAGGGACTTTTATGAGTAAATCAGCGAATGTCGTATAATTTTGTTATTTTTTAGGGAGTCATATGAAATTAACAAAAAATATTATAATAATCGTTAGAAATATTCCGACGGTCTGTTTGCTTCGAGATCCGTGCATGCCCCCGATGGGTTTTAAGCCGACGATCCAACCCGTGTCCCTCCGTTCCATTTGTTCTTTCCTCGATTACGTCGGAGAATTTCGTCTTGTAAATCTCTTCGTCTCTGTCCAATTTCTTCAGATCGTCTGTTTTCGCAGGTGAGAAATCTCTTCCGCTTCGTGCCGTGTTCTTTTCCCCGTTTGCCTTCGATCTTTTTCTCTTTTTTTACTGTTTTTTCTTGAGATTATGATGGATTCTTTTCCTTTCACGTAAATCTTATTGGGATAATTTGCTGTGCGTTATGGTTATTGCTTTGCAGTCCAGCTTTTAGAATGCTCTTCCTTCCGTATCTATTCTTGCTGGTTATGTTTTACTGCGTTTACAGCAGCTTGATGTCCGCTGTGAAACAAAGACAAAGGTGTGTATCTTATTTTCCATTTGCTTAAATTTGGAGTGTCAATTAAAAGAAGCGGAGGTTTTGTATGCCCCATGTCCAATGTTTAAAATTTTGATAGTTCTTAATGAAAGAGATGACAGAGTAAAGAAACTTTCTCTATTTTATCCTTTATTTTGAGGAGAAAGAACCAATTTTGCTACCGTTTTATGAAAATGTGTTGAAACAAGGAGTTTCATAGCTGGAATTGTCTTCAGTCATGGGATATTGGGGGCATTACAGCTCTAATGGTATTCATTGTTTATGCTGTTGAAAGGAGAGTGTTGCTGAATAATTATCTAGTTGGATATAATGAAAGTTCTTAGAAGAAAACTTAATAGTCCAAAACAATTTGGTTATAGCAGCAATCCTGCTTTGTTCTCTGTATTAGAAGTATGTGTGATCATTCTACGTTTTTAATAATTCTTGTCACTAGTGGTTCCTGTTCCTTTTCCCTTATCTGGTTGCAATTCATTTAATGTGAATGCGGCAGATTGGCATTTATGCAGGTGCCTCATATAGGTTTTCCTTCGTTTTGGTCAGGACAATGCGTATGTCAATGTTGTTGCATCCATTCAATATCGTGCCCTGTCTGACTGAGCATCAGATGCTTTCTATAAGCTTAGCGACACAAGAAATCAAATAAGAGCCTACATATTTGATGGTATTATATTGTTACATGTTGTGCTAATAAATAATCTTGCAAGTCCTTTTTTTTTCAATCATTACTGTTGTTATTTTTTGCATGCTGCTGATCGTTATATGTTGATTGCCAAATGCACATATGATCCAGGCTTGTGTTTTACATGATATTTGAATATTTAAGTAAAGTACTGAAAATTAAATTTCAAATATATGTTTTTTTCTATATTAGGGGAAAATTTTATCTGACATGTTCCATTCTCAGTGGTAGGAGGTTTCACATTTTCAATGATATTTGCAAGCCTACAAGAAACTACTTTATCTTGTTTTTCTAATTGATCGTTTGCAACTTCATCACCATAATATAACAACTTTGTAGATTGTATATACAAAAAAGAAAAAAACTTAGTAGAATAGCTTCCTCATTTTTTCTTGGGACATTCCTGGATGAAGTTTGTTTCAGATGATGATGATACCTATAGTTTATGGGTTCTGGAAGTTAAAGTTCTAAATAGGTTACCTATTTCATCTAATAGAATGTGTTTCTGGTGTTCAGTGATCAGGGCAAGTGTTCCTAAGCTGAATTTAGATGATGTCTACGAGCTAAAAAATGAAATTGCCAAGGATGTGGGAGAACAACTGGAAAAGGTAGTACTTTTGCTCATAGAACAATTTCTTTTATCTTCAAGAAGTAGTTTATTGATAGCATGTCTTTTTGTTTTATATTGGAGTTTGTTCTGCAGGCCATGGGAGCATATGGTTGTGAAATTGTTCAGGCACTTATTGTGGATATTGAGCCTAATGAGCATGTTAAGAGAGCAATGAATGAGATCAATGCTTGTGAGTTTAGCATTTTCTACCTCTAGATGCACAGTTGATTCAATGTTCTGACAGTACATGAGTTAGATGTATAATCTACTTTTTATTAATAAACAAAGAGTGCTTGATTATGATATCTCTAGCCCCTATTTTAAATAAGTGCAGGAAAGCCTCTATTTAGAATTCGATGCATGTAAATACATAAGTTTTTGATTTTATATCATCGTCGAGCATTGAGAAATTATTCTGATAATATGGTTGGTTTGTGACATGTTTGCAACTCCTCTGAACCATAGTTCCTGATAATTTTGGATATCTAACTTATTATTCGTTGTGTTACTAGCTGCTAGGTGGCAGCAAACGAGAAAGCAGAAGCTGAGAAGATACTGCAGATCAAGTGTGCTGAAGGCGACGCAGGATCCAAATACCTAGCAGCGCTCTGCACATCACGCCAACGCCAAGTCCTTGTGGACTGTCTGAGGGACAGTGTGCACACCTTCCAGGTTTTTGTGCCTGACACCTCTCCAAAGGATGTCATGGACATGGTTCTGGTCACCCAGTACTTTGACACCGTGAGGGAAATTGGAGCCTCCTCGAGTTCCTCCTCGGCGTTCATCCCTCACGGCCCTGGGGCTGTCGGGCATCAGGGATGGGTCCCTTCAGGCCAGCGGCACTCCATTGAATCAACCTGATGCGAAGTTTGTTCTGTTGTGCAATATAGGGGGTGTCGAAACTCATATTTTTATGTTGTGACAACACTCTGTCGATGTATTTAAGCGGCGCAGAATTGGTACGGTGGTATTCCGGAGAAAGTTTCTGCCCCCGGTTTGAGCTATAACTGCTTGGTTGACAACAGAAGCAGACTAAGATTAAGATTAAAATTAGAAATAAAATATAAAACGATAATTTAGCTATTTTTTTAATATTTAAATATTAGTTTGATTAATAAATTATTTGAAAATTTTATAAATTATTTTACCCTCAGGTTACTATTGAGAATTGGATAAAAAAATATAAAAAAAAAATATTGTGATGATTTTTAATTTTTTTAAAAATAAAAAATTATTGTAAAATATTCATATGATTATTTTGTATTTTATGTGAATGTCTAGCTATCAATAAAATAGTTTTGATTCTAATCAACAGGCACTAACAGCATAACTCATCCTTGATGCGGGCCCCATTCGCCGGCTCCCGCTAGCGGAGAACCAATGGGCGCACTTGGTGCTAAAATCACCCCGACAAATAAGAAACGATTAGGCAGCGCAATATCTCATCAAATTGCCACGTCAGACTCACCACAGATACGAATATTAATTTCATCGAATTGCTACGAGAAGACCAACCGTCCGAGTGCATCGAGATTCGAGCGGCACTCGATGGTTTTTTCTTTGTTCGCCCGCGTTAGTTTTAAGCCTACGCGCTGGATGGTTGCCGTCCTATTTCGGATGCACTACCTCGCTATGGATTGGATAAGTCGAGGAAATTCCCAGCGAATTTTCCTATAAATCCCTTCGTTTTTCTCCAATTTCTTCCGCTCTTCTCCTTTCGCAGGTGGGAAATCTCGTCCCCTTCCTCTCTTGTTACCTTCCCTCTCTCTCGTTTTTGGAGATTTTCTCGATAGATTATGGTGGATTCTTTTCTTTTGATGTTTTTTCTTGTGATAGTTTGTTTTTGTTTGTTTGAGTTTCGTTGTTCGATCAAATTGATCAAAATTTTGTTGGTTTAGGGTTCTCAGATACTATTATCTCCTATGATCCGCTAGGGTTTCGACGAGTGATATGAAGTTCTGATTGAGAATGAAGGATTTATGATTAAATGGATTCTAGGGGTTTTTTAGGGTTAAATGTTGTCGGGGGAGTTGAGCAGCGGTTTTGCTTTGTGCTTGCTAAATGGTTTCTGTAATCCGGCGATGGCATCATAGGGTCTGATGATAGTTTTTATCCGGATATTAGATTCCAATTAATTAATAATTGTGCTTGGGAGAATGGTATCAAGTAGCTTATTTTAGTTGAATTATGCTTTGCTGTTAATTTTGTAATGCTTTAATGTGGTGAAGGAAAAAAAAAAAGATCGAAACCGGAGTATTTCTCTAGGACCACCAAATGGACACTGCACTATTGCATTATTTTGTTTGGAGGAAAGTCAAATGACATTATTTAATTTTTTTCGTATGTTATCCATCAACTGAGTACTCTTATGGTTGTGATGGGTTGGCGTGCTGACTTTTCTTGGATGGTTCTTGTTTTACAATCTTTAGAATATTCTCGCTTCTATATCTTTTCCATATAAATCACTCTTTTGCTTGTTATACACTCATTTTTAAGGTAATGGTTGCTGTACAGTTCTTTCAGTGCCATTGGTAATTTTCTTTTTGTTGTTTTCTTAGTCTGAACTGATTTTAGACTACGAGTTCTGGATAATTCACTTCTAGCTGAAACTTTTTCTCCCTTCAAAATGGTTTTAATGTTTTTTATAGAAATAGGACAGCATCTACTTGATACTCAGAACTGGGAATAAGGTGCATGTTTTGCTAGCTCAGTTTACCTCTTTTTCTGCTTTCCAGATAGAGAAATGGGGCAGGCCTTGTGTTGCTTACAGGTTGACCAGTCAACTGTAGCCATCAAAGAAACTTTTGGGAAGTTCAATGATGTTCTCGAGCCAGGGTGCCATTGTTTGCCTTGGTGTTTAGGGCAACAAGTCGCTGGTTATCTTTCCCTGCGCATACAGCAGCTTGATGTCCGCTGTGAAACAAAGACAAAGGTGTGTTTTTTTCCACTTGCTTAAAATTGGATTGGCAATTAAAACCGCTCAGTTTTGCATGTCCAATACATAAATTTTGGTAATTCTTAATGATGAAAGGGATGACAAGGTAGGAAAGCTTTGCCACCATTTGCTAATTGGTTTTTAACTTATTTTAAGGGGAAAGCACCAATTTTGCTATCATTTTATGTTGAAACAAAGAGTTTCATAGGCCAGGCCAGGCCAGCTGGAATTATAAGGCCTAGAATATTGGGGGCATTGCAGCTCTAATTGTCTTCATTGGTTATTTTGTTGAAAGGATAGAGTTGCTGAATAAATATCTATCTGGACACAAGGACAAAACTTCTTGAAGAAAAATTATTAGTCCAAACCAATTTTGACTTAAGATATAAGTCGTCAAAACTTTGTTCTCTTTATTAGAAGCATACATGACCATTTTAAATTTCTGATTATTTTATTCACTAGTGGTTCTTGCTTCTTTTCCCTTCTCTTCTTGCAAATTGTTTGATGTGAATGCATAGATTGTCATTTATGTCAGATGCCTCATGTAGTTTATTCTTCTTTTTTATCAGGATAATGTGTTTGTCACTGTTGTTGCATCCATTCAATATTGTGCGCTGGCTGACCGAGCATCAGATGCTTTCTACAAGCTTAGCAACACAAGAGAGCAAATACAATCTTATGTATTTGATGGTATTACTCTTGTATATTGCACTAATACATAATACTGCAAGCCCTTTTTTTGCAATAATCACTTTTGTGATTTTTGCTTGTTGTTGATCTTAATATGTTGGTTGCCACACATATGATCCAGGCTTGTGTTTTACATCAGGTTTGAAATTTTAAAATATTGAAATTTCAATTTCAATTGCTAATATTTAAGATTAAGGGAAAATTTAACTGATGACATGTTTCATTCTCTCTGATGTAAAGTTTGACATTTTCAATGACAGCTCTCCAAGCCTACGGGAAACAATTGTACCTTAATATTCAAATCAGTCAGTTGCAACTTCATCACCATAACACGATTTTGTAAATTAGCCTCCTCATTTCTTTTTCGAAAATGGCATGTTGTTGGATGACAGTTTACTTCAGATAATGACTATACCTATAGTATATGGGTTCTGGAATTGAAAGGTCTAAATAGGTTACTGACTGCATCTAATAGAATTGTGTTGCTGGTGTTCAGTGATCAGGGCAAGTGTTCCTAAGCTGAATTTAGATGACGTCTTTGAGCAAAAAAATGACATTGCCAAGGCTGTGGAAGAAGAACTGGAGAAGGTAGTAAATTTGCTCATATAACAGTTTGTTGTGTCTCCAAGAAATAGTTTATTGATAACATATATTTTTTCTTATGTTTGTGTGTTCTGCAGGCCATGGCTGCATATGGTTATGAAATCGTCCAGACACTTATTGTGGATATTGAGCCTGATGAGCATGTTAAGAGAGCAATGAATGAGATAAATGCTGGTAAGGTTAACATTTTCTGCTTCTAAAATGTACAGTTGATTCAACGTTCTCAAGATTTACATGAGTTAGGATATAAGCTTGTTTTATGGTAAATTAACAAGTCCTATTGGAAAAGCCCCTATTGTAGAATTTGAAGCATGTAAATGCATAAGCGATTTAATCTTTGAGCAATGATCATTTTGCATGTTTGCAAGTCTTCTTAACCATAGAGTGCCTGATATTTCTGGATATCTGACTTGTTATTTTTTGTTATATTGCAGCTGCTAGGCTAAGGGTGGCTGCAAATGAGAAAGCAGAAGCTGAGAAGATACTGCAAATCAAGCGTGCGGAAGGTGATGCAGAATCCAAATACCTAGCAGGGCTTGGCATAGCACGCCAGCGCCAGGCTATCGTTGATGGTCTGAGGGACAGTGTGCTTGCCTTCTCAGTGAACGTGCCGGGCACCAGTGCAAAGGATGTCATGGACATGGTTTTGGTCACCCAGTACTTCGACACCATGAAGGAGATTGGAGCATCATCGAAATCCTCCTCAGTGTTCATCCCTCACGGCCCTGGGGCTGTGCGAGACATTGCTGCACAGATCAGGGATGGGTCCCTCCAGGCCAGCATCATTGACCAGTGAATCAGCCCAGTGATTAGTTCATTCTGGTATGGCAGAGAAACCGTGGTTACCGTCAATGGAGTAACTAGTTGGTAACAGTTGGTAACACGGTATAATTATCTATGGGGTTATTTTCTCGTGTATTTGTTTTCACGGTTGCCTAAATTTGCACGCAATATAGGGCGTGTGAAAAGTCGCGTATGTTTGTGCAGTGGAATTTGTATAGCAGTATTTCAAATATGTTAAATACTGTGAAATTTCAAGTTTAGTTTACGTTTGTGATAATGAAACCTTAAAATCTCATTATAGCAGAAAACCCCGTTTCTCCTATGTGGCCCATCAACTGGGCGACCTTGATGACGGCAAGGCCCAAATCAAGTTCCATGTTGGTCCAAGCCCGCGAATTACTGTGTAGACTAGTGCCCGCGTAACTGGCCCATAACCTGAGCTATCAAGATGGGTTCAGCAAGCCCAGCCCATTAAAACCCAACTTCCACTCATTTTTTCTACCCAGCGTCCACGCACGCAACAAGAAGTCGACAACCATTATTGCTCGCCACAGAGAGGTTTGGCGTTCAAAATTCTGCAGTGACGACCGAAAAATATTAGCTTCTCAAAAAAAAAAAAGTCTCTTTGATTAATCTGCTATAATTACTCTTTTTGATTTCTTGTTCCCTTCTGATTGTACAAAAATTGAAAACGCATTATAATATTGTTATTGTATCAGATATAATTGATTAACTTTACATCTGATAATTAAACAAACAATATCCAATATATATAATGCAAAAAATTATATTTTATTAATTTAAGTTTTCGAGATAAATTAGTATTTGATCTGCTATATTAATTTGGTTTGATATTTTAGATTTTTTAATAGAATATAACACAGTATTGTGCAAACTATGGGATGTTTCCAGCTAATTGAGTGTCGTGGGATTAGGGAATCCCCTACGTTTCTGAAGTCTAGCACAAGTACACTTTTATAGGTTGCTGAGAGAGAAAAGAGAGAGGAGCTAGGCTTGGGTATTCTTCCATCAAATCCAACAGCCCACATATTTTTGGCAAAAATCTATCAGTTTGAAAGCAAGTTTCTCGCTACATTTATTCTCAAGCTTTAGTCTTACCAGAAGAAAATTTGTTCTTCACTCTGAGTAACTCCACTTCCTTGCTTCCCTCGCAATTTAAGCCTTTATTCCTGCCTTCAGCAATTACACTTTCCGAAATCAGCAAGAAAGCAATGAGAGAAATTATGAAAATATTAAACTGTGTACTGATTGCATCAACAATAACGTCAACTCAAAAAAAAAAAGGCTGTTTCAATAATAATGCTGATCCACAGAGTTGATCAGAGACTACAGATAAAGCACTAACGTGCGAGAAATCATAAAATAGAAAGCACTCTACATAATAATCCTTGTAAGAAAAGAGACTTGCAAGAGTACGAATATAAACTCTTTCTTGTCGAAAGACTTTCAAACAAGAAATAAAAAGGCATTTCTACAATTAAAAGCAAGATATTCCTGTCTTGCAATGTCGGACGCATAGTTGTTTTAACGCTTCTTGATTTACCAAATGTGCTGAACAGTTCAAAGTCTGTAAATAGAGCCATCAACAGTCCATGAAAAGTAGTTACTCATGAGTCACTTTGTTGATTTCCACAAGGATACTCTGTTAAAGGTTTCAGACTCTCATTGGCCAGAGAATCCCTTTGTTACAAATGTCAGCAAAAGAAGCTTCTTCGTTCAAAATGAAGGGAGGACAGTAATCACATAATAAATGTAAGATAAGAAGAGTTATGATTTGTGGGAAACACATCCACAATCAGGACATCGGAAAATTAATAAATAAATGCAGCCTAGATATTCAGAATCTCTAGAAGTGGAAAGACGTCCAGGTGGAATTGTAGAAGATCAATGAAATCAAAATAGATAAAGCAGTAAATTATACAGCACACGTTGCACTATAGAATGTCATGCTCAAACACAATAGGAAGGTGTTGCACATAAAAGAAAAGAATTGCTCTACTTCACAAAAGTAAGATTCCAGACAGCATCTAATCCACATCTGTCAAGATGCATCCATGTGTATATATACATAAACTGACAAAGATAACTGCATCCATGTTCTCATTCCACAAACAAAGCAAATAAATTTATTCAGGGAAGGAGTCAGCATCGCCATTCTTCTCCATCAACAGTCAATTATGCATCAGTGACTAGGCTTACATCTGGCTTCAAATTCTTCCAAGCCATCAAAAATATGATTTCTTTAGCAGATGTCTACCGCATTTTAGAGGCCATAGTACCATTGTATGTAGCGATGATCTCAGCCTACATTTCTATCAAATGGTGGAAGCTGTTCACCCCTGACCAGTGCTCAGGGATCAACAAATTTGTGGCAAAATTTTCAATCCCCCTTTTGTCCTTTCATGTGATCTCTTCCAGCAATCCTTACAAAATGAACCTTCAACTCATATTATCAGACACGGCACAAAAATTGCTAGTGCTCTTGATACTTGCCATCCTCGTTAAAGTATGCTTTAGGTGCAATTTAGATTGGCTGATTACTGGCTTCTCTCTGTCCACATTGCCCAACACCTTGATCCTAGGGCTGCCATTACTGAAAGCTATGTATGGAGATGAAGCTGACAAACTACTGACTCAGATAGTGGTCTTACAGAGTTTAGTTTGGTATGCTCTTTTGGCTTTTCTGTTTGAATTGCATGCTGCTGACGCACGAGCTTCAGATACAACCAAAAGCACAGGTAAGCCTTTCTTTCCATTTTTGTTTTCTAAGTCATGCCACACTGACAATCAACAAAATCAAAGAATTTTGTAGCCTATCAAACAAACATGCACTTTTCACTTATTAGTAGACATTGAATCAAACTCTACTCATGATCTTCCTAGGATGTACAGTTCATACCAACACTTACTAGCACAGTCCTGGCCTTAGCTTAGGTATATGCATATGGATAATAAACAAAACAGAAAATGATATGTAGAGGTTTCGTGTTGGCATAGAAAAAGTTCAGAATGAATGTTCCTGAAAAAAACAGGTAAGCCTCCTTCATACTAATCCACCTTGAAGGTCAATGGAGGCACACTGCTTCCATTTATTTAAATGGTCAGTAGTAGTCATATTTGCCTAGAGAGGAAAAAAAAAATTAGTGGCAGCAATGTTTCACACCAAGTAGTATAAGATTTGTGTAGCCGGAGGAAAGATATTATAAGCAATATGAAATAAATTTTTAACCACAGGAGGTTCATAATTACAATTTGCTTTTGACACTGAAGAAGCAACAACCTCTGAAGAAACACAAGTCAAACCAACAATGGAGGGCATTGAAGCAGTGAGGAACAGAGAGAATGGAACTTGTCAAATTTTGTTGATTGCTGGGAAGAAACTTATGAGAAATCCAAATACTTACTCATGCTTGGTTGGCTTCATCTGGGCATTAATCAGCTATAGGTATGACTGCAAAAGAGGATCCTCCTTGCATTACATATCTGTGTTTCTGGCAGCTAAAAACAATTCATGCATCAAATGATAGCCTTGATTATAATCCAGGTGGGGAATCAAGCTGCCACTTATTGTTTCAAATTCTATATCAATACTGTCAGATGGTGGACTTGGCATGGCTATGTTCAGCTTAGGTATGGAAGATAAGGATGTAGCCAAAGTAAACATGAAATGGAAAAACATTTTGTTCTTAATACTGTACTGTTGAATGAATGGCAGGTCTTTTCATGGCAACTCAGTCTAAGATCATAGCCTGCGGGATAAGAATGGCAGTCATATCAATGGGAATAAGATTTGTAATGGGACCAGCTTCGATGGCAGTTTCTTCCTACGTAATTGGAATGAGAGGCAAATTGCTCAGCATTGCCATTGTTCAGGTGCATTCTTAACAAGATCCAAGAGACCATACAACAAAAATATTGGCGTTACTCATTTCTGCAGAATAATCCTATGTAAGAGCTTAATGAGATACAGCTTTTCAGGCAGCTCTCCCGCAAGGAATAGTTCCATTTGTGTTTGCTAAGGAGTATGGTGTGCATCCAGAAATTCTGAGCACCGGGTAATCAGTCATCAATGCTTTTACTATTTACATATTTTGCATCATCAGTGTTGATATTCAGAAGCAGGATTAAGATAGTAATTTATGTTCTTTTTTCATATTTTAGGGTTATATTCGGCATGCTTATAGCAACACCAATCGCACTAGGATACTATTTTGTCCTAGACCACAAATGATTTCTATTTCTAGAAACGAAAGATGGAGGTTCAAGTAACCTATAGAAGACTGTGGCAGAGGGAGAGCAACCAAGACCAGATGACCAGTGCAAGACATAATCTACTGGGAAAAAATGATGATGCACACTACTTATTATTCTCTTGCATTCTTATTTGCAATAAGAATGAAGAGTATATATTCTGTTAAAGGGATAGGACTGAAGACGTTGAGCTACAAATAAAATCCAAGATGATTCATGTAAGAATCATTTTCGTCTTTAAGATGATCATTCTATTACATGTGCCAAAAATATTGACAAACTCAAGTATCAAACCCATTGTTTCATTTAACAAGAGTAATTTATGAACATGCCTCTCTTGGATTGCTTATGTAGGAAGTAGGAAATAAAGAAAATTTGAATTAGCAAACGATAGGAATGAGGAGGGCCCCTACTACGGGGGTACCCAGTTCCTACTATCTTGTTTTGATGAACTTTTTTCTTTAATGAAGAGTAAGGTAAAAAGGATAGAGGAAGGGCAGTAGAAGTAGCTATTCTGGGAGTATGCTCCTCGTGTTCAATAAATTCTAAAATATAATAATAGTGTGAATCCACAGAAACAATAACAGATGCAATCAAAATGTATTTCAGAAATTACGACCACTTTACTTACAACCATGTGTAAAAATGGCACAATTCCATTTAATTCTTTTGGCAGATGAACACAATACCATTCTTTTATGTGGTCTGATCTTATTAATAGATTGCTTTTTTGCATGCATGTGCATGTTATAGCATCAAGTTTTCTATCAAACTGCAACATAAAACACAGTGAAATCTCAAACACATCAAGGAAAGCCCTCCAAGTGCAACTCAATCACCACAGCAACTCCAGCTATATCTACAACAAGGCAATGCCATTTCATTCCTTTTGTGTGTGCCTATGTTCATTAAAAACACAAGGAATTCAACAAAAAAAAAAAAGCTCAATCAACATACATATGACTTGTTACAAGCACTTTAGCTACAAGTATACATAACAATGACAGAATGAAATCATTTTATTTCTCTTGGAGGAAGAACCCAGCACCATTAATTTAATTCCGTAATACGACGCAAGCAGCGGCACAAAAATCAGGGGCACCGACTATGCGCATGTCTTGCAGAACAAGTCGCTGACAGCGGGTGCGTCTCCCGCTTAATCTCCACTCCCTAGAGCCGCCATGCCTCCATGTATTCTCTTCCATCCCTCTACAAGCTCCGCAGAACCCCTGTACCACTGCCTTAAAAAAAATAAAATAATTTATCACGAATTAGAATTTCATCAATAATGAAATATGGCAAATTGCCGGGGTTTTATAGAAAATTACTTCGGGCAAAATCGGAATTTGAAGCGCAGGGAGCGGCGGGAGAACTCGTTTGCCAACCAACGAACCAGAGACCAATCTAGACCGTCCATTTCGTCTTCGTTTGGATTGAGACGAGCAATACGATCAATACCATCGAATTTGGATCCAACAGTCCATATCCGCGGTGACTGATCCTACGGATTTTGATAGTTGGATCTGTAATTTACGACTTGGATTTTATCACTATTGTCGCTATTTTTTTTGGTTAACTGCAATATTTATTTTGTGATTAGTTCAATCCAAATGACGGATAATTAAATAACTATCTTTTCTTATTAAAAAACAACTAATCATGTTAGAGCATGTCATTAATTGAGGCTAATTTGCATGGTAAGGTGACATAGACATGGCCGCTGAATTTCTTTTTTTTTTTTTGTGTTATTTGTGTTAAATATATATTTGACGGTTGATTATGATTTGCATATCTTTAAAAATGCAACATATTTGATATCATTTGTGTAATTTTATATTTAAAAATTATAATATATTAATTGTTATGAATTATATTTAAGATTTGTTTAGTTAGCCAAGAGCAGGATTGTTAATGAACTCGAATTTGACCAGACTCGAAAGGGTCGAGCTTGCTTCTCGCTGGTTTGGACTCAACTTTTAGCTCAATGAGGTAGACTAAGCTTCAAAAAGCCCGATTAGGTTTGGCCTCGGATATGGTCCGGCCTGAGTATGAAATTCTTCTAATTTCATTTATATTAAACTTTAATTAAATTGATGTGTGTTTTAGTTCGACTCAATCTATTTGCCATTAATTAATTTGCATCCAAAATATTATGTAATTGGAGTCCACATTCTATATCCATCGGATTTGGGAGTCTAGACCACCCCTGACTCGAATCAAGAACCTAATGGAAGTCTGACCCAAACCCGGACTCTAATTCGAGTCAAAATTATGCCATTCAAATCCAATCCCAAGTAATATACGGTATGGCCCAAATCCAATCTCATTTATAATTAGGTTAATTACCTATAACCCCCCTAATTTTTTTGTAATTACGAAAAAACTCCATAATTTCCGTAATTATTTATACCACCTTCCTTTTCAAAATATTTACCTACACCTCTCAATTGTTATTTAATCAAATTTTTCTCAAAAATTTCGATTTTACTCTCCATAATTTATACAATTAAACCCCTAAAAACTTATTTTCTCGCTCCCACTCTTTCTCCAAAATATTTATAAATAAACCCTTAAAATACTTTTATTTATAAAAATCCAAAATATTAATATTTTTTTAAAAAATATTTATAAAGGAACTGAAATATTTTAAATATTATATAAATAAACTCTAATATTTGTATACTTACAAATAAGACCTTTGAATTTTTTATTATAAAAAAGTCCAAATGTTAATATTTTTGCCAGGATTCTCGCTAGATCTCTCACTAGGAATCTTCGATGCTCAGCAAGCTTGGGATCCTGGGAAAAGAAGCTAGAAATGAAAGCACCGCCTATGAAAAAAGTCTGGAGCTCCTGGCCCAAGGGCAAATGTAGTCAACCTAGCCTAGCAAAGTTTCAGCCCAAAAAATGGAACGTTTAGTTTGACTCTGTACCTGAGGCGATTCAAAGCCACTTACAAGGAGGTGCTTCTTGCTAGCAAAAAGAGGCTTCCAGACGTCTGGAGGAAAATGGAGTTTCAATATTTTCGCTATCTCGATTGGGGGCGTCAAGCATTTGGATGTCGCAAGCCCCTTATTGCAGGTGCTACAACGGCACTAGGCATCATGGTGTGAGTTGTGGCAAAGGGATTTGAAGGAAAACTCAAGATCAAGGTGAATCATCTTGTACTTAATAAAAACCTTAAAGATTCTTGCAGATCTGGAGGTTAGGGACGGAATTAATGCTTTGGAAACCTTTACTCTGATCAAGATCTCCCATGGTGTGTCGAGTGTTGACTAGATACGAGAGGTCTATGTACAAGGATGGTCTAGGGTCTGGGAGTGTAACCAAGAAAGTTGAAGGAGGATCAATTCATCCTATAATTCCCAGACATAGAAACCCTCGAGGGAGCGATCATGCTAAAAGACATTCAGGATGAGGGATAATTAGGGAAAGTTCTTAATTAGTTCCTAAATGTGACTGAGGAGAGCAAACATGTATGGATCATTGTTCGAATTGATGACTTGTTGCTTTGGAGCAAAGGCATTCTCTCAAAAGTGATGGCAGAAGTCGAGATAATATTTAGGGTAGACCGATTTTTGGAAACAACAAAGGAGATTAGGAAATTTTGAGTACTTCTATTGGTGGATGACATACAAGACTGTTGGGGGAGCCGAAAGAGTGTCAAACTAGAATAATATAGTGAGCCAGACACCAAACCATCCCAAAAGCTTAAGCTCATGAGATATGAGTTTTTTTCATTATATATATTCGATCATATTTATCCAATATCCGATGTTGGACTAATTTTGTCACACCTGACATTATAACAATCTCCCTCTTTAGGTGTGATTTGACCATATCAATTTTAACACTTTTAATTAAGAACTTTTTTACTCGACCAGTTCTGCCATGTGACCCATATCAACGAGTTTTTGTCTCATTCTTTTGATTTTTTAAAAGAAACTAACCTGCGACTTAATTCAGTTGCACCATCATGGTAATTTCGGTCTTAAGAGTTTATACAGCTTCAAACATGAAGCTCTGATACCATTTGTCGGGAACTGAAAGAGTGTCGAACTGGAATAATATAATGAGTCATACACCAAACCATCCCAAAAATTTAAACTTATGGGATATGAGCCTTTTTCACTATATATATTAGACTTTATTTATCCAATATCCGATGTAGGACTAATTTATCACACCTAACATTATAACACAAGACATCCCCTCAAGGATCTAGGGTAGTATTGGTAACTTCAAAGCTTCTACAAATCTGGTGATACTTGAAATTTTGGATAATAACGGTGAAGTGGAGAAAGATAAAAGTGAAGCAGGATGGTTCTGGGTACAATGATGTCGCTCCCCCAAGCTGATCTATAAATCAATTGGCACTTTTAATCAGGAAGATGAGAATATTGATTATAACTTTGAGGATCCACGAGTGCCACCACTCCTAGAGCAATGTTAGTTCTGTCCTAAGGGCTCAAAATGGTCCGGTGGTTCTAATGCAAAAATGAGAGTGGAAGGGAGCTATCTACTGTATCAACAAAAATGCTTGGAAGAAAATAGCTAAGAAGGGGCTATTATGAGGAGGAGATTTTTTGCTAAATCCTTACTTTGTGGCTGATGAGATAATAAAAGGTTGACAATGAAAAGGGATTAAATGTTGGATGGGTCAAGGGACGTGGAACAGGTTGAATATAGTTGCCCTACCAACATATCACCATGCATTATTGGGACCTCCTCTCCTGGAAAAGCAGCTTGAAGTTTCTATGGCTGAGGCATCCTCAAAAGGCTCGATTGAGCCCCCACTATGATGGAGCTTCATAATTATTAGACCTACCTAGTGGGTAGCAACTGTCCCAACCACATCCAAATCATATCGTGTTATACATGCACCATTCAAAAATAGAGTCTTATATCTCAATCCAAGCATGGCATCTTCATGGTCTCTAGAAAAATTTATGCAAATAGGGCCTATTTGTGGCTTTGATATGCATGCTGACAACCCTGACACTTTAGTAATATATAATGCTCTAAAAAATTTGGAGAAATAGAAATACGCTAACTCTAATGAACGGGGAATAAAAAATAAACTGTGATCATTCTATCATGGAATATTAGGGGTTTAGGAATCTATTAAAAAAAGGTTTGTCAAGGCCATGATTAGTGAGACAAAGGTGTACCGTTGGTATTCAAGAAATAAAATCTAACCAACTCTCCCAAAATACCTTGAAATATTTGGGTGGCAAATGGATAGATATGCGGATGCTCCTTCCTTCTAAAGGAGCTTCAGGTGGTATCCTTCTAGGGTGGAATAACAAAAAATATCAAATGTTCTCCTAACACTCTGGATAATACTCTATCTCTACTATCTTCCTCGCCCTAAAACTCAACTGTCCTAGTTATGTTCTGCGGTGTATGCACCCTAAACTAGTGACCAAAAACTCAACTGTTGGAGAGAACTTAGTGACCTCAAACAGGAGAAGGAACTGCCATGGGTAATTTTTGGTGACATTAATGTAATGAGATACATTATGGAGAGGAATAACACAGCTAGGAATGCTACTAATAGAAATGAGTTTAACAACTGGATTACTGATCATAATCTAATAAATATTTCTATAGCAAGAAGGAGGTTTACTTGGTCCAATAGATAGCAAAATCTAGGTTTCACAAAGCTAAATAGATTTTCTGGTCTCCCTAGAATAGGAAACTATTTTCCCACTTCCAACGGTCAAAGCCTTACCTCATACCACCTTGGATCATGTACTCATATTTCTATATACAAAAAATAACAAATGAAAGAAGAGGAGGCTTCTAATTGAATCAGTGTGGTTGTGGGAACAAAACTCTGTGGAAATGGTCAAGGATAGATGGAGATAATATCCTAACTGAGAAGATCGTGTAGTTAACCTGATGAAAAAATTGAAAAGACTTGGCGTCAATATTAATAAGTGGTATAAAATGCACTTTATTAATATGAATGCTAGGAAAAAAAGAACTAACTGAAAATATAGCTTGCTTGGAGAAAGCACAGGAGGAAAATGTGTTAACTGATGAAGAGAATGATAGTCTAATTGGTTTTAAATTAGACTTGGAGGATGTTCTAAAGAAGAAAGAGATAATATGGAGACAATAATCTAGGATTACATGGCTATAGGAAGGTGATACAAGTATGGTTTTCTTTCATCGATCTACTAGCAATAGAAGAAGATTAAACCTAACTACTGAACTCTACGAGGATCAGAAAATATTTGTTACAAAAGAGGAAATGGCTAAACATTTGGTAGAGTTTTACAAAAAAATTTTAGGATCAAGAAAGAGTGGAATGTCAAAATAGAGTGGAGGAAAATATATCTAGATCAGGTTGACCTGTTAGAACTGGAAGCTGAATTCTCTAAGGAAGAAATTAAGAAAGTAGTATGGGATACAATTGAATAAAAAACCCCAGGTTCTAAGGAGTTCCCAATCCTTTTTTTATAAAAAATTTTAGGAGGTGGTGCGGGATGACATTAAGTGGATGTTTTTGGATTTATATTATCACAAAGCTTTATTAGATAAAGTCAATTATGGTCTTATTATACTAGTCCTTAAAAAAATGGAGCTAACTCGCTGAAGGATTTTAGGCCGATTTACTTGCTTAATTGTATAATGAAAATCTTCACAAAGGTACTAACTAAAAGACTTAAAAGGAAAATTTTCAAATTTGGTCAGCACTTCCCAATCAACATTTATACCTGATAGATATATACTAGAATATGTAGCTACTGCATAGGAGGTGTATTTAGATGTAAAAAATTGAAGAAGTAAGGAGTCATGCTCAAACTAGATTTTAAAAAGGCATATGATTATGAGGACTGGAATTTCCTACTAGAACTATTTGCAGCTAGAGGATTTAGCAAAAATTGGATAATGCGGATCAGAGATATGCTGAAAATTGTAAAAATCTCTATTAGTCTTAATGATAATCCTCATGGGAGTATCTTAAGTCAAAGAGATATAAAGCAGGGTGACCCTTTATCTCCATATCTATTCATATTGGTAATAGATTACTTACATAGGATCCTTCTTCTCGCACAGAGGATAGGCTTAGTACGAAGCTTGTTTGGAGTTTAGAACTTACACATGTGGATAATATTAATTTTTGGGGAAGTAGAAGAGGAACAATTCGGCTATTTGAAAACTATTCTACATCTATTTGAAGGTCTATTAGGGATGAGAATTAATTTCCATAAAAACTTTGTCACTGGATTAGACAACTATGACCAATATAAAACCAAGAGGTTAGTTGAAATAATAGATTGAAAGGTAAAAAATTTTCCATTCAATTGCCTTGATTTGCCCATTAACGATAAAAACCTTAATAAGTCTGATTGGACCTTTATGATTAACAGAATAAAAAAGAAGTTGGATACTTGTAAAGGTAAAAGTTTGTCTATCGAAAGTAGATTAATACCGATTAATTCAGTAATATCCACAAGTTCTATATATTGGATGACCTATTATCATTTTTCCAAATGGGTCATAGAGAAATTAGATTATTTTAGGACTAGGTTTCTATGGAGAGATACCAGAGAAGAGTTTGAATATCATTTAACAAACTGATAATTAGTATGTACCAATAGACAACACGGGAGTTTTGGGGTATAAGATTCAACTATGTTTAACAAAGCATTACTCATGAAATGATAGTGAAAATTACACCAGAATATAAATAAACCTTGAGTACAAATGATATTAGAGAACTATTATAAAAATTTCTTATTGCCATTACAGAATCTTAAAGATATATAGGTTTGTTCTGTGTTCTGGAAAGGTGTACAGAAAATCAAATTGGCCTTTAGGGTTAGTATCAACTATGAATTAGGGAGTGATGAATTGACCAATTTCTGGAGAGATAGATGGTTGAACAAGTTGAGTGTCGATATAATATTTCCATATGCTACTAACTATGCCAAGAATTAGCTACTTCTGGTGGTAGAAGTCATTCTGTAGGGGAGCATTATCAGATGAAGATCTCCATATTGCATTAGAGATCAGGAAGCAAAAAATCAACACACAGGTACCTTAGCCTCTCAGCTTCACCAATGATTGACTAGTATGGAGATGGGACAAAGAGTTCTCAATTAAATTTGCATACCATTTCCTTTCTAATAGAGGGGTTATAATAGAGTTTTCCAATTGTATCTCGAGACATCCCTACCATCTTAAAATGAAAATCTTTGTTTGGCTAGTTTTTCATAATAGAATCCTAATTGTGGATAATCTAATTTCAAGGGGTTGGAAAGGGTATATCACATCCTTACTTGTTATGTAATATTGATATTGAATTTGTTAATCATCTATTTTTGTGAATATTCCTTTACAAAGCAAGTATGGAATCACTTTCTACCACACTTAAACTCATTCCAACTCCCCACCAGTATTAGAGAGATATAGACAATCTGGAGAGAACAACAACAAGTAAAAATAAGTTGCTAATATATCTATTTCTAATTGTTTTTTTTGTGAATAGTATGAAATTAGAGAAACAAATGCATTTTCAAAATCACAGAGTTAACTTTTAGTCATTAACTCAATCTATCATGTATCATCTTAATAGTTCGGCTTTGGCATATTCACATAATAAGAAATCAAATTTAGTTCAAGCTTTGCCTAAGCGGAACACTTTATAATATCTCTTCTATTTGATACAGATGAGCCGAAACCGAAAAAGAGCAAGTCTGATACAGCTAGCTACACTTAATCGAACTTCTCTTTTGTTGTGGATAAACTGAGCATACTCATGTAGATGAAATAATTTCAAACTTGTATTTTATTGCTTTGGGATATATGAACTGTTTTGAAGTATATTTTTATCTTTACTTTTTAATATTTTGAAACAAATACAAACTACTATCGTTATATTTTATTTCTTACTATTAGACAAGATTGTTCAATAATAAATCTCATAATACAAAAATATACATATAAAGAGGGAGGGAGGTTTTGGAAGAATCCTAATAAAGAGCTATATGTAATTATTTGAAATTGGAAGAGTTGTATATAGTTTCAAAATAATTCTTTTGTAATACATTCAACATTTTTTTGTCCACGTCAGGCAAGGTAAAATGTGAAATTATAAAATTGCCCCCGATGAAAACGGTAAACTGTAACCCAACCTTTCCTGGCTCACTCTTCACTGCACCCGCCTAGCCAGGGGCCACTTCCACATCACAAAATCCACAGCTTCCTTATCTCTTCCTCCCCACTACTTATTCTTCCTCTTCCTCCTCCGCTAATGCCGCCCGTCGCCGCGCCTTCTCCGGCTCCGGACTCCGTCATCGCGTCCCGGCTTCCGTCCGCGCGCACCGCGTCCCAACAAGCAGTAATACATTTCCTTTCCCTCTTCTTCTCTTCCGCAATTTCGTTTAGTTACCAACAGAGACGATGATGCCGGTGCAGATGTATCGGCCATTTTCTCTGTTGCTAAATGGCTGCGGCGGCCGTGGAGGAGGAGAGAGGCCGTTGGCGATCTCGGAGGCTCGACGCTTCCTGCAGTGGCGGCGCCGGAATCAGCGCTGTCGGAGCTCCGATCGGCGATCTTCTCGCTCAATGCCGATCCCCCGCACGCCAGCTCTGGCATCATCCGCCTCGAGGTAAGGAGGATTTGAATTCTCTCCCGCTATTGAACATGGTCAGGATTGTTGGCTCGATTCTGGATTAGGGGTATTACGGTCATTTCGGTGCTGTAATCCCAATTTCTGGGGCGCCATTTGGGCGGGAGCGCGGCGAGGTCTCCAGATTAGGGCTTTTGATACCTGGGGATGGGAGTTCTGGTCGATGAGTTCGTTTGTGAAGTATTTGTTGTTGTTTTTGGGTGAATTTGGATTGGCTTTTTTCAGGTTCCGATACGGCAGAGGGCGAATGCGATCGATTGGCTTCACGCGCAGAGCCATCAGCCGCGATGCTTCTTCTCTGGCAGAGGTCAGAGGATGGATCCGAATCTCTTCACTGTTAATAATGGCGGTGGGTTTCGGATTGATGAGGCAAAGGATGTGGTCCGCGTCGCTGGAGTTGGGTCTGCCGTCTTCTTCCAAGGGCTAGATCCTCTCTCATTGCGAGATTGGAGATGCATAAAAAGGTTCTTGTTGCAAAAAGAGACAGCTTTGATTATGATTTTTATGTGTTTGGGTGCTTGATTGACGATTTAAGCAATTTCAAAGGTTATGTCTTGGTGTTCGTTAAAACCGAAGTTTTAGTTGGCCCCAGACATAACATTTGTCTATTTGGAGAACAATTACTTGATTTCTCTTACTGATCAATGCTGATAAAACATTATTTTGCCAGATTTGTGAATAAACATAAGATGATGCTATTCTAACACAAACACTTTGCCTTGCTCTGTTAAGATTTTTGTGTCAGGATTGCCCTCTGATACGTGCGTATGGTGCCATTCGTTTCGATGCAAGGACGGATATATCAGCTGAGTGGAAGGATTTTGGTTCGTTCTACTTTATTGTTCCACAGGTAGGATGCACTCATCTCATTTATTTTCTAATAGCATAAGATTCTAAGTGATCTAACTCCCTGCTATTAGAAATATTGGATTGAAAGGTCGAGTTTTATGAACTTGAAGAAAGTTCAGTGCTTGCTACAACCATTGCATGGGATGACTCTCTTCTTTGGACATGGAAAAGTGCAATCGATGAGCTTCAAACCACAATACATCAGGTCCATCTCAGTGAGCGATAATCCCTTTAGTTGGATGATGTGTTACCATCTCTCTTGTTGCCTTAGTCCAACTTATTGGCTCTGCAGATCTTGCCACACTTCCATAAAAGAAGGAAAGAAATTCCTAGAACAGCTGTCGTCAGTTTAAATCATGTTCCCACTCAAACACATTGGGATGCTTCAGTTAAGAAGGCCCTGCAAATTATAAACAGCAGAAACTCTGAGCTTGTAAAGGTGTATATCATTCTATTTCATCAGACCAAACAACTATTTTATGCCCCTTTTCCTTTCATTTGGTGGAAAGCACAATGTGAGACTACTCAGTTTTTTGACTTAATGTGCAACATTTGTGGAATTCAGTTTTATTATACCTATTTTGCGTGAATTCTCTTTCTTAATAATCGTTATTCACATTTATCAATCTTCTGATTTTCAATAGGTTGTACTAGCATGGTGTAGTAGACTTGTTACTGACGTTTGTGTCAATCCGGTATTGCTTTTAGGTTGTTTACAGGTAGGTTTTAATGTTGCTTATATTGGCACTTATTTTTCTTAAATAATTTATTTTTGATTAGATCTAATTATTTTTTCTATCACAAGCAGGTTGAGGGTGAAAATGCCTATCAATTCTACATTCAACCACCTGATGCTCCTGCTTTTATTGGAAACACTGTATGTTGATATTATTGCAGTGGCTTTTCCTTGTTCAACATCTATGTGGATGAACATATGCATAAGACTTAGTAAATAACATGGATTTATACTTCATACACAATAGATTCATCTACAACAAGGATCACTTGAAACAGACCACATATTGACAACTAAGTTTATTTAGATTTCTACTGGATATGTATACTTTTTTGGTGTATATAGTGATGATGTTATGCGTGGAGATCATTTGCAGAATCCAAACCAATTGAATCACATCTAACTAGTTGTTGTGTTATACACAAATTTTCTGAATAGCCAGAGCAACTATTTCACCGAAAACACCTCAATATTTCAAGTGAAGCTTTAGCTGGAACTCGTGCAAGGAGCTTAAACAAGGATGAAGATTTTCAAATTGGGCAAGAATTACTTTTCAGGTTTCTTTTCCTTGTTCAGGAACTCTAGATATGATTTTATTGTTTTAGCTATTGTATTATGTGCTATTTCCTAGATATTGTAGCATTACCTTAGGCTGTCATGCCATCATGCTTTACATTCCTTTCTTGAGTATAGCTCTTGAGCACTAAATCCAATTTAAAACTAGTTAAATCGTATATGCACATGTGATTAAAGTAAAGGTCATAGGGGAACATGAATTCAGTCTTGTTTAATATTGTGGTTATCTACTAGAAATTTGCTGATGCATTAGTTCTTTAAAAATTGTGATGATTATGTTATGTTTGACATAAGTACCCAATGAGGAGTTGGACATAATATAGGGCATTTAATAATTTTGATTTTTTTTCTTGCATGACATTCTACTGCATGTTCTGAACAATATGATGAGAAAGCTATCAAAAAAATTTATTATTATCTAGCGTTGAAAAAATAGCATGTGATACAATTGTACATCTTAAAGAAGAATAGTGTAATGGGATTGTAAGATTAATTTAGTGGAACTACTTGGGTTTGTGTTCTTTCTTGTTGGGGAGCCACAAGAGCGTCAAACCAGATCCATATAATAGTGAGTCGGACACCAAATCATTCCAAAAACTCAAGCTCATGAGATATAAGTCTTTTTTCACTATATCTATTGGACTTTATCTATCGAATATCCGATATGGGACTAATTCATCACATCTAACATTGTAACAATCTCCCCCTTCAGGTGTGATTTGACCACATCAATTTAACACTCTTAATCAAGAACTCTTTTATTCGATCACTTCCACCGTGTGACCTATGTCCTCGCACCGGCCTCTAATGCCCGCGCCCTTGTGTCGGCTTCTGACGCCCACACTTGTGGGCTCGCCATCCTGGCGCTAGCACATGCGCCCTCTCTCTGGCCTCAAGCCGGCCTCGCGCGAGCGCCCGAGCCCTTGGGCTTGCACTCACACCCTTGCCGGCCTCGTGCCCGTGTCCTCTCGCCGGTCTTTGCCATAAGACTAACATGTGATTCAATTCAGTCGCATCATCGTGGTAATTTTTGATCTTAAGAGTTTGCACAACTTCGAACTTTGAAACTCTGATACCACTTGTTGGGGAGCCACAAGAGCGTCAAATTAGATCTATATAGTGAGCCGGATACCAAACCATGCCAAAGGCTCAAGCTCATGGGATATGAGTCTTTTTTTACTATATCTATTGGACTCTATCTATCCAATATCCGATGTGGGACTAATTCATCACACCTGATATTATAACACTTTCTCACATCCTGTTCACATCAGATCCATCTGAGTGCGCTCATATTCTACATAAGTATTACACCGAGTACCCATGCTGTAGCTGATTTTGATGTACAGAAGCTGAGAACTTTTGACGTCCATTCTTGGATTGATTTTATTAATTGTGCTCTTATTTTCACTCTGTGAGAGGAAAAGTCTCAGCTTGGCATCCTCCATTCATCTATCCTTGGCGGGGCTTCCTCAGAAGTTCCTACATAGTAGTGTTTGCTTATATGCATTTAATATTCACATCTGTCATATAAATGTGCGAACAAAATGTGATATACCTGAAGGGCATTCTGTATCCCTCACCAGTCTGTTGTTCCGTAAAAATCTAGCTTGATAACAAACTTATTGATATGGCAGTATTCCTTGCTCATTGCAGCTCTAAAGAAGATACCGAATTTACTGTTGTACGAGACAACATTAGAAGAAAGCTTGAGGCAAGTTGATTTTAAATGCATTTCTGCATACAAGTCCACATCATGGTTCCGTTCCATTCTTACCATGCACAGAGCATAGTATTCAAGTCCCTTTTGATTCTCTTTCTTTTAAAGTTGATTAATGTTTGTGCCATAGATTATTCCTAATACCTGTGCAGAATGTTTGTGAAGGGGTAATTGTGAAACCAAACAAAGCACTTCGAAAACTCCCTAGAGTACAACATCTTTGTGCTCAATTTTCTGGCAAACTGAGGAGTGAGGATGATGAGGTAACTTCACATTACAAATTTCAGCATTCAGCCTAGCAGTGATCTCAATCTCTATATGTTTTTCCTCATTTCTGTTTTTTTCTCTTGAACATGTCCTCCCAATTTGTTTTTACCTCCACCAGAAATATACTTCTGTTAAAATAATTCAGCTTGCTACTATTTTACACAAGTATAGCAGATTCCTATGTAACATAACCTGCCATTTCTTTCTTGTGGTTTTCTGCAGTTCGCTATTCTGGCATCCCTTCACCCAAGTCCTGCAGTTTGTGGCTTGCCTAAAGAAAATGCCCGCCAGTTTATCTCAAACAATGGTATGGGTAAAGAATGTCTCATTGATGAAGAACATGAGAATCCACTAGATACAACTTTGAGAGTGAATATTACTCTGCAGATTGTGTCTAAACTTGAGAAGCCAATGATATGAACCTAGAAAGTGAGCATTTAATTCTGTGTGCATGATATGTAATTCCTCATGAAGAAAAACAGTAGAACACGTGCATTCAATGAACCATGCAAATGTTCATAACGTAAGCTTCTTGACATCAGCAGAAAAACATGCAAAACTAGCACAATATTGAAATGCATAAATATTCATAACCTAAACTTCTAGTTGTTTGGCAGGTATTATGTGCTTAGATAATCCCTGGGAGGCATTGCCATTGTGTTCAGTTATTACTATCCTAATATGAGCTTTTTTGTGTAAATAATGTGCTAGAAATGTTTGATCGAGGAATGTATGCTGGACCTGTTGGTTGGTTTGGTGGAAGAGAGAGTGAATTTTCTGTGGGGATTCGGTCGGCTTTGGTGGGAAAGGTGATCTAATAAACTGCTTTCTACTGTCATTAAGCTCGAAAATGCTTTTCCATGTTGGATTGATTTCATTCCGCACTTTGTCCTCTCTTTTGTGTCTGCCTTCTAATTGTAGTTCCTATTCAGTTCACGAATTAAAAAAGTAGAAGGTTGAGAGTGCAGTTTTACAAATAAGATCTTCCATTGCCAGATCAAGGAAAATTGTTTTATAAACATCCAGGGTGACAGATAAGCTATTGAAAGTCTTAACATTCAGATATTGTTAAGCAACAATTTACTGCTCTGTATCCCCATGCTCCATCTGGAGAGCCTAAACAAAACAATCCTTGAAAGCATGTGAAATTCAACTTTTCTCATTGTTACTATCTTCTTCCACTTGAATTCTAGGGTTATGGGACAATGGTTTATGCTGGTGCTGGAATAGTGGAAGGAACTAATCCATCCTCAGAGTGGGAAGAGCTGGACTTAAAAGCTTTGCAGGTCTCTCTCTGTCCCTTCCCCCTATTTGCAAGACCTGCTTAGTGATCTATCTGCCGATGATTTTGTTAATCTCATACAGTTCACCAAGCTGTTGCAACATCGGAAGGCTCATGCTCACTTGCAAGAAATGAGCATTAGGAGGGCCAACCAAGTATTCTAGCGACGCCTGTCCATCTGCATTCTTTGGAGTTAGGCATGTTACGAGGGCTATTCACTTTCGCATGCCCAACTCAAACGCATCCTTCCATTAGTGAGAAAGATAAATGGAGACGATAGTTTCTTTGACAACAATTTTTAAGAAATTTACGTTGGCAATTTTTGGTTGGGTTGTGGTGGGTGGGGGGTTTCAAATTGACCGTGTTTTCTTATTATATAAAGATCATTCAAACAGTCAAGTTGTAATGTCCAAAAGCATGGCATCTTTTGTATAGAAGTAAACCAGTATGACATATACTCGGAAAAGGAGGATTATGGTTATGGTTCATGTTCATTTTGACGCTCGCTTAAATCGCATTCGTTGCCCTGATAAATTTGCAGATTTTATGAAATATCAGGTGATGCCAGGCTTCTATATTTCACCAAATTTCTGCAGTTCCTCATCGCTCTTCGGAAGGCTTTTTTGCTTTGACAGGAGAAGTCCGGCAACGATGAATCGAGTCTATTGAGAAGCCAACAGAAGCTTCTACGCGAAACAAACCGAAAAGATAAAGCCTCATTGCGAACTTATTAAAAACGAAAAAAGCAAAGAATATTAACCTTTTCCTCTGATCGAGTTTCACATAAACAAGGCCCCATGCAAGAAAAGTTCGGAATATGTCACCGTGGATGCAATGCAATCTCTTCGACAAAAAGCTATAAATACATCCCCGACCAAAGCCAAATATCCAAAACAGACTGCCCCAAACTTTCAAAACCAACACAGATTCGTCTTGTAAGCGAAGTCCTTGGTGTCAATGGATAGCAGAGGAAAGAAAAGAGCTGCGACAACCCAAGGGAAGTTCCAGCCAGCGGTCAAGTGGATACATGACGATCCTTCCAAGCATGTTCTCCGAATCGAACTTCCAGGTACAATATGCGTTACGTTGCAGAATCCAGTTTTCGTGTTTTACATTCGTTAACATTCTCCTGCTCTCAAGGTTTTGAAAAGGAGCATCTCAGGGTGGAAGTAGACAACTCCGGGAAGCTGATGGTCAAGGGCAAGAAACAAATAGGCTCTGTCAACTATTTTTTGGACGAAGTTTTCGATGTGCCGGAGGACTCGAGCGTTGAAGAGACGACCGGCACGTTTGCCGATGGATTGCTCACCTTGTCCATGCCGAAGATGAAAAAAGAAGCCAAGGATGCACCCGCGAAAACCACTCCTCCTTCTGAAAGTACCCCCTCGTTCGAGAAGAAAGAAGCAGCACCGGAGAAACAAGCGCTCGAAAAGACCACCACGGCCGATAAGAAAGAAGCAATGTTGGAGAAACAAGACCCTGCGGCCGACAAGACAAAAGCAGCATCAGAGAAAGAAGCATCTGAGAGAACCACCCCGACCAAGAAGAAAGAAACAACAACAAAGCCTATTCGATCTGACGAAGAGGAGGAGGAGGGGAAAGGGTCGAAGGTGAAGAGGAGAAGAACTGATGGACATGGCTACAGGAAGGAGGAGCAGAGGTGGTTGGATTTTGGGAAGGTCGACTGCCTGCTGGAGAAGATCAGCAGCAACAGGAAGGTCATCGCAGTGGCTGTTGTGGCCTTCTCTGTTGGTTTCTATGTGTCGCACAGACTGAGGATAGCTGGAAAATGAGATCGAAGTTGTTTACTGTACATAATGTGTAATATATAGCTTTTGAATTGCAATAATAATATTGGGTGAATTATATATAATTTCTTAAAATTTTAATATATTACATATGTTTCTTTTAAATTTAAATAATTATTTTTTTTATGATATATTAAAAAAATTTCTTCAAATATATTTACCGTTAATATTTAAAATATTTGTAGAATTTTCTTTTTTACTCTATTTGAGATAAAGTAAAAAGAAAAATATCTCTTATTTATTAGATATGATAGAGTTTTTTTTGTAAAGACATAATTTTTTGTGAAATTATTTACAATTGTGATAATTTTATAAAATTTTTTATGTAGTTTTATTTTTAGAAAATATGAATCTCAAATTTGATTCAAAATAGTCATATTTTAAATTATTCTATTAGAATATATTAGTCTATTATTTAAACTTATAATATATTATTTAATTTCTTAAGGTATGATCTATTATCTTATCATGTTGTTAAATGTTTTATTTGGGTTAGATTATGCTTAACATCATATTAATATATTTTGTGTTTGGTTGCCAGAATATATTAATTTATTGGTTATATTAGAATATGATATTTAATTTTTTCGCATTTATTTTACATATATTTTCATTATAATCAAGAATGAAGCTGAAAGGTCTTAGTTTATGTTTTCATATCATCTACTACTTATTTATAATAGTGCCAACAAAATATTTTAAAAAAGATAAGCACTAATTCATAAGTTTGTAGAGCTAAGCATATGCCGGTATAAAAATAAAAAGAGGCAACTTTTTAATAAGCATAAAAAAGACAACAATCAAGCTTTTATGAATGCAACTAATTCTTTTAATTTTTTCAACATTTGCAAATGACAATAACAGTTCTTTATTTTAGAGACCTAATTTTACTTTTTAATTTTACTATTTAATTGTCTTCAAACTAGTTACAGTTTATTTTTTATAGAATTTAAAAAAAATGTGTAAATTTGTTATTATTATTTGGATGGCAAAAATGATAAAAGAATATATAAAAGTTTATTTTACTTTTTAGATAAAAATTCATTAGATGATTATTGTAGATTTAGGAGCCAATTTGAACCATATCTACAAAGTTATAAAAAACTTTTTATAAAATTTATCATAATGATAAATAACTGTATAAAAAATTATATCTTTGGAAAAAATTTTATTGTCTCTAACAAAATTAGGTGTATTTCATCTTTTCACTTTATCCAATAGGTGTCAACGAAATATTATCTGAATATTCTTAATTTTAACAATAAATATATATATATCCAAGAATTTCTTTGTAACATATCTAATAACATTAAAAAATATATATAATTTTTAAGTTAAAACATTGTAATTTATTACAAATTTAAGGAGTTATATGCAATTGACCAAATAATATTATAATTTTTTTAAATAACCCCCTAAATTAATAACTTTAATTTTCCAAGTCCCCATTTATTTGTCACGCTGTCCATTTGCCTCCAGATAAGCGTTCTGCAGGTGGCACATCGCAAAGGGTGCGACGGATGCGGTTCTACCCCTGGACGATTCAATCCCACATGTGATTCCACATAAAACGGATTTGGATTTGGGTCCTGCCGAACCGGATCACACCCGTTTAGGCCTTGTCCGGTTCAATCCTCCCTTCCTCCCCCCGCCGTAAACCGGTTCGAATCCGAGTTGCCTATAATGATGCTCCAGCGTCTCGGTTCAAGATCCGATTTCTCCTCTTCGTCCCCTTTGCGGCCCGCGTGCTCCTCGTCAAGGTTTTCCTCGAGGGCGGGTCCATGGCGATGCAGGCGGGAATGGGGCTCTCGAAGGTCCTGATCTTGGTCGGCGCCGGTCAGTTCCTCTCCTCGATCCATCTGCCTTTCACATTTTTCGTTTTTTTGGTTTGATCAGAGCTTTGACCAGTCAAAGCCGCTGATTTTACTGGATTTCTAGGTTTTACCGGCTCGATAGTGCTCAAGAATGGCCGTTTGTCCGAGATCCTTTCCGACCTCCAGGTCCGATTGATTTTCTCTGTCGTGGTTGATGGGATACGTGCTGTTGTCTTCTCTTTCTTTTTTTTTTTTTTTTTTTTTTTTTTTTTTTGTTTGTTTGGAGTAGGTTTTGATTAGTTTGATGTTGGTTTTGAGATTTTTTGTCGTTGATGTGCAGACCTTGCTCAAGGAGAAGTCTGGGGAGCGGTCGGGTGATGACTCCGACTACACCGATGCTCTTGCTACCCAGGTAAATTTTGTGTCTCATTTTAAAATGTTCAATAATGGCAGAAAATTAGATTTTATGCTTTAGATTGCAATAACTAGCTCAATGTTTCTTACAAAAAAAAAAGCTCAACGTTATCTTAAATCTCCTTTTTTCCGAAAATTCCCATAAGAATCGAGTCTGAATCCAAGAATTTACAAATCTCTAGAAGTGTTTGACGTAGTCAACTGAAAGCTTTATGCTAAACCTCCGTAAGTAATTGATTTTTGCTTTATTAGAACTAAACTTCCCTTTGTATCTATGTAAATAACTTGTATTATCTAGTATTTTTGCAGAATGGATTGTTAGTCCTACTATATGTGCAAGTTGATATAGGGTATGTTTATTTCGTAGAACTTAAAAGTTCTGAAAATTTTAATGTTTTGAATTTCAAAATTCTGGATTTGAAAGTTCTGATAGTATGCTTATTTTATAATACATGTAAATTTAGAATTTCAAAATTTTGTGTTTGTTTTATTAAATTTGTAAATTCTAAAATAATAAATTTCGTATTTTGTTTGACTATTTAGTCAGCACGTGACCTCACATGTTGAATTTTAAAATTTAGGATTTTGAAGTTCAACCAATTTTGGAGAACCAGTAAATTTTTCAGTTATTGGAATTTGAAAGTTCTAAAATTTCAAAGTATTATATAACAAACACTGGATTTTATAGTTTTCAGAATTTGAAAGTTCAAGAATTTTAAAATACCACAAAACAAATAGGCCGATAGGTTCGGGAGTAGCAAACATGTTATTCCCAATTAGCTAGTCAGTATGGTCAGAATAATGCATTTTTTACTCCTGAACCTAACAGACACATAGTTATATGTATTCTGTATTATTTGATAGAAAGTTCAAAGAACCTAGTCGAAATGCCTGACATGTCATTGATGTTTTGTAGGTGCGCCGCTTGGCTTTGGAAGTTAAACAACTTGCTTCTGCACGTCCTATAACTGTTCTTAATGGTGGATCAGGTGCAGCAGGTATGGTTCACAATGCTCATTGAGACCTGGAGCATGTAGTTTAAGTTTTGGTTTGTTCTATTTATTATTTGAGACACTTGTAATTGTTTTCAATAATCTAGTCAAGGGCTTCTCTGTACACCATCTAGGCACCTTGATGCCTAGGCCTAGCACCTAAGTAACTCCTGTTTTTTACACCTGGACCTTTACTTGGGTACCTGGGTAACAAAGAGAGCGTTGTGTAGGATTGCCTAGGCGGCCTAACTGTCTAACTGACTTGCTTCTTGTTAAACCTGCATATTACTTGGTTGGTAAACCTTTTGCTCAATGTAGTTTTGATGGTTTTGTTGTTCAATACCTGTTTGTGTTGTTGACTTGTGATATTCTTCCAGGAAATATGACTTCCCTTGTAGTTCCAGCTGCAACATTGGGAGCAGTAGGCTATGGGTACATGTGGTGGAAAGTTAGTATCATCAACATTACTCACTGTGTAATGTAGTAATTTTTCACAGTTGAAGCTGGCCTTTTTGAGGCAACTCAATTTTTTGTTGCACTATTTTGAAATGGTCAGGGCATCTCCTTTTCTGATCTAATGTATGTGACCAAGCGCAATATGGCCAATGCTGTTTCAAGCATGACAAAACATCTGGAGCAAGTCTCTGCTGCTCTAGCAGTAATATTCCCACAATAACTTATTGTGCTATAAGTTATTGCATGTCAGTCTTCACCTTTTTAATTTTGGAGTTCTGATTGAAAACTAATACCTATCATTGTGGTTTTAGGCAACAAAAAAGCATTTGACACAGCGAATTCAACACTTGGATGACAAACTGGATACGCAGAACGAGATGACGGCAATCATAAAGGATGAGGTAACCTTGAAGTCTGTCCATGCTAACTGAATTTTAATTAGATATTTTCTTAAGGAATATTTATCTTTCATGTAGAACCATATTAATTGCCTCACACACTTTTGCACTTATATCCATATTTAAATTATCATTAAGTTTTACTTGCAACCGTCAAAATATGTGATAAACTGAAAACCATTTCTGATACTGTCCTTCAAGAGAGATATATTTAGGTTTTTGTTCTTTGTTGCAATTAAAATGTTCATTTATCATGATCATACTTTATTAAAATAGCAGTCTACCTTTCTTCTATCTGAACCAGGTTACTGATGCTCGAAATAGATTACTAACTATTGGTGATGACCTGAGTTTTCTCCAGCAACTTGTTTCATCTCTGGTGAGCATTTCATTAGAAGTTGTGCATACTTATCCAAGCACATGAACTGTAATAATCTAACAATGCTATGTAACCTTTTCCTTCTGCAGAATACTAAGGTGGATACCATGGAAGACAAGCAGGTCTGATTCAGTTGACTTATTCTATTCGTAACAAGATATTGAATTTGTGGATTTTGCTTTCTTTACTGAAAATGTGCATAAAATAAATACCTAAGTAACACTATGAACCGGAGATCAGAAGTTGATCTCAGATCATTAATATAATGAAAATTGTTTTCTGAATGCTGACTTAAAATATGCATTAAGGGGATTCTGGAACATATATTCTTTTGTTTGGTAAGAAATTGTATGAGATTGAACCATGGGAATAGCAGTATTTTTCATGATGGATTATCTGCTTGACATCAAACTAGCAATAATATATGAAATCAATTGTGGGCAACTTATGTCCAGTGCTGTGTTACGGCGATCCCAGTATGCTTATTGGCAGAGAGAGCACATTGCCTATGTCTCTTGTTTTTCTATTTGAGGTCATTTAGTGGACTAGAAACCTTTGTCCTAGACTTAGAGGGAAAGTTTGGTTGGTCCCAGAATCCGCTGATTTGGAGGATTTGTAGGGCCAAAACCCTCACTTTTTGCAACCAAACAGGCCTAGTGAGTAGAAATAAGTAGACAAGGAATGTCTTTGGAATTATCTTTTCTGGGGTTTAGCAAGGATGTGAACTAAGAAGAACTAGTCGGTATGCTCCCAAAGTCGTTATGTTGGAATAAACTGCCTTTTGTTCTTCAGAAAGAATGAACGTGTTGGATATGCCACTTGTCAACCATCACTCTCACTATGGTATTTGGTCTCACTTTTCCTTCTAGTCTGGGGAAGGGCAAACCATAATTTGCAGGGTGGGGTCTTAAAATGTAATTTGTTCATGGAAAATTTGTGATGTTATCTGACTTTTATTTGAAGTTCAGAAGAAGTGTGTATCAGTATCACAGAGGGATCTACATTAATACCACATAAAAATATTATACTCAGCTCTGTGTTTGTTGTGTTGGTCATTTCATGCATTCAAATGTCTCTTGGCGGTTTCTATGTATCAAAGAAGTAAAAGTACTTCATGATAATCTCATGATGGCCTGCACAAATATATTATGCTTAGCACTTATACATCAAAAATAGTCCCTTTTCTATATCTCCTCTTCATATCCTCACAAGTTTTGATTGCAGGATTTTGCTTGTGCTGGTATTGCATACATGTGCAATTTCATTGGAGAAAGAGGTGCAAAAGTGCCTGATAATCTATTGGTATGTTAAAATCGTTTTCTTGGTAGTTTTTGTGTTCAAGTGGAATAATTTTATATGCTGCATGTAGCATTTTTAGATTGCTGGTTCCTGTCATCCTTCAGTATGATTTACTGGATTTTTTGCCCTTCTCATTCAGTAACTTTATAGGGAAGTTGATATCGGATGCTTACCTAATTATTTAGTTAAAGGAGCATCTGTTGATTGAATTTGCTTCTGTGCTGGGTCATTAGAACTCTAGGCTCTGTTTGTTTTGGGATCAGGATCAGGATTAGCTCGTTTCAGAATTATTTTTTTTTTCTTGTAAAATTGATATTTATTATTTTATACTATTATTAAATTAAATTATTATAAAAAATTAAATAGTTTTTTGAGCTTTAAATTATTGAAGTCTTAATTTTGATAAAAAGATATTAGTTTACAAAAGTGGTTCACTAGTCTTAACCTTGATCCCCAACCAAACGACCCCCTAGATTTCAATACATCTGCTGGTCTTTTGGAAATTGCATGCAAATAATTGAAAAGCATGGGAATTAAAAAGGTCCTTGTTCTGTTCCTCTCTGGGTCTTCATCAAGTTCAACGTTAAGGAATAAAATCTGGCAAAGAGAAACGAAGAAAATGCATGTTATGCTAGAAATGAGAAGGAATGCATTGGATGGAAGGAGGACAAGAGGACATCCAAATCCAATGTGTACTTATAGGATTTAATCTGGCAAAAAAAAGACAAAAAATACCAGCTGCAGTTAGTTGGCAAGGGGGAAACAGTTAGGCAGAAGAACGAAAGAGTCGCCCACCTTCTGAGAATCAGATCTAAGCCAGAACCAAAGGCCTTCCAATTTCTGGAGAAAGCATTCCAATTTCTTACCAACTTTTAATAACCTAATCTAACAACCTAAAATATTCCAAATTTATTTTTCTGAATTCCAAGGGAGCATATGTTCCATCTGTATTTTGTAATGTAGCCATTTTGTTGTTTGTGTTTGGTCTAGTATTCTATTTTCATCCTAGAAAGTATCCAATCTGTCTAATACCAAAATTTAGCTATAATGGTTTGACTCTTTTTATTGCAGTATTTCTTCTCTTGTCATCTTTTTTAACTTGAAGCAGTCTTTTTTTTCTGACACTTCAATGGATATTGCAGGATATGTCCAAAACTTATGTAAAGCGTAATTTACTGAACTGTGGAGAACAAGGAACTCTGAAGGTTGTAATACTTTTTTCAAATTTGAATGGTTCATTTTTATTCAGTGTGTTGCTTTCATCACTCCTGATGCATAACAAGCCTGTGTCAGGCACACATAGTTTCTTTTGTATCTTACCCTTATTTTTTAGTTGGCTCTCTTGGTGGCCATTAATGTTGAATTACCGTGCTTCAACAATCGGCTGTGAACACATCGTTAGATGAATGCATAAATTATTTGAGATGCGGATAAACTACAACCATTTGATGTATTTGGATTTTATTCATACCATAACGTGAAACCCTGTGGTATCTAATGTTGTTATTGTTGACATGATCTTCTAACAGGGTCTTCAGCACTTAGCAGAGGCTATAGAATCTGGAAATCCTGATGGATCTAAAATTGGCGGTAACGATTTTGATTCTTCAAACAACCGGAAGGCTATATCCAGGTTTGAACTAGTCTTGTCTAAGAACCATTGTCATATTATAACAGCAAAGTAATAGCTTGAGCTTAATACCATTATTATGTGATAATGTTGTTTCTGGAACCTTGCCTAAGCCACACCTGGAGCATGGTATTTTTTCCCCATATAAATTTGATCAGCAAAGTCTGTACTCCATTGTTGTTAGTTAACTATTTTACATGCCTTGCCATAAAATTGCATGACTGGGTATATTTTTTCCATGCAACTCTTACGATTCCTGTTTCACAATTCACATGCAGGACTGCTTCATTAAAGTTGGGGTTATAACTCAGTTCACCCAAGTGCAAAGCAAGCATCAAGTTCTCTTGCCGAACATGAAAGGAGGGATGCTGCTTCCCCCGTACCTGTTGTTTGACTTTATACTAGAGTTAATTGATAAGAAGTGTCATGTATATTATCTACTTTGCTTGTCAACATTTGCTGCTTTGAAGAAGATTGAATCTCCCCAAGGGTGCTCTCTTCCATCCTTTGTAATTCATTTCATGTATTTGGTTTGCCTGAGAACACTGCTGCAGTTTGTGAATAATCGTTTTGATTTTCATTTACATGATGGGGGTCAATTCTCAAATGCCAAAGGGTTCAGGGGATCCGTCTGATGCTTGCCTTTGCTATATAATAAGAAGCTATGTAGTGTTACACGGTTAGCTGGCAAGCATCATAAGTTTGCCAAACCAATATTGAACTGATTTTGGATTTGACCAAAAATAAACGCCAGTGGAATCTTTTGGTAGGAAACCATGTTAACCGACCCGGTCCCAACTTTTGCAGCTGTGAGCCAAGTAGGTTTATACTTCACGAGAAACTAAATCTTCAGCCGGGGGTCTTTCTTGCAACCGATTTTGCTGGCATTTTATTCAATTTCAATTCCAGAATTAAAAAATTAGTCAATTTTTTAATTTCAAAAATTGAGAGAATAGAGGAAATTAGACAATTTTGATGTTTGAATCAAGATTTTAAGTATCGCTTTTAGTTTTGGCACTTAGCGAAATCAATACGTTTCGGTCGTTTCGGTTTCGGTTTCAGTTTCAGCCATTTTGGTTTTGGCCGAAAGATTTTTTTTAGTTATTAATTGTGTGCTAACCAGAATTTGACTATATTTTGACTGTATCTTAACTTTAAATTAAAAATACAATAAAATTTTGAAAATTTGTTTATAAAAATTTTAAAATTATGAAAAAATTTATAATTACTTTTACCACAATATTAAATATTATTTTAATTAATTAAAATTAATTTTAATAGTTAACCGCTGTTTTTATATATTACTATATAAAAAATATATGAAAAATGATATGAATATAATTAAAAAGTTAAAAATTAATATAAGCAAATTTAACTTATTATTAAAATATAATTGACATATACATAATTTATTAATTATAATGAAATACAACTAATCATCATCATCATCAGTTGACTTTAAAACATCTAGATATGAAATTATGAATTCAATACCTGAACGATCCAGATGAACATTTATAGACATATGAGAACAACTGACTCTGCGCAATCTCGTGATAGTGATTCACATGGGGGTGAGACTGACGCAAATTTTTTTTTGCTTTATTTTTAGTGGAACGGTCATGCACGCATGCACATGAACAAAAAAATCAACGTTTTTCGATCAAAATCATTTTCATTTCAGTTTCAACCAAAAAAATTTTTTTTAATTATATTTTGACTAAAATTTAACTTTATTTTAATTATTTTTTAACTTCAAATTTAAAAATTATAATATGTTTAAAAAATTTTAAAAATAATGAACAGTTACGTGAATAATATTATGTACATGAACAGTATTTGAAAGAAATCGGTAAAGGCATCGGAACCAGACTGGCAATAGCACTGGCCCCGTTGTAAGGCCAGCCTCAGCTTGCGGAGTAGGGGCCAAGTCAGTGAGGATGCGAGACAGGTGAGGGAGAAGCAGCAGACTGACAAGAGCGCGGGGCTCTCGGGCTCGAACACGAAGCCGGCGCGAGCTCGTCGTGCGAGCTCCCGCCCCCGCGTGCACTCGCCCGATGAGTTTCTGTAGCGCAAAATATCGATGTCCACCACAATTCACGATGTAGAAGAAGAACAGAAATGGAGAAAAGACAACATACAAGAGATTTATGTGGCGAAGAAGATCCAGAGGATATTATATTGATGAGAAGAGGAAAAGAATATTACAACGATGGAGACGAAACTCCAATATCACCAACTCTTACAAAAGACTAAGTAGTCTAACCGTCACAAGACGTATTGAGAGTATCGATCTATATCTCTCTCTTTCACTATGTTTAGAAATCCTTACATCAATAGAGTATTTATAGATGTGGCCTAACTGTGTTTGAGTCAAAGTAGAAGACTAACTCAAATAAGACTTCTACTAATTTAAGTCTTCTAGTAGAAGATAAATCTAGATAAGTATTAGGCCCACTAAATTACTTTATAATATAATTAAGACTCTTCGAAAAATCCGGATTCAAGACACAATTAAACCAACAAGCTCCCGCCCGCACGCGCTCGCCGGCGATCTCCCGCCCGCGCTCGAGCTCTGCTCGTTGGTAAAGATAAACAGTAAACCCTAAGCGAAACCAAAATTAGAGTTTCGGTTCGAGTTTGGCCGAAACTTAAAACCTTGGTTTGAATAGATATTTTTTGTGGAACTGAGGAATTTGAAAATTTTCAATTCTGTAGTTTCATTATTTGGTTTGAAAATGAAATTAATGGAATCCATCAGTTCTAATAATTTTGGTGTTTGGTTGAAATTAGAATTAGGAATATACTCATCTATTTTCAAATGGGTCAGCTTACCCCCATTTTATTATATATTTTTAATTTTATTTATATATGTATTTATATGAATTTAATTAATAGAACACTAATTAAATATTTATATAGAAATTAAGAAATGAAGAAAAATATTTGGGATTATACATTTAAAACTTTTGTTATATTTAGTTATATAAACTTAATTAATATAGCACTAAATAAATGGTACCGAAAAATATTTGGGATTATACATTTTAAATTTTATGTCATTCACAACCTTTATTATCCTTTCAATTTTATGTGCTCTAAAACTATATGAAAACCCTTCACACTCACCTAACACCCATCAACAAATGGTTACCAATGCAAAGAAATAGTCAATGGTGAAACTTTCATCAACAGCAAATAAGCTTTTCATATACACCTAATATTTTCTCAATCTTCTTTCATATTCCAACAAACAACCAACAAGAATCAAATTAAGATCCGAGCAATCAAATCAAGATTATGAAGAGTTGTGATCCGGATTGCAATCAAATCAAGATGAAACCATAAAATTAATTGATATTCCAACAAATGACCAACTAGCACCAAATCAGGCATCTACAAGCAAAATCAAGCATCAATCAACCATAACCATCGGTGATGCAAAGATCACCAATAACAAAATAGGATTGGAGAGAGGAAGCGTGCTTATTTGCAAGCTAATCACCAAAATCCTAAAAGGGAAGGTGAGAGAAAAGACAAGAGAGCCTCAATGGTGTCGAGCACACTGAAGACCATAACTGTAATCAAACAGCAGATCAGCTCACCGCGCAGAGGAGGCCAATCAGATCGGGTATAAACTCTAGATTGGAGGTGAGGGAGAAGAGAGGGGAGCTTCAACGGCATCGAAGGCACAGAGGACCATAGCCGTGATCAAATGATAAAACACCTTACCCTGAGGAGGAGGTCATCCAGATCGGGTTCAAAACCTAAATTGGAGGTAAGGGAGAAGAGAGAGGAGCTTCAATAGCATTGAGCACATGGAGGAACACAGTTGGCAAATCAAACGGTAGCACAAACACCACAAAGAGGAGCTCTCATGGCCGGTTATTACATCAAAGAAGATAACTGAGAATTTCAGTCCAGAAAAGACTCTGAAATTCTCCTTTCATGTGAAGGAATTAGAGTAGTGGGCACATCCTATTCCACCCAAAATTCATGTTTTCCGGCCTCTCTGAGTGGAATTCGCTGGAATAATGTACTTCCACCACTTCTGAAATTTTTGAGGATATCTAAATACTGAAATTTCGAAATGGGACACTCAATATGGCACCTTTATGAAAAATTCAGACATAAAGATAAAACCAAAGTAGCTTACAGCAAAACATCGTATACAAAACATCTTGCTCAATGCAATTACACAATCCTTATCTTCAAATATATTCAGGAATAAAGGTGCAAAGGTTATGTAACAAATCATACATAAAAACTGCTCACGGCTGATCCCAAAATGTGGCTGCTTTACCAACATATACATGACAAGATACATTTTATTAGGCCCCAGAACAACATAACATTTTAATTAAATCCCTGTTGACCCGGCCAGCTCTAAAAAATGAACACCACACTGTCGTGAACTCGGGACTTCTGATTTTGGGCTACACATTCTGAGATCCACATCAGGTTCCTGATTTCCTGCTCCCTTAGTCTCATGTATGCAAAGAAAACTGCATAATGGAACTGTATTGCCACGGTAATAATCAGCACATCAGGAAGGGGATATCATAAATAGTAGAAAATGAGAGAGAGGATAGAAATTTTAATGGCATTAATGGCATGAAGATATACACCATTTTATGATGAATAAATCTGGGTCAAGGAGTCAAAGGCCATGATAGTACTATATGAGTAAAATCAACCAAAGCTACGGAACCATTTCCCAGAAGATAAAAGAGTAAAACTGCTCAACCAACCTATGTTCTTTTGATTGATTCCTGGTGATTTCTAGGAGAGAGAAGGAAATAGAAATCTTGAAAGTTATACAAGTGTTATGAAAAGGATTGAAGATTAAAAAAAGGATTTTGCAATTATGTGTGGTATGGCTTCTGGGACTAATTGGATGTGCATTGACCATATTAAAGCCTCCATGAATTGTAAATAAGCTCAACATGTTGTCAAGCTTAATAATGTACCTGTTGTTCAAATGCCAGGCAAAGTCTTTTCACCTCCTCTTCATAGAATGCCTTGTCCAGCATTTGGCTTTCTCCATAAGATAACCTAGCAAAAATGGATTGGTATGGGGGATATTTCTCCATTGCAGCACGGACCTGCAACGATACCCAGAGAACTCAATATAAATCACAAGCAAAATTTACAGCATTAAGATCATTATCACCTACAGTATCCTTGGTCCTAAATAAAGCCCATAGCAAATTTCCTACCAAAAAGAACAATCCTAGAACACTGGAGCAAGCTAACCAGAACCAGAAAAGAAATCTAGTAGTAGCAGCTGCTACCAAATGTTTAAATATAGGGGTAATTACGTACACCACCCTAATTAGGCCTAATTACGTACACCCCCCGTTATTTCCGAAATTACCTACACCACCACTCTTTTCAAAATATTTACTTACACCCTCCTGATTGTTATTTAATTAAATTTTTCTCCAAAAATTTCGATTTTACCCTCCTTAATTTTTACAATTAAACCCCTAAAAACTTATTTTATCACTCTTACTCTTTCTCCCAAAACATTTACAAATAAACCCTCGAAATATTTTTATTTATAAAAAAATCCAAATGTTAATATTTTTCAAAAAAATATTTATAAAAGAGCCAAAATATTTTAAATATTATATAAATAAACCCTAATATTTGTATATTTACAAATAAGCCTTTTAAATTTTTATAAAAAAATCCAAATGTTAATATTTTTTATATGAAAAGTTATAAAAAAGACTTTAAATATTTTTAATATTTTACAAATAAACCCTACATAAGAAATTTAATTACAAATCTTATATTTGTGAATTTACAAATAAGTCCCTTGAAATTTTTTTTTGATAAATAAGTCAAAAATATAAAAGTTTAAAAAAAATTTAACAAAAAAGAGTTGAAAATATTAAAACTTGAAATTTTAAAATACAAGTTCAATATTTTCTATATTTACAAATAGACCCCTCAAATATTTTTATTTATAAATAAGCCCAACTTTTATCAATTTTTTAATAAAATTTCACAATATTGAAGTTTTAAAAATTAAAATTTTGAATTACAAATTTACTATTTGTACAATTATAAATAGACCCTTGAATATTTTTATTTATAAATAAATTCAAAATTTTATCATCTTTAAAATAAAATTTTACTAAAAAGACATTGAAAGTTTTAAAACTTAAAATTTCAAATTACAAATTTCATATTTATAGATTTAAAAATAGACCCCTAAAATATATTTATTTATAAATAAGTCCAAATTTTATTTTTTTTAAATAAAATTTTACAACAAATACATTGAAGCTTTTAAAACTTAAAATTTGAAATTAAAGTTTCATATTTATACATTTACAAATAAACCCCTTAAATATTTTTATTTATAAATAAGTCTAAATTTTAATCATTTTTAAAATTAAACTTTACAAAAAAAATTGAAAGTTTTAAAACTTAAAATTTAAAATTACAAGTTTAATATTTGTACATTTAAAAATAGACCCTTGAATATTTTTAATTATAAATAAATCAAAATTTATTTATTTTAAAACTAAATTTTACAAATAAATCATTGAAAGTTTGAAAACTTAAAATTTGAAATTATAAATTTTATGTTTGTACATTTTCAAATAGATCCCTTAAATATTTTTATGTATAAATAAATCTAAATTTTTATCATATTTTAAATAAAATTTTACAAAAAAGATATTGAAGGTTTTCAAACTTAAAATTTAAAATTACAAGTTTAGCATTTGTACATTTAAAAATACACCTCTTGAATATTTTTATTTATAAATAAGTCCAAATTTTATTTATTTTAAAACAAAATTTTACGAATAAGCCATTGAAGATTTGAAAACTTAAAATTTAAAATTACAACTTTCATGTTGTACCTTTATAAATAGACCCCTTGAATATTTTTATTTATAAATAAGTCTAAATTTTTTATCATGTTTTAAATAAAATTTTACAAAAAAACATTAACACCCCGTTTGGAATGGGGTTAGGGTGAAGGTCAGCTCTTTTTAGAATTATTTTTTTTTCTTGTGAAATTAATATTTATTATTTTATACTATTATTAAATTAAATTATTATAAAAAATTAAATACTTTTTTAAGCTTTAAATTATTGAAGTCTTAATTTTAATAAAAAGATATTAGTTTACAAAAGTGGTTCACTAGTCTTAACCTTGACCTTGAACTTGACCCCCAACCAAACGGATCCTAAAGGTTTTAAAACTTAAAATTTAAAATTACAAGTTTAATATTTATACATTTAAAATTAGACCCCTTGAATATTTTCATTTATAAATAAATTCAAATTTTATTTATTTTAAAACTAAATTTTACAAATAGACCCGTCGTCAGCTGTGCCTGCACCCTCACCGGCCGTCGTCCGCGTCCGCGCCCGCACATCGGCGCCCGCCCCCGCCCTCGCCTTCGCCTCGCCGACCTCACTCGCCGCTCGTTTATAAATAGTTAGACTTTTTTATAAATAAAAATATTTTAAGAGTTTATTTGTAAATAGTTTGAGAGAAAAAATAAATTTTTAGAGGTTTAATTGTAAAAATCACAAGGGTAAAATCGGAATTTTTGGAGAAAATTTTGATTAAATAACAATCAGAGAGAGTATAGGTAAATATTTTGAAAATGGGGGTGGTGTGGATAATTACGGAAATTACGGGGGGGTGTACGTAATTAGCCCTAATTACCAGGGGGTGTACGTAATTACCCCTTAAATATATTAATTTGTCAAATAAATGGGTAAAGCACAAATGTAGGAAAATCATGGGTAAATAGTCATTTCTAATCAAAATAATAAAATCCAGGTGGCAACCGTGACATTATAAAACATCCAAAAACAGTTTTTGAAGGAGGAACCAAAGACTACAGCCATTTGAAAAGAAATATCATATCCCCCAAAAAGTCTAAATGGAAACCGAAATGGGGTGGCATGTCAATCTATCCCCTCAGTCTGATGCCCGCTCGGCAGAGCAGAGTGACCAAATGGATGAGTGTAATCAATCATATGTTTTTGCAAAATGTTCCACAACTATAAACTCATGGATATTGCACCACTGCATCACTACAAAGATAAGAGCTCGGCCATGGGCATGTTTAGTTTGTTAAAAAGAAGCAGACAAACATCAAATTTGGATGATAGTGAAAAATTGATCACTACATCATATTGCATTACTTATATATCTCATAATTCTAAGGATGTGCCCACCCCACCTGCCCACACACTCACCCACCCATCAAAAAAAGAGCATCAGCAGTGAGGACTAGGTGACACTGCCTCTGTGATGTGTCCATTGGTATCTCAAAACACAAACATAGGTAGGGGTGTTAATTTAGCTCAAGGCTCACAGGCTGCTTTGAGCTCAGCTCGTTAAGAAAACAAGCTCGATTTTGAGCTCAGACCTAACTCGTTCGATTCTAGCTCGAGAGCTTGGCTCGGTCAAATTTTAAAATTTATTTATAAAATTATTATTGTTATTTATAAAATATAATATATATTTATATTTTTTGTTATTTGAATGACGTGTTTATTGATGTTATTGTTTAAGGTTATTCATATTATTCTTTTAAGTTTTATGCTTAGGTCTTAAATGTTAATTATTAGTTGATCATAAATATTATCATATTTGGATGTTAATCCATCATTTTAATGTTAGATTTTTAAGATTTATTTTGATATTAATTAGCTGAAAATAATTATTAAAATATAAAATTATAAAATTTAAATTTGAGTTCAGCTCGAGCTCGACTCATTTTATCTCATGAGCCGAATCAAGCCAAGCTCAAGCCAGCATTTTTTGTCACAAGCTGAGCTCAAGCCGAGTTCAGCTTGCTCAAGCTCGGCTCGTTGACACCCCCATAAATACAGGTAAGCGATGGAAGATGTTTTCCTTAGCATGACAAAAATAGGAAGCATAAGCTGAGCTAATGCTACAGCCAAATAGAAGATTACCTGGTCAATATCCTCACAAACAGCAAGCTCTTCATGACCATACGGATACCTGTAAAAACACAATGCTTTCAACCATTAGATACAAGCAACCAAAAAACACTTCCTTTTGAACATGCCTAAACCAAGAGAAGAATCAAATGCCAAATCTTACAATAAACCAAAACTAGAATAAAGCTTCTTCCGGTCATCTCGAGTCAACTCAGTGCCAATACTGCACAAAGTATACAATAAAATAAGTGAAATGAGCTTGCCATGTCACCACCTTAAAGTAAGATTAGCAAATGAATGTGAAGAAATACAACAAAAACTCAAATTAGAAAGGAATAAAAGGCACACAATCATGCAAAAGGCTGAGATCACTTGAAAAAATATATATGTACACTAATAAACAGTATAAAGCCTTTTGCAGCTGACCTGTTTATGGTTATATTGACAGCTCTTCTGTCAGCTTCAAAGGCTAGGAGATCAGACATTATCTCAGCAGTTGCTCCCCCAAGTTTCTATTAGAAGAAACATTTTATTATAATAACACAAGCAATAGGAATACAAGGGGGAAACAGGATATATGTCAAAGCCTTAAATCATTTGTCTACCTGGCAGAACCTGTAGAAATCTTCAAGATATGCCTTGTACAGAGTATTCCTCATGATCTCAATATTCATGTCATCCAAATCCTAACATGAATGATGACAAATAAAATTAAAAATGAAACACAGAAAAGAAAGTCTCCTTTGTTCCCTCAAAAAAGGGATAAAAGAGGCTTTTGTTAGCAAACATAATCAAGGAAGACAGATAGAATATATCAAGAACATATCGACTTTTACAAAGCCTATATTCAACACGTTACTGGTATAAGATTAGACCTCAGTCATTCACATGGGAAAAAGGATTCAATCACTAGGTGCATGGATCTAGAGAAAAAAAAAAAAAAAAATCAACAAAAGGTATTACCTCTGATGTTATGCACTCGGAGAAGTATGGAGCCAGTGGTGTATCAACAAGAACCAACCGATAAAGCTCACGCATGTTCTGAGCAACTGCAAGTGTAGCAATACTGGAAAGAAAATACATATTCACAATCAAATTGTCCAAAAAAAACAAAAGATGATTGAAAATAGCAATAGTACAGTCACATACCTATCAAACATACCCAGGGGGTGGCATTTCTCCAACAGTTCCTGCACATCTCTCTCATGCAAGGTGCCAGTCACAATAAGCACCACATTGTCAATCATGTGCCCATACCTAAAGGAATGCAATAAAGGACCTTAAGCCCTAACAAGCAAAAACTTCCACTACCAAATTGACCAAGCTAGTAAAAAAAGATAAAACTTACGTGATGTACTCCAAGAAAGTTGACAATGGTTCTGTGGCTTGGCACAACATATGCTTATAATCGTCGACCAGCTTCAGGGTGCACTTCTCAACAATCGTTGTGGTATGCAGAGGAGACGGTTCTGCAAACAATCAACAAAGTTCCAATCACGAAGATTAAAACACTAACTAAAAGATAATAAAGCAATCAAGAATGTGTTCGCAAGCAAAGAACCATGCTTTCTCATATAATTCTTTCAGCATATTTCATCTCTTAAATGCAAACATCACACAACCAATTATAAAATTAACTGGTGCTAAACTTAGGAATGCTGACATGCCATTCTGAAACATAAAGGAGCTCGTTTCTAAGTAATTCATTATTCATCCAGGCATTACAAATCCAGTAATCTAATTCGATCAAATAATAAAAAAGGTGTTTTCTGAAGAAATTTAATTAGCACTCCATCCACTCAGGCACAAGCAAAAAAACCCAAAAAACCAGCAATTCAAACAAAAAATCGACAGAATCAGAGGCCGGGACAACAGAAATTCAGATCGGAATTGGTTACCATTCTGGAGGTAGGGCCCGTACTCGGTGGCGGAGAGGTGCATCTTGATGTCGTCGAGTGTCTCGCACTGGCAAAGATTGTTGTAATCCGCCGCGGTGAGCAGCCCGGCGCGGTGGCCTCGCACGATCGCCTCCAGGTACCCGCCGTCGATGTTGAAGGTCAGCGCCTCGAACCCGTACATCTCGCCGGCAATCTGGAGGGCTGGATCTCGGCCAAGAACCGAGAAAGAAAGGGAGAAAGATCGAAGGATCGGGAGCCAAGAGCCCTAGAAATCCAGAAAAGACGAGATCGAGAGGAAGAACGCAATTCGGATCCCTACGATCCAGAGGGAGACCATTTTATACACTATTTGAAATGACAATAATGCCTTCGGTCGGGTGCGGGTTGCACTGGACCCGGAACCCAAGGTTGGTCGGAGATTGGGCTTGTTGCTTTTTTGCGTATACACCCCTGCAAAATATGGATTTTATGTTTCCCCTCAAAACATCAGAAATTACATTTATGGTTATGAATTTATTTTTTTTAATATTGTTTACTTATATACTTCTAGAAAATACTCAAATTGTACTTATATGCTTCAAAAAATAGTAATTACTTTTATGCACTTACAAATTTATTTTTTTAAATAAATATCTCTCAATTAGTTTTTTATTAATATTGTTCTAATTTAAGATGAAATTAATACAAAAATGGAAGAATATCTATCTCAGAATCAATGATCTCAAAGGATAAATAGTCAAAACAATTCAATGAAAGCTAATGAAAACTAAAAATAGCGGTTTCTGTCCGAAAAAAGTTATAAATTTTTGAAATATAAAAATAATTATAATTTTTTGAGAGACATAAGTGCAATTTGAGTCTTGTAAAGATATACAACCAAAACTTCTTTATTTTTTGTAGGCAATTATAAAATATTGGAAAAAATATTGATGTTGCTTGGATATATATCCTTTTATTTTGTATCATTTAAGGGGCATTTTCAACTATTTTTATTATAGTTCTCATTTTTAAAAAATAAATATATAAATATTTGGATAAAACATAACTATGAATTGTTTGTACAAATACCAAATTTCAATATGCTTTTTTGTAAAAACAATAGACACAGGGGGTAGTTACAAAAATGCATCTAGTCATCTAGTCATGTATTTGTGAAAAGTCAAGAGGTGCGCAGACAAATTTTAGAAAGATTTATATTGAGTTTCACAATTTACAAACAAAAATCAATTTTCCGTTTTTTCTGAGTTTCGTTTTAATATGCCTTTAATGAAAAATTGTCTCATTGTACTAATTAATCATCTAACTACCAATAATTATTTTTTTTTCGATTTTTGGACGTATACTTTTAGAAAAGACCCAAATTGCATCTATATATTTCGAAAAATTATAATTACTTTTACGCCATTAAAAGTTCGATTTTTTAGATATATATTTTTATATTAGTCTCCACCCGTGATCGATTGAATTAAAGAGAAATTAATATGAGATAATGAATTGATAGTTTCCTCAAAAAAAAGTATTTCAACGAATAATAATAATAAATAATACAAATCAACACTAGGAAAACTAATTACATGAGCATCTATATAAAATGATTAAAATTTGAAAAATATAAGGGCAATTAAGATTTTGGGCATATGTGTAATTTCAAATCTTTTTAGAGGTATACAGCCAAAAATCCCAACCTCTTAATTATAGATGGCAATTCGTCGTAGAGCAAATTTCATGAACCACATGCTATGCAATCCATCAGATCTGTCTTAATAATTATTGGCGATTGCAATGTCAACTGTATAAGTCTATGATCAACCTAATATTTTTCATTTCAAATATCCAATGTGCTACTCAAAACAAAGCGAAGTCAAGCAAGTACGTACTCACTGTGGAAGCATCTTTGATTTGATTCTAAAAGACATGGGAAAGAACGCCGCAACACAATCCGAAGCAGCTAGCAGAAAAAAAAAACAATTAACACTAATATAGAGCTTAATCGGCGAATTAACCTAGGTCTTATCTACTTTGACAACTAATAATTTATAACAAAACCTCCATCCCAAAGGACAAAAACCACTACTTCGCTCCCAGCTGCGATTTCTCTGTTTCTTCTGCTCTCAATGCACAACTCAAACCAAACATCCTCTTCAAAGGTTGTTCATTACCTGCAAAATAGAATAGATTAAACAAATTCAACCGGTTGCATATTGGAACCAAGAGTCCAATGAAGCAGATATGCTAATTACATGCGAGAACAATGCATATTGGAACCGGTTGCAAGTCAGGCGCATCCAAACCTGAGAAGAAACAAATGGAAATGGCGGTGGATTGCCCTGGCAAGGACAGAAGACGCTGTCCAAACTTGTCCTGGAATCATCGTCTGCTTTTGTCCCTTCTCCTACAGTGTAAAACAAAAATACAGACCATTCCTTCTCATATTTAGACATCCAATAGACCAACCATTTGCACCATTGCAAAAAAAAGGAAGGAAAAGGTACCATGGATGTGTTAACGGTCAACACAGATATTAACGGGAACACAAAGAGGCTTCTTGGTTTACCAGAAGGTACGTTAGATGGCTCTGAGGTTGTCAAGTGCATCAAAAGGCGGCGGAGGGAGCCTACACTGCAGCCAAACCCGATTGTCAATCCTGGAGGAGGTCTCGAACAGTCTGCAAGCAATAACACCATCAAGAGGAGCTCGAGGTTTCGAGGTGTTAGCAGGTATATACACAAGGGAAATAGTAGCGTTGAACTTCTCAGATCGATGCTTTAAGCATGAGCAACAAAACAAAACAAAGCATCGGATTTATATTGATTTAACATACCAGGCATCGGTGGACGGGCCGGTTTGAAGCTCACCTGTGGGACAAAGGTTCATGGAATGCAACACAAAAGAAAAAGGGAAAACAAGGTAAAGTTTTGCCATATGTTGTTTTCACTTGGTTATTCAGTTATCGTTAAACCAACTTATTTCTGCTCCTGCTTTCGAAACAGTTTATCTCGGTGCATATGACGAGGAAGAATCGGCAGCAAGAGCTTATGATCTTGCTGCGCTCAAGTACTGGGGACCTACTACCTTTACAAACTTCCCAGTAAGTTGTGAATGAAACAAAACCTTAAATATATAGTTGCCCTTACTGCCTCATGCATGATATTCCTGTGAAAGGATAGAGCTATGCCTACTTTTTCAAATAAATTCCTGCCTTTTCCATTCAGTCAACACAAATGCAACAAACAGAAGTAGAAATAAGATACCGAACAACCTCACAGAGTTTTTTTAGGGATGGCAGCTTTGAGATAATTGTTTAGGCATAGCTTACAATATCTGCAAATGTTTCACCCAAAAATGACTCAGAGAAAGCATGTTAGGGAACAAACTCTCAAAAAAAGTTCTCATTGAATTTGCCGCTTATTTTTTGTGTAGTAATTATGTATATAGAGTTTTTTACCGTGAAATTTGTTCCTTTGAAAATATGGCATATCTAGAATTAGATTTCAGCTTGTCTTACATCTATCTATTTATTCATTTATTTATTTTTATAACAGAATTTGGTTGAACTCCAGTTTACATGCTGATGTTCTGATGCAATTTTTGAGAATATTTGGACAGTAATAGGGTTTACATCGAAATTTATCAGCAATCAGCAAAGAGCATAGTATTGCTGAACTACTAAAACGTTCGGAGTTTCCCATGAAAAACTTTATTGACAAATAAAAGTCGCATGAATCTTGTGGACAAACATATAGTCCAAAAGTTTGAGGCAAGGACAAATTATATATGACTAATAAAAGCAATATGTCCACATAGGGCATAACTAGTGAAAACCAATGTTTTATCCTTGTAGTTGGCGGACATATTGCAGGTTTCAGACTATGAGAAGGAGTTACAAATAATGCAGAACGTGACAAAAGAAGAATACTTAGCCTCATTGAGAAGGTATTAGACTCTGGACTATAATCAGCTCTAGATAACTCTAGGACTTGCCTCAAAAGAACTAAAGCATCCTCACTGACAGAAATTGCTTTCCTAGCAGGAACAGCAGTGGTTTCTCTAGAGGTGTCTCCAAGTACAGGGGTGTTGCAAGGTACATCCGGGACAAATTTGAACTCTTAATAAAAAATCCATTCACGAATAAATTCTGAAATTGAAATATTAGAATACAACACAGGCATCATCACAATGGAAGATGGGAAGCAAGAATCGGAAGAGTTTTTGGCAATAAGTACCTCTATCTTGGCACATACAGTAAGTCCTTGTATTGGAAATCAGTAGCTAGGCACCAGCTATTCACAGAATAACACAAAATGCACTTGTTTCAGGCACCCAAGAGGAAGCCGCTCGTGCTTATGACATAGCAGCAATCGAGTACCGAGGGATCAATGCTGTGACTAACTTTGACCTGAGCACATACATCAGATGGCTAAGGCCCGGTGCCAACAATGCCTTCCACAGTAAGCAAGAGCACATCATTGGTGTTGAACCCAAGGCCATGGAAATTTCTGCAAACATATTTGCAAACAATGAAACTGAATTAATCTCGCCGAGAAACCACTTCGTCAGTGATGACTTGGACTCGCCAATCAAACAAGAGTTTGTTCACCATCAGCTTCCAGGCATCAGCTCATGCAGCAAGTCCTCTCCTACAGCACTTGGCCTTCTGTTGAGGTCCTCGATATTTAGAGAACTTGTGGAGAAGAACTCAATACCACCTGCAGAAGAGACAGACAGCAAAGACATAAAGGAACAAAGGCGGCCTAGAGTTGATGATGAATATCAAGGGTTCTTTTGTGAAGGTATTGCTCAAGTCCCTTATGTTTGCTCTTCCAGTGGGGGTAATTGGGTAAGCATTGACCTACAGCAGAGCAACTCCTACTGCAACCAAACTGAGCAGGCTTTTTGGGATGGTGGCTTGACCATCCCTTCCATTCAGTAGCTAGAAAATGGGAAAATCTTCGGGGGAAGAAACATGAGTAGGAGAAAGAAAAGCAGATGGTGAAAACAAATAGGAAGATAGGAACTCATGCAGAACAATGCCTGATAACTTCATGAGAAGGAATTGGAGATTCTATTTTCCTTGTTGCAAATCTGTTAAGGCCCAGACCACTCTTTTTTGCAAATGTTATTATCAATAAGGAGATACAGAGTGATCAAATAAATATCATTGCCATCAAAACTTCTTTGATTAATTGGAATATGACCACTTATCTTGCAGGTTTAAATGTTGTATTTTGATCTAGTGCTCTGCAGTATGCTCAATAGCTAGTCAGAGTGTTGGTGTGAGACATTCTATTTTTGTTTCCTCCAGTGGGATCGGTTTCTACGGCTTGGAATAGCAAAAATATCAGAAAGAGATTTTAATACACATTAAAATATATTTAATTTGAATGTATTATCGTTATCCGATATTGTGAGAATATTTACCTTCAATAGTTATAAATTTCTAATGTTAATTATCTCGATAATTATCAAGAATCTTCTACAGCGAAAAAATTAGTTAATAAAATAGAGATACAAAAGAAAAAGAAGAAAGTATCATTCGATTGATTTGAGAAAAAATACATGGCTTAAGTGAGGATATATCCCCCTTCACAAAAAATTTTAAAACCATGGAAAATACAAAAATGAAAAAAGAAGAGAAAATAAAGAAATTTTGATATGTGTTGTTGTCTCATTTCTACATGTTGGATTGTGTGGATTCTAACTCAAATGGGTCTTGACTTGATTCTCAATAAATGTTGATGATGACTTGGTTTAGCGACGTAGTCTGGTGGGAGATGAACATATGAAAGAGGGAGTATTTACGAGCAACTTCTTTTGATAATATTACTGATAGCTTATCAGATTTAGTTTGAAATATGGTCAATAACCTTGAGCATAGGTATTTAACTTTTTTTGGTAGTATTACCAATGACTAGTTGGGTTTAACCTGAAGTGTGGCCGATTTGGGTGTTAGTGTTTAACCTCTTTTTATAGTATTACTGATAACTTGTCAAGTTTAACTTTGAAAAAAGCATTATCAATATCTTCTGGGGGGAATTGATTAGTTTTGGAGGGTGTATTATCAATTACCTCTTCGATTGACCTCAGAAGTGCATCATCAACAGCTTCTAAAGTTAAGTTGGATGATGCATCATCAACTACTTCTAGTGTTGATTAGTTTGAAAAGCACGTTACCAACGACTTCTAGGGTCGACTAGCTTGAAGAGTGATTGACGACTTCAAGTATATTATCGGTTGATCTTATTTAGACAAGGTGTCCTAACTGACTGACTGAGCGAGTTCAAATCCACCTTTTGTCTTTTTTATTTGAAGGAATATCAGCGATTTTGATTTATACTAATCATCTTCGATTTAGTAATTAACAATCTATTTTGGCTTATTATCAATTGAATTTGAAGTATTGTTAACAATTTTGATTTTGTTATCAACTGACCTTATTTGGGCGAGGTGTTTCAGCTAACTGACTTAACAAGTTTAAACCCACCTTTTATCCTATTTGATTCAAAGGAATAATTAGCAGCTTTGACTTATACTAATTATCTTTAATTTAATAATTAATGGCCTATCTTGACTTATTATCAATTGAACTTGAGCTGTTATCGACGACTTTAAATTTATTGTCGACTAATCTTGTTTGAATGAGACATTTTGGCTAACTGACTAAGTATAAACCTACCTCTTATTTAGATTTGATTTGAAAGAATCATAAGTGGCCTTGGTTTATACTAATAATCTTTGATTTGGTAATTGATGGCGTATGTTAGCTTGTTGTTGATTGTATTTAAGGTATTATCAAGAGTCTTGAGCTTATTGTCGATTGACCTTATTTGGACAAGGCAATATAGCTGACTGACCAAGTGAGTATAAGCCTACCTCTTATCTAGATTTAATTTGAAAATATGATCAACAACATTAATTTATGCTAATCATCTTTAATTTGGTGATCGATGGCCTATGTTGACTTGTTGTTAATTGAATTTAAGATATTGTCAACAGCCTAGGGCTTATTGTTGAATGACCTTATTTGAACAAGGTATTCTGATTGACTGACTAAGCGAGTGCAAGTCTACCTTTTGATCAAATTTAATTTAAAAGAATAATCAGATTTAATTGAATTTAAGATATTGTCAACAACCTAGGGCTTATTGTCGAATGACCTTATTTGAATAAGGTATTCTGATTGACTGACTAAGCGAGTGCAAGTCTACCTTTTGATCAGATTTAATTTAAAAGAATAATCAGTGACTTTAATTTATGCTAATTATCTTTGATTTGGTCATTAATGACATACATTAACTTATTATTGATTGAATTTATCTTGGGCTTGTTGTTGATTGACCTTATTCGGACGAGATATTTCAGCTAACTGAGTGAGTGAATACAAGCCTACCTTTTATCTAAATTTGATTTAAAAGAATAATCAACAACCTTGGCTTATACTAATCATCTTTGATTTGATAATTGACAGCTTATGTTAGCTTATTATTAATTAAATTTGAGGTATATTCAACAATTTTGGGCTTATTATCAACTGATTTTATTTGGACAAGATATTCTGATTGACTGATTAAATAAGTGCAAGCCTACCTTTTATCTGGATTTGATTTGAAAGAATGATCAGCGGCTTTCGCTTATGCTAACCATCTTTAATTTAGTAATTGATAGCCTATATTAGTTTGTTATTGATTGGATCTAAAGTATCATTGATGGCTTTGGTGGTACACTCAGTGGAATTCAATTTGATCGTGTTCAGTTATATTCTAACTACTTTTGATTCGGACTTGAGTTCGATTTGATTCAGCTTGAATTCAATTCAATATTCAGAACTCAATTTTAATTCAAATATGATTTTGTTCAATTTGACGTTCAAATCCTAATTTAGATCAAGTTCAATTTAATTTAATTTAATGTTCTGAATTCGACTTTGATTCAAATCTAACTTGATTCAATTTGATATTCAAAACTTGATTCAATTCAATATTTAAGGCTCAACTTTAATTCAAATCTGATTTAATTTAACTCGATATTCAAAACTTGATTTAAGTCAAGTTTAATTTGATTCAGTTTAATATTCAGAACTCGACTTTGATTCGAGTACGATTCTATTCAATTTGATATTCAAAACTTGATTTAGATCAAGTTTGATTTAGTTTAATTCAATATTCAGAACTTGACTTTGATTCAAATATGATTATATTTAATTCAATGTTGAAAACTTGAATTGGATCAAATTTGATTTGATTTAATTCAAGGTGGGTTCGGCCTTGCCTTGGTTCAATTTGGCCCTACTAGATTTTAATTTGAACTCAACTTGACCCAATTAGGATCTAGATTTGAGTTTAACTTAATTAAATTAGAGTTCATTTGAATTTATTTTACCCCGCTTGAAGTTGGTCTTAACCCAATTAAGATTTAATTCGAACTTGATTTAACCCAATTAGGTTTCTAGTTTGAATTCTAATTGGATTTTAGGTTAACTTGATTTGAACCCAACTGAGATTGAGTCTGAACTAATTTGATTTGGACTAACTCAATTTAAATTTGAGTTTAGTTCGATTTGAGTTTTAGTCCATTAACTTAGTTGATTTAAGACTATTTGATAGTCCATTTAAGTTAATTTAGCTTTGTTGATTTGTTCCAGTTGAATTTGATTGAATTCAATGTGAGTGAGTAACTTTAATTTAATCGATTTAGTACGAGAGACCTCAGGCTGTCATAATAATTTTAGTTGAGCCCACGAACTAATATTAATTCGAATAGAGATTTAGTGCGCTCGCAAGCTAATCCGAGATCAAATAGACATTCGGTGAACTCACAAATTGATCTTAATCTAAATAAACATTTGATAAGCTCGCAAATTGGTCTTATTTCAATTAGATGTTCGGCAAACCTACGTGTTAGATTTAGTCTAAAATAGATATTTAGTAAGCCAGCAAACTAGTCTTAGTCTAAATAAATGTTTAGCGAGCCCGTGGGCTAATCTTAATCCAAAATAAATATTTCACAAGTCCATAAACTGGCTTTATTTCAAATAAATATTTGGTGACACCGCAAGCTGGCCTTAGTCCAAATAGACGTTTGGTGAGCCCGTCGGCTGACCTTATTCAAAATAGATATTCAATGAGCTTGCAAACTAACTTTAGTCCGTTTAGACATTCAGCGAGACTAAGTGCTGACTTTAGTCCAAAATAGATATTCAATGAGTCCGCAAATTGACTTTGGTCTAAATAGACATTTGGTAAACTCGTAAACTAATTTTAGTTCGAATAGATATTTGTAAACTTATAAGTTGACTTTAGCTCAGAAATAATTTTTATACGAACCTACGCACTAGTCCTTAATTAGATTAGATATTCAAAGAGTCTATGGACTGACTTTAATTCAAAATTAATTTTCAAATAAACTCACAAATTAACTCTAAATCAATGGTAATAGTACAAAAATTGAGACCAAACTTTTCTCTTTTTTGTTCTATTTTCTCTTAGCAGTAATTTTTTAAAAAATGATCAACAACTTCTCCCTTTTCTATGATTGCAAGCAACACCCTTTAAAACTTTATTTTTTATTATTCTTTCTCTCATTCGCTTCTATGTAAATTGAAAAAAAAAAAGAAAAAGAAGAATTTTGGACTTTGGTATAAAATTTAGTGAAGATCTCTTATATGAAAAATATTTTGTGCATATTGTAGACAGAAAAAAGTAAGTTTTAAGATATCGAATTATACCTTACATTAAAATCTAATGGAATAATTACTCTGAAAGAGAAACCACATGAGAGTTATAGGAAAATATGTTGGAGAGATACCCTCAATTATTCCAGTCTTCAGATATGTACTTATTTATAGTTAATTTTAGAGAACTAAACTTATTTTATAGGGGATAGAATGTGAAAATCGGAAAAAAAAAAAAAGAGAAAAGAAGGGTTTTGGATTTAGGTGTAAAACTTACTAATTTGAGAGTTTTTTATAAATTTGTATCTTTATATGACCAGCCTGATTTTTCATCTCTTTTGGCTTTATTTTGGCGGCGAGAATTGAGAAAAATTAAGATTTATTAGAACACAGATCCACAACAAAGTCTTGGTCAAAAAGTTCACAAGGAACTGCTTTCGGACAACGAGAGCACGGGTGACGTGTTCAGGAGGAATAGCATGCTCGCAACGGGGTTTTGTTGATGGTGGCCGGCCGGAGCAGACACAGGAGCATCTCAGGATGTCATCGGCGATGTCGGAGCAGAGTTGCTCGGAGAGAGTAACTGGTCCGTGATGAAGATGACCCGCATGGACAGTGACCGAGTCCGGCGGGTGTAGTGCTGGGACAATGACACGGCAGATATGGTGAGGGTATTCGGGCCATGGTTGACCAAGTCTGAGAATGGTGCCATGGAGGTGAGCGAGCAGCGCGGGAGGCGAGTGAAAACGAGCGAGGCCGCGGGTGGCCACGGATGCGGAGAAAAGCCAGCTAGCTTCAAATGCCAGTGCCGCCAAATCCGAGCCGATTCTCCTTCTTTTGTATTTATTTATTCACGTTTTTGCTAGAAAATTATTGTGGATGATGAGATCTGATTGAATTAGATTTGTAAATAAATTTGGGATAATCATATTCCGATATTGATTGTAATTGAAATTCTGTTGGGATTGAATTCTTAAATTTAAATTTTGAGTGGACGAGAATTTGACTTGTTTCTGAAAATGAATAGGGTAGGATCCAGATTTTATATTTATTTGTGAAAACTCAAAATATGAGAGATTATTTATAAATTTTTTTAAAAAATTAAATCAAAATATAAATTTTTTTAAAATTTTAGAATTTTTTTGTAAAATTTTTTTTAATAAATTTTGGTACTTTTAGAATTTTTTTGCCAAAAAATTTCGGACAAAAATTTATTTATAAAATATATTTGATCTTAACAAATATTATCTTAAATTTTTTTTTTGAACATGATAAATTTTTTATTTCTTCGAGAAAAATTCAATATGATCACTAGCAAATATGCTTAGCATGCACTAACAAAGCTGTCTAAAATAGAGCTAATCCATGCAAATTCTTTAATAATAGAGGAAGGGGAAGCAAGATGCATAAGTGCATCAAACTGGCTAGCCTAGTGACAAAAGAAAGCATGAATTTCTCATCAAAGTAGAGACCATTGGTCAAAATTCTAAACAAGCCAATATAGACCAAAAAAAAGTAATTGATTAACCAGATCATGGAATCACATCAGAACAGTTGAATTATGAACAAGTGTTCTGTTTTTCAAACGTCACAATTTTTACAATAGTGGTTCAGAATTAGAACAATCCAATATAGACAGTACATATCGTGTTTCTTATATTTTAGAAATCTCTTTCTTCAGATACACAACAAGAATACAATCCACAATATTAATACTATATTCTCATACAACATTCACATATTCCAGAAAAGTAATATAAACGATCTAATGATCTAGTAAATAATACATTCTGCACGGTATCTTAAAATATTTATTCTATTTTAATGCAAACTGAACTCCAAAAGTTTTATACTCCAAAATAATTCATCCAATATCAATAACTCTTCACAAAAGACCAAAAATTTGTTCTTATAAAAAAAAACTAATTTTAAGTAAAATTTTACAAGAACAAAACCCCAAATGCAATTAGAAACTGAAAAAATAATGAAGAAATCTAAAAAGTACTGAAACAACAAATGCACAATTGACATTGTTGGATATACTATGAAAATAATAAAAAGTTGAATGAAAATTTCCGAATAAAATTGCTCGTTCAGAAATAGAAAAAATGGAATGAAATCTATTATAGTGTTAAGTGTGATGGATTAGTCTTATTTCGGATATTGAATAAATAGAGTTCGATATATATAGTGAAAAGACCCAGATCCCATCAGCTTAACCTTTTGGTATAATTTGATATTTGACTTACTATATTAATCTGGTTTAATATTTTAGGATTCTCCCAATAAATAGTATCAAAGATTTAGGTTTAAAGTTATGCAAATTTCTTAAAATCAAATTTACTATGGTAATAATATAACTGAGCTGAGTCTATGGTGGTCTCTCTCAGAATCAAAGATTGAGATAAGACCCATTTACAAGCGGTAAATGGGCAAGTCATATGGTAATGCACACTAATTTAATGATCAATAATGTGATTGAGTTACTTATTGATCTCGGGTTCAAATCGGAGTAGAGGCGAAGTCCTTTTGTAGGAGATGAGAGGCTTGGTCAACATCATGTTTAATCCGTATAATCAAGTGTTGGTGTATCTCGTCTACTATATTGATCCGATTTAATACTCTTGAATTTCCTCAACAAATGGTATCAGAGTCTTTTCACTATATATATCGAAAGTGAAAAGGCTCTGATACCATTTGTTGAGAAAATTCAAGAATGTCAAATCGAGTCAATATAATCTTGAACACCATATGACTAACTCATATATCACTTGCAAACGAGTCTTGTTTCAATCACTGATTCTGAGAGAAACCGCGATATAACTCAATTTAATTGTATCATCACTATGGTAATTTTGATTTTAGTGAGTTTACATAATTTTGAATCTAAAATTTTGATACCATTTGTTGGGGAGAGTCCAAGAGTATCAAACCAAATCATTATAGTGGACCAGATACTAAATTATCCTAAAAGCCTATGCTGATGGGATATGAGTCTTTTTATTATATATATTGAACTCTATTTAGCCAATATCTAATATAAGACTAATCTATCATTCTTGACACTATAATAGAAATCAAAAAAAAAATTCCTCAAGAAAAAGAAATCGAGGAGTGTAGTGCATATTATGGAACAAACTAAGTATTGCAAAAAAAATGACAAAAAGAAATTGAGGAGAAAATGAAAGATCAAAAAGGAGGGGAGAAAGTTTCTATCAGGGCTTAGACTCGAACCACCGAGAAAATGATTGCAATTGGATCGAGTTGGGCCAAACCAACCAGATTTGGATTTTGACTTGATTTTAATTTTGATTTCAACTCTTTGTGTACTAGTAAAACAACTTGCGGCTATGGGAGGGAGCAACGCAAAGGTTACATGTGGCCAATTGACATTGGATGGATTGGGCTGAGTTGGACCAGATGAACCCAATTAGGATTTCGACTTAGACTTAGACTTGATTTTGATTTTGATTTCGATTCTGACTTAGAAAGGGCATTGCTTTCCCCTATATATATTCTCTACTCACTGCTTAAAATCTTGCTCTCTCTTCTTTATCTACTTCTTGCCACCATGAATGCCAACGAAGGTAACTCTCTTAAATCAACATTGATATTCTTAACTCTTGACTGTTCAAACATTATTAGTATCTCATAGATATCAACCAATGATGTAATCCCATGCATTAGAACTAGAAAAAATAAAATAAAATGGAGGCTTTTCTAAATTTCATAAACACATTTTTTAGTGCACATGAGCACCTACCATCAAGCTTTTCTAGAGTGTTCTTCACAACTGAAACGCACCCTTCACATTTTATAGCTATCATAAATTCAATCTAGAACTATGAACTAGGAATCATAAAAGAACGTGATATAATATATTAGAAGAAAAATGGAAATATATGACAAAAGTTTTTTTGGGAGTCACATAATATGGTTTTGCTTTTCTGTGGATTATGTTACTCAGGCTTGTGCGCAAGCCAATATTAGAAACTAATATGTCAATGTTGTTCCTCCTTTTTTATGCATGCAAAAGATTTTCCTGTTCGTGAGGAATTCAAGTATTGGTATTAACAGTAATTAGACAAAGCATGGTGGTACATGTTGACGTACTAATGGTCTGGCTTGGATGATCTTGATATGTCAAGCTCTACATGCTGAACATCTACAAAGTAGGGTCCTGTACACATCGTCCGTTACACCCTGGGAATTGGTTTCACCCGAAGCATAACTGACATTGTGCTTTACTTGATAGCTAAGTCTCGTTCTTCATTCTGCTTATGAAGGTAAGATCCAAGTATTTGATTTACTCTTAATATTACTTGTACTACTATTCTAATGATAAACCACTACAAATATTGTCAAGGAGCACCTTTTTTGCTATAACCCTTGCTAATATTTAACTATTTTGAATCAAATTATCCTGAAGATGTATTCTCCATTTGTGTTTAAATTCAATTATGTTTTGGCGGAGTTCAGGTGATGTTCTTATTTTTAGGTATTGGAGCTTGTCTCTAGGTAATTGAAAATTAGTTAGAGGATTCTGAAAATTTTCATGTGAATATTTTGAATCTTTGCATAAAGTTTCTTAGTTTATCCAAAAGAAAAAAAATCAGACTTTGCATAATTACAATTGAATTTGAACACAGGTGGAGAATACTTCTTCAGGACAATTTGGTTTAAAATAGTTAAATATTAGCAAAGGTTACAATAAAAAAAGTGCTCCTTGATAATATTTATTGTGGCTTATTATTAGAATAGTAGCACAAGTAACACCAAGAGCAAATCAAAGACTTGGATCTTACCTTCATAAGTAGAATGAAGAATGAAACTCAACTACCAAGTAAAGCACAATGTTGGTCGTGCTTCAAGTGAAACCAATTTCTAGGGTGTGACGGACGGTGTGTACAAAGCCCTACTTTGTAAATGTTCAAGATGTAGAGCTTGACATATCAAGATCATCGAAGCCAGACCATTAGTATATCAACATGTATCACCATGCTTTGTCTGATCACCGTTAATATCGATACCTGAATTCCTCACAGACAAGAAAACCATTCTCACGCATAAATATCAAGGAATAGCATTGACACATTAATTTCAAATGTTGGCTTGCGCACACAAGCCTGTGTAACTTGAACCAAAAATCAATAATTTTACAGTGGGAGGACAATCTTTGGAGGTGGCTAAGATTCTAAAAGCCGCGATGAATTTTATAGCATTTGACACAATTTGATTCGAATCTAGGTCTTGACCTTTCAAAACGTCTCTAGTAAAGGAATTTATAGGATACCTAAGCTCGCTCTCGAACATCTCTCAGTAGATACTAAATTCAAACCTGAACTATTCTTTAAGGGTTTTACTATTTTTCTCTGATTCTCACAGGTCTATGTCGATTCTGGTCGAAAAGATTGTAGATGGTTCCCCAGAGGTTCATGCCCATAACCGAGAGGGGCATTTGGATGTGCAAGCTTGCTGATGGTCTTTGAGCTTGTCTGTACAAAACTAAACAGTTTAGTTTCTCCATAATATGTCGTTCTTCAATATTGATGCAATTTCTTCGGAAGCAATAGGTGTAAGATGGTCCTGTAGACTGTCTAGAATGTATGCCCAAAGATTTCAGTCTGGGTAGCTAATATAGATTTGTGAATGGATACAACAAATTATTGACTGGATCCATATTCAGAATATTCAAATAGCAGATTGAAGACAACACACAGAGAACAGTATGAAGGATGTTGCAAACAGTAGATTGTAGGCACATTTGAACAATGAGGACATCATAATGCATCTGGTTCCTTGCATAATCTTCAAGACCATTTACAGAACAACAAGAATCTCTTACCTTTGAGAGTGCAAAGGATGATACACCTCCAGCAACAAGGAAGGTCCATATGTACTCTAGGATGGTGTACTTGATGCCATAAATGAGAGCGCCCATTAGCATAACTGCAAGTAGACATTTGGTCAGGAATGCAGCAGTAGGTTGAGAGAATTATTATATTGAAATAGTGCTTAAACCAGTTAAATGTGAGTAACCAACAACATTCAAAGCGAAAGAAGAAAAACTTGATTTCACATCAGAATCAGGGAGGTGGGAATAGGTGTGGATTTGTTAATTACATCAAAGATGGTAGGCTCTTTTTTATGTACCCTATCTGCAACCGTGTGGCACATATAATACAAAATTAGGGCAAATTTATGGAAATCAAAATTTCCATTCATACTAATATGCAACTTAGCTTTCACACAAAATCTGAAGACAATTATTGTCACACAAATTAGAATAGGAGGTTGCAACTTCTACAGAGTACAAGACCCTTCATCAGGAAATAATCCCACTCGATGAAATACATTTCTCAATAATAGAAAAACAAGGTCAATCATGAAGATTGACTGCTTTTCTAGACTAATCAATTCACAGATACAGTACAGAAGTTCCAGCTAGCTTTGAAGAGCTGGACATAGTAGGATATGATTAGGTGAGGAATCAGAAACAAAGCTCAGCAGAGTACATAAACTTAGTAGGTATAAAAAATTATTTTCCAGGAAAAAAACATGCTGAAAATAAATACAGAAGAAAATTTGTTATCATGCATCATGGCTATAGTGAAAAAGTTGGTTTGAATCCTTAGTGACGAAACAAAAAATACCAATACAATTGAACAAAAGATATGCAGAAGCAGCCCAATTACATGGATAACGATCTCTAGCCTTTTATGATGGTTCTAACTTCTAACAAAGATATTCTGAAAAAAAAACACTTCTAACGAAAGCTGCTAACCAAAACTAAAGGAGATGACTTTTAACAGAAGGTGACTTAGAGAACTATGGGTGGTGTGAACATTTGATAGACATTATTTCATGAGTCATGGTTCTTGTCCTCAATCCACTTAGATATAATGAATTCACAAGTAAACTCACAAGGAATCATCTTTGAGGATTAGGCTAACACCTGCATGCACAGAATGAGCAATATTAATACATGCCCATGAAAGGAAACGTCTATATTGGTCCTATCCTTAATTAATACAAACATATCACATTCTCAGTCACATGAAACACTTATATCAACTTGAACATGGACACGATATTAATTGGTTTCTGGCTCAAAATCTGACACCAAGCTTCCAAAATGACAGACCTTTTCCAGTTTTTCAACTCGTTACAAGCACCATAACTCTGGATAAAAGTTATTAGAGCAACAAGATGAACATGCCTGAGCAGGATAACTGATGTACTTCAATGCCTCAATCCCCATGGCCGGACCGATCGTGTTAGTGATGCTCGCGCTCCAATAGCTCCACCACGGAGCCCCGCCCGACGACCCTCTCGCCCATAGCTTTATCACTGCCCGAATCCATCAAAACCCGAAAATATAAACACTCCAAATGCCGGAAAACCTCCCAAATTGAGATACTACACGGACGATCAAAACTTACTGATCAAGGACCAGACAAAACAAACCACGTTCTGTGCGAGATTCAGGAATGCCAGGTGTTCAAATCGCTTGCCTTCCGGGCCAAATCTCTTCGTAGATCTAAACACAACGATGGAAATTCATGAGAATCTGAGGATCAGAGAAGAATGAAGAGATCGGGAGAGAAGCTCACTGTGTCTCTTGGAGGATGCCCTGGGTGATGTAGGCAGCCCAGATGCCGGCGATGCAGAAGGCGAGCAAGAGGACTCGGCCGGTGCCGCTACGGGCTTCTATTTGGTGCTGACTCCTGCCGGAATATTCCCGATCAATTGAGGCAGCGCGCGAGCGGGGAGAAGGGTCGGGAAAGGGCGGGAAGGCGATTTGGGACCACAAAGTCAGAGACGCGGAATACACCCCGTGTCTTTGCGTGAAGCATTGGATGGATTGGGCCGAGTAGGGCAGACTAACCCGATTTCGATTTCGACTCCGAATTCGACTTGATTTTGATTTCGATTTGGATTCCGACTCGGAGAGGGCATTGCTTTCTTCAGTATATATTCACTGGCAGTTCAGAAGAGTGTTCAATTTCTTACTCGCAGCCATGAACCCTGGCGAAGGCAACTCTCTGCCCTCTGGCCCCGATGCGACGCAGAGGAAGGTCTGCTACTTCTACGACGCCCAAATCGGCAACTACTCCTACGGCACCCACCACTCTATGAAGCCCCATCGCATCCGTGTCACCCACTCGCTCCTCTCCGACTATGGTCTCCTCCACCGAATGGACGTCGTTGCCCCAACCCCCGCAATCGCCTCCGACCTCACCCAGTACCACACCGACGACTACATTGGCTTTTTGGAGAGTGTTATACCGGAGAACGTGATGATGCCGGACTACGCTGACCGACTCAAGCAGTTCAACCTTGGTGTCTGCGACAGCGATGGCGAACACGACTGCCCAGTGATCGAAGGGCTCTACTCATTTTGTACCTCGTATGCCGGCGGGTCCATCTCGGCGGCCGCACGGCTGAACCATGGAAGCCATGACGTCGCCATCAACTGGTCCGGCGGGCTGCACCATGCCAAGCGCTGCTCTGCAGGTGGATTTTGCTACGTCAACGACATTGTCCTCGCTATTCTTGAACTCCTGAAGAACCATCAAGTATGAATTCTTTCTGTTTTTGATTAATCGAATGAAAATACAACCTATTAGAATCGAACTTACTGATATGAAAATCTTTACAGCGTGTTTTGTACGTGGACATCGACGTTCACCACGGTGATGGAGTCGAGGAAGCATTCTACCACACAGACAGAGTCATGACTGTCTCGTTCCACCAGCAACGTATCTTCCCCTACACAGGGCACATCGACGACAACGGATACGAGCAAGGAAAGCACTACTCCGTGAACGTGCCTCTCAACAGAGGCATCAACGACGACAGCTACCTTTCCTTGTTCAAACCGATCATAGCCAAAGTGATGGAAGTCTACCAGCCGGAAGCCGTGGTTCTCCAGTGCGGCGCCGACTCCTTGGCCGGAGACCGGCTGGGCGACTTCAACCTCTCGGTCCGAGGCCATGCAGAGTGCGTCAGATTCCTAAGATCCTTCAACGTGCCATTGTTGCTGCTCGGCGGCGGCGGGTACACCATCGGCAACGTCGCGCGCTGCTGGTGCTATGAGGTACTTCGTCGAACACCCTTGACTGCATTCTTCTTCATTGACATAGCTCGATCTAATGTTCTTTATTTCTTGAATCAGACTGGAGTCGCAGTCGGAGTGGAGCTTGATGACAGACTTCCCCAGAACAACCGCTACTTGTATTACTTCTCACAATGCTCCAGCCTTCGCGGTTGTCCCCGGAATACGAAGAATGAGAATTCGGGGGCGTATTTGCAAAAAGTTAAAAGCCGAGTACTGGAGAACTTGTCGAAGCTGCAGCATGTGCCAAGTGTGCAGTTTCAGGAACGACCACCTGATGCAATGTTGGAGGATTAATTATTTTTGGGGAGTTTTGTCAAATTGCAAATTGGGATTTATTTTTTTTTTGTTTAATTGTGTAATTTGCAATTTTGAAGAAGTGTTTGTTCGCGTGGAATCATTAATTGCAATCTTACTGTTAACAATTTTTAATTTTTTTCAATGAAATTATTTTTCATGAAACTACGACTTGTTTTTGTTTAGCACACTGATATGCGCAAAATTGTACAAGAAACCGGCCAATCAGTCACTGCGCGTGTCAATTCAAAAGTTTAATTAATTGCTTATAACTAATCTTTATCTGATCCAACCGCCCAATCATTAAACCCATCGTTTTCGGTAACAAATTATATTCTAAGATATCGTCTTCATAGAAACAAAATAGTGCATAATCCTACCCACCCAAAACTTAATGATGCAAATTGCGAGACAATATTAATGGTTAAGATCGTGTCCTACAAACTTCATCGTACGAGTTGTCTCATCCAAAAAACCTAGGCTCGATCTCGTGACGTAGTGCTTGGCTCGTTGCTCTTTTTTAAAAAGGCTGACCCTACATCACCTGTCTGAAAAAGAGATGTTTTACTCGTTACCCCCTAAAATATATCACATTTCAAAACTGATGCATAGCCCCCTGGCTTTCGCATTATCAACTGAGAGCCCCTCCAGTAGGTTATCTCCAGGGGCATGGCAATTGATAAATACAAAAGGAAGGGGTTACGTGTAATTTCCAAATGTCTAGATCTTAAGAGTAAATGTGACATATTTAAGGGGCTATGCATAAAAATCTCCGTCAAAAACTAAAACCGAGATTCCGAATCCACCGCGCATCACGATTCACGACCAGCTCGCCCATCTCTCTCTTCTCGTTCCTTCGCGATTCCCCGATCTTCCGGCACCATGTCCTCTCGACGGCGAACCCTCCTCAAGGTCATCGTCCTCGGCGACAGCGGGTGCGTCCTCCTCCCTTTCCTCCATTTCTGCTTTCTTTTGGGTTTGATCCGGTGATGTCTGATTTTGGTTTGGTGATTTGCGATTTCAGGGTCGGGAAGACCTCGCTGATGAATCAGTATCCTTGAAATCCGAAAATTTTTTTATGGATTTGAAATTGTGAAACTTTTAGGGTAATTTTATGATCGTATATGTTTGCTCATGATAATGGAGAAGAGAGGTTGTTTTCTGGTTGTTAACAATGCGATTAGATACGTGCATAAGAAATTCAGTCAGCAGTACAAGGCTACAATTGGTGCGGATTTTGTCACTAAAGAGCTCCAGATTGATGACAAACTTGTGACATTGCAAGTGAGTTTTTGTTTCTTTTGTCGGATTTACTTGCTTTGTTGTATTTTATTGGATTTAGATATTGAACTGTTGCATTGGTAGATATGGGATACAGCTGGACAAGAGAGGTTTCAGAGTCTTGGAGTTGCGTTCTATCGAGGTGCGGATTGCTGTATGCTTGTGTATGATGTGCACGTTCGCAAGTCGTTCGACAATCTCGATAACTGGCATGAGGAGTTTCTCCACCAGGTACATATGCTGCTGCATTGCTTTTTTACTTGTACTTGTTTGGTGCTTACTGATTTGGTTGCTTGTGGTACGCCTGGTATTCCTACTGTTTGTTTCCCTGATAATGCATTGTATAAGCAACAATTTTTTTCGTGAGATTTTCTGGATCGTGGGAATTTTTATCATCCATCATTTTGTTTTTAGCTGTAATGTTTGGTGGTATTTCAGGCTAGTCCATCAGATCCTGCTACATTTCCGTTTATAGTACTTGGAAACAAGGTTGACGTAGATGGGGGAAACAGCCGAGTGGTAAGGATATTTAAGAGATCTAAAACACTTGGTTCATGTTGGTGTTCTGTTCTTAGTTTTGTCTTCAAACTTGTTTAGGTGTCTGAGAAGAAAGCAAAGGAATGGTGTGCTACCAAGGGAAATATACCCTATTTCGAAACCTCAGCAAAGGAGGATTTTAATGTTGATGCTGCTTTCCAGTCTGTTGCAAAACTTGCATTGCAGAATGATCGGGAGCAGGACATGTAAGCACCTTGTGTGGATGATCATTGTCTCTACCTTTTTTAACTGCATTTATTTTACTCCCTATCTGTTTCTCTTCTTTTTCAATTAACTTTTCACATAAATAAGTTTAGATGCTATTTGAAGTCCTAGATCTACTTTTGATGAATTGGCATGATTTTCAGCTAAATCAACTAGTTCACTTGTATAATTTTTTTTTTCCAAATAGACATCCTAACATTCTAAATATTTCAGCCTTGATTGTCTGTGCATACCCACCTGGCACTTGTGGAATGAGGCCATCCGAATGGTGCCTCCTTGTCCCCAGTGAAAATGATGTATATGAAATAAATCCACAGAAAAGGCTAATGTTTTCTGACCATCTACCAGATAAAAAGTTTAGGTCCTGAAATGATCAAATATCCGAATTCAATTCAAAACAGGAAATGACCCTTTGAAGCACTACCCTACCACCAGAAGTGAAAAAAGACCACTGAAAAAGACATAAAGCATAAAGAACAGAATTTTGTTTTGAAGTAGACTAAAGTCACAAAACTATAATGTGTGTGCGCGTTTGCTTGTTGTCTTGTTTGGACCAAGAGAGGAAGATAAATATGTTTAAAAATCGTAAACTATAAGAGCATGTTCAAAATGGCATTAGTTTTGCTTTTCATAGATCAAGATTGGTTTGAGGATTGTATTTAACGGTGCTGGTTGCTGTGAGATAATCAAGGTACGTCATCCTTGGTTCCTCAAAATGATGTTCTTTTGTTCTTTTGATGACTTTGGTTTTTTCATTTAAGAGCATCAGAAACCAAAACCTATCCTTCTTCTTCAATTCCAACTACCACGCATCTTGACTGCCATAGGGACTTGTTTAATGTGCAGCAGTGAGGTGGTTTTAAGAGTTAGGCATGAGCAATTGGTCTCCAAATAGTCCAATGCTTTCAGCAGAACTCATGATGGTCTTGTGTCTCTTTTGCTTTTAATTGAGTATCAAATTTGGTTGTCACAAGTAATGGGATGGTTGTATAATATACTGTTGAAAACTTTTAGTGGTAGTTATCTGAAATACAAAATCTCAAACAAATGTTTCCAACATCAGGTAGACCAAATTATTTATCACAAATTGGACTTATTTTGGACCTCTTGATACACAATTGTTTAGTCAAACTTGAAACATCCTAGCGGCAAAATTAATGATTTAATGCCAATTATATATGAACTGTCTGTGGTCTGCTGAATCATCAAGATCTCCAGTATACACTACACATCAATAAATCAATCTCCTCAGGGTTTATGCTCAAAATCTCCATTAGAGATGAAAAAATTTATGATATTCTGCATGTGGGTATGTCTGATCCTTTTAAATAATATGGAACTTCTGCAAAGAAGGAACAGATTTTTATCGAATGCAATGATCTGTGCAAGGATAACATTGCAACCCTAAAAGTCCTCTGTACTTGTCTCGCAGATAGAATTACTAGAAGATTTCCTTATTTTTCTGTGATGGTTCAAAGATCTAGAGATCATAATCTGTGCATCTTGAAATATGTAATTCAATTTTATTTGCACGTTACATAAATCAGGTGCCATGGATCACCAATTATGATTGTCAGCTTTATATTGGGAAACTGTTGTGTACATTGCACCTCCAGCTGTTGATTCAGTCAGCGTACAAACATCTTTCATTTCATCATCCTCGATGTCTTTTTTTAGTGTGTGGGTTGAGTGGTCTGATTTTATCATTACTTGAGCAACTGACTCCACTAGTTTTACCACAAGAAAAAGAATCCGCTAGTTATTGCTGATTCAGGGCTCCTTTGTCACCTATTTATACATGTTTCGATATTTATCTCATATGTTTTTTTTTAACTTTTCTAATAGACCTATAAAATGTTTGCATGAAAAGGCTCTCATCTTTATTTTCTTCATCCTTCTGCAGATACTACCAGAACATTCAAGAACCTGTTTTAGCAACGGAGCAGAGAAGCGGATGTGCATGTTGACATACTAATACTCGAATCTGCATCATATATGTTATTTCTTCTTGCCCAGCATCTTTCTCACTTTCCTTGCATCTTTATGTGCATCAATTCCTTACTGGTGTCAACTTTCCACATTCTTGTGTCAAATCAGACTAGCTCTGCTGTAAAAACTGAATCACATTAAGAAAGTTTCTGAATAACCACTTCTAATCATGGTTGGTTTACATCATCAAAAGGAACTTTCCTGCCTGGCTCTTTGGAAGCTTCTTCTCAGCTGCAATGTGCCCAAATCACTTATTGTGTTGTTGGGCATCTCAACATGGTCCACTTCATGAAGATGAGGTGAGGTCAAACCATGATGAGATGCTGTAATTTGTGGCCATTTGTTAGTTCTTTTTGGATTTTAAGATTGATATGTGTGTGTTTTGCACTTTGATGTCTTCTTCTTCTAGATGCATACAGGTGTGCTGCAAGTCAGTAGTTTTATCGTTCTTGACTTCCTTGCTGTGAAGTCTTTGAAGTGGACATCAAACAGGTTTCCTCCCTCTTTCTTACCGCTCAGCACATGTTTATTCATAGAATGGCATCGTGGCCGAGTGGGGCCAAGCTGGGGCCACCCTGGGCCCGAGCACGACTCGACTCCTTCAGACTTAAACGGGCCTTAATTTGTGTTCGGTGGTCGCATCCTTTGGAGAGTCATGGGTTCAAACCCGAAATACTCTTTCACTGTAGGTTGCATCTCAGCTTTGAAATCGGGCCGGGCCGGCCCTTTAGAAGGTCCATGTTCCTTTTCATTGAAACATTTCTTGGTTCTTTTTGTGTTTTTTTTTTGGGTCTAAATTAGGCATGTTTGGTAGTGGATTGGCAAAAAGCATGATAGTTATTAACAGTATTACACCTATATAGAAAATAACTCATTCTAATAATTATGATGATCATGATTCCTGATCAACTATCAGAAAAGCGCCCTGAAGGTTGTCTGTTTGAATTGAAATTAGTAGGATGATTCCCGCATGATAATTACTTAATAACTGATTGTGATATTCATAAGATCATCGCAATCCAAAGAACTTCATGTAAATTTATCTAAGAATGAGAAAAATGTGAAGAGATGAGATGCGGCTGGCAATCTTTTATAGTTTTGGATCACTGTCCTAATAATGTTAACATTGACATCCGCATGCTTAGTGAGTCAATGTGACCGTTTTATGTTGTTAAGTTTGATAATGTTCAAGTAATTTAAGATACTATATTATATACCAAATTATTTTAAAAATTTAAACCGATAAAATATAAATAATCTATAAAGTATACTGAATATTATTTAATTATTTATTTGATGTGAAATTGACTCACTACGATTTTATGTATGAATTAAATACAATCACCGAATCAGCAGTGTGAACGTTTGAAGTGATAAAAAGTGAGGTGTAGGAATTTTTTCTCCCGGTGGAAACTTCCTTGTCAGAGGCTTTCGGGCGAGTGACAGTGACTAACTGAAATAACGGTTTTCCCAGCAGCTTCCCTCGCCCGAGTCTACGAGCTTGTCCCTTTGCTGGCGACACACAAGTCAACTGGTTGGAGTCTCCACCTCCGTTTCCGAGAAGGGCTCGCTTCCGCATCATTCCTGGCTGCTAGATATGGAAAAAATAGATAAGATTGTCGCGGACCCCGGGATTAAAACTAGGGCTGCAATTGGGCTGGGTCAGGCCAGCTCGGTCCTATCATATTCCAATCCAAACACAAAGTACAATATTTAATTTCAGACTTAATCTAAATCAAAATTGTGTACTCGTTTTTTGGGCTGAGATCAGCCTTCGTATCCAAACTATTCATTTTTTATAAATTTTTGGGTCCGAATTGGTTCAAACTTAAAAATTTTGGGTCAAATCGAATGAGGTTTCTAAATTGTTTGAGTTCATCGACAATCTTAATTAAACTCAGGGAAAATATAGTGAGAAATAAATTTTAACCCGAATACTGGAAAATAAAGAGGGATAATTCAGGTCAAAACATTCTAAACACCTGTACAGTACCAAATAGTAGGCGATTTTTATTTCCTAAAAATTATAAACTTAATGTATTAATTATAAAAAATTGTTTATGTAATGAGAAAATTTTTTGGAAGAAAAATTTGTTATACAGTTAGATGAGTGCCCAACATCTAGTATAATTAATTAGTAAACATCCCTATTATTTTTTTTTTTGCAATGTTTAAACATTTCTATAATTGTTCAAAAGTGGACAAAAATATCAAAAAATTATTTTTTACTTTTGATTCACTTTTAAAAGTAGGTGAAAGTGGCTTATCCTTGACATTTAGTTTGATGCAAGTATATTCTGGAAAGTGTAATTATTAATATATAAAATATTATTTATTTAAAAATTTTTATATGCAAATATTTTAAAAATATATTATTATTGTATGTGAGATTATTAATATTATTATAATTTACTTTCAGAAGTTTTTTTAATAAAAATATAAAAATAAAAGTTAATTTTTTTTTTACTTTTGAATCGAAAGTGTTTAAAAATGGATCGGTATTTGAAAAATCACTTTTAGGTAATCAAATATCATAGGTAGATAAAAAGTGTTTTTAATTTTAACTATTTCTCTATATTGTCTATCAATCAGACAAATCTTTCTGTAGTCAATGCAATAAATAATACTCAAAGAAAGAATTATTATGAAGCTTGTTACAACATAATTATTTTTTTTATCACAATCCAAATAATTCATATATAAAAATCCATAAAATTCCAAATTGACTCCTTGAGATAGTAGCTATACAAGTCATTTTCGGTGTCCTCCTATTTATAGCATCACTTGCAGCTTTCGTGTGCTTAAATGTAATAATTTCTTCGAAAAAAAAATATAATATTGTTACTCTCCAATATTTTTCCAGCGATACTTGGTTATCTAAGTGTTTTTTATTTGTAAAGTAAATATCAAAAAGAAAAAAATTTTGACATATTGTGATTTATAAACGAATCCAATAGAATCTGTAGAAATTAATTAAACAAAATCTAAAAGATAATTCATCTAAAAAATTTCCAATAATAGCTTGCCACATTAGCTATCCAGAAGATACGGATCTCGAGGCACAACGTACGGGCATCATAAGCAGGATTCCACGTGTCCTCCATCCGTCGGCAAGCCGACGCCATTTGACATCTCATTCCGTGCACAAGCCGCAATCCATCTCCCGGAGAAACGTAGCAAAGTCAATGCCGGAATCGCGCTCCGTCCAAAGGGAAACGAGATTCCCTGGTGGCATTTTGAAACGAAGTTGCGGCTAGAGAACGCTGGTGGCGCGCAATCCTCTTCGTAGAAGCTTCGTCTTCCAAGTGAGGAAGCTCACTGCGAAGCAGCAAATCGCAAAACCAAGAGCACCAAGATCCCAATCCCATTTAATAAATATCATTGCAAGATTCATGTATAAATACCATCTCTCACCGTTCCATCTCATGGCGGCCATCGGAGGCATAGCCGCTCCATTGGCATGTTCCTTCCACCACATGGCCGACGACGTCGACGAGTTCCCATTCTGCGAAGACGGCGGCGGGGGGGACGAGACTGCATCTCATCCAACTGCATTCCAGCTCGCGGAGTACTTCCTGCTCCAAGACGACGACGACTTCCCTCCTCCTGTTGTATCTGCGGATCCAGTAGCTCCAGTGGTGAGTGCTGGTAGCAGCAGCAGCAGTGGCAACTGGTAAGCGGGCGAGAACTTTGAATTTTTGTTTCGTTTCTTGGTGCTGAATATGAGTGCATTTTGATTAGGATGTACGGTATGAATGAGCCGAGGCTCGATGATTGTCAGCGGGTTGCTTTTCGTACCAAGTCTGAGATCGAGATACTGGACGATGGATTCAGGTGGAGGAAGTACGGGAAAAAATCGGTGAAAAATAACTCCAGCCCAAGGTAATCGATCGATTTTTTTATTTTTCCGAAGTCTTTTGCTTCGTTTGGATAGTGGTACCAGAGATCAGGATCGATGCAAAGGAAGTGAGTGCATTTCCCTGGTTTATGCAGGAACTACTATAGGTGTTCGACGGAAGGGTGTGCGGTGAAGAAGAGGGTGGAGAGGGACAGAGAGGACCCGAGCTACGTGATCACGACGTATGATGGAGTGCACAACCACCCAAGCCCGAGCATGATCTACGACACGATGCGGGACGGCGCCTCCGGCCAGTTCCTCGTCTCCGGTTTCCAGATGCGGCCGAGCTCGTGAGAAGAAGACGAAGAAGAAGAAGCTGAAGAAAGAGATGCCAGTTTGTAGTAATTGTACTTGAACTTAGCTAGTACCCATGCTTGCACGAGCTTGTATGCTATCCTCCTCTGTCTATATACATTATATATACATATATCGCTGCTTTGCTTTTTGTAACGAAGTGCATTGCTCGCTGGATTAAAAATAATCCAATTTTTGGGTTTTCTCAAATTTTAAAAATCGAATATTCCTGCATTTTAAGATTGGAAATTCAGGTTTTGGTTTAGCTTTTTTTATAAAAAAAGTCAAAATGAAATTGTTTTAATTTCGATTTAGAGTAGTGTTTCAATGATTTTCATCACGGATAATACTAAAGATACAACTTTGTTTTTCCCATCACTAATGGTAAATTTTAATTTACTCAACAAATTTTTCATCGCCCATAAATAATGATACGTTATAACAACCAATTGTAAATAGATGACAATAAATAATCAAAATTGAAATCTTAGCTCATCTTAGAACCACAACAATGAACTATAATCGTATATGACCTGTTAGGCTTTTCATTTTAGTGAATTTTAGTTTACTTTTTTTAATAATTTAATAAATTGTGAATTTACACAAATTGATTTCAGCTGGGCATTATGAATTGTGATCAAATTTTATAAGAAACGAAAAATCATTGCAAAATGAGAAACAAAGATTGGTCCCGATTATCTGTTGTCATTGCCGTTGAATTTGTCATTTAACGATTATAATTATCTTTCATCAGAAGAAAACCAAACACTTTCGATTCCAAAGCACTCCAAACCCGAAACCGAAACTGAAGAGATCACGTGCGACTTGAACCATCACCAATCATGCTCCACTGATCCGATTAGGTCTAATCCATCCGGATCGTTCCGGCGAGCTGCATCGCGATTCGCGCTCATTTCGCCCCAAATGGATGGCGCCATGGCGGGGAGGAGGATGGGCGGGGAGAGTGGAGGCCGGCTCCTCCATGTCGGTCTGCTTTCGGCGACCAGGTACTTGGATTTTTGGCGGAAATATGAAATCTTTTAGCTTTCATCTTGTTGATTCTAGTTTAGTTTGCCGTGATTTTGATTCATTAACTTTTGCAGACTCTTTTTTGATTTTGGATTTTGCTGGATCTTGTCGGGGAATTTGACGTTGAAGCTTTCATGGACTTGAAGTAAGAGGATTCCAATCCCTAATTTTAAAATTCAGGTGAATTGGACTCCAGAAACTGGAAATGTTCAGACTTCTTTTCATGAATTAGCGATTTTTTTAAATAAGATGTTTCTATTACTTAATTTTGTCGAATTTTTAGGATTGAGCTGAATTGGGTCTCTAGAAGTCTGAAATTTACAGAGGAAAGAGTTCATCTTCAGACAATTATGTGTTGTAGGACTTGGCAATGGTGGTAGAAACTAATTTGGTTTGTGAGATATTGGAGTGTGAGGAATAGCCTTGAGAATAATTTTTTGACAATAGATACTATGGATGCACATAATTATTGCTTATATGCTTTGTTGTGGTCCGTCTGTTTAGAAGTTTATGAGTTCTTTTTTTATCTTTTTAGCCAATTCTAATCAACATAGAAAGAGAAATATTGTCTGTCCAGTTATGAATGAGAGAGAATGTTCTAATCCTTAAGTCAATAAATTTTTTTTAGTGGTTTATTTGGCTCTCGATGTCGGTTGGATTTTCTCCTGAAATAATGTATAGGAATTAAATTTGTGGAAAAAGAAGAAGTGATTTGGGACCTTTTACCTGGGTGCTCTTAGTTTATATTGGGGCTCTAAGTGGCTTGACTCAGTCTTCTCAGATAACTCTATTATACTTGGTGTGTAAGTTAGATAATAATAGTTTGAGAATTCTATTTGGCTTTTCGTATTACGATTCAACAATGGTTTGTCATGCAGTGAGAAGTGTAGCAGGAGTGACAGTTAGCATAGATGGTGCAAGAAGTTTGTAGTGTAAAGAGTTAGTAGCACAAAGAGTTGATAATATAGATGACACATGCGGTGCGGGTGTTTGTTTTTTAGGAGTGCCATTGAGATTATCCCTGTAGGGATAGAAAAAACATATCGAGTCTCCATATGGTCTATTATACGTGTATCATAAGTAAGTGTGCCACGAGATATGGAGCTTATTTCCAGTCTGTCTTTTGCTGGCCGAGTTTTGAAGTTCGTCTTCTAATAGATGGGTTATGGAGCCGCCGAGTTATGAAACTTAGCTCTTCAGAGCATTGTTAAATTTGTGTCTAGCGGTGGAGTTGACGGCTTTGGTTTCGGTCCGATCTGCACTTCGATTTATCTTGATTTTGATTCACTATTGCTCGTTGACATATCATGACCTTCCAAACCCTTTGTTTGATTTTCAGTTGATCAAATGTAAGAGTTTATTTTGAAACTTGCCCTTAGTAACTACCTTACTCGCACTGCTCTTGGGAATTAGAAACGGCGCATCAGTAATGGCTTCTTGTTTAACACTTTGGTAGCCTTCATGGTGCCCAAATTTTGGAATGTCTCTTTGGGTGTTGTTCCTATCTGTTGATTTTTCAGGATGTGGCTTTTCATCAACAGGTTGTTTTAGTCTCTTGAACTGTCTATTTGTGGCTATATAAGGGGTGAGAGCAGGATGTTCTTCACTAGCTTCTAGAAATCTTACTCCTTTTTCTGTATTTTGCTATGATTGCACCTTTTTTGTTTCTCTTGGGTGATTGCATTTTCTCCTTTACCAATATCTCTAAGTAAGTCAACTATTATAGTGTGATTATTTCTGGAGTGGTGTGCACTTTATGGGATTTCATGTAAAAATCTGTGATCCTATTTCTTCTCGCGAGGAGGATTCTTGTGTGCTCCACATAAGCATGAGTTTTTTGATAGTGCTTTGATAGTGCTCTGTTCTGAGCTCCAAGGGAAAGTAAGGGTTGTTTACCCGTTTCTTGTCCTTCACATCGTGTTGTCAAATTGATCCTCTTTTTTGATTGATTGTTACTCGTGTTGCTATTTGGAGTATGCCTGGATGTCTTCTGCCTTATAGTGGGGAGAACTCTTGAGCTGGATCACGCTAGGACTTTTTACTGTAGAAATTGGACCATTCCGGCCACGAGATATTGAAGCTACAGAAAATAATCTTGGCTTCCAGTAATGAGCTTTTTGGGAGTAGAGAGCGGAAAACTTTTCTTCAGAACCGTGTCTAGTGGGAGGAAGTGTTGGCCTATTAAGTGAGCATGGCTCGGGACTTGGTTTAGAGAGAACAAGGCATGGCGGTGGAGTGGTTCCGTTTTGGTGATGAGTTTTAGGCCTTGTAGGAGTAGGCCTACGAAGATGGGGTCACTAGAGAAAGGCGACTTTTGTCGTGACTATGCCAGTTCTTGCAGGGGCATGTTCATTGTTGGAGCGAGGTGCTTAATTGTTTGAACAACCGGATGCTCAACTTTTGGTGGCTCTTTCTCGGGAATACGAAGAAGAGTGTAGTCCAACATCGGTTAAAGAGTTATCTTTCTACAGCTTGGGGAATGGGGTATCTTCGAGACTCCTTCAACCATGTCGTAGCTCTTCTTTCTCCCGATTGCTTCCATATGCACTCCCAGTGCTATCCTAGATTACTGTCTCCTTTTACTTTTCGGATAACTTTGCTCCTTTCAATTTTTCCATTTTGGATTACTACATAAGGGAGAATTCTCGTGTATTAAGTTTGAATGTTTCGAACTTGGATTGAAATTTGAATTTAAATAGAAATATAAAGTTAGATTTGAATTTATATCTGATTTTAAATACTTATTATGTAATATTGAGAGTTATAATTAGAGTAGATTCAGACTTAATAATAATATATAAATATTCTACTAAGACATATGGTTTAAGCGTGATGTAATACTGAAATTGAATTAAAGAGAAATAGAGAGAGAGAGAGGAATAGAGAATAGAGAGAAAAGAAAAAAAACAGTGTCTTTCTATTACTTATTGATGATTTTTCATGTTGGTTCATCGTATTATTCTTTTGAAGATTTTCTCTAAAAGTAAAGTCGTCGTCAAATCTTGATGAAGAGTTTAGTTAAATAAAAAAGACTGAAATTTTTCTTATATACTTTTATAAAATCTTTTGATAATGGATCTCTTTCTTCCCTGTAAGTGTAACTTGATTTTGGATATATTACATATATCATTGTCTCTTTTTGTTATTTTTTTTATCTTACATTAGTTCTTATTTTTTGTATTGTTTGATAATAAGGTGATTTGTGAAGACTTTCACTGTGAATCTCAATAATTAGTATCAGAATTTAATAGTAAACAACTAAAATGACAAAATTTTTATTTAAAATGGAAAAATTTAACGACAAGATAAATTTTATAATAGAAGAATATGAAGGCGGTTTTTATTTATCAAAGTCTATAAAAAAGTTAAAGAATAAAGAAAAAAGTCAGTCAATATAAGCGATAAAAACTGAAAGAAGATAAATCAGAAGATATAAAATTTAATTATTCTAAATCTGACTGATAAGGTTTTATATAATATTATTAATGAAGAGACGATGACGGACGTTTGGATAAAATTTGAGAAGTTGTATATATCGAAAAATCTTACGAATAAGTTCTAACTGAAATAACAGTTGTACAAATTGTGTATGAATAAAAATACAATCATGTTAATAAAATTATCGACGATATGTTAAAAGTTAATGTGAAGTTTGAAAGTGAAAATTGTGATAACTAGTTTTTTTCTAATGAGAAAAAAAACTTCAATATCGGTATTGAGGTTGGTGAATGATTGATGACTTATGGAAAAGAAAGATTAAGAGAACTTAGAGAAGGTAAGTAACGATTCAAATTAAAATCAAAGATAAAAGTATAATATTATTCATGTAAAAAGTATGGTCACATTAGGCAATATTGCCCTAAATGTGGGATATAAAGTCTTCTAATATGACGACAACGATAATGGATGATATTTTTGAGAATACTGCGGATAGAGATGTTCTTATGGTATCTACAGAAATCGGCAATTATGTCGAGCGGATTTTAGATTTTGGTAATTCTTATCATGTTTACTTTAGGAAAGATTAATTTACTTCTTATAAGAAGAATATAAAAAAAAATATTATTTGGTTGGGTAATAATTTGACTTATGATATTGCCAATGTGAAAACAGTCCAAATCCATATGTTTAATGGAGTAGTTTGTGCTTTTACTGGGATGAGACATGTCCCAAAATGCGAAAGAATCTAATTTCACTTAGTGTGCTACACTAAAAAAACTGTAATTATTCAATGAGAGATGGAATCATGAAAATAACACGTGATATTAGGATTACGATGAAAAAAGAGAAGTGCGAAAATATTTACCGATTAGTAGGGAATACCATTGCAGGTGGAGTTTTGATTGCTACAGTGACAAAAAGAAAGCGTGATATTTGGAGTGATTTGGTGGGAGATTCCCAAGTTACTTTTATTATGACAATAAACACAGATCATCTGAAAAACTTTTAGAAGTAAAAGTCTGTAAGTATGAAAAGCAAATTCGAGATTGGCTCAAACTTGCGTTTTACCGTTAACTGAATAAGTTAGTGGCCCGAGGGAATAGGCTGGATGAGAGATAATGGCTGGATTTTTGTAATGGTGGCACGCTCGAATTTAAGTCAAGATAAAAATTGTTGAGTTTAGATGTTTCAAAATCGGATTAGAATTTGAATTAAAGTAGAAATGTAAAATTGAATTTGGACTTATGTCTGATTTTAGATACTTATTATATAATATTGGGAACTGTAAATAAAGTAGAATTCAGATTTAATAAAATCCTATAAATATTTTAATAAGACATAGAGCTTAGGCGTGGTGTAATACGGCGTGGTGTAATACTGAGATTGAACTAGAAAAAAATAAAAAGAGAAGAATAGAGAGAATAGAAAGAGAGAGTGTTGGATCTCGTGTGTGGATTTTTCTAATATTTCTCGGTGGTTTTTCATAATAGTTACTCGTGGTATTATTTTGGAGATTCTCTCTGAGAGTGGAAGCGTTGTTGAGCTTCAATGAAAAGTTTAATTAAAAAAGAAAGATTAGAATTTTTCTTATAGATTCTTATAAAATCTTTGGACAGTTGATCTCTTGCTGTACTCGTAAATATAAATCAATTTTGGCTGAATCACATAAATCACTCTGTTTTATTATTATTATTTTTATTTTGCATTACTCTTCATTACTTGTATTGTTTAAAAATAAAGTGATTCGTGAACTATCTGTTACGAATCCCAATGCTTGTGTTGTTGAAGACCAAACTATGGGCAATGAGCTTCCGTAGCCTTGAAAGACCTCGATGTACTTATCACTCTGCGAAAGCTTGACTCCTCTCTTGTACTTATTTAATGAATAAGCATATCACTGCATTTGCCTCATAATTCTTTCTCTTTTGCTGAATCTATATTAATGATTTCTAATGTGCATTGAGGGCACTATTTCTCTTAGGCCTCACGTCTTCACGACTATCAGACATTGGTGGCTCTCGTCCTCTGGGGGTAGGGCAAGATTGTCGTCATGTTGTCACTCTTTTCCTATAATCTATTTTGGCTGAGTTCAAACTATGTCACACCACATTTCACCCACATTGATCGTCACGGTAGGGGTGTATGTTTTTGACACCAATCACAAGGTGAATGTAGCTCGGCCCTTGTGATCAGTTAGTGATCGCCATGGTAAGAATGTATATTCTCGCTATTTATCTTGAGATAGGCTAATTCAAATCTTGGCCATCGGTCCCCTTTATAGAGAGGAAACGTAGCTTTTTTCTTATGCCTTGTCGATGTTGGCACCAAATCAAATTTTAATTTATCACATTTCCTTTTTTTCAGGTGGGTTGTTACTCTTTGTTTATCTTTCTAATATTTAGGATGTCAAGTAGCTCTTCTAATAAGTTGCGTGACCGGATGACAGGCTAAATTGAGGCCGCTTGTCAAGAGGTGATCTTCCATGACTGGTTTGAGACTTGCACCATTCTATTAGAAGGGAACAACTATTTCTGACCTTTGTCTTTAGCCATGAGTTCACGTTCCTTTATGAGTTTTTGCTGGTGTTGGGAGCTGGATACTTTATGAGTTCACGTTCCTTTATGAGCTTACATGTTGGGTTGACAAGAAAACATGGAAGGCTTTGGTTGAGGGAAACATGTTATAGGAGCCAAATTTTCTACTAAACTCATACTTTGTGGAAGATGAAATCATTGAGGGTGGTAAATGAAGAGAGATTAAATGCTGGATAGGACAAGGGATATGGAACCTGCTAGCCAATGGAGCACATAGTTTTGCTCGGTACACAAGCCCTATTGGTGGAAAATGATTTGCAAGAGCTTGCTCCTGCTGCATCCTCGAGAGGTTCAGCTAAACCAGCCTTGCAAAGGAGCTCCAGAATCATTTGACCCTCTTAACGGCTACAAGGGACATCCAAACACTCCACCATATATGCCCCCTTTAAAAATCGCATACTTATGTCTATTATAGATTCTTGTTTGATATCTTTATTGTCTTTAGAAAAATTCTCACAAATAAGATCTATATGTGGTTTTTGTCAAAGGAATTAGCCAGTCATTAAAAAATAGCAGATTCTATGGCTGATTTTATATCAAAATTAGCAGATTCTATGGCTAATTTTATACCAAAATTAGCAGATTCTATGACTAATTTTATACCAAAGTTAGCAGATTCTATGGCTGATTTTATACCCGTAATTATGATAGTAAATTCTCTATATTTTCCTTGTTTAGGATATGTCTTATTTTCTTCAGCTTGTATTCATTATATAAGGGGCATTCTTTTCCAAGGAGGACACCAGTTTTTTTGCTCAAAACTTTTTAAGATTATCAGTTTTGACATACACATTGATAACCTTAATACTAATGCTATTTTTAATGTTCTGAAAAATTTAGAGAAACAAAGATTGTATGGGTATGAAAGAGGGGGAAAAACCAAAAAAATTATCATATTGTATTGGAATATTAGAAGACTAGAGTTCTATTCAAAAAAGAGATTTGTTCAATCTATGATAAGTGAGGCAAAACTTGATGTAGTAGTTAGTTAAGAAACAAAAATAGAAAGCTTATCGAGAAACACCTTTCAACAGCTGGGGGTGACAAAATAGGCACATGAGTCTTTCTACCTTTCAAAGATGCTTTTAATGGCATTTTTATGGGATGGAATAGCAAAAATAATCAGTTGATTCAGAAAATAATGGGCACCCACGAAGTTTAAAATTTCTGAGCTTATTAGCCTCACAAAATCTGCTTTCATCTGAGGGAGATATATCTCGAATAGTGTAGCAACTGCCCAAAAAATAATATACAAGTATAAGAAATTAAAGAAATAAGGAGTCATGCTCAAATTAGATTTTGAGAAGGCCTGAATGTTGACTGAAATTTTCTGCTGGAATTGTTGATTGCCAGAGGTTTTGAAAAGAAATGAATTCATTGGATCAAAAACCTCCTGAAAATAGTAAAGATCTCGGTTTTACTAAATGGAAACCCCCATGGTAGTATCTTTAGCAAAAAAGAAATTAAACAGGGTGATCCTCTATCTCCATACCTATTCATTTTTGTAACAAACTATTTGCATAGGATGTTATCTGTAGCACAGAATGCTAGGTTGGTCAATAGGTTCTTTGATGTTCTGAACCTCCATTATGATGATAACATCTTGATTTTTGGGAAAGCTAATACTGAGCAATTTTGCTATTTGAAAGCTATATTATATTTGTTTAAGGGGCTATCAAGATTGAAGATGAGCTTATACAAAAGTTTAGTTGTGAGCTTGGGAGCCACAAATTTGTGTAGAACACAACCATTGGATGACATTATGAATTATAAAATAGAAAAACTACCCTTTAATTAATTGGGCTTACCAATCAAAGACAGAGGGCTGAGACAGAGGGTTGAGTAAACCTGAATGATGATCTATGATGAGTAAAGTGGAAGAAACCAAATGGTTGGAAAGACAAGTGTTTATCCCTGTGTGGTAGATTGACCCTAATACACTTAGTACTCTTCACTACACCCATCTACTGGATGACCTTCTAGGGGTCATTTGGAACGGGTCAGGGCTAGGCTGATTCCGTCCTGACCAAATTATATTCTAAACACCAAAAATTTGACCGCACTAATATTATTTTATTCATTTAAATTTTAACAAGGTTTTGACTAAAATACCCTCACTTGATCTGAACCGTCCGATCTCGATCCAACGGCTCAGATCGGGGAATAGCACTGTTCATCTTCTCCGCGCTGAGCTTGGCCGGCGAGCTCCGCGCTCGACCTCGGCCGTCGAGCTCCGTGCTCGAGCTCGGCCGGTGAGCTCCGCTGGCGAACTCCACGTGCGAGCTCCGCGCCCGAGCTGCCAGCGTGAGCTCGGCTAGTGAGCTCCGCGCGCGGGCTCGGTTGGTGAACTCCGGGCGCGAGCTCCGCCGGCGACGTCGTTTACGCGCGAAGAAAATGAACAGTGCTGTGTGCACAGTGCCGACGCCGGAGGGCATTTTGGTCCACAAAAAATTTTAACCATCTGCTAGCCAGATCAGTAACCAAACAGGATTTACTTGACTGCATTAGCGTTTTACACTTTACCCCTTCTTTTAACCTTGACCTTGACCTTAACCCTGTTCCAAACGGGCCCCTATAACCTACCTAAATGGGTCTTGAACAAATTGAATCAGGTAAAGAGTCAAATTTCTTTGGAAAGGTAACTTTGATGAAGTAAAATACCATTTGGCCAGTTGGGAATTGTTATGTACTAGCAGACGCAATAGAGAACTAGGGGTTCAAGATACTACTATGTTTAATCAAACATTACTCATGAAATGGTGGTAGAAACTATATTAGGAAGAGGATAGGCCCAGAAAAAAATGGTATTAGGAAATTACTACAAAGGTGAGTTTCCCTATCTGCAATATCTGAGTGAATCTCACAAATGTTCAGGCTTTCGGAAATGGGTTTTAACAACAACATATGTATTCAGAGCTAGTATTAATTATGAATGTGGTGGTGGAAGTATGATTAATTTCTGGAAGGCCAGAAGCATGAATGACTTTAGTGTAGAGATGATGTTCTCTGATGCCCACAAGTATGCTAAAAATTCTTTGATCAATGTAGCAGAAACTGCTCAGCAGGGGACATTAATCAAGAGAAATGCCTCATCTGAAATCAGAAGTCTGGAGACAGAAATCAGGATATTGCAGCAAGTTGTTTCTCCATCTGGAAGAGACAGAATAGTTTGGAGATGTGACAAAAGTTTCTCTGTCAACTATGGATATAGATTCCTGGCAGACTGGTATTCTAACTACCTTCTCTAATGATGTGTGATAGCTCCCCTGTCGACTGAAGCTGAAACTGTTTGCATGGTTGATGTTTCACAACAAGATCCTTACAGTTGAGAATTTACTGAGTCGAGAATGGCAGGGATCCCCATATAACTGTAGCTTTTGTAAGGAGCCCCTAGAAACCTTGAACCATTTGTTTTGCTCTTGCCCCTTCACACTTGAAGTTCGGAATAACTTTCAAGCTAATTTGAATTTTGATTCCCCTCCCACATCCATTACCCACCTATGGACTGACTGGAGAAATTTAATGACCGGAGAGAAATGTTTGAGGGACTTGCTTGTATTAGCACTGCTGTGGGGAGTCTGGCTAGAGAGGAATAGATGCATCTTCCAAAACAAATAAGCCATAAAACTATTTGTTACTCATTCTATTTTATCCATGCTACACAATTGGGGATTGGCCGATCTTGGAAAGTAGGAAAATGGACTGATCAGTAAGTCCTTGGGAGTGGATATCTCCTAAAAATATTACATTTTCTTCTCTATTTGCGGAAGAATCAGAGAAAAACGGGAGCAAGTTCAATGTAACAAGCCACAATTGATTGACTTGCGGAGCTATGCAAAAGACACACTACATACTTACGTAATTTCCTTTTTACTTACTGTCTGTAGCTTGGGTTAATTGGGGTTTTGTGCTATCTTTTGGGGGACAATTCTCTTTTGATAATTGTTTTTAACAAATACAAACTTTTGTATCGTATTCCTTATCTTGGATAAAACTATTAATAGTAAATCCTAGTTGCTCAAAATATTATATTAAATAGTACTAAATTTTGATATCTTACTAATAGATTAAACTTTTAATTAACAAATTAAACAAATTAAATTTAAATAATGATATAACAAATTATATATGTACATATACAAAAAAAATATGAGTTATTTTTATTATTACCTATAACTATAGAATGTTTAAATACTTTTACTAATCATCATGAAAATAAGGTATTGTTTAAAATGGATATCTAAATAAAAAAAAAATAAAAGACTGACAAGTGACATCAAAAAAATAATAGTATTTTTAGTGAAATATGTAACAATAATTAACAATCGTAGATCCAAGGGAGTTGGTTGAGAAATATCCATTGTTCGAATAAAAAATAAGCATCTTCAAGAGATAATGAACTCTACAAAATTGAAGTTTATAATCATATCTACGAATTTCGGACTAAGACATTCTTTGTTTGATAATATTCAAGTAGGTAAGCAATCAAAAATACTATTTTTTAAAGATTAAAAATGATAAAAATTTATAAACAACAAATGTTTGTTCCAAAAATTCAAAAAAAAGAAATTAACCTTGTAGAGATTAATGGTAGAACAAAGGGATAACATCAAATGGTGGAGAAAGAGATGTTTGGGGTAATATGATTTCTAAATGTAGATTTTTATAGTTTAACATGTAATATCAGATAGTGAATTCTCAATATAGGATTTTAAAGTCCGATTAGAGCCAATAAATCCCAAATTTGTTAGAATTTGAAAGTTTTGAAATTTCAAAGGTTTGAATAACAAATACTAAATTTTATTAGTATCAGAATTTAAAAATTTCAAGACTTTCAAATTTGACAAAATAAACATATCCTTAAAATGTAGGCAAGGAATTTTGTTAAAGTTAGAGATAAATGGCAATTAGGATTTCAAGTTCGAGTTTCTTTCTAGTTTTTAGACGTTATAAATTTTGTAGTAATATCAAGGTTTTACGTTTCGCCTGAAACCGAGCCGTTTCGATCGAAACGGCTCAGTTTTGGCCGGTCTCGAACCGAAACCTTAATTTGCGTTTTGGTTAGGGTTTACTATTTATCTTCACCAACGAGACTCGAGCGCGAGCGGGAGCTCGCCGGACGAGCGAGCGAGCGGGCGGGCGCGCGGCGCGGGCGGGCCGCGCGCGGGTGGGAGCTCGCCGGGCTCTTGCGCGTGGGCAGGAGCTCACGGGGCTCGCCCACGGGGGCAGGAGCTCGCCGAGTTCCTGCTTGCGTGCGGGGGCGGGAGCTCGCCGGGTGAGCCCGCATGGGGGGAGCTCGCGCTGGCTTTGTGTCCGAGCCCGAGGGCCCCGTGCGCTCGCCAGTCTGCCGCCGCTCCCTCGCTTATCTCGCGCCCTCACCGACCTGGCCCGTACTCCTGCAAGCTGCGGCCGGCCTTACATCGGGGACAATGCTGTCGCCAATCTGGTTCCGACGCTTTTGCTAGTTTCTGTCAGATACTGTTCACGTATATAATATTATTCACGTAACTGTTCATTATTTTTTTGAATTTTTAAACATATTATAATTTTTTTAATTTGAAGTTAAAAAATAATTGAAATAAAGTTAAATTTTAGTCAAAATATGATTAATAAAAAAAATATTTTGGTTGAAACTGAAATGAAAATGATTTTGATCAAAATACGTTGATTTTTTTGTTCACGTGCATGCGTGCATGACCGTTTCATCGAAAGTAAAACAAAAAAAAAATTTTATCGGTCTTACCCCCATGTGAATCGGTGTCACGAGATTGTGTAAAGGTAGTTGTTCTCGTATGTTTACAAATATTCATTTGAATCGTTCAGGTATTGAATTCATAATTTCACATCCAGATGTTTTAAACTCAACTGATGATGATGATGATTAGTTGTATTACATTATAATTAATAAATTATGTATGTGTTAATTATATTGTAATAATAAGTTAAATTTGCTTATGTTAATTTTTAATTTTTTAATCATATTCATATTATTTCTCATAATTTTTTATATAATAATATATAAAAACAGTGGTTAATTATCAAAATTAATTTTTATTAATTAAAATAATATTTAATATTGTGGTAAAATTAATTATAAATTCTTTCATAATTTTTAATTTTTTATAACAAAGCTTTCAAAATTTTATCGTATTTTTAATTCAAAGTCAAAATACAGTTAAAATATAGTCAAACTCTGATCAACACATAATTAATAACTAAAAAAATCTTTCGGCCGAAACCGAAATGGTCGAAACGGTCGAAACGTATCGGTTTTGCCGGGTGCCGACTCTCGTGTGTGGATCTTTTTGATGTTTCTTGATGATCTCTTCTAATACTTTTACAAAGCTTGTTGATAGTAGATTTCTTATTATCCCTATTGACGTAATCTTTTACAAAGCTTGTTGATAGTAGATTTCTTATTATCCCTATTGACGTAATCTGATTTTGTATGAATTACGTATATCATTGTTTTTTTTTTTTTTTAGATTTTTATCTTGTATTATTTCTCGTTTTTTGTGTTATTTGATAATAAAATGGTTTGTAAATCTTTCGTTATGAATCACAATAATTAATATTAAAATCTAAGAATAAACAATTAAGATATTAAGTCCTTATGCGAGATAAAGAAATTTGATGATAAGATAAATTTTATTTTGTGGTAGAAAAAGATAAAGCTAGTTATTATCTAATAACACTTGTAAAGACGTTTTACAGTAAAGAAAAGAAATTGATTATAACGAGTAATAAATACTGAAAGGAGATAAATTAGAAAATATTAAATTGAATTATTTTAAATTTGATTGATGAAATTTTGTATAATATTATCGATGAAGAGTTGATGATAGTCATTTAGACGAAATTTGAAAAATTATATATATTAAAAGACCTCACAAATAAGTTTTATTTAAAGAAATAGTTATACAAATTGTATATGAGTGAAAATACAATTGTATTATATCACCTAAATACTTTCAATAAAATTATTAATAATGTACTATAAAGTTTAAAAAGGACGACAATAACATTGATTCTCATGATATTTCTTTTTATTTCATATGATCATATTATTATCATAATTCTTTATAATAAAGAAACTTTCAACATGAAATAGATGACAATTAATATTTTTTAATGATAAATGAAGAAACTCTAAGATTGAGAGAATATAGAGAAAATAAGTAATAATCCAAATCGAAATCGAAGGCGAAAGTATAATATTATTCATGTAAGAAATATAATCACATCAGTTGGTATTGTCCAGAGTTTAGGAGGATAGTCTTCTAATATTGTGACAATAATGATGGATGATACTTATGAGAATAGTATGGATGGAGACGTTCTTGTAGTATTTATAAAAATTAATATTTATAGTGAGTGAATTTTAGATTCTGATAATTTTTATCATACTTGTTCTAATAAGGATTAATTTACTTCTTATGATGTTAATAAGAAATATTTATTCAATTAGATGATAATTTGACCTGTGACATTATTGGTATGAGAAAAATCAAAATTTAGACGTTTGATAGAACAGTTTATATTCTTGCTAGGGCGAAATATGTTCCTAAGATAGGAAAAAATCTAATTTCACTTACTACATTAGACTTAAAAGAATATAATTATTTAGTAAGAGATGGAGCCATGAAAGTAATATACGATATTAGGATTTTGATAAAAAAAGAGAAGTTTGAGAATATTTACCAATTGGTAGGGAGCACTAGGTAGAGTTTTAATAGTTATAACGATATAGAGGAAATGTGATATTTGGTTTGATCTGGTGAGAGATAGATGCTCTTCTTAAGTTATTTTGTCATTATAGCAGACACAAGTCTTTTAAAAAATTTTTAAAAGTACAAGAATATAGACATAAAGAGTTGATTTAACGTTAGTTTGAGCTCGCGTCTTGTAATTAACTAAACAAGCTAGTAGACAAAAAGAAGAGTCTGAATGAGAAATGATGATTGAAGTTTTGTGATGGTGGCACACTCGAATTCAAGTTAAGTGGAGATTATTAAGTTTAGATGTCTTAAATTTAAAATAAACTAGAAATCTAAAATTGAATTTAAATTTATTATTCTGTATTTATTTTTTTAACTCTAGCTAATTTGATTCAAAGGTTGAATTTATGTAAATAATTAATAAATATAAAACATTTTGAAAATTTATTTGTGATAATAAAAAAAGCCAAAACAAACTTTTATTGTTTATTATGATTATTATGGATTTTATTGGTAAGATCTCGTAATTTGTATTATTTTCTCAAAGGAGGCCGTATAAGATCATAATTGAATCAATTTTGATTTTGTAAGTGATTTATAGGATGTCATGGTTTGTATTAGTCTCCCAAAAAAGTAAATACAAGATCACAATGATAAATTCCTATTTAAATCAATATAATCATGAATTATTTATTATTGAAATACATTTGTTGTGTATTTGAGCGGTCCATTGCAAAATTTGCGGTGTGAATTGTAGTAGTAAGCTCTTCAAAATTGAGATCTTGAATGAATCAAATTATTTGACTTGCAGAAGTAAACTAGAAGTAAACTAGAAGTAAACTAGAGGCTCATTCGGCATTTCAAAGTTTTGACATTGCTTTTGACACTCCTGAATTGCTTATTGAGTCTAGTCAATTTGGAAAATCTCAGTTTGAGAAATGTCATAGAGTAGATAAATTAACAAAACTGATAATTAGAAGAATAATTTCTGAAACAATTCGTACAAGTTTGCTAGATGTTTATTCTACTAAAGAATTGGTTCAGAATATTTATGACAGATTTATTGGATTTTCTAAAGGACATGAATTAAAATGTTTGGTTTATTTTAAATTAAATTATATTGATATTTCTCCTGATGTATGGATTGTGAACTCGGGATTATTGGTCTATATATCAACTATTATGTAGGGATTTCTGGATTTAAGAAAATCAGATAATCAGGAGAAGTATGTCTTCATAAGGAACACTAAGTGAGCTGAGGTCGTTGGTGTTGGGACATACACTCTAGTTCTCCATAGTGGTCATACTGTTTTATTGTCAAATACAGTTTTTGCATCAGTTATCAGGTGCAACTTACTGTCAGTATTCAGTCTTATAAAAGTTGGTTATTGTTTTATTTTTGGCAAAACTTGTGTATATCTGATATATGATAGTGTTGTTGTTGTTACTGGTACTGTATCTGATGATCTATATGAATTGTATATGAAATTGAAAGTTGACTCTACAGTACAATATTATAATATTGATTTCAGATATATATTTTTTTATGATCTAAATGTACAGTTAGATAGAAATTTTTCTCATTTATAACATTGGCATTTAGTTCATATTGGTAGAGATATATTAAAGAGACTCTACCGTGACGGAATTTTGCAGAATGTAAATTTTGATGATTTTAGTATCTGAATGAATTGTATTAAAGGTAATATGATAAGAGCATCATTTTTAAAGACATTAAGGTGTGATAATTTATTAGATTTAATCCATACTGATGTTTGTGATTCGAATGGGGTAGTCACAAGGAACGTCAGAGGTATTTTGTAATATTCATTGATGACTATTCACGATATGAATGTGTCTGCTATACAAAATGTCAGATTTTTTTAAAATATTTAAAGTGTATAAAGCTGAAGTTGAAAATCAATAAGACAGAAAGATTAAAGCCATCATATTAAATAGAGAATGTAAATACACTTTAGATGTTTTCTAAAATTTCTTACAGGAGTATGAAATATTACAAATACAACTATTACAGTAAATACATAGTAAAATGGAACAACAGAATGGAGGAATAGAATTTTGATAGATATGGTACGTTATATATTGATTTTCAATAAATTACTGGACTCCTTATGGGGTGAAACATTAAAAATGGTTATACACATTTTAAATAGAGTACCATCCAAATTTATTTCTAAAATTTTCTTTGAGTTATGCTTTAACAGAAAATTTAGTCTAAATTATCTTAAAATTTAGAGTTATGATGTAGAAGTTAGAATTACTGAACCATTATGCCAAAAATTATAGCTCAAAGTTTGAGTTGTAAATTCATTGATTTTTTGAAAAGTTCTAAAGGTTACAAGTTATATAATTCTATTTAAGGTTTCATATTTGAAAATAGAGATGCCAAATTTATTGAATAGGACACATTTGTTACAAAAAGTAAGAAGAAAAGAATTGAGTTTGAAGATAAGTCAGATATAGCTAAATAAGATGAGACTGTGCCAAGTAAGTTAGATGAAGACTCAGAAGAATTCGTAAATCAATTATATTAGATGATTACGTTATATACTTAGAGAAAAGTAGAGATATACATATTCAAAGTTCAGTCAATTTAGATAAGCTACCTATGTCATCGATCATAGAGAATGATGATCCACTGAATTTTTCAGAGGCTATAAGTAGTGAGAATGCAAAATTTTAATCGAATGCAATGATTAAAAAATTGACTCAATGCAAAAAAAAGAGGTTTGGACTATAGTGCAAGCTCCTGCAAATTGTAAATCAATTGTCTGTAAATGAATCTATAAGACTAAATCGAAAGCTAATGGTGAAGTTAATAAGTATAAAGCGAGATTAGTTGCTAAAAATTACACTCAGAGAGAAGGAATTGATTATGATGAGATATTTTCTTCAGTTTCTAGAAAAGACTCATTAAGAATCTTCATGATATTGATTGCACACGATGACTATGAACTCATTTAGATGGATGTTAAAACAGTATTTTTGAATGAAATTTTTAAAAAAGAAATTTATATGATTTAACCAAAAGGGTTTATCAGGAAATGTGATGAAGTAAAAGTTTGTAAACTATATAAATCTATTTATGCTTTAAAATCAGTGTCTCGATAATAGTATTTTAAATTTCGTGAGCCAATTATAAAATTTGGCTTTCGAGAGAATGTAGTTGATAATTGTGTATACCTGAAGGTCAAGAGGGGTAAATTCAAATATTGATATTATATATTGATGATATCTTGTTGGCTGATAATGAATTGAATTCTCTTAGAGAGACTGAAAAAATATTGTCTATAAGTCTTTAAAATAAAAAATCTTGCAATGTTTCATATGTCTTGGGCATTAAAATATACAGAAAAAACGTTGATTATTTGAGTTTTCTTAGGAGACATATTTCTAAAATTCTTCAAAAATATAGTATGGATAATTGTAAAGTTGAAAAATCACTTATAGTCAAAGGTGATAAGTTTAATCTTCAGCAATATCCTCAAAATGAAATTAAAAAATGGGAGATGTAGAAAATTTTCTATGTTTCAGCCGTTGACAGTTTAATACATTTGATTATATGTATCTATCTAAATATTGTTTTTATTATAAGACTTCTTAGCAAATATCAGAGTAATACAGGAATGACTCATTGGAGAGAAGTTAAAAAGATTTTTCGTTATTTAAAGAAAATCCAAAATTATGCGATCCTATTTGATGGTTATAAGCCATTACATGTTCTTAGATATACAGATTCTAATCGGAAAGGATGTAAAGAAATAAACTATTACTGTTTTATCAATTATAGAGGTAAAGTACATAGCTTATTGTAAGGCAGTAAATATACTGTGTGGTTAAAATATTTTTTCTCTAACCTCTAAGTTGTTGATCATATTGACAAGCCAATTCAGATAGCCTGTGATAATGATATATCTATATCTTTCACTAAAGATGTCAGATGTTATTTCAAAGTAAAGTATATTGAATAGTAATTTTATTATGTCCATGAAAAAGTTCAAAAAAAAGAAATTATTATTTCACGGATCTCTTCTGCAGATAATTTGGCTAATCCAATAACTAAATATCGTACAGTGAAAATATTTAAAGAGTATATCAATCGTATGAGGATAGTTTGTAAAGATAATATTATGTTTTGACTGCTGCATGCATTGTATTTATTTACAATATATTTATCAGTAAAATATTACTTTTCTCATTTGAAATGATTCAATTGATGTGTTTTATTTTTAATTTTTCAATTTGAAAGATGAAGCCCTTGGGAATGCCATGAGTTATTAGGTAAATTGGTGATAACCACCTACATGACCACCCATATGAGAACTTAGTGATTATATGTAAGTGATTACTAAAATGTTTGAGGTGAAGGTATAATTGGGTATCATATCCGTTTTATGCCTTTCACTTATATAAAGTGTATTAGCATTGGTGGGATGTCTTCAGTAAAATTTATGCATTTAAGTGACATGTTTGTAAAAAAAATATGAAGCGAGTAGACCGTCAGTGAAAAAGATATAGAAATTCTCATTATCGTTATGTTTTATTATATGTTTTGTTCCACGAGCACATTGTCTATATTTATATTTGATATTATTCAGTTCAACTGATATAGTACTTTACTTGTTTTGATATGAAAATAGTTGATATATCATTAGCATACATTCATCCATAATTGGATATGTATGAAGACTGCTGAGAAAGAGTGGTATGATCCATTGTCTCTGCATTGTACAGTTGGGATCCTATATGAAAATTGATTTCTCAAAAATTATTTTTGATATATATCTACCTATATATGTATAACTAAACAAATCTTTCAAGCGGGGAATTGTTAATCTTATGAGCTTATAAATTTTTTATTAATTTATTTTTAAAAATAAGTTTGATTGTGTAGTTCGGGTTAGACAGTTTGAAAATATAGTGAGTGACTCCGTACGAGCATAGACGAAGCCAAATTTATATGTGTGCATATTTGGGTGTTCTGTGATCGATCGAAAGGTTTTGCAATATACTCAATATCTGGTTTCATCTTAAGGTTGTATAGTTGGAGGAGAATAAATTTTTTGGGGCTGAATCTGATTCAAAATCTGAATTTAAATTAATTATTTGAATTATTTAGTAATTATTAGATTTAAACTTTTATTTTTTATTTTTTAACATATTTGAAATGATTTTTGCGGATAGTTGCATCTATCTCAAAAAGCATGCTTAAGTCCTTTTATTTAAATTTTTTTATTTTCTTGGAATTTAAAAATGTATTTACAGACAGTTAAATTTATCTCAAAAAGCAAACTTAAGTTTTTATATTTAAAATTTTATTTTTTATTTTTCTAAAATATTTGAAATGGTGTTTATATATAGTCATGTCTATTTAAAAAGTGAGCTTAAGCTTTTGCATTAAAAATTTTATTTATTATCCTCCTAGAATATTTCAAATAGTTTTTATAGAAAGTTATATTTATCTGAAAAAGTGAACTTATGTCTGTGTATTAAAAACTTTTTTTATTTTTTAAAATATCTGAAATGGTGTTTATAGAAAGGTTTTACGTTTCGGTCAAAACCCTAACTTTGGTTTCGATTTAGGGTTTACTGTTCATCTTCACTAACGCCAGAGCTCGAGCGCGGGCGGAAGCTCGCGCCGGCTTCGTGTCTGAGCCCAAGGGCCCTGCTCTCTCACTAGCCTGCCGCTGCTCCTTTGCTTATCTTGCGCCCTCACCAACCTAACCCTTGCTCTCGCAAGCTGAGATCGGGCTTGCACCAAGGCCAGCGCTGTCGCCAATCTGGTTCCGACGTCCTTACCGGTTTCTGTCAGATACTGTTCACGTACGTAATATTATTCACGTAACTGTTCATTAGTTTTAAAATTTTTAAATATATTATAATTTTTTTAATTTGAAGTTAAAAAATAATTGAAATAAAGTTAAATTTTAGTCAAAATATAATTAATAATATTTTGGTTGAAACTGAAATGAAAATGGTTTTGATTGAAACACGTTGATTTTTTTTGTTCACGTGCATGCATGCATGACCGTTCCAACGAAAGTAAAGCCAAAAAAAATTTGTGTCGGTTTTATCCCCATGTGAATCGCTGTCACGAGATTGCGCAGATCTAGTCATTCTCGTATGTTTATAAATGTTCATTTGAATTGTTCAGGTACTGAATTCATAATTGCACATCCAGATATTTTAAATTCAACTGATGATGATGATGATCAGTTGTATTATATTATAATTAATAAATTATGTATGTGTCAATTATATTTTAATAATAAGTTAAATTTGCTTATGTTAATTTTAAATTTTTTAATCATATTCATATTATTTCTCATATATTTTTTTATATAGTAATATATAAAAACAATGATTAACTATCAAAATTAATTTTAATTAATTAAAATAATATTTAATATTGTGGTAAAATTAATTATAAATTCTTTCATATTTTTTTAATTTTTATAAAAAATTTTCAAAATTTTATCGTATTTTTAATTTAAAGTCAAAGTAAAATCAAAATATAGTCAAACTGTGGTCAACATACAATTAATAACTAAAAAAAATCTTTCGATCGAAACCAAAACGACCGAAAAGGCCGAAATGTATCAGTTTCACTGAGTGTCGAAACCAAAACCGAAACCGATACTGAAAACCTTAGTTTATGCACTATTACGTCTGTCCAAAAGAATAAAATTAAGTTTGTGTATTTAAAATTTTCTATTTTTTGAAATATAAGAAATTATATTTATAGGCAATTGCATCTATCGAGAAAAGTAAATTGAAGTTTTGTGTATTTAAAATTTTATTTTTTTTATTTTAGAATATTTGAAATAGTATTCATGTAGAGTACGTTTGTCTTGAGAAGTGAACTTAAGTCTTTATATTTAAATTTTTTTAATATTTGAAATGGTATTTATGGACTATTACATCTGTCTCAAAAAATAAACTTATGTCAGTTTATTTAAATTTTCTTTTTTATTTTTTTAAAATTTGAAATAGTATTTATAAATAGCTACATTTGTTATGGAAGGTGAACTTAAATTTGTGCATTTAAAATTTTATTTTTGGTTTTCTAAATATATGCAATTTTTTTTATAGATAGTTACATTTATTTAGAAAAGTAAACTTTTTTCTTTTTTTTTGAAATTTTTTTTTTTATTTTTTAAATATAGTTGTGTCTATTTGAAAAAGCACACTTAAGTTTATGTATTTAGAATTTTATTTTTAATTTTTTTGAAATATTTTAAGTGGCGTTTATAGATAATTGTATCTATCTAGAAAAGCAAACTTGAGTCTATATATTTCAAAATTTATTATAAATTTTTAAGAATTCAAATTAAAAATAAATTATAATTAGAGTAGAATTCAAATTCAATAAGAATATATAAATACTCTAGTGACATATAAAGTTTAAGTGTGGTGTTGTAATTAAAGTAAAAGAAATAGAGAGAAAGAAATATAGATAATAGAGATAAAGAGAAAGAGAAAGGTTTTACGATAGTCTCTCATGTTGCTTTCTTGGATATTCTTTTTTAAAGTAGAGGTGTTGTCGAATTTTGGTGAAAAATTCAGTTAGATAAAAAAAAGTGAAATCTTACTTGTAAATTTCTATAAAGTCTATTAATAATGAACATTTTACTTTTCTTATGAACGTAATATGATTTTAGGTGCATTACGTATTATCGTTATATAATTTCTTATTTTTTTTGTTTTATTTTATATTATTTTTTGTTTCTTACGTTGTATGAGAATAAGGTGATCCATAAATTTTTCGTTATAAATCATAATAAGATGGTTCGTTATCCGAAGTGATCTAAGTTAGGATTTCGAAACTATAGATTATGTTATTAGGCATAAACTTGATCATCATTTCCGCTTTCATCTCTTTAAGAGAATATCCTTCTTCCCATGATGAAAAATAATCAGTAGCTGATGTGTGAGGAATCATCCATTATGATATTGTTAGATCCTGGAATAACTTTGAATTATCATTCTTTCAATCAGTGTAATTTATAACTATCATTCTAATGTGTCTTAACTAGTAATTCTTTTTAATGAGGTATATGTTGTTTCTTTTCTTTGGGTAAGAATACAGCTGTTGTTGAAAAGGTTGCTCATTACATTTTTACCTTTTTTAATATTTGATTGTTTTAGTGGTTCGTTCAAGGTCCTAGAGTGGTTGCTGTAGGACCTATTCATTCTGGAAAAACTAGCTTGTGCAGGTTGCTTCATGGGCAACTATCGGGGTTTTGAAAAAGAATGGGAAACCTATGTTGTCATCTAATGTCACTCGTGGTCTTATTTACTCGTAACTGCATGTCTACCTGCTTAGCTGAATCTTGTTGTTGTAGTGTCAACTCTTTCAAGTTGCATCATTGGGTATCACTTTTGATTTCCAATTGTCAAAGTGGAACTGTTTATTATATTTGTTGCTTATATCTGTCATGCCATGCTCTCCAAGGTTTCATACTACGACCTTCAGATGACTGGTAACATCAAACCTTATTCAATTTAGACCAAATTATGGTAATTTGCTGCCTACTCTGTGTTTCTGCGTACTTATGCTAAATCAAAATTGGTTGACTGGAGGATTTTGTGCATTTGACCTAGATAACCTATTTTGCCTTTTTAGATTTATATTTCATGCATGCTGGAACTCTTGTGCTGAAGAGGAGAATATGGAGATTCACCAGAAAGCTACATGATCTAAACTTAAGGTCAGTTTCAGCTGTTGGGACTTGGGACTGCTAGTCTGCTATTTTTGGGGTGTGATCTGTTTTGTCGCCATTTTCAATTGCTTGACTTCTTGCAGTGCAGTGAAGAGGGTATAGCATCTAGCTTAGTACAAAGTGTTAATATCTTCACGCATGATTATCTCATCCGATCTGTTACATTTTGGAAGAAATTTGAAACAATGACTTGAATTAGTTTTTTACTAGAACATCATGCTTTAGTAAAGAAACCTCTTGCTTTATTACTATCGTTATCTCATGCAACCTCTTGCTTTGGCTTAATTTTTTAATAGTTGCCGATAACCACGGTTTTATTTTTTCTACTGTTATTTCTTTTAATAGTTTCCATTCATGTGGTGATGGGTCATTTCTGTTGCTCTCAGTTCTTCCCCAACACTCAGAATCTTCAGATGAAAAATCAAGGTACATTTGATCCGATCATCAATGAGTTTAATCTGGACTGCCCATTATGTTTATGGTAGTAATTGATATGTTCAAAGCCGTTCCAGGCTTTAAGTTGAGGCATTTAAAGTGGTTGACAGTGCAGATTGGATCTAGTTGCTGCCGTTCAAGATCAGTGATCGGATGACACATCGAGTTGAAATGGCTATTGATGAAGAATTCTGAAGAGATGAGACGATTAGTCCCTCAGCAACAATTGTCAAGGTGCTACTTTGCCGGAAAGTTAACTCTTCGCATTGCTGTGAGGTGAGCACAAAGCGAACTAAGTATTCTTTCGCCTTTTTATTAAAGAATATCGTGCGCCTGCCTTCTAAAAGCAGCCTAAACCAATTTTTTGAAGGACTCCTGTTTTCCAAAACAGGCCCAACAAAACAAATATTAAAATATTTTCATGGCCACAAATTGCAAAAAACTACTATGATACTGATATTTCCATAGATACCCTTTGCAAACTCTGATATTTGCGGTGAATGCTGGTTTTTATCACTATTTTTGCATGGCTGCATGACATTTCTTTTCATCACAATTAAGATATCAATTTAGTTCGAAACACACGAATTGCTTTGTTTGAACTCTGCTTGTTTGTTTGGAAAAAATGAGCGAGCTTGTTTTTAGCCCAATTTAAGTTGATACTGCCTCACCCAATTTGAATTCAAAAATTCAACTTAATTTTATATAATATATTTAATATATATTTAAAATTTTAAATAAAATTTGAATGTTAATATCTTATTTGGTTTGAAATCAGGATCAGGATAAGCTCATTTCAAATTTTTTTTTTCTTGTAAAATTAATATTATTTGTTTTACATTATTATTAAATTAAATTATTATAAAAAAATAAATAGTTTTTCGAACTTTAAATTATTGAAATATTAATTTTGATAAAAATATTAGTTTATAAAAGTGATTTACTAATTTTGATTCTGATTCCGAATAAAACGGTGTCTAAATTTTTAACAATTATTTGATGTTAATTAACTGAAAATAATTATTAAAAATTAAATTTTTAGCAATTAATTTCAAGCCTGCATTGCTCAAACTCGACTTTGAACTCATGAGCTAAATTGAGTTGAGTTTGAGCTGCTTGAGCTTGTACCAAATTGAGCTGGAGCTTTACCGGCGGAGTAGTAATGCTATATGTTATCATAATATATATTATAATGCTATATTGTTGTTTTTATATTGCTCAAGTTCTAATTTGTGTGCAAATAAAACGAACTCAAAATCAAAAAAAATTGAATTGACACAGAAAATATATTCAAACTCTACTTTTTTGGTAAGAAATTCTGTATCTGTTTTAACCAAGAAATAGTCACCGTTCTCGGTGCTTGCATATACTTTGGAAGATTCCCGACCGATATTCGTCTGCCTACCATTTGCACTGAAGTCCACAGTCTACTTGTATTTTAGGTCAGCTCCTTCCTCCATATTTGTTACTGACTTAGTGTACAAAAAGGGCTTGTGTCCAAATAAGAACTCTCAAATTTACAATAAAGTTAAAACGAAGGGTTAGTGCGCAAAAAGACACGAGCTTACGTGATGTTGCGAAGCGAACGGCGAAGAAGTCGCCATCTTGCTGCTTGTCTTCTTCTTCCTCCTCGAGCAAGAACTTCGCAGGAGAGTAAGGAGAAGCTGCAGCAATGGCGGAAGAAAAGGCTGGCCTCGACGACCGAGAGGCTTTCCGGCTAGTCCGGCAGCGGATCGCGGAGAGGTCCAAGGTTTTCTTCTTCTTTGCTTCCTTGATCGTCTCATTGGATTTGTTTTCTTATTTTCCGGATTCTGATGCTCAGAGAGTCGCTGGGACTAAGGAGAAGATGAAGGAGATGCTCTCCAAGCAAGCCGTCAAGGTCGCCAAGTACGCCGAGGAGCGCGAGCGGTTCATTACGAAGGTCGGATTTATCTTTGTTTCTTGTAGGTTTAGGGATGGATTTATCTTTATTAGCGATTGTGATGTTTGATGAGAGAATAGTAATTTTGGCTGGGAATCAGGTGACGTATCTGCTGGGTGTTCTTGGATTGGGCTTTTGCTTCATCTTGGGTGCTCGTAAGTCGCATTTTGTTGCAGTATTTGGATAATGAGGAATTTGGTCAATTACGTTTACTAATGCTGTCATTTTTCAATTAGGGCCTCAGGATGTTCCCTATGTGTACTGTTTTTTATATGTTACGTTTGTTCCTCTTCGATGGATATACTACCGGTACAAAAAGTGGCATTATTACCTCCCGGTGAGTTTTCCTTCATGTGTTGATATGATGGGTTGGGTCGTGTGCTATTTGGTTCAAACCGGATAAACTGATCGAACCGAAACCGAATAATCGATTCGATTCGGATTATTCGATTTTCGGTTGGGTTCGGTTTTGAAAAATAAAAAATTTAAAATTTAGTTTCGGTTTCGGTTTTTGATTTTGAAAAACCGTAAAAACCGAACCGAACCGAATTACATATTATATATAAATACATAATATTGGTTTTGGTTTTGCTTTTTTATTTCAATTTAAATATAATTAAATTTAAACTGAAAAAATAAAATCGGTTTAAATTTTTTGTCTTCGGTTTAAACCGAAATATTTTGGTTCGGTTCAGATTCGGTTTGTATAATATTCGGTTTGGTTCGGTTTTCGATTTTGAAAATTCAAAAATTTCAATTCGGTTTATTCGGTTCGGTTTGGTTTTAACCGAATGCACAATCCTAATGATGGGGAATGAAGAATTGCAATATAATGTGCATCATTCGTTGGTCTAAACTTATAATGTTATGTATGTGGTTGATTTTTTTTTTCTCACAAGTTTACAATTGCATTATAAAGTGCTTGTCATATTCTTAGTGCCACTCTAGTGTCATTTGAACAGGGATCAATCAAAGAGTGTTTAAGTTCCATTTTTTGTTTTAGTTCTTTGATTTTCAAGATAATATGCAAGAAAGTATGCAAGATAGTAGGACTGGTTCTTCATGCTGCTTTACTTTTACCATTGTATGATCAGATCTAGAACTGATATGACAATACAACATTCGAGGTTGTACATTAGAAGTCCATGGATTGTGCACATATGTGTTTGAACTTTAGTTGTCATTATGTGACTGCTATCATTTGAGAACTATATAGTTTCATTTAAGAACTCGATATGGGAAACTTTCCATATTTGTATCCTGTTGTTATGTCCAGCATTGTGCTTTCTTGGATGTGAGTGCAGTACTGTAAATCTAAACTTTTGTGTCCTAGGATGTTTTTTTTTCCCTTATCTTGAGTGCTTTTCTTTTTCTTGCCATTGAATAGTTGATGATGGGATCTTGCAGGATTTCTGTTACTATGCCAATACAATATTCATTGTTATGCTCCTATTCTTTCCGAAACGTGAAAAGCTTTTCATTGTTTGTTTTTCATTTGCAGAGGTATGGATCTTTATCTTGCTCGTTTTCTTCAACTTAGAAATTTGTTTTAGGAAACATTCTTATGTTCGTCTCTCAACCACTGCAGGGGCCACTGGCTTGGGCTTTGATAGTTTGGGGCTGTAGCTTGGTGTTCAGTTCTGCAGACAAGATCTTCAGTGTCTTGATACATCTCTTACATGGTAAGAACGTATTTTCATACATACTAAAAAAAATTGATAATTATAAGAGTTTTTAGCGAGAAACTACGTGTCTTATTACAAATTTACAAAAAATCATCTATATTATTATTATTGACAAAAAATACTTGTTTTATATTATAAATTTACAAAAAATCACACCAATTAAAATATTAAAAAAAATATTTTATTTTATTTTAATTTATCAATTAAAATTAATATAAAAGATCAAATTATTTTCATTTAATTTTAGTTTAAATAACTATTAAATTAATATAAAAAATAACTTATCTTATTTTAATTTTTTTGAAAAATTGATTGTCCGATTTTATAAAACTAAAAATCTAAAATCCAATTTGTCAAACCAATTGTCCGATAATTATAAGCTGGTTGTCCGAAATAAAATCGTATGAGAACAATTTAGTATTTTATATTAATTTAATTGATAAAATTAAATTAATATAAAATATTTTTTAAATATTTTAATCGAGGTGATTTTTTGTAAATTTCTAATATATGTCGAGTGATTTTTTACTAATAATAATAAGATAAGTAGTTTTTTATAAATTCACAATAAGACAGTTAGTTTATTGTTAAAAACTCTAATTATAATTGTATATTGTTACAAGATTGAAGTCCTATAAATTATGCTATGATTTATGCTGTGGAAATTCCTGCGTTGCTTTAGTTTGATTGCATTTTCAATTTGAACCTGCTGTGTCCAAAATGCACTCCAAGATTTTTAGGTCATGTCAATATAAGCGAATGAATCTATCCCCAGAAGTTAAAGCTTTGTATTGAATGGTTAATTGACATTCTTGCCGACTAACCTTTTATGGCGAGCAGATGGTTTCTTTCTTGATGTTCTTCAGCCTATGGCTCATAAATTGTTTTATTAGGCCTAATGTACTACTGCCAACTGAGTCATTTTCTACTTGTGACCAGCTTCCTTTCAACTTTCATGTGTAACTTTGTTCTTTTCTAAGATCTCAATTGCACATTGAGCTCACCGCTCACGAAATTCATGTCTCATTGTCTCATACCAGGTATAGTATTCTTCACCATTAGATGGTGGAGTCCAGAAACTCTTGATGTCATGCACCCAGTAGGGAAGACCAAATTTCCATGGCCTTGCGTAGAAGAGAAGTCCTACTTATGGACATGGTTGTTTGTGATCCCATTGTTAGCATATACTCTATGGCAACTTCTCTATTTCCTAATTGTCAACGTGCTGTGCCGCCAGAGGCTATTACGTGATCCTGAGGTCATGACCTCATACAGGTTCTTTTCACTTCCTTGTGGCACTTCTTTTCTGTACTGGAAATGGTGAAAATATCTTCACTAGGGAAGCAATTCCTGTTGAGTCCTCACCTTATGATGATTCACTTATATTAGCAGTCACCTTGATCCTTCAAAATACAAGTTCTATAGACAATCCAACAAATTTCCTTGAAAGTAGGGATAATTCCACATCTTCCTCTAGGGGTCAAATAATGCCATGTCACTCCTTCGTATTGGTCTAGCGTGTAGTTGAAGACGTGTGTATATCTATGTATTCTTTCCTTATCTAACTGTTCTATATGTGTTGATTTACAGGGAACTCTCTAAAAAAGTGCAAAGAGCGAACAACATCTGGTGGCAGTTAAGTGGATTGCTTGGCCATCAAAACCGGCATATTATGTACATACTGCTCCAAGCCATCTTCACAGTTGCGACAATGGCCTTCACAGTCCCCATCTTTCTGTCCTATGAGCTACTCGTGGTTTTCCAACTCCTGAAGTTCTCTGCAACTCTGTGGAATGGTGGTAACTTCCTTCTAGATGTCATGCCGAGGCAGGTCATGCTCAAGCAGAAGAAGCTGGAGATGAAGCCGATTTCAGAGCTGCCGGAGCAGCCGCCAGCAGTCAAGCATTCGCCAAACAATCACCATGCTTCCGAGGTAGGATACAACTCTTAGAAAGATCAAATTGGAATCAAATTCATTTTGCTTTCTTTTACCTGATATTAATAACTTTTGAAGGTGGGTGATGCTGATAATAATCTCAGTATGATCTGTTGTACTTGCAGACTGCTGTTTTTTTTTTTTCCGAGTTTGCAGACTATTCTGGTTCTTGCTGTCATTTATAAAAAGGTGAAAATACTTTTGACAAAAGCAGATGCTAAGCGGTCGAGCGAACGTTTAGATGCCAGCCGAGCAACCATGCGGCCGTCTACTATATAATACTTATTAGTAATTAGGCGCCGATTGGCGGTTCGAATGAATCAACCTTCAGGGGGCGATTTGTCAAAAAAACATTTCAAAGAGAAAGGCTTTGTTTGTAAAAAGTCTTAAGAAAAGTGTTTTTTTGCAACTATACCATTTCAGGGGTTATATGTAAAAGTTGCGAAAAATAAGATCCACCAGTCCTAATAGAAGTTCCACAAGTAAAAATAATATAAAATCATATAAAATATATTTTCATATCTTAGTCTCTGAAAATCAAATAGCAAAATTTTAAAGTCCTTTCCTTTGAATTTCAACTGATCCACTTAAGTTCTAGTCTTTCTTTGACAGAGAAGAATAAAAAAAAGAGAAAAGATCGAGGGAGATTCACCAGAAGAACAGATAACAAAAGAAAAAAAAAGAGTAAAGAATCACACTTTTTTTGTCTCTGTATTCACCCGTCTTAGAACAAGTTTTGGAGGCAAAACAAAACCGCTTTTTGCAAAAATCCCCTCAAGGATTTTATAATTATGAACAGGATTAAAATCTTTACAAATAGATTTAATGACCAAATAATCTTAATCAATCAATCTAAATCCAAAATTTCACTTGGATTTAAGCCCAAAATTTGTCCTCCTTTAACTACGCAATCTCAAGATGAAATCAAATAATGAATATATAATAAAATATTCTAATTTTATTACAAAATACCCAAATAAGCACACAGATATAATTTGGTTCCGTTTATATTATCATCTATTATCATTTAAATATTTAATCAAATAGTCAAACCAATAAACAGCCTATAAAATCACAAGACTAACAATCAATGCCATTTATTCACTTCTCCAATTGCTGCATTATTGTAATGGCTTATCACATGGTATTTGCCTTATGTTATGAATGCCTGGGGTGCAAGTTAAATGCCAATAAATTCATTTATAGTAGCTTGTTATTTAATTTTTGATATCTCTTGTTGATACTTAAACCTCCAAGAAAAATGTATAAACAAAGAGAATGCTGCTTTTAAGATTTAGCCAGGGATGATATTGTAGTTTTGTCCAAGCAGTCTCTAAATCTCTATCACGATTTGGTGGACAAGTAAGCTATTTGCTGATGTTATTGGGGATAGATCTTACTGCTAATGAGAGGAGAATATGGTCTTTTCAATTGATAGCTGTTCTGCTATAATGAGTTATCATATAGGAATTTCTTGATGACAAAACCATGTTGGTCTTCTATCTCTTGTATAGTTTTAGTTGATATTATCACATGAAGCATGTCATCCAGGCCATGAGTTCAACACTGTGATTATTACCTTGCTGTAATTGACTTATCACACATGCCATTGGCCTTGAAGTTTGCAGGCCTTGTTTGTATATCAAGTATCAATAAACTGATTTTTTTTCTCTCATAAATTGTTCTTCAGTTTCAGATATGTCATGGCTGAATAAACCTGGACCAAGGAAACTAGGTGAACAAAGTGAAAAAGCAAGCATAAGCATTTTTAATTTTAAACCTTAATGAAACCACTATTTTGGCCTAGATATTCTTAAATAATATCCAAATGCTCATACTACGGCAAATGATGTCCTTATCAGCATTAAGATTTGGGTGGCAAACGTGCCGCTTTTTGAGGTTGTGGGGAAAGGAAGATAAATTATGGTGGGTTGGAAAGAGGGAAGGTGGTCTTTTGAATTCTAATTGAAGACAAACTATCTAGAAACAGAATAAGCTGCAAAAATTTCCTCTCATGTATGTCTTGGATGTTTTCTCAGTAAAAGTATGGTTCAGAAATATATTTTCAAAAATTAGACTGCAGCGATAACTGATGTAGGACGCTCAAAGAAAGTTCAAAAATATCAAAAGGAACTAATTTAGAAGTCAAGAGGTCATGACAAATGATTTGATTCACTCCTTTATTTAAACTTAAGATTTACCTTACTTAGTACTTTTCTATGTTTAAATTCTCTTCATTATGATGTCTTAGGTCTTATTTTCGGATTCCACTAACCCAAGACTAATTTTGGGCTAAATCCTATTCAGTTTAGAACTTGGGAAGGATGAATCTCTATTTAGGATTTTATTTTCGTAGGTTAACTTATTTAGAACTTTTATCAACCCAATTAATGGGTTCAAGCTGAGTTGTATTCAGTTTAGGACTTGAGAAACTAGAAACTTACTCAAATTGCACTTCTGGTATTTGCATAAATAGGCCTTGAGCCCTATGGACGGGAGGACAACTTTTATTCTCAATAAAGTTCTACTTTAGTGAATTTTCTCTCTTCCTTATGGATTCAAAGAGTTCTTAACAAGGGCAACGGTGTTTTTCTCGTCTACCACGCTTGTTGCTACGTTAAGTGGTATCAGAGTGAGGCTCTCCTTGCTTAGTGTTTAACGACAATGCAACCAGCAGCAACCCTAGGGACGGTGCTCCTATGGGTAATCACATCAGCCGTGAGTATTTTGATTCGACCATGAAGACAATCCAAAACTCACTTGCAAGGTTGATGCTGAGGATGGATCAACTTGAAGGCCTAAATCAACAATGTCGACGGATCGATGAAGTGACTCGCGATCCAATTGGTCGAGGAAAGGCTCCTCAAGTGAATCCAAAGGGTTTACAAATCCTTGAAAACTCTAGTGATGAAGAAATTGAAGACATCATTCATAGACCAGTTTCTGAGCATGATAGGCGTCATGATTTTCGCTTGAAGATTGATCTCCCATTTTTCAATGGCCAACTTTAGATCGAATATTTTCTCGATTGGTTCGCTGAAGTGGAACGGTTCTTTGACTACATGGAAATTCCATATTCGAAGAAAGTGAAGTTTGTTGCTTACCGACTAAAGGGGGGGTGCATCAGCATAGTGGGAATGCATCCAGTTGGAAAGGACACACCAAAATAAAGCTCCAATTCGAGTATGGCCACGGATGAAGGCTCTTCTCGAAAAGCAATTCCTTCCCATAGATTATGACCAGGTACTCTTTCAGCAATATCAAAATTGTCGACAGGGTAATCGCAGTGTGAAAGCATATGCTGAGGAGTTCTATTGCCTATCAGCACATAATAATCTAATAGAGACTGAATCTCATCAAGTGGCAAGATTCATCGGTGGGCTACGCACAACCATCCAAGATAGGATTTCTTTGCAACCTATTTGGACGGTTAATGAGGCTGTGAGGAGTGCAACTCGTGTGGAGTTCCAATTGGAGCGACCTGTCATCAGAAATCAAGTGGGGAGAACCATTGGTGAGAATTCAAAAGGAGCACAATCTATTCCTAATAAAGGTGTAGCTACACAACCTCCTCGACCCCCCACACAAATGAGTCTTGAAGCTAGACCTACAAGGTCATCAGGAAACACCACATTAGCAAAGAACCCAAGTTCAAATCCTGATCTAAAGTGCTATCGCTGTGGAAAACTTGGACATTGTTCTAATGTTTATCCAGCAAGACAACCTGTGAACTTGGCTATTGAAGATAATCTTGTGGCTGACAATTTACATGACTCAAAAGATGATGACCTATCTTGTGATCAAGAAAACTATGAAGATGAAATATTGGAGGAGCCTGATGGTGAAAGGTCATCTTTAGTAGCTCGGAATCTGATGTACATCCCAAAGCAAGAGGAAAACCTACAACGTCACAATATCTTCCGCATTCGATGTACAGTAAATGGCAAGATCTGTGACATGATTATTGATAGGGGAAGCAGTGAAAATATCATCTCCAAGACTATGGTTGACAAGCTTCAATTGAAAACGGAATCACATCCCTCTCCCTATAAGATCGACTGGATTAAAAAGGTTGGTGAAACCAAGGTAACTGAACGGTAACAAATTTATTTTTCCATTGAAAAATTCTACAAGGATGAGGTAACATGTGATGTTGTGGAGATGGATGCATGTCATATTCTTCTTGGCAGACCTTGGCAATTTGATAGAGATTCTACACATCGTGGGCGAGACAATCGCTACATCTTCTTCAAAGATGGAAAGAAAATTATCTTTACCCCATTGGCGAAAAGCGTTGACCCAAAAGTTTACAAGATGAGGGTCACTCCTTCCTAATTGTGCAAAATTTTATAAATGAGGCTAGAGAGACATCTCAAATATTTGTTGTGATTGAGAAAAGAATGGAGACAATGCCCACTGAAGCTCCAAAAGGCTTGCAACCCTTCCTAGATGAATTCAAGGAAATCATGCCGGATTATCTTCCTGATGAACTACCCCCAATGAGAGATATTCAGCACCACATTGACCTTGTTCCTGGAGCAAGTTTATCAAATCTGCCCCACTACAGAATGAGTCCAAAAGAGTCACAAATTTTACAAGACAAGATTGAAGAGTTGATCAGAAAAAGAATGGTCAGAGTCTATGGACGGGTTGTATTCAGTTTAGAACTTGGGAAGCTAGAAACTTACTCAAATTGGACTTCTGGTATTTGTATAAATAGGCCTTGAGCCCTATGGACGGGAGGACAACTTTTATTCTCAATAAAGTTCTATTTTAGTGAATTTTCTCTCTTCCTTATGGATTCAAGGAGTTCTTAACAGAGGCAACGATGTTTTCCTCGTCTACTGCGCTTGTTGCTACGTCAATAATAGAGAAAGCTCAAGTAGCCATTGAATTTTGGATCTATTAATTGACACTGACTGCAAAAATATACATGAAAATCAGAATAATCTAGTCTTCGATTTGTAGAACATGATGTTCTCCTGTCAATGAATTATTTGTGACCTAGTCTGCAACTACCTAAATGACCACTACTATCAACCTATTTAAAGGTACAAATGCTTGTAGGAGTACTTGCTTGTGCAGAGAATTCTCGGAATCGAAGTGGAATTGGTCCCCTGTGATTCACTGTTGCATTTGAGGGGGTAGGATGGTTATGGATACCCTCGTATGTTGTTATCACGTAGCTTGAGTCTTCTTGCAGTCTCTCTATCCTCTTCTTGACATTGCATCCCTCATTTGAACATCGATAATAATTCCTGTCATTCATTTGAAAATTTTCATCTATCACTTCAGTTGTCTGGTAAAAATCAGAATAGAAATAACGGAATCATTGATATGATTCATGCAGATATCACCATTAACTAAAAGGTAGTGAGTGCATATAAGCAGTTAGTCCACTCGACCATATGAGTGCAAAGGTATAAATGTTTTCATGTCACGTACGGTTTGGGCATGATCTGCTATTATTATTTTAGTTTTGGTTAGTCTTACCGGCAAGCCTATCCTGGACAAGCCAAAACCTCTATATGGAGGCTAGTAAACTACTAATGTGGTTTTTTCAAGACTTGTCACCGAGAACTTCTCCTTTCAAGGCATCAAAGAAGGCTACAAACTGTGTAATGTATATCGATTCCATGAATGCTTTGTGCGTTACGTTTGCTAATAGGTTTTTGTGAGTGCTGTTTGGATAAACTTGGTTTTACCTTGGATTTGGGCTATTCTTCACCATCTTCTTCCCATACTTCCTCCACTTGTATCCGTCATCCAATATCTCATGATCTGATTTTGTTTTGAATGCAACTCTCTTGCGACAATTTTGGGAGTTGTCCTTGGCCATACTTCCACTTCTGTAAAAGAGGATGATGTTTTTTCAAACAAACTGATGACCATTAATCTGGTGCTATTAAAAGAAAAAAACAACAAAAATTAACTGAAGTAAGAGTTGGAAATTTGAACACTCACTTGCTGCAGCTACCCGTGCTAACACTTGTGTTAACATAATCCCTACTTGTCTGCTGAAGGAAAGGTTTCCGCTGGTGCTCCAGAGGTGGCAATGAGAAACTTTCCTCAGCCTCTTCATGAAAGCTCAGATAGTCATCAATCTCAAACTGTGGATCATCTGGCAGATCATTCTCTGAAGAGTTTGATGATAGGAAGGAAGAGTAAGTAGACATTGGAGGTTTGGCGAAAAATTCCTTTGAATTGATCCGTGTTTTGGATTCAGTTAAATAAACCCCAAGGATAGGGACGTATGCGCCTTCATAGAGATTTCCGTGCGAAGTGGACACAGAAGAAGCTTATACAAACCTTTCCCTACGTCTGGGGCTCAGATGACATGGAGAAAGACTGGTTGACTAGAAAGACTTGGGTTTTCTTCATTTAATTCTGATATATATCCCTTTAAATTGATGATAGGAGTCGAAGTCAACGGGTCAAGTCTTGTGACCACGCATGCTTTTTGAAGGATTCTTCTGCGTGGTTTCACTCTTGAGATGGAGATACATGAAGTGCCTCCTGTCTCTTCTATGCATATGGCAGGAATATTTGACTAGTCCCTTAAGATAAGCATCTCTGCTTGGGTCTTTGTGGTCCGTGTCTTTAAGATTTCCTTTTCTTATAGGATGTTTTGCACATGCCCCTATAGAACTTGATTTTGCATGTGTAATCCTGTTGGAAGGCTGGTAGTTTTAGTTTCATGATTTGCAAGCGTATTAGTCTCTTTTCACATAATTATCTCAACTCTCCAACTGGACCTGATGGAAGTAGGTGCATATAAGAATTTAGTTTTTATAGCTTTCTATGCGTCAGTTTTGCATATTTGTAGAGGTATCATGATTTGCAAGAGTATTACTGTCTTTTCACATAATTATCTCAACTCTCTAACTGGACCTGATGGAAGTAGGTGCATATAAGAATTTAATTTTTATAGCTTTATATGTGTCAGTTTTGCATATTTGTAGGGGTATATATGCAAGAAGGTGACATCATCTTCTGGAATTTATTAACTCATGGTTTCATCAGCGTGATGCTGGATGTTATCCAATTTCCCACTGTGTTATCTGAAGAGGAGTTTTAACGCCATTGTGGCAATGCTTAGTAATGGAAATTCTCTTCTCTCCGTTCAATTTCTATGCAGAACTTGGAAAAATATAGTTCATCTCTCATGAACATCATCTTGCCTGTTTGATACAGAGATTTATCAAAGAACCATCTTCGATGGCATTTAGTAACATGTACTGCTGAACTCTAGGAATGATTGCATTCTTTGAGATTAGAATCAAACTTCGGTGGCATTCGATACACACACATTCACAAAACCATCGTATTGCATGTATACCCTTTGATATTTGTAGATAAACCTGTTCACCTCATCTGCTTACAAATTTGATAGAAACATACAAGGAAACTGTTAGGGCCTGTACATATGGCACATGTGAAGGGATATATTCCTAATGCAAGAAAATAAGTGCAAGTTAAACAGAGGCCAATAGCAACGCTGTGATTAAAAAATCTTATGTTTCGTAGTGATATATCTGCAAATGTAGATTTTGCTAAGTTATTTACATATGGACTTATGCATATATCTATTTTCGCAGGGGCATACTTCAAAGGGCTCAGGCTTGGGTTTGGGTCAAGGTAGGCAGGGGCCCTGCCTGATGACAGCATTCTGCACAGGGGCCACTTTTCTGATTTATCTCCATGAAGGAGTGGAAGCTTCAAACACGTTTTCCTATCGAAGAAAATTAAATTAGGTATGTGTTTCTTGATCTGTTCACATACAGCAGTCTAAAATTTTTTGCCATTGAAAATTTTGACCTATAAATTCAAACATATTGGTTTCAAAATGCTAGAGATTTTTTTCGCCATTGTTTTCAATGCACGAAGCTGATAGCTTCTGCCATTCGAAATAAGACAGTTGGTAATAAGTGGACGAAACGAAAAGGCTATTGATTTTTCTTAGTTGATCTTTACACCCATCGACAATTTCTTTTGTTCATTTGTTTCGATCCTTTCTTCATCTCCTTCGATTAGGCAAAACGTTCGACATTTTGACTATCTGTTAATTTCAAATGCAGAGCCTTCAACTAGGGTTTGGACGGAGCAGGCTACACTTAGAAACTAGTTCTAGTATTTTGTATTGGCCCTTGTCATTTTTAGGAATCTTGGCCAAGCCCAGCTGAAGCTTTAGCCCATTTATTCAGCAGCTGAGGCTTGGGTGGAGCTTTGTTCAGCTGTTCTGGTCGGAAAGCAGACCACCTAAGCAAACCTATTTGAAAAAAACCAAGCGGAGAATTATTAGCTTAATTGTGTCTCGAATTCGAATTTTTCGGAAAGTCTTAATTATATTAGGAAGTTATTTAGTGGACCTAATCTTTATCTAGATTTATCTTCTACTAGAAAACTTAAATTAGTAGAAGTCTTATTTGAGTCAGTCTTCTACTTTGACTCAAATACAGTTAGGCCACATCTACAAATACATCATTGATGTAAGGGTTTCGATATAAAGTGAGAGAGAGATATACAAATCAATACTCTCAATACGTCTTGTGACGGTTAGATTATTTAGTCTTTTGTGAGAATTGGTGATATTGGAGTTTCGTCTTCATCATTGTAATCTTCTCTTTTCTCTTTTCATCAATACAATATCCTCTGGATTGTCTTCGCCACATATATCTCTTGTCTATTATTTTTTTATCTTTTCTATTTTTCTTCTACATCGTAAATTGTGATGGATATCGATATTTTTTACCGTAATTCACATTAGCATGCTAATGTGGCAAACAACTTGTAATGTTTTGATGAATTTTTAGATTACGTCCTCTTGTCTCTTGTACCATTTAAGAGTTAGCTTGATTTCTTCTTTATTTCAATAACTTGCTGTTTATGGTGTTGTTCAGTAGCAGGCGGACTAGTTGTCTGTGTCACTGGTTATCATGGATCGTTTGGTTCATAACTAGGAAACGTAATTATCACAATTTATAATAATATTTTTAGTGCATTTTAATTTAAAATTATAATTAATTAGTCATGATTAAATCGAGATTACTATTAGATGATGGGACTGCGTAACCAGCTTTCAACAATTCGTTGCGTAAGAAAAAGCTTGCCCTTCGTCGAATGCATTCCATTGCTTTCCTATTATTCTTCTCCTGAATTATTATTTTATTCGCCGTCTACTTTTCCTCATGGGCTTGCTGTGATCTGACTGTTAACGGACCGGGCTGGTCCGATCGGCCTGAAAGTCCGATACAAAAAATCCCGATTTGTTTTCAAATTAAAACCTACCTCATTTAGAAATAAAAAACGGTGGACTGGGTCATGCCCGACTTTGAATTTGGCTTCTATATTTTTCGCTTTAATATTTAGTCAATCGATTAGATACATACGCTAGAGGTAGTATTTTGAGATTTTCATCTATGCCCCCTGAAATATATCATATTTATGCTTTGATCCCTGATATTGTGAAAATTAACCCTAAACCTTAAATCCTAAACCCTAAATCCATAATCTCAGTTTTTTTAAAAAAAAATTTTATCACCCAAGAATCCTCTCAACTAGACCATCACCGAGGTATTTTGGTTGATAAATCGCAAAAAAGGGAAAAAAAAAAACGTGGCGCACAGCGCATAATATAACTTGTTTTAGGGGTGGATGAGTAAAAATCTGTGATGTAGTTGTCAGGGCTCGCGAATACGCCGCTGGGTAGGAGCCGATGCGGAGTTAGGTAGCGGGTCGTTCTCATCTATGTGAAACCAATTAATTTTTCCACTACAAGGCCAGCTCGGAATTCTTCAAAGGATTTTTTGCATATATACCATCACATACCCAAAATTTGCGCACTAATGCAACATTATCATTTATGCACTCTCCCGGTGAAACAAATTTGTTTCTCGGAGAAGATTCAGTAGAGCCTGCGCTGCAATTTTGTAATTCGGAGGCTTACGGGGGGCGTACGTGTATAAACACAGGTTTCTAAACGGATGCACCAGAAATTAGGCAAACGTTCAGGAGCGTATATGCAAAACACTCTTTTATTATTATTATTATTATTTTTATTTGTCTGCCCCTGCGCCCGTAGAGAAACCAGCATCGAGTCGAAAGTAAGCAACTCAGAGCTTATCCGTCGTTTTCTCCAATTGCTCGTCCCTCGCAATTTGAGGCTAGTCCTTTCCTCCTCTTCTTCGATCCAAGCTCTAGTCGTCTCTTTTTCTTTTTCTGTCTTTCCCCGAATTGGGATTGGGATTTCCATTTTTTTTTTTTCCCTTTTTTTCGCTTTTGGTGCTTCATTTCGTGTGAATTTCATGCTTTTCATTCTGATGCCCCGATTATGAACATCGGTGGATTTCATATTTTTATATATATTTATTGGATGGAGTTTGGTGTCGAAGATACCATGTCATCGCTTTCCCTTTCTTTTGATTGATAGGTGTCGTTTCTTAGGGTTCTTGGTGGGGATCTTCATTCCTGAGTAGTGGTTTGACGAAATTGGCATCTGATTTGAAATGCGAGACAGAAGAAAAAACAAAGATTTGATTCTGTTTCGAAAACAGAGACAAATTTGATCAGCAACTAACCTTCGGGGATTGTGTTTTTATATGTTGTCGACAACAATTATGGATAATTTTATCAACGTTTACTTGTCGGGGATCATATTCTGCATTGTGTTATATAATTAACTTTGCCTTCGTTTTTTTTGTTCTCTAATATTTTTGTTGATTGATATATGCCAATCTTGCAGCTCTCGTTGGTTGATTCTAGGCTTCTAGTTTTGCTTGGTTTTTTGAGCGGTCCAAGTATTGCTTTTGAAATTGTTCCTAGTGGGTTATATATTGCTGTTCCTCATAATGCCTTTCTTTCTTTCTTTCTTTTGTTTCAAATCATATTCATGTCAATAATTGGTCAAATACTTCTGGCCACAAGTGTTATGTTATTGGTCTTCCTAATTGAGCAGGATCTCTGCAAACAGTGGAGTTATCAGGGCCCAGCACTATATCTTAGTGAAAAGTGGATTCTTGTAGATGGAGCAAGGTAGCATCTTACCTGGTGTCCTTTCACTTGTGTATCTAATTTGGGCACTGTTTTGGTATTGTTTTTGGAACCTATCCCCCTCTGAGTTTTGTGAAACCTTTCTCTCATAATTTGTCTGCCTAATTGAACAAGGGTCTTGGCAAGGCAAATCATTTTCTTCTTTAGTTAAAAGCTGTCATAGATTTCATTACATGTAACCCACCGAGACAGAGGGAGTTGAAATTTCGGAATTTGTTTGATGAAACTTCCCTAAATGACCTTAATAAACATGAACTGGAATTATGAAGGAAAGGAGAACTAGTTAACATGAAAGCTTTTTATTGCGTTTTCCATGTTTTGCTAGTATTAATTTCAATAAAATGTCTACTGAGTTCTTAAATTGTTACACTGTTAGTAGGCATAACTCTTAAATATGCAGTTTCATTTCCAGTGTTCTCGAACTTATGAGTTTTTAAGGCCTATGATCTGGCCAACAGCATGAATGCATCACATAAACCTAAAATTAGATGTTTTTGCCACATAAAAAAGCCTTGTGAGGCTGGAATCTGACGATCAGCAAATCCACTGCAATCTATGGTATCCTTTCTTTTTGTTGATTACAGAGCTATCTATTTGCGACAAGGATTGTGCAGGGAAATATCTTTTGATGACAGATGAAGAGGATTTGAGATATGGGATTTTCTCCAAGCCCCTTCCCTGCTTTGGTTGTGGTATTGGATGGTTCTCGTGAGTACACCAACCTTTTCTGCTTCTTTGCTTCTGCTTCTCTAATACCACTTTTCTCATGGTAAAATCATTTGGCTTGCAGTTTTCTTTTAGGTTTTATATGCCCCTTAATGTGGTACTTTGCTACAATCTTATACTTCAGCAACTACTATCACAAGGATCCAAGAGAACGAGGTGGCCTTGCTGCTTCAGCAATTGCTGTTAGTATATACTTCTACCTCTATAATCTGATTCTTGGAACTCTACTTAAATGATCAGATAAAACTCCACTAAAATTCACCAAAGTAAGTAATTGAATAAGATCAAAATGACCAGTAATGCAGTCTAGTAGTTTTTTTTGTAAGAGCAATTCACTGAATCAGTTTTGCAGGTCTGTAGAAACTAGTGCGTCCGAGATTCTCCCCTAATGTTTATTTTTCCTTTTTAAACTTTTGCAGGCATTGATCTGCACAGTTGCGGCCGTGATCTCAATCCTTGTTCTTCTATGACTTCACTAAATCCTATTTAGCTCCATTTTGTTGTTGTCCATTGCCAGCACAAAGAAGTACGCTTATTCATTGACAAAGATCGCCCGTGATAAAAGGATTTGTTTTCATGTTCGTTACCATCATGCAGGAGCATTCTTATATGTATGTATAAATAACATGTCAAATGATATAAAATTTCTATTATCCAGATAATGAAAAAAATATATCATTTACAATTTAAGGATTCTTGCAAGAAAGCACTTGTTGCATCTATTCAAGGAGACCGCCTATGTTTTTCAGTGTTACCGAGAAAATGATAAGAGTAGCTTGCAAGAAATCTTAAATTTTCCATGTGCGTTTTTTTTTGCCGAGATTTTTCAGGTCTCTACTTGAACGCAGAGGAAAACCATGCACCCAAGCAAAGTACACTGCCTTCAATTAAAATGTCAAACTGCATGAAAATATCTGTACCACTATCTAGCCCTCAAAAAATACAAGTAAACCAGAACAATTACCTTAAACTAAAATCAAGAGTAACTGCAGCATCCAAAAATGTCTTGTCTACACTGGAGCGAGACCTTTAACAACACCCAAAACTCAAGAATCTCATACAAGCTTAATCCTCAATATTCATGAACCCTCAGTTTCCACAATTTCAAACATGGCAGAGGTATGGCAATAGCTGAACATGATCAATATGCCTCGTATCATCTTCAAATGAGCAGCCATATCCACCGAGTATAAGCATGAACCTGTGAATAGATGACCCTATTAATGTATACAAGTGCTTTGTATTAACATGGAAGTGAAAATACAGTTGATGATGCTTTCTGGAGGATACCTATATTTTTGAAGTTATTGTTGGGGGTGTTTCGAACAACAATCAGGAATCTTTAGTCTTATCCAACAATCGGATGACCTTGCCATCAATCTTGAAGTGAGAAATTGAATTTATCTGAAAGAAGAGCGAATCAATTAAGATTCAATACTATGGTAGGAACTGACAAAGGATTAAGTTATTCCCATTGCCAAACCTTGTCCATTAGCATTTGCTGGAGTTGAGTCTTGACTTCAGTAACACCAGACTCCCGAAGTGCCTTGATGACTAGCTTCTGCAGTTTTTTTATTTTCATTTCACCATTTGAGTTCTGCAATTAGAAAAGTGATTAGCTTTCTGAAAACAATTGGAATGAGTAGTGATGTTCTCATTATGAGGAAATGCAAATCTCTATAACGACCTAGTAAGTAAAATCCATAAGCATTAACTCATGATAACAGAGGTAACGGAAAACTTCAGTTCATGAATATAACAATCGGTAGGTGGGTTATATGTCTCACTACAATGCCTAGACAAACAAATAATAGAACAAAGAAACATGGGCAGGGAGAACAATTAATTACCCAAGAATTGCTCAGATAGATTGAAATGGTGAAACCTAGACAAATAAATAATGGAACAATGAAACATGGGCAGGGAGAACAATTGATTACCAAGAATTGCTCGGACAGATTTAAATGGTAAAACCTACTAGCTTTAAAAGGAAAGAGCATACCGTCTTCAAGGTTGATTTAACAAGTTTCTTCCATTTTATTTTATGCTTGGAAGCTTCATTAGCTTGATCAAGTTGACCCTTCTGTTCTTCAGAATGCTTTCTTGCATCTATGCATTTCCTTTTCTTTTGCTTGCATTGTTTGTAACCACCCGTTACTCCAAAACGGCCCATTATTCGGACCCACAACTCACAACCCAATAACCGCTTCTAGTTATAGGCAGCTACCACTCACTAAACCCTGACAGATAGAGAGCTGATTTGAAGGTAGAAAGAGAGTCAAGGTACGATCGTTGAGGAGACTTACAGAGTGACAAAAAAATTTGGGACGATCGTTATTGAGATTCGAGGTAGGTGGTATTACTTTCATCCGTTTCTCTTTACCTTTATTCGATGTAGGTTGAGTTATTTTCATCCGTCTCTCTTTGCTTCTATTTCTGAGACAAGTTCATATTAAATAGTCGGTAAATTTAGTAACCCTCGTAATATTTAGGAGGATGATGATAACTTAGATATAAGTAAAACTAAGTAGAGATTAGATATGTCTAATTTTTAAGATGTTATATTGGTCTATGACATGTTTTGAGAATAAAAAATTAGAGGATTAGATTTGCAAAATCCAATCTTCCTCTCCAATCAGCATCCGCTGTGCTCCGGCGACCGGCAGCGGAGACGGCGGCGTGCGCGGCGTGATACGTCGGCGTGCGGTGCGGCGGCGTGCGGTGCGCCAGCGTGCGGCGTTGCTGCGAGCAAGCATCGTGCGCAGGCAGCACGGGACCCGGCGTCGGCGCAATTCCGGCGCGTGGTACGGCGTCGGGAGCGGCCGGTGGCGTGCGCACGACTGCGCGGGCCGGGGTCCGCTAGCATGCGGCTGCGCAGGCCGCTCGGGCTGCGGCGGCGCCTGCTTCGGCCCGACGGCACGGGTTGACGACGACCGGATGCGCGGGGAAGCGTGGATCTGACGACGCCGGAGGCGGTGGCCAGGCGGCAGCCGTGGCCCAGCGGAGACGGCGGCGGGCCGACGCGGCGGCGGCGGCGGCGGCAGTAGATTTAGGTTTAGGGTTAGAGGGGAAGAAGATGATTGATTTTGGTTTTGGTTTAATTTAAAATTGGTTTTGGTTTGGTTTAGTTAAATGTTGATTTTGATTTTGATTTAGTTGAGAATCGATTTTGGTTTAGATTCTGTTTTTGAAATTGGTTTGAATCATGGTTAAGGTTAACCGAACTAATGATCAAGTGAATAATTTAGATCAAGTTAAGTAATCTGAATTCATGATTTGGTTTATTGAAATGAGTTTAATTATTACGAATTGGAATCAAAATTGATTGCAGATTAGATTAGAGGAATTTAGTAAGATTGATTGATAAATTGATTTGGATTTGGGACAATTGAATTTATGATTGCGTTGAAATTTGATTGGAATATTTAAATCTTATTGAGGTTGAATTTGTAAGATGAAATCAAATTATGATTTATTTGGAAATCGACGGGACCGATTATGACTTGAATTTGAAAGACTAATTTGTGAATCAAATTGTACTGGGGATTTTTATGAAAAATATACCATAAGAATTAAATTTGAAATTAATAAGGACTTGAGTGATAAATTACTGGATCAATGGCTGTTGATAATAATATGATACTTTTGATGTTCATGACGTAGAATTGATGAAAATTATTTATCTTGATGACAGAGTTGTAATTTGGAATGATGTAAGGGCTAAATTATATATATATATTTGAATAGTTATAACCTTTTCATTTGAGATCCGATTGTGATGGTCTAAGAGTCGTTGAACTCAGTTTTTCATGCTAATTCTATTGGTGATCTCAAATCCTTCCTTTGACGATGTTTTCTAGCTGAATAGTCTGATTTGTGATCGAGTCGACTCCTTTCTATCGTTTGGTAATCTTGACTCGATATTTATTGTGGTTGAGCCTTTGGTATCTTGAGGGACGTATGCAGTGGGACTCTATTTGACTGGTACCAATCGGCGATTCCCTACTTCGATACGAGATTAGTGAGACTGTCAGACGTGACAGTAGTCGGTTTCCTGAGTGGTAGGGGACGTGATTCGTTGTGTGACTAAATGGGATCACCACTCCATCAGCAGTTAGGAGTGTAGCGTGGTATGACCCTACTTGGTAGGGGGTCCAGCCACACCCATATACTGATTTACGTGTAGATTGGTTCAACTCTACTTGGTGGGGGGTGCGACCGTCTCCGTAAAATCTATAAGGGAGTTCATAGTTACTATCCCTAACTATTGGCTATGGTGATTGTGATGTCTTGTGTGGTCGGTCTTCTGAGTTGTAGGGGATGTAATCCGTTGTGTAACTAAACGGATCATCACTCCATCAGCGGTTAGAAGTGCAGCGTGGTATGATTCTGCTTAGTAGGGGGTCCAGCCACACTCATAAGATATCCTTATTGATTCATTCCTTCCTATGGATGTTGGTTTACCTAATCACAATTGTCGTTGTATTATTTTTGTTACTACTATGTTAATTTTATTGTTGCCACCTAAAAAAAATTGATCTCTCCTACTGTTTGGAGGAGGTAACTCCTTACTGAGTATTCGTGGCTCATTCTTTGATTGTTCCTATCCACAGAAGAGTAGCAGTTAGGCACAAGTGACTACAGTAGCAGAGAGCACGTGCGCGACTACACTTGGAGCTGATTTATTTACATGTTATTCTATTTTTATGTATGAGAAAATTTTGAGGACTTGGGTGTTACTAGTGAGACCACGTTTTATTATGTTATCCGAACTATATTCGTATCGATGAAATAAATTTTAATTCTATGTATTCTGTAAACCTTTTATATATATGTTATCCACTTGTGTTATGATCGATCGGACACGACAGGGGTGTTACATTGTTTCTCTTCAACACTTGCTTGTATCACCTCTCCATTAGTTTCTGTTTTTTTCTGAGTCTGATTTTCATCAGATGCATCAGAATCCCACTTTCTCTTTGACAGGTGCTCTTTTTCTCTCTTGACAATTGTGGTTGGAGTGCCTTTAAGTGGTCGATCCTTTTCTTTTAATTGGTCTGTCTTCTGAGAACCATTTGCTTTGAATGATTCACCATCTGGAGTGCCATTGAACACACCATTCTCTTTTAGGCTTGGTTCTTCTGTTTCGTTGGATTGTTTTTGTGCAGCATGAAATGCTCATGCTTTTGCTCTATGCTTCTTGCCATCTGCATAAGGCAATAAAGTTTGCTTGCTTGTAGTTTGTGTATTGCAAATACTGCAGACAAAGAACATGAACAGCATACAGTATGAAAATTACTTTTTGTTCTTCATAAAGCCATTTGCATTCTTGAAACATAACAACTAGGATGTATGAGTAAAAATTATTTAGATATCTATTCAATTTGATTGCCGTAAAAGAGAGTATGAATGCAATTTCCACAAGGCATTACTTTAAATAAAATACCCAAAATACCAGGACAATAACAGCTTGCAATTGTCGACATCTAAATCCAAAATTCAGTTTTGTAGTATCCAACATAGTGCATGTTAAGTGTTAGTAGAAAGTAGATCTCATTATGAAACCATTAGAATATGCATAAAAAAAGACCTTTATCACTCGAAAACAGTGTTGACACAAGAATACTCAGATTACCTACAAAACCAAGGAGGACGTGAAGATAAACCGACATTCACATCAACTTCTGGATATTGCTTAGTCTTGTTAGGCTTCGCTTGTCCGTTTTGTAGAGGCTTTCCTTGGTCTTTGGGACCATATTTCTCCTTAAAAAAATTATCACAGTAAGTATAAAGTTTACCATCATACACCAAACGACAAATTTATCATAAGCAAATGTCCACGAAGAATGAAGAAAAACCCCGCGGATTCCACACTAAGAATCCAACCATGTCCAATCATTCCAATCCTTCCAGAATCAAAAAATGGCTGAATTTTAGGGAAACAAAGCAGGTTGCTTGCTGAATGAAATGCACATGGTCACATTCTGCAAAATGACCAATTTTTCAACAAGTGCAAAACAAATTCAAAACCTTCAGACAAAAACCAGATCAACCCGTAGCTCTTATGTAGCGTTTTTCAATGAAATATTTCAAAAACAGCGATAAATACCACAACAAATCAAATCCAGAGACATACAGCTTCCGAGATGCACTGCGTGTGGCTCTGAATGCTCTGCCGGTCGAACACATTCCCGCAATCGATGCATGAAAGCTGCCAAACAAATGAAGAAAAAAAAAAAAAAAATCAAAAATCGCAATCGGATGAATCAAATTAGGATAAAAAAGAAGGGAAAGTCGAGATCGGTCTCGAGGGACGACCTTGAAAGCGGAACAGATTCGGAAGTGGACGGCGAGCTTCGGCTTCTTCAGGTTCTCGCCGCAATCCTCGCATTGGAACCACACCATTTTCGCTTTTTTGTTCCTGTTCTTCTTCTTCTTCGATTTTCTCCTATGGAGCACCCCGGCGAGCGGGAAGGAAGAGGAAGTAGGGTTGGCGTTGGGATTTTTGGAAGTTTCGTGCCTTTATCGCTCTGCGGCTGATCGGACGGTGTGTGTTGGATCGCGAAGTCCTGGGCCATTTTGTTTACTTGGATGGTTATTTTGCAATGAACCCCCTCGAGAGTGGAAACTTGCATATGGGCATGTATTCCTTATAATCCCTTCAAAACTTGAAAATTGCTGGCAACCCTCGTGTGAAAAAACCGGAATCCGACCAGGAGAACACATGATAAGTGGGATTTATTACACAATCGCACATAAAAACATGACAATCCAACCGTCCGTTGGAGTACCATATTTTCACACATTTTTAATATCAAAATATTGTGTTTTGTGTATACAGAGAATTAAAATTTATTGCGTGATTGCAGTACAAAATTGTTTAAAATCGTTTCACGTATCGCTAAATATTAAAAGCCTCTTTGATTTGTAACTAACTTTTCTTTAGTTAACCGAACTCAGTCCTCACAGAGTGCGAGCACAATGAGCTACACAATTTAGGAAAAAGTTAGTCACAAACCAAAAAAACCGCCCTCAATACATTTTTGTACTGTGCAGAGCCAGCATTGTAGACAACGAACTGCGCTCAGCAGTAGGATTCGAACGACAAAGCAGCACAGCACACAGCACAAGAGCGAAAGAAAAGAAAATACAAATGACTTTATAGTGGCCGGCATCATAAAAATACATCAGCTAGCATAGAAAAGATCCCTGTATATGCAGCATATAATTACCCATACCACCCTCGGCGCCCAAATGACAAAAACAGATGGGCCATATGAATGGTACTATGGTATAAGCCTAGAGTTTCATATCATACAGTTCTATAGCCTGACCGATGCCTGCTTACCCGGCTCAAGCTTTGCTCTTGAACTTCCTCTGGGCTTTCAGATCCACAACAATGACGGTGATGTTGTCCTTACTTCCCTTTTGGAGTGCAAGTTTCGAGAGGTAGTCGGCGGCCGCCTGAGCAGCGGGGTCGGCTTCTTCTCCCCTTTGTGTAGAGGAGGAGGCAGAGCTGGCATTGGCACTAGGGCCCTTCTTTTTATGCCAGAGCAGAATACGCCGGCGAGCAGCATCACATGCCTCTTCATTGGACATGACATCCCACAAGCCATCACTGGCAAGAATGAGGCATTCATCTTCGCGAGTCCGTGGAACTATCGTGACTTCTGGTTCTGGAATAATCGATGGTTTCAAGTACCTGTCCCCTGCACATGATGGCCATGACTTATTATGGTCATCACAATAGTTGGTAGCGTAGTTTAACTAGGAAGCACATCTGCAGTTAGATTAGATCATTACAATGTGTTTTTGCTATAAACCAGAGTGATGGACTGAAAACAATAGGTTCACAGTCAAGGCATATAAGAACTACAGGGTAGAAATCTGCAACATTGCATCAGTTATAAGCAACCGTCGATATTAACGCTTGAAGTGTAACATTTATGAACAATAGAACAACTGAGTTTCCTTCTAAATGAAGTGCATATGTTCCCCAACATGATATAGTTATCTGCAGTTATCTGCACCCCAAATCTGCTTAAGAGTCAGCAAGACAGCCACAGTCGATCATTTCACAGTTTTCAAATACCATAAAACTTCCTAACTATAACGGAAGCCAATTACAGACAGCAACAAGCTAATGGCATACTGCTATATAATGAGAGGCTAACATAGCCTGATTGGTCACTATGGTTTATAAGCCTTCCATGGAATCATATGCCACTGCATATATTCAAAAAAATACATAAGCATTGCAGTTTCGTGAACATTTGCCCCAACATCTATCGCAATAAAGAAACCTTATTCAGTTTTCACGGTTTCTGATAGTAACCTCAATGTCTAAAGGCCTATTCTCACACTCTTCATATACCTTGAAATCTATTCTCCAATCATGCAGCATCATGTGCATACCACTTTTCCCCAAAATCCATATTACCCGATACACAATACTGTGACAAAACTCCTCCCTATCCACCTAGCAAGTGCATGATGCAACAAGGCTGCAAGTGGAATACCATGGTTTGGATGCTTGCAGCCTTGTTCAAACAAAGCGCCAACAATCACTCATAGCTTCTTGCTTTGCACTGCCCATGAAGCTGAACAGTATATTTATACATTATTCCCAATTCCTAATACTAAGCATAGTTTTCACTCCTCTCATCCTACTTTAGAAAGTTAAGCTAATATAATTCTTGCAAAGCAATTAAATAAAAATGGTGCCATCTACATCAGATAGATACATACATTGGTTATCACAGAGAAAAAATAGCCAATCATTGCCCTAACCAGCAATGATAGAGACAAAGATCACAATCTGTAACCACCAAATTTTGGTTACAGTATAAGTACTTTATGATATTCATGTGCATGCAACACTAGCAAATCATCTGCCATGAATGCTGATGACAGCCCACCATGAAACTACCATCTCTATCACTCCTACCCCATGCAACTTCTAATTTTGTTCTAACATACCACTCACCAAAGGCAAATACACATCTGAGCTTTCAATATTGTGAATCTAATGAAGTCAAAAGGCACTTGATAACTACTACATCTGTTTCTCTGAAAAATCTCCTACAAATTTCTAATTCACCCCAAACCTCATGCACTGAATTTAGGTTGCCCATGTAACAAAGGTGTCAAAATTCACAAGTTTTAGCTTATCCATGAAAGGATACATAAAAATGCACGCTGTACACATTACAATCAATCAATATTGGACTCACAGGGGATTCAACATGATTAGCCTAGAAACTTCAGGGATAGACCAAGAGCTTGTCTGACTTATCCATAGAAATTATTTCTGTGGGCCTAGACTCCTAATTTTCCACAGCACAGGGTCATCCTAAGTGAAGATTAATCTTTCCAACCATTAGAGGCTTATCTGTTTCATTAATCTTTCGTTTCTTTCTCAGGTATTAGAATTCATTTGGGCATCACTACCATTAACAAAACCAAAAATGCATTATTTGATTTTAGCCACTCCACTGCATAGCATACATACTTCATCTGTAATTAAGACATACAGCAGAACTTCTGCTTTTACTACTTGACAGAGGAATTCGCTAAAACAGCCATTATAACTATTTCCCACTTTCTTAGCAATCTAAAACTGCCCCTGGATGGGAAAAAATACTTGTTATAAAGACCTCCAAATAAATTGAAGATTACAGATGTTTATTCAATTCAGTTTCTGATAATGTTGGCAAACTCCTGTTTCATCAAGTGGAATATTCCATATGGTAGTACAAACTACAGGGTTGCAAACATGCACGAGGGGGAAGCAAAATGCTGACAGTCATCTGGTGTGATTGCTTTCATGATTAAATCACTGGTTGCTTGAATTAAAACCTTGGTTATAAATGCCCCTTACTTTCCAAGAAACTACACGTAATCTTTCTCAAAATCGCAAATACCATAAATTCACTTAAGAAATAAGGTCCTATTCAATTATTTATTGACTCCAGCAAAATGTTTATTGCATTTTGAAGCATCATTACTTTCCTAATATTAGCCAGTAAAGATCGTTAAGTTGATTATGAAGACAGCTAGCCAATAGTTAAACTTTCCAAAATAAGAAATCTGGATAAATAACCATGACACGTTTTTTTTTGACACCATGAACTGCATCACGCATGCATGCTATTATTAAAGTTGAGATAGGTACCAATTGATCTAGACATTGCAAGGACTCCAAAGACACGGTATCCATTCCACTGAATGACCTTGCCTCCCTCAGCTTCAATTCTTGCATACTCATCCTCTCTGTTTGGCTAAAGCATAAACAATGAATAGGTAAATATTATAAGAAATATTTTTTACATAACAGATACACAAACCAAACCATATAGGTGTGCCTTACTTTATGATCTACAGACAGAGGCATTGCTTGCTTGCCACGACAAAGGACTGCCCTAGAGTCACCACAATTTGCGACAATAATGTGGGAAGAACAAATAACTGCAACTACGGCAGTAGATCCAACAGTTTCTGGCGCAACAGGTTCAGATGGCACAATGGAAGCTAGACTGGTACCTTCCCCAGATCCATCACCGGTTGTTCCAACAATGCCTCTGCTTGCTTTCCCACTAACCTCCTCATCGACCTTGAGGAAGCAACTAACAAAGGCCCTCTCCCATTGCTTCTGCCAATCATCCCCACCACTTCCTGCTCTTACCCTTCTTAATTCTTCAATCAATGCCGAATGTATTCGTTCTCGACAGTAGTTAGCAACCTGTAACAATACACATTCGTTACGTAAAAAACTTGTTAATGATAATGCAATAAACTATATCACAAATCTCACTAGTCAGAAAAAATAAAAAACAACCTGAGCTCCACCATGCCCATCGTAAACTCCAAAGAAATGGACAGGCAAAGAGAGTAAATCTGGGTTGATGCCGTCCACCACATCAGTAGTTAACATTCGGAGTGGAACCTCAAAGAACTGAGGCACCATCACCACTGCATCTTCCATCTCTGGCCGTCGCCCACAGATTGATACATATCCCCATAGCGGCACATAATCCATCAAAAACACACTTCGCCCACCAGCCCCACAGGCCTGGCCTCCCTGACTCAACGGCTCAACAACAGACGGAACTTTCAGCTCGCACTCTCCAGCAGCCACAGCTTTTGAATTCCCTCCCAAATTTACCAATGGCCACTCAGATATGACATCGCCAACACCGTTAATGCTCTTAATAACATCAACAGAGCTCAAGGTTCCAGACTCATAAACAGCATCCAACGCCGAGATCTCCTCCATTGCGCTGGCGACGCTGCTACAGTCACTGACTATCGAACATGAGCTGCCGCCCGAGAGCTCGGGCTCAGGCTCCGGCCCAATAGATAGCACCTCCTCCTCGTCATCACTTCCAGGCAATGTCCGGACTTCAAGCTCATCCCCATCCCCTCGTTCCTCTTCGCCAACCCGGACCTCCGGCGGATCGGTGGCCATCGGATCGGAAATCAAGCTTGCAACGTCGGCGACCAGTTTGAGGCGGGTGATCTCTATCGAACTGCCCAACCTAAACGTCAAGGCAACAGCCGAAGCCATCTCCTCCATCAACAGTTCCACCTCCTCCTCGACCGCGATGAGCACAACCGCAACCCTGCCCGACCTCGAAATCCCAAGAAATTCTCATCTCTGGGTGAATTCCTCCTCCTCCTCCTCATGCCTCCAGGGGTGGCGCCTTCCCATGCGCCACAAGCGCAGCCCCAGATCCGGCGAATTCCTCTCCACCCCAGAGTACACTCTACGCACTCCACACAAACTCTAGAGGGAAGAATAGCAAAGAAGAAGGAGAAGACAGCCCGATCTCGCTATTATATAAGAAAAAATATGGAAAAAAAAATCAGAATCAAGCCCTTATCTCGAAGCACAAGAAAGAGGAGAGAATCACAGGGAAATCCAGTAAAAGATGGGGGCCTTTTTCCCGCGGAGTTCCCTGGATCTGAAGCAACCCATCACACTACTCTAGCTGTAGCTACAGCTCTACCCACTACGAACCAAGCTCCGACGAAGAAGAAGAAACTTACCGGAGGAGGCGGAGGCGGTGGCGGTGGCGGCGTAGGCGAGATTTGGCGGCCGCGAAGGAGAAAAGCCGGCGAGCGCGACGGGAGGAGAAGAAGGAGCAGGAGGGACAGGTGTCGTGCTTAAACGGCATCAGTGATTTCAGATATAGAGATCAAATGACCAAAATGCCCACCGGGCATTGGAGGAATCACAGTCGAACAGGACAGGAGGCAGGCGGCACGCTGGAACACCTGGGTAAGGGTTCCGTGATGAGAAAGCGAGGCCCAAATCCAACGAGGAGCCGCGATGGCATCCAGCCGTCCGATGAAGTGGTGCGACGGGGCCCACGAGGTCGGCCAATAATGGCTCCGCAGCCCCCGAATACCTGTCCAACACGTGGCTTCTCGTAGCACACGAGAAGAATGGCAGAACCATAAATAAGGAACTCCGCGGGGGCAGAAAAGGATGAGGGAGAAATATCGGCCCCGGCCGGGACGGCGGGATATGGGCACGAATCTCGAGGCAATCATGCGATTCCGTGGCCGGAACACGTGACGTATCCCAGCCACCAACCGGACGCCACGCGTCCGCAGATCCCGACAGCGATGTCAAAGCCGTCACGGGAGACCGCCACGCGTCCAACGGCGCCCGTCCGTTGACGCGTTTGTACCTACCTGACCTTTTTTCCCTGTCCAGCCAATCCGGCGTCGCCGCGTTTCTCGGCCTCGCTTTCCGTCACTGATTGCCCCTGGATCCGGTGGTCCTCCGGCACACGGAAGGCTGTTAGAGTGGTCCGGCCACACGCAAGCGCGTGGGTCGCTTTCGACTGGCAAGCTAATGATAGGGGGTGCGACTCTTAAAAGTTGGAGTAACGGGGGGTTTGGTTAAGAAAATGATTAGTCAAAGATTAAGTTTTAAGTGGAGGGTTTTGGTGGCTTTTGTTAATTAATTATTAGTTTATTAGGAGGGGCTGATGAGGACCACGCGTAAGGTGGTTGAGCCTAATTGGTGTGCATTTTTGGTTAGAAAGGTGTCAAGATTTTACAAGATCGCAAGTCTTTGAAACAACTTAACCGCGAAGACTAGAAGAAGACAGGGAGAGATGCTCGTCATTACATCTCCAAGAAGTAAGGGGAAATATTATTAAAAAAAGACAATAAAAAAGAGGTTTATATGGCTCAGTTCACGAGAGAAGCACGTGCCTGTTTCGTAAGCTGAAACTTCGCTCGGTTAGGTCTACCCTTGTTGCAGTTAATCGAATTCTGAGCAGATCGACTATGTCGCCTTATGAATCTCGTTATTCTCAACATAAACATATTTTCAAATTGTTCAGATGCAAAGAGCCCCATGCTCCCAGAAAGAGCCATGATCGAGTAGAGATGAGAGGACCCAAAGTGATATCACATCATGTTTGTGAGTTCCCCTTTTGGCATACGAGTCCCATGCATCACTCTGTTCAGCATCCATTCTCAACCTATTTTTCCCTGGACAATTACAAAAACTTAAACTTGATAAACACCATATATCTCAGCAAAAGAAATCAGAAAAGCGATACAAAGACTCGAGCATGGAATGCTAGTTAAAAAGGTTCACATGTCTAGCAAGATGATAGATCACAAGTAGCATCACATGCAGGTAGGCAGGCAGGCAGGAAGCTAACAAATACAGTGTTTCATGGTGGTGGTTGCGGGAGGTTGTTTGAATGCTTTGGCAGCAAAGATTTAGCACCGTGTCAGATCCAACAAAGCAGAGGCAAATTTTGACAAGAATATAATATGTATCGATACAACTATCAAGGCTAGGAACTCAGAACATAGTTGCTGAATGCCTGTTTGAGAAAACAACGAATGGTTGATTTAATTATCGATATCAACATACAATAACAGTACAAAACCAGAAAAAAATCTAACCAAGAAACTCACAATTACGCTGTTGCTTAGATCATAACCTGTTCAGCTGGCAATTATGTTTTGAACGACTTAGCTAATCACCAGGAGATAGAAAAAGATACGCCACTAAGTAAAGAAAGGCAAGAATGAAAGTTCACTATCGGATGCAAAACTAGTTATTATCGCAAAGAAGACACCTTGAAATCAAACAAAAAAGAAGAAAAATAGAGGAAAAAATGAACTCTGGAATTTGGGATAAACCTCATGAAGTAGGTACTGTAATGAATGTTCAGTAGTTACCACCATACTGGATCAAATTTATTCAGCAGTACATATTGGTGAGAGTAATATGGTGTGGAATGGGTTTGAGTTACTCATAAAACTTTACAAATGATCATAAACCAAATTCTGGGAGGATGCCAGGTTCATCCATCTTGACTGAACTGATGCGATGATCTTGCCTCTAAACACAATGACAACCTCAGAGGCAAGTAAATTCATCTTGCAAAGTATTCGACATTGTTTCTAGAGGAACCCATTTAGAGTCGCATATTTGAGGCATCAAGGATGCCAGAACATAAACTACGAACAAAAACAAAACCAAACAAAACAAAAAGCATCGTCTGATCGTCTGCGATAGCAACGATCAAGCAAAGGTACTCCAACCTTATATCTCTCCAGAAGCACGAATAAATAATCAAAAAATCAACAGCAAGCTTGCAAGTTATGTACCATCTATACTGAGCACTATCATTTACTACCAAAGTTATAATGAGAATGAACAATCACGATCTCAACAAAGAAATCCACAAAGCACAGCTACTGATAAGTGGAAAAGGGAGATAAAATCCAAACAAATTTCAGAAAAAGAAATAAGAAATTGGGATTGCAGACAAATATTTAGGATAGATATTGAATTAATTACAGGCAAAATTCTGAAAGATTTGCTCCGATGAGGTATTTTAATCATTATCCGTTATCACATCTGATACACTCCAAGAGCTTATATTTCCAGATAAATTATGGAGCGAACCGAAAAGCGAAAAATTATGGCACGAACCGAAATGCGAAAATAGAAATTAAAACCCTAAAATTTATGAAACAAATTGTAAATTGCAAAGATCGAAAGCGCAATTGAGATTTGGTGTTCCATTCTCTGCAGAAAAATGAGAAGAAAGGGAAGAGGAGACGTACCACGACTCTCCAGAGCTCAGGAAATCGCGGCGAGATCAGCCATTGCCATCGATTCAGTTTTCTCTACTGCTGCTTAGAGAGAACCGATGATATTTTCCCGCTGCTCGTTGGGAGGACATATCCCTTGAGATTCGTTCAAAAGATCTCATCCCGAGGCGCAACGTCCATTCATAACATCGGATAAGCAAAATTATGATTAAGCCCCACAATTTTAATATATTTGTATTAAACTCTATTAGATCTTAGAAGTATGAATATACACATTTGCGGGGGAATATGTGCGAACATCCTAAATTGCTGTTGAACCGAAAACGATAGAATAAGCCGAACCGCGTGTGCCGCGGTTCAATCTCCCCCATCACGCGGTCCGAACCCTTCCCCATCATCGTCAGAAACCGGGTTCAATCTTCCCTCCAAAACTCACATAAATTCTCATTCCCCCGCCTTCAAATTCCCCACCGCCTCCGATCTCATGCATCTCCCTCCCTCCACCTCGGGAGAGCCCTCCGACCGCCGGTTCCGCCGCTCCGACGACGACCAGAGCCCTCGATCCTCCTCCAGTAAGCGGTCTAGCCGTCGGATCTGGGTGAGATCCCGGTCGCCGGCGTGGTGGGAGCTCTGCAACCGCCCGGACTTCCCCGATTCGGAGTTCCGGAGAGCTTTCCGAATGTCTTGCGCCACCTTCTCCTTCCTCTGCGACGAGCTCCGCTCCGCCGTTGCCAAAGAGGACACCACCCTCCGATCCGCCATCCCCGTCCCCCACCGCGTCGCCGCCTGCAGCGCGTCGCCGCGTGCCCCTGGCGCCTCGCCAACGGCGATCCTCTCCACCTTGTCGCCCATCGCTTCGGCCTCGGCGTATCCACTTGCCACAAGCTCGTCCACGAGGTATGTTCCGCCATCACCGCTCTCCTCCTGCCCCAATTTTTCTATTGTCCTCAATCCCTGACCGCCGCTGCGGAAATTAAATCCCAATTCAATCAAATATCTGGGATCCCCAAAGTGATCGGCGCGATCTACACCGCCCATGTCCCGATCGCGGCTCCGAAATCCAACATCGCCGCCTATTTCACTCGGCGGATCACGGATCACCACCGGCGCACCACGTTCTCAGTCACTGTCCAGGGCGTCGTCGACCCCGCCGGCAAGTTCACTGATGTCTACATTGGGTGGCCGGGGTCGATGCTGGACGAGAAGGTGCTTGAGAAATCGGCGCTGTTTCCAGCTAGCGTAGGCGGGATCGATGGGCGACACGTGGCTCGTCGGCGGCGCAGGGTACCCCCCGACGGACTGATTGCTGGTGCCGTACTCTCGCCGGAGCTTAACATGGGCGGAGCAGGGATTCAACGAGAGGGCCGGGGTGGTGAGGGAGGTGGCGAAGAGGGCGTTTGGCAGATTGAAGGGGAGATGGGCGTGCTTGCAGAGGAGGTGAAGGTGGAGGACTTGCCGGCGGTGCTGGCCCTGCTGGGGGCGTGCTGCGTTCTGCACAATGTGTGCGAGATGAGGAAGGAGGATATGGTGGCGGAGCTAGAGGCGGAGGAGGAAGACGATGAGGTGTTGCCTGAGAACGGAGTCCGGTCGGCGAGCGCGTTGAAGGCTAGGGACGATCTTGCGCATCATTTCTTGCACTATCGACTTGCCGAAACCGCGTCTTCTGAAATTTGAACCATAAAACGAGGCTCTTTCTGAAATTTTTGAAAATGACAGTTTAATTACCTCAGAATATTTGAAAATTTTGTTTTCTATTATCTGCAAAAAAATTCATTAAAAACTAATTTATGTTTGAGTCCTATTATTTTTCCTCACATCACAAATTAGCTAATTTTTTACGAATTGTGAATTGTTTTGGTAGCAAGTATTTTTCTTCGATTTTCTTGTAACATAAAATATTTTAACATTCCAAGTCACATGGGTTATGTGACGTGGGATTCACAAATAACAACTAAATTTATAGAGAAAAAATGAAATAATAAAAAACTTGAGGTTCCATCAACAAATCTGAATGATTACGAGGAGATATTTGCAAAAGGAGGATTCATTTGACGATTCAAACCGTTACATTCCCATTTTCCTCAGGGTAGTCACGCTTCATACAGATCTAAGTTCCAATTAATGGGTTTATTTGAAATAAAAATAGAGTGAAAATTAGAGTAAACTTTTGAGTTTTTTTTTTGTGTTAGAAAAGAAAATTGACCTTTTTATTCCTTATATTTTAAAATTTAGTCAGACATCAATGCTAAAGATAAAACGGTAATTAAAAAATTTATAATGAGATAAATGGTTTTTTTATCAAAAAATTCAAAATAATTTCTGCTAATTCAGTGTCAATCTTGAAGGTGTACGGTAACAAGTTGGGGGTAACTTGGTGTTATCCCATTACCGAACCGGCTGAATATATCTCCAAAAATATTCAATCAAAATAAAAAGTAAATTTTTTTCCGGCCGACCATTTCGACATTCTTTGACTAAAACATTTGCGAAGTCCAAAGCGGAATGGAATCCGTTGCCGTCATTCTTGTTTGCCCACTCCAAAAAGGGAAAAATTCTCAAACTTTCCGGCCATCAAAAAATGGTGAACTTTGTCATATTAAACTAAAAGATACTATCGTTAACAAAAAGGGAAAATGAGCTACGAAGAGGACAAGTGCTTGTTTTCTAGAAAAATAAAAAGTTTCAACAATGACATGCAAATCCAATTATCAATGGCTCATATTCATCAAAATTTACCGATTTTACATACAACTATTAATATAATAAATCATATTAAACTATTCTAAAAATCTAAATTAAAGAAGTATAAAACACCATTTGGTTCAGATCAATATTAAGTTCAAATTTAAGATCAAAATTAAAATAAAAAAAGATAATGGAATCAAATTTTTGATATTTGGATTTTAGTATAGCTAGTGTATAGTTTAAATTTTTTTTGAATTTTTATACTCTTGGATATATTATTTATTGAGATTTGAATGAAAAAATATAAAGTTAGCATGGTAATTCACTTTTTAAAGTAACATAAAGATAGTCTGATTATTTTTTTAATATTTGAATAATAAATTAGTCAGGACAAGATAATCCTGATTTTGATTCCAAATCAAAGACACCTTGAATCTTTTCTCTTTCTATATATGAGATTTTATTTGTTCAATTATTCAACATAAAATTAATTCATCACACTTAGATAATTAAGTCAATAGAAAATTATACGAAAATAGTCTCATGACAAATATCAACATAAAAGATGTTCTCTTAAAGCAAATCTTATTTTTTTATTTGTGCATCTCCAAAAATATTTTATGGGAGATCACGATATCATGGAGGTTTTTCCTTTTTTATTTTCTAGAATTTTTTTTTAAGTGCAAAGTAGATTTCCTTTGATCCACTATTCCACTATGGGCTTTCTCAAACCTCAAAGAACTCGCATCTCCTCTCATCTTCGTCCTTTTGCTCCGAACTATTCAACATAGAGCATTACAACATACATGATATAATATTATACGGTGATGCTTCATGGTGCATGAGTATACATACTTCGTTGTTTTTCCCTGATGTGATGGAAGTCATTTTCAACATCATTTTTTCATGTTAAGAATCAATGTTAGCAGAATAATAGAGACATTATTTCCTAAATGAAGCATCTGTTAGTTTGAATCTCTACCTCTTGCTCAGAATAAAAATTATGTTATTTTTTTCGTATTAAATCATGTTACGAATATAATATTCGCAATTTTTTTTTTTATGCTAGATATTTAGATTAGGGTTTTTCAAAGAAATTTGGTTTTGTTCTGGTGGGAGCTTCTAGCGCGAGAGATAAGCAGATATTCCTCTAATGCTTCTGAAGAGAGATGAAGTCCAGACTTTATGAGAAGGGATTGGCCGTGAGAGAGGTGGAGAGAAGATAAAGATTTAGAATTGCGAGATGCATTAACTGCATGGGAATATATGTGACATGGTTATTGTAAATTTTTAATAGAGATAGGCCAATAATGAGCAAGCAAACATTTATTCCATTCAAAGGGTAGACAACCACCTCAAACCCTATCTTCTCCTATATATAAACACCTCCAAGCCTTCTCCTCCTCATCCATAGAAGCCTACAATAACATATCATCTCTTCTTTTCTTCTTTTTTCTTCTTCTTCTTCATCTTCTTTGTAATTCGCTTGCTTCTTTTAGAAAAGCACTAGAATCGTCAAGGTTTATGGAAGACAGTCAGTAATAAGTATTAGAACATTAAATGTTTTTTAGGACTTGGGAGGAGAAGGGAATGAAGGACAGGTGACAGAAGAGAGTGAGCACACATGGTGTTTTTCATGCATGCAGGTGGTGGAGGCCATGCCGGAAGCTATGCGTGCTCACTTCTCTATCTGTCATCCACCACCATTCTCTTGTTGTTTTTGAAGTGCAAGTGTTGGTGTTCATGTGATCTGCTTCTTCCCAAGATTTAATAGTCCCGCGTAGAATAAGAGAGCAAGGTTTTTTATTTGTGTGTTTTATGAGGAGAAGAGAGAACATGAAGGCAAAGGTGACAGAAGAGAGTGAGCATAGATGGTGCTTTTCATGTATGCATGAGAGAGAGAAGCCATGCACGGAGCTGTGTGCTCACTGCTCTATCTGTCTCGTCTGCCACCACTCTCTTTTGTTTTTGTTCTGTGTTCGTGTGCTTTTTTTTTTATTCCAAAGATTAGTCTCACATCGTACCAGAAACGACAAAACGTTTTTTTTTTTTTGTTTTGTCAATTTTACATAATTTGGGACTTAGCGGAGAGGAGGAAGCAGGGAAGATGACAGGAGAGTGAGCACACATGGTGCTTTCATGCATGCACATGGAGGAAGCTATGCGTGCTCACTGCTCTGTCTGTCATCTGCCTCTTCTTCACTTGTCCTCTCAAACCAGATGCAGCAAGCACCTAATTCTATTTTTCCAGGCCCAACTCCTACGCGATCCCCCAAGAAATCAAACTAGTATTAGCAAGTAACTACTTGAACTACAGATCAAGTTCACAGAAAGGATTAGAAGCAGTCTCTCCCGCCGTGCTATCAATTATTTTGACAGGAAGATGAATAAGATGGGACAAGCAATGTGACCGCGCATTACAAATGCATCGCAAAGAGCTTGCCTTGCGTGAATCTTTTTCTGTCCTTCCTTTTATGACAAGTGCAAAGCTCGTGTCAACCAAACTGAAGATGGTCCGCGTCGTGCTGTCCCTTGCAATTCAATTTGGAAAGCAAACTTGAAACCTTTTGCCCACATACTGTCGTTGTACCTACCTCATGGTCCATTTTCTGAACAAGCGCGGTCAATACAATATTAGTAACCATGTGCAATGCATGGAACGACACAATTTCTTTTTCGGATTGAGGATGGCCAGCAATCGAAAACGATGGCTAATGGAAGATGGAGATGATGTCCATGAAGATGACTCAAGAACAGCGAGCTCAATTCACAGCGTAACTCGCGGGGATAAAATTACCCGGTCCAAAGTTGAAACCAATAGACCGAGAACTCGTCCAGAAATTATCAAAATAGTTGAAATCGATAAACAAAACCGCAAAAATGAATCGATTCCAATTAATACTGAAATCGATTTTAAAATTGAAACTTAAAATTTTAATTAAACCTAGCTACCACCCAACTCCCAATAAAATGGGGGCATAAAATTTTAGCTTAATTAGCTGACTAAATCAGTTTTGTCCCCCGGAAACCTTTAAAGTTTAAATAACCTCAAACCTAAAGAACAAGACCGCTCCCCTCCCCCGCGAAACTCACCCTTCTCAACCTCTCCATCGTCGCTCCTTCGCCATGAACTCGCCAACCACCAAATCCATAGCCCAGATGACCAAGCGCTTTGTCATCGAGCCCGGCGAGGCCGCCGCCTCGATGGCTGATCTCGGCCTCTCCTCAATGCTCGACCTCCGACCCGCCCTGGTCCCGGCGGCGAAGATCCTCGCCAGCGCCGCGCCCCCATATCCAAGTATCCCGTCGGCCTCGGCTCCTCCGGCCGGATCTACTTCGGCGTCAACCTCGAGTTTCCTGGCGTCCCCCTCCACCACTCCGTCCACGCCGAGCAGTTCCTTATGGCCAACGCCAACGCCCACCGCAAGCCCTCCATCCATTACATCGCCGTCTCCTCCGCCCCCTGCGGCCACTGCCGCAAGTTTCTCCAGGAGATCCGCATCCTTGTCACCTCGGATCCGTCCGGAACCGCGTTCCGTCCTCTCTCCTTCTTCCTTCCGGAGCCCTTCGGCCCCCAGATGTGCTCCTCGAAGACGCCTCGCTCCTCCTCGAGCCTCATCACAACCATATCGAGATCATCGGGGAGGAGACAGGGGGAATGTGCCATGGGATCAGAGGGGTGAAGGCAAAGGTCCGCGAGGCTGCGGAGGAAGGAGCAAGGGCGGCGCACGCGCCTTACACCGGCTGCGTGGCGGGGTTCGGGGTGGGGGATGAAGAAGGGAGGATAGGGGGAGGGGCGTACCTGGAGTCAGCGGCGCACAACCCCGGGTTGGGGCTAGTGGCGGCAGCGATGGCGGTGTACGTGGCGGCCGGAGGAGGAGGGTGGGAGGAGATCGAGGAAGCGGTGCTGGTGGAGGAGGGAGGCATGGTGTCCCACGAGGGCACGGCGAGGCTTGTGCTCGCCGCCGTGGCACCCAAGGCCCGGCTCCGGGTCTACCGCTGCCGGACGCGGTCCATCTGACGGCTCGGGTTGCTTTCTGGGGGGTTCGTGATTCGGGGATGATGAATGGACGGTGGAGATTGGATGGTCACACAATTTGAATAAGAAAATGTTATGGGTGAAGTGTTAAATGGGATGCGATAAATACTTTCCCGCCTAGTACGAAATAGGTTATTCGCAGAAAAGTTGGTCTAATTTTAGAATTATTAAAAGATATTATTATGTAGCCAAGCTAGTTATTAGCGGAAGTCTTGCGACAACTTAACAATCACTAATTGGGTGTATTCAAGTACAAATTAAAATGCAACAACTGGAAAATTCATTCCTGATCTCGTGTCAAACGTAGGTCACATCTTGACTGCCCACAACAGAATGTAGGCCTAACTAAATCAAAGGTTACTCAGAAATTTGAACTCATAATCTCTCCTGAAGAAAGGGCACATAAAACTAGTAGACCGCTATAAAATACTAATAGTGCATCAATCATTTTAGCGATGATAATAACTTCTATGTGGATTTTGATAAAAAAATGCATTCTCCCGAGTACTTGCAAAGAAACCTGGGCCCAACCTAAATTTGCCGCCCGGGAAATTAACGAGGACAGCTATGATCATATGATAAACATAAGACCATTATATCAAGGACAGCTAAACCAATTATAAAAAGGGGGAAAGAAGAGAGAAATTCAATAGATAGCTGCTGGCCCATATAAAGATTCCCCACAAAAAGGGTACTCACTAGTGCAATACTGCCTCTTCTATTCCTAGGAATAATAAGAGCCAGTGAGCCACTAAATCAAGCTCAATTGAACAGGCATTATTCTTCAAATCTTGGTGTCGGATCCTGCTTTGTTTGGTAGTTCCTACTATAATTTCACAAATACCAAAATCTAACCACTCCCCAACAGAGTAGATAGAAAACTAATAATGCATATACAAAATGAAAATAGCATAAGTAGAACAACTATATAAAATCCAATGAGTATAACAAACACAAAACAACAATAGTAGACATAAATCTTGAAAAGCATACACAACCAATGCACGAAACTAAAAAACACATGCAAATTCAATGTAGGTATTATAGACACAAAAAGTGCGCACACATATCCAATGCTAACATGGCCAACAGTCCCACCCTCATCAACACAACATAATTGGAAGGAAAACAAGCTGTTGTCCACCAAATTAATAAATTAACAAAAGAGCAGCAATCTGTCCTTAGTCATTATGATGAAAGAAACAAAAGAATGATGCTCCAAATGGAATACAACATCCTAATCAATCATGGCCAGTGGTCCCAACTAAAAACAGGTAATTATGCCCATCCTTTAGATAACTATAGCAGGCTTCCTATAATGCAACTTTTCTTGATAAATTGAACACTTTAGGCTCATATAATGTGTTTTATCTTCCAAGTGTTGTATGACGAAACCAAAATCATGTGCTCTCTCTTAGGGAGTATTAACACATTATGTGATAGCTACTTGGAAAACAACAAATTATTATTATGTTCTAAAATGAAGTCATGTTAAAAGACCTTAACATGAAATCAAGTCTACATGATTTCCTGGCAATTGCAATTTCACTAACAGTAAATGCAGACATGATAACGGGGAATCATGGGCTTCCTGACAGTTCAGCTTCCCTATTTCTTATCTTCCTTTAGGCCTGTCAGAACAGAAGCCACCAGTAAATGATACAACAGTACTTCAAACATAACATGCTACTGCTCTTACATTACATTCCCATCACATCATTTTTTGCTACTAAACTTCCTACGCCAACTTTGTTTCCGTTCCCTTCCTGCATTTCCACACAGAAACCAATTACGTGTTGCTATGGACATTTATTCTTCAAAGAGGAGTCCTCAAATTTTTGGATCATAAAATGAGTGTAAAATCACAATCTAAGTATTGCACCTTTGTTCGCATGCTGACTGTTTGGAGTGGCTGGTGAAGAGAAAATCATTTTGGAAGGATCAAGCATCAACACCTGCCAATCTCTCCAGGAATGAAGTTTTGGGCATAAAATGTATTTGATAACATCAAAACAAGAGGAGAACTATTACCTCCTCCCTATCCTCAGTCCCCTCAAACTTGACCCCTTTGCCCACTTGCTGACTATCATGATCATTTGGAGAGGCCAAAGACATTTTAGAAAAATCATGCAACAATACCTGCCATTTTCTCAGGAAAAAAAAATCGATATAGAAGCTATTAGATCCTGTCCAAAAAACAAAGAAAAAAAGGAAAAAAATTACCTCCTCTCCATCCTCAATTTCCTCATCTACTTTACACTCATATTCCTCATCTTCATCTTCATATCTCTTGTCATATGCCTGCTCTGCAGCCTCCCCTGTGTACCATGAAACTGCATAGGGAATAGTATAGTCTCGAAGAACACACCTGCATATGCAGAAAAGGCATCAACAACTTTTTCTTTCTGAGAATCAATTGTTGTGCATATTTCAACAAAGAATGCATCTCTTTAAGGACTGTAAAAAATCTTGGAAATATGGAAATGGTTCGGATGAGTAAAGGAATTGAACTTGCCCAAAATCATAATCATCAAGGGCCAAGTCATTTTGTAAATCAGGACATTGGTTTCTGTCAACATGAAGATATGGTGGGTCGAACAGATCGAAAAAACTCTGGGACTCCAGTCTCACATTGACATGCTCAGTTTTCTTCAGTTTCTTCTTTGTCTTCATTCTTTGATATTCTCTTGTTAGCCGTTTTCCCGGCTTCCATACAATTTCAGTCCTAGCAAACAAAAGCCGATGACCAAAAGTTTTGCAAAATAAATATTCCACTAGTTCTTTATAAAAGAAAATCAAGTTTGTTGGAAATGAAGAAAAAAAGGAAAAACATGAAATACCATGTTCCTTTTGATATGGTCTGTCCATCAGCTTGATCAACCAAGATGAATGTTCTGGACAGAATATGATTCTTGAAATAAGGGTTAGTACAAAAGAAGAAATCAAGCTTAAAACCATCTCCATCAGTTAGTTTTGACCAATGTATATCTCCAAGAAACTTCAGAGCATCCTCATCAGGTTCTTTGATCTGAATTGAAGAACGAAGGCAGGCAAGTCTGAATTAACTATAAATAACTATATCAGCAGTCCATGTGTGATTGTGTATCTAAATCTTGACCTTCTCACCTTTGGAGCTAACATCTTATTCATCTTCATAGCTCTCAGCCAGAAATCAGGCACGCCCTTTACTAGAAAATAGCAGGTAGCCATTCCAAAGATGAATTGAATATAAATGACAATCAAATAGTCAAGTGCAATACAAGAAAGGAAAACCTCCAATGGCTTTACCATCAAGAGAACATCCCTCTGCAAATTCCAGTGTATCACCCTTTTCAACAAGACCACATACAATTCTAAAACGCTGAAGAAATCAAAGAAAAATAAATCACAACGACAGATACAGTAACTGAATCTAGCAGAAATGTTATACCTGAAAGTTATGAAAATAGTCACAGTGCTTTGTCAGCCCAGTAAAAAAACATGGAAAACTGTACAAATACTGAGAGGGTTTTTGAACTGGAGCAAGATAATAAGGTACCTTGGAGTACCACTCCAAACAATGCTTATGGTATATGTCTTCATCTCCTGGTCTTTCCTCCAAATACCAAGCTTCAATGAATTCATCATGTTTTTTCTGAAGATTACAACCACCAAAGAAAAATCAAAATAAGTAACCCAACAGAAACCAAATCAAAGAATCAGAAGAAAAACGAGGCAAATTCCTGCATTGCTGATAACATCTGCATAAATTCACTTGATGCAATTATTGCAGAACTATGAAAGAAAGATAACAAGGGGAAAAGAAAATCTGTCAATGAACATAATAGAACAAGTCTTTGCCAAGTTTAGGAACACAAAAAATTATGGACAAAATATACTCTACAAACTAAAATAGCATGTAAAGAATAACTTAAAAATCTCCATTTTAAACATGTATTCATAACTCCATTTTGAACTATGCATTCATTCTATTGGTCCATTGATTTAATCAACAAAGGATGAACAAGAAAATATTCAAGGCATTTACCACTCCAATAATCAATAAGCATCAACGATCAAACCCTAGAAGGCAACAAAATCCCAAATCAAACTCCAAGTAAATGATCCATGAAAAAATAGGTAATAAGGTGCAGACCTGCAGCTTTACGAGATCCTCAACTCGCTTTCGGACCTCTGCAGGCAGACTCTCAATGAAATCTACTGACGAAATCTTGCCAATTGATCCAAAAACACAACATCAAGTAAACCACCACAACAGAAGCCCTAGAAGTGGGATCAAGAAACAAAGAGGGGATCGCCACTACCTTCAGATCATCAGTGGCAGGGACATTCATCCCCACACTCAGATCTGCAAATCCTGGATGTTGCTCCTCTTTATTGGACATGGTGCTGGAACCAAAGCTTCGATTTCTCGCTAGCGAAGGAAAGGGAAAGGAGAAAACGATGGGCCCTAGGCGGGAGTAGAAAAGAGTAGGAATTCATATAGGCATAACAAATTGGGTTATTCGAAATTTCTAGAAACAGATGATGAAATGACCCAATCTGACAAGGTTCAATCAATCCAAAACCAACTCAAAGATGATCGGACCAGAACAACTATTGGGTCCAAAATAATTACGGCAACAAACAAGTTGGATGAGGTTATCCACTGTAACAACTTTAAAATGCCAAGTTGAATACAGAAAATCAATCCCCACGACTAACCACTGTAAAACAATATAGACGAAATTAATAGCAGAACTTATGAAACAAGTAGTAGCTCTCTAAAAGCCCAATTAAAAGAGGAATACTGCATATATACCTTTTAAGCAATCACATAATCAATTTAAGAATTTAACTTACCAAAAACAATAGGGCTATGTGGAGACAACATCAAAATTCTTTTTAGGTCGAGGAAGACAAGGATGGTACCTCACAGTTATTGGCACATAAAGCTTGTCATATCTGTCTTCGGATGCTGCCTTTTCATCCAAAAACTTCACTTCAAATTCATCATGTTTTTTCTGGACAATGAGCACAACCAAAGGACATAAAAATAAATTGGGGGACATCACAAGGCAATGCAGAAATCGAAAGGAAAAAGAAAAATTCAGAGATCACTGATAGCATGTACAGAAATTTACTTAAGTCTACAATCTGGATTCATGACTAAAAGTATCTGGATTTATTAATTTACCATAGACAACAACTTACAGCATGCTCAACAAATCCAACCAGTCAGATTACTTTCAATGATTCATTAACAGATAGTCAAAGAGTGTCCAGATGCTATGCTTCACAAGGAATACAGTACCCATCCTAATAATGCTTAAAGGCAGGGGAATGACGGACATAATATGATGCCTTCAATGTGTTTTTTAGACCAAATGTCTGTCCCCTTCAACATTTATAACCCTGAAAGTCAATTGACCTCAAACTGTGAAAGGCATATCATTGTCTTTCACAATTGACAGAAAATGGGCTCATTACGACTTAGATATGGATTTGGAAACTCAAGAATATTCAACTATTGTTAATGAAGTTACTAACATTCTAAAACAAAAAAGTCTTGCATAGAATTACTAGAGATCTTAAATTCAATCACATATTTGTCTGATCAAAGGCAATAACTAAATCCCCTGATTCCTGAAGATATTTTGCATTTATTTGTCCATTAACGTAATTCAAGACAACTAATCAAATGAAAATCAATTAAACTATCCATATGCATCAACATCCACAAAGAAAAGGAATCTTCACAAACCAGAGACACAAAAAAAGTCACAGAATAACAGTCTTTCCAACAAGAAAATAAATGATCCACGGCGCAATCAGAAGTGAGGCGCATACGTGCAGCAGCTCTATGAGATCTTCAACGTTCTTGCGAACCTGCAAAGAGAGGTCCTCAGCGAGATTCATCAAAGAAATCCGGTCCTCGATCTTTAATCCACCAAAAACACCAAGAAAAAGTGAAAAACCCTAGAAATTGGAACAGAAAACTCCAAATCACAAAACCGACAGGGGATCGGCAATACCTTGATGGCGTCCATTGCGGGCATGACGTCCTCCGGCGTCGGATCTACAAATCTCACACAGTTCGCATCAGCAAACACAGAAGAAAGGCAAGGCGCTGTGAAATCTAAGGGCCTCGGAGAGGCCGGGATTGGCGGCGTTGGCGGGAATCCTCCTCTTACCCGGTAGTTTCATCGGAGCCAAGAGCGGCGGCAGCGGGCGGCATTGTTTCGGATCTCGCCGGAGAAAAAGGCGAAAGGCGGTGGAAAGCAGCGGGAGAGTGAGACGGAGGGAGTTCAGAAACGAATGGTTTGGGTTTATATATACCCGTGCATTTTCTTTCTCACCGCGCTAAACTGTTAGCTAATTAAAAGAGTGCCTCGGGATCTGCACTACCTCTCCCAAATGGTTTTTATTTTACTTACTTTTCCAGAAATGAAAACAATTCAGAATAATAAATTTTGCTTTTCTTCTTATCTCATGACAAGAAGAGGTCAAATGATATCTATTTTTCCTCTTATTTTAGAATAATTTTAGCTTTACTTTTACTTCAGAATAATTTTTTGAAGCATATTTTTGTGTGTTTAGAGGCTAATATCTACTCACACATTTGCTTAAGAAAATGGTAGCCAGGCGAAGAATACCATTTAAATGGCAAAACAGTTTCTAAGATGTTACTGATAAAGTAAATATTGTAACATTTTATCACTGTCAGACGTCTGGAAAGTCATTTTTGACTGTAATTTCATCTCATTGAAAGCAAACTCATAAAAGAGGTTAAGCTTTAATACTGATTTTTCCCCCTTTTCCACCACAATCAAATATTTTTAACCCAATTCAAGAAAAACAAGAAAAGAAAATACTTATAGATACTGAAGCAGAGTAAAAACCTGTAATATTCATCAAAGGGGAACAGATGGAGAGTTTGACAGCAAGATCCTACAATTTAGATCAACTGTCTTGGAAAAATATTTACAGATATGGACCGGTGAAAACAGCTCTGGTGAATTTAAATCTCAGCAACAATGAAGACAAAAAGTGGAGCAAAAATGCAGATCTACATCCACAGAAGTGGTCATCTGAGCGGCTATCAGCAAGGCCATGTGGCTCTCCCGTCTATCAAAATTATTGTTTTTGTGACTGAGATGATGTCTTCATCTGCTACAATTGACAAGTAGAAAAGTTACGTTCTGAAAAAATAGCTCTAACATGCATTGATGATTACCATGATTTGCATGCCATAAGAACTTCATTGATCAGAGGTATTTTGAGCAGGAAGTAACATGAAGTATATTTTGAACAGCATGAAGTCATATAAATGCCTAAAATGCATGCTGCAATTGGAGAGAGAAAAATGATATAGCATCTGAGGAACAAATGGATTTTTTACCCGCCTAAATGATTGTCCGCAAATTCTTCAACTAAGGTTGCTGAAGCATATGCTTTCTTTACCACCCCCCACCCCCCACCCCACCCCTCTAAGCACTATCTTCATCAACATATGTGGTCTTTGATATCTTTTGCCATAATTACTGAATCTATTGAACTCTAACAAATCGGCATCTTCCTTGATCCGAGCATACAATTGGACAATAATATCCTCTTACCTTAAAAATCTAGCCTCTAGTTCATCAAACATAATGCCTTCTCTTTTGATGGCATTGTTAAGACTGTCCCAAAAAGTGTAATTTTTGATCTACATCATAGTGCCTTGTCCTTCTGCGTCCTCCCTAATATGCTTTTGGTTATTTTTCTTCTGTCGGAAACTGCAACAAAGAGAGCCAAAAAGATAGTTCCAACTTGTCATCCTACCACCTCCGACATCCCCATGTCTCTACATTAATTCACAGTGGCACCAGAAGACTCTTGTTCTATTACTTTCCATGAATCACTATATCAGACAACTTCATCTGACCAAGCACATTCATGCTCACCCAGAAAAGCATAAAAAACTATAAGCAAAGAGAGGGATGAAAGAGCCTTGAAAAGATTGCCTATTCCATAGCTCTCCCACTTGACTTTGCTATCGCCTGCCTATTCCATAGCTCTCCCACTTGACTTTGCTATCGCCTTTTTGTTTACAAACTTCGAGACTCAAAGCCGGAAGATACCTCTGAACTATCATTCACTTTTATTGATCTATTACCTTGTTTGATTGGCTGAAATAAATTTGTATCAAATAAGTCTGAAGAAAGAAAATAAAGAACTGGAAACAACAAAACATAGATGATGCCCGTGAAGGTGAGTGCATGGACCATTGTAAGATACCATTTCTGTCTCTAAATTAGAAATAGTCAAAACATCGAACTGACATTAGTTGATCCATGTTAATTAGTCACTTTAATTTTAGCTCCAAACTCCAATGTGCTCTGATGCACTCACTGATGCCTATTTCTTTATTTTAATTTCCAAGGTCATTGTCAATTGCTAGAGAAAAAACATTGAGGACAAAAAATAATCACTGGAATAAGAAAAGGAAGAAAACATTTGTAAATAGTTGCAAACCTTTTCATGGACTACATATAAAGATAGAGTATCCAGTAGTTGTGTTGCCACATTGATATTACAACATCCAGCAAGCTCCCTCAGTTGTTTGCTCCCAGTTGTGATGCATAAGCAACGTGGTATAGAGCTAAAAAAGCTGCCAGAATTACCAACTTCATAATATTTTGATAGTAGCATAGCATCCTTCAAAGTTACAAATTTAATTGATTCATTTATTTCGCTTTCAAAATACCTTGTCTCCATTGTTGTACTATGATAAGAGTCTTGGTGATGTATGCAAGGACTAGAAGGCTGAACTTTATCAGCAGCATCTTCAAGCATTCTTCTCTTCAACTGGCCTTCTTCCACTAAAGCATTATCTCTATTTTCAGTTTCTTGCTCTTGCACAGTTTTCAGACTTGCTTTATGCAACAGTTGCCCGTCGTCTGCTCTATTCCTGCTTTGGATGGGCTTATCAGTCAGACCAAGTTTTGCATACAAAGTCTTGCTCTTTTGATGAGTATGAGAAAATGCAGTCAAGCCCAAACTTTCATGAGCAGTATGTACATCGAAGCAATTAGCTTCCTGTTGTGAGTTTCCAATATTGCTCTTCCTTCCAACCAAATGATAATTCTTGGTTATAGAAATGATAGCATCTTTATTAGCCTCATTAGGAACAGAAGTATCCCTCCCACTATAATTTTCGGCAGCTTCATCTAAGCTGGTCATTCTTTCAGCTTCAATTGATTTTGAAAAAGCACCACTAACTTGTGCATCATCATGTAAACTATTTTTATTGTGAAGGTTAGAAGCCTTCTGTTTGCTTGAATGTTCATTCTTGATATCCAGGATCTTTCTGGGTTTATCAAAAGGCTGCAGTTTTTCTTGCTTTTTCACCATAAGTGAGCTTGTAAATCTAGGATCCAGTGATTTCATTTCTGAGAGCATTCCTGCAGAAGATGACTTTCCCATGGTTTGAGGAGCTTTGACTTGATATGCATCGCTTTCTTCTGCATATGCCCTGTCAAACTTTCTTACCACGGTTCTTGCACCAGAATGAGGTTCCAATCCCTGCTTCACATGATTGTTTCCAACAGAAATTAGCAGTCAGAATTATAGCATAAACAGTTTGCAATGGTAACAATGATACAAAATTTAAAACTGCAAAAATCACCTGATTCAGAGTAGTCTCGAATGCACTTATCATTTTCCTCACGTTGCCACTTGGGCTTCTCTCCAGAGAACTTTTAGGGCTTTGACTTTTGTCCGTTTCCATGACAGAAGAACTGTCGGCTACAATTTTGATCCTCAAATTTGGATCTAACTCTTCTCTTCTGTGTGCCTCTCTCTGGTGAGGAATCTCAAGAGGCAGTTTCATTTGGATCATTTCTCTGTTCGTATTATCTGCATAGAGGACGCTCTGCCCAAATGAGCAATTAGAATGTTCTCCAAGCTTGTCCAGCAGACAAGCATTGATCTCTTTGTTTACTTCACTAGAATGATGGGCATGCTGCTCAGATGGTCGAGTAGAGATTTCTATTAACTTTTGCAATGAGGTAGTTGGGTTTTTATAGACATCTGTAATTTAGAATATCAGAGTTCTGTTATTCAACTCCACTGGTCAAGACAAACTACCTTATGCAAAGCAAAACTTACCTGCAAGCATTGATCAACTAAATAGTTGCATATTATATTATTTTCAAGAAATGGAGCAACCTAGACAAATTCATAGGGCATAAATATACTGCTTTACAAGAAACAATTGGCACTTCCATGGCATTTATAGTTCAAATCTAAACTGAACTTGGACTGAGAAGGAATCCTTAACTGAGTCTGTTTTCTCTGACTTCTCGATTGGACTCTCTTGTGTAGGGAGTTCACTGGTTGGGTATGGACTTAAGGATCCAGTCTCTCTCCCTGTGACATATAAAGCAGCAAGAACTGTCACGGATAAAGCTGTCAGAACTCCTAACAAAAGAATAGTAACTCATTGCAATTGTAGGAAACTGGAACCTTAAAATTGCAACCTTTAAGCAGCTCACTCTGCTTCCTCCTAGCCACCGACTCCCTCTGCCCAATACCAATAATTAGAGACATTGTATCTTATAAACAACTATTTTGTAACCAACACCAAGAATACCATTTCACGAATTCTCATGCGTTCTTCTTCACTCAGTGAGAACTTCAGCCTTACATGGACATGACCACCACCTTCAAGGGAAACTAATTCGTCCCAAATTTCTTTCTCCACCACCAACACGGTCCTAAATTCTACCACATAAATGTAACTATTTTCACAAAAACAAACATGACAGACACCATATAAATGACAAATGAATTGTCAATACCTGTTCGCAATATTTCAGTCCCCTCAACATGCAGCGACAAGACCAAATTCTCACGAAGAGATGTCACAGGGCTGCAGCTAAAAGCTATAGAGACTGAGTGCTTGAAGAACGTATGAATGCAGGAGCTAAGTCAAAAGTGTGCATTGCCAACTCACAATGAGTAGTTCCCTTTGCCCATTGTCCGGTGCTCCCTTTTCCCCATGGTAACTGTATTACAAATCCATAAAGCTAAGGTTTCACAATGTAAAAAGAGTATTTTTCAAAAAAAAAAACATATAAAAGGAAAGCTATGCACTCACACTTCAGGGTCAGTGGTTGAAACTCTAGAGGCACATCCATCAACTCAAGAACTGCAGTTCGAGTTGAGTTGGTTTTTTTCTTATAAAGAAAAAAAGGAGAGCAAGAGAAAAGGAGAGATGCCTTTGGTGCTCAACGGTAAAGAAAGGTGAAGAAAAAGTTCAGATCATACCTGAAACTTGGATAGTGCCTGGCATTGGGTCAGAGATTGGTTGAGGTTAGCAGTATAATTCAAAGACCTCATCACTGTAGGTAAGAGGCATGGGAGCTTTGCGCACACTACTCTAGATATTGCAGTCATCGATTTGTGGCTGACCTTTGCCATTTCCAGCCACGTTCTGGATTATGACGCCACAAATGTCTCCAAATTTAGCAAAGACAAAATGACAAACTAGAGAGCAGGAGTTCTTTGTCTTGTCGAAGGAGCGAACTTTATCTTGTGATCAACATCTATTGCTACATTTGTGGTTCATAATTGAAAGTCGGTGGTCCTTAGTGTTAGATTTCAATATTACGACCTTGTATTCTACCCCATTATGATCTTTACAGTCAATTTACTGTTTCAGTGGTGACTTGGTTTAATTTCCTGCTTACACTTTGTCTTGGGAAACAACCTGCTTCATCTTCACTAAAACGCAATTGGTGTCCTAAAAATCACAAATTCCACAACTAAAGCAATCAATTTAAGTGGTTTTCTGTTTCATTCAGGAAACAGGACCTTATGACTGAAAATGAAAGAAGTGAGACAGAGAGACCATACTGCCCAGATAGTGACACCAGAGTATTATCCAAGGTCATAATGCAATTATATAGATATGATTTTTTAATACGCAATTAACAAGTGTTTAGAGAAGTATTAGAGAAGATATCCAGGGAAAGCCAGATATTTGGGTGCAGAATAATGGACAAGACAAACTCAAATAATTCACATATTGGAACTAATAATTCTCAGTTATGACTTTTCAAAGTATACCTTGAGGGTTGCTTATAGTTAACAAGACAGAAACTCATACTAGCATACAAAAATTATAACACCAAGATTAGCCTTTAACATCTCCCCCAACAAATCTAGCAGTCTGTCAGATTCTTTACACAATATTGCCCTAACAGGTACCATCCAATCAGAAGAAAGGAGAATGATGCCAATCCAACCAGAAATGGCCAGCCAGCCATCAGAAGCCCAACACACAGCACAACAGTGAAGGGGAAGAATGATCTTAACACCGACATGCTGTCGACCCATTTCCCCTTCCACAGAATCAGAGCAGCTAAATTAACCATGTTCCAGCCCACAAAACCACGGTAGCAGAGCCGGTTGAGGCAGTTGGGCACAAAGGAGTGGCAGTTGCAAGTGAAGAGGTTGTAGTGCTTGTGCTGGAATTGTTGCATGCTCAGGTGCAGTACGTTGTCCCATGAGATTCCTGTCCCTGGCTCTGCATGCCAGTAGGCCTGCTTGCAAGTGTGCCCAGCTACACTGGGAGGAAAATAACACTGTCCAGCATCCCAAGAAAGATTAATTTGACTTTGCAGAGTCATGATTACTCTATGTAAAATTGAATTATTCTCAACAGTTTCTGGGGGTTTGTTTGATTATCAGAAGTAACAGAGAAGTTCGGTAAAAACATTGACAACAGCAGTAATACTTTCCATAAGTTGCCAATCAGATTATTATTTAGACAATTAATGAAGTAAGGCTCAAAATAGAAAGAATTTGCAGCGTATTAAAATCCTCGTTAACACTGATAATTCCAAAGATCAATTTTTTTCACGAGCAGTGTAATGCTAACAAAAAAAGATGCCTGTGACACCAAAACAAGTATTCATTTTACTGCTCATTCTCTGACTTTGGCAAGTATATCAATGAAAGATCACATGGAAGAAACTAATGAACTACAAAAGATAATCTGAAGTTATCAACCATATGATTTGCAGATTTTCATCGGTTGGACCCCGATTGTAAAATCAAACTCGCATTTTATTCAAATACAAAAAAAGGAGGAAATAAAAAATGTTGTCAGATAGTGTTCTGATTTGCAAAATATACCTCTTCTCTTTCTAGTTGAAGATATCTAGCAACTGCACCAAATGCAAAATCATTAGTGCTCACAATATTTGATCCTGAAAAATCCAATATGGTCCCATCTTCCCGACAAATTCCAAGATGACCAATATAAGGAGCCAACCATGAGACTATCGGAAGTGGTGTCCAAACTATGCAGCAAGGAAATCTAGCATTCTTTGGATCCACTTCTTCAAGTGGCCAAAAGTCACAGTGTCATCTTTGATTTGACAAAGCACCTTCAATATCAGAAGTAGGTTTGAGCTCCATTAAACAAACTGCTTTTGCAGACATCCAGCTTCTTCTGAACTGTCACAATAACCATATAAAAGCTACATTCCCAATTTGCCCTGAAACAAAATCCTACTCAGAGCTGATACAAACAAAACAATCATTCATTATATTAGCAAAAGCAGCCCCCCAAGTCATATAAAAAATATAACAAGAAAAATTAGAAAACGATGACTGACTGAGAACCATAAAACATAGACTTGAAACTGAAATACTAATTTATAGAAATTTTTCCACATGTGACAACGAGTTGATGATTTCCGCTGGTGAAAGTCAACCAAAAGGCGAATGTATCTTGACAAGTCTTTGCTCTTAAATAGGCACCAAATATACGATCATCAACAGATTACTTCATTGTTTGGCTCACACCTACTAGTTCGAGGAATGAACATCTACATGGGAGATTGTGAAGTAAAAAGCAGGAAAATTTATCAGCACAATGTATGCCTACATTAAAATAAAAGCTCGTCGAAGATGAGACTCCATGAACGAGTTTACCCAGAGAAAATGAGATCAAATTTAGCACTTTGACGTATTAAATGGTATATCAAATGTCAAATTAAAGAGTTTGACATCATGAAATTTGAAGTGAACAATACTACAGAATACGATATAAAGCTCAAGATCACATTTTTCCTGTTTACACTTCCTCTTTCTGACAACCAAGGTTTCCCAATGATCATCCGGAGCAACAATCCAAGGCACACAACAACCATCCCAAACCCGGTACTTCTACTTCTAGTTGTGAGGAAAGATCAAACAGATTCATGGGATCCGAACAAAATTCCCCCTTTTTGTTGCATTTAAACTGAACGAAGAAACTAAGCACGAACAGCTCGGAACTGACCTCGGATTGACGTTTGCATCCTTGCGAGAGCAAATACGGAGAGATCGCAGACGAGAACGAGAATGGCGGAGGTTCTTGGGTGGCGGAGAGGGGGTGGAGAGAAGATGAGAGAGAGAGAGAGGATCGGAGATGACGGAGGAGGAGAAAAGCAGCAAGAAAAGATGCGGAAAATGGGGTTTTGGAAAGGAGCACGGAAGGGAACGGCCATGAACCTGCAGAAAATCCCATATTGGTTTGCATACTGGATTTGGAAAATATCCGCACGTGTCAAAAACATACAACTGTATTTTAACTAATATTTAATTTTAAAAAACCTGATTTATTATATTAATTTATTGTTTAAAAATTTTGCCGATAATTTTTCATTCAATGTCTCCTATTTATAAGTTTATTAATAACTCCCTAATTACAATATTATTGATAAACCTTTTTAAATACAGCGTTAAAAAAATTATCAATTTTTGGTATAATACAAAATTACGTGACACCCACATTTATTTGGGTGGGATAATACAAAATTTTTATATTTTTTGATTCAACCATTAACATTATTTTTTTAAAAAGTAAACTAAAATTTTTATTTAAAATCATTTGAAAATTTTTTTCCTATGCTCATTAATTTTTTTAATATTTTTGTAAATATTAATACCTATAGATTATCAATTTCTAATTTAAAATATATTTTATTAATTAAATAAATATTTAAAAAATTATTTTTTAACGTAAATATTATATATATATATATATATAACCACCAAAATATATTTTGTTAATTTATTTATTAAATATTTTTTGTTTTTTTAAAAAATAAATATGAATAAAATAAAATTTTTTTATTTATTTAAAAATAATTGATTTTTATTTTCAATCCAAATACCAAAATTTACAAAATTGAAGAAATTAATAATTTCTTAATTTTATTTTAAAATATATTCAAATACCAAAATTTATTAATTTGATTAATTTCTCTAATTTTTCGAAATTAACACAATTTCCTGATTCTAAATCGAAATTCATTCAAACCGCACCTTTACCTTAGTGGATATGCAGGGCCTACGTGCAAATTCGTCTTCTGCAGGGGTGCTCAATCAATTCCAACTTTACAGGGGCATACACGCCCCGTGCTCTCCACCTCTTTCCCCTTTTCCGCCGCCGCCGCCGCCTCATGCTCCGCTTTTACTTCTTTCTCCTCGCACGCGCCGCCGCCTCCATGCCGCCACTGGTACTTTGAGCTGAGAATTTGATCTTCTTATGCTGTGTTCTATTCTTCTATGAATGCATTATGCCGTGCAAAGCTGGAGTGAATGCTGTTGGACCATTGGCTTCTGATACGTAGATTTAGGGCTCTTAACATGATCTCAGTGTTTAGATTTGAGCAATTTCGCCATTTTGTTAATAATTACTAAGAAAAAAAAATGCTATCTTTTGGAAATTAGTATCATTATCTGATACAAATTTGATACTTTTAAATGTGATGTGAATAATCTATGAAGATTATATTTTTTTTCTTTAGGCTATTCAACTTACTGAAGACAATACTTTAGTCTTCTTTATATGGCAGTAGTTGGAGAGTCGAAGAAACTTTCTTGATCAGTAGTTCAGTTTCTTTCCGTATTCTCTTGATCATCATAAATGTAGAAAATGAAATTCTTTTGGATTATATCATGGAATATCAGTTTCTTGGATTAGACGTTGATTCAGAACAATGAATGTTTAAAATATGATCAATTAACTAACTAAAACTACTTGTTATAAACACAAACTATTTTTCTGTAAAGAGTTTCTTTTACTTGTTTGAGGATTTGCCTTCATATTAAACGGATATAATAATTTCTTCCCATCAGATTCAGCTCCTAAGTTAAACTAGGTCTAGAACATTGGGTGACCTAAGCATTGTGCAAATCAAAGACAACAGAAGCAAATGAAATTAGTCTGGGGATACAATACTTGAGGTGACACTATTAGTGGATTAATGTGAGAGTTTTCATCTAGAGGGTTGAATCCTGATTTCCAAATCATGGAGCTAAATTGTTCTTATGACCTATCACTGGTTGTCATGTTAGTTTTGTTGCTAGGTGATGGAAGCCTGTTATTTGGTCTATTCTGATGACAAGCAGAGACTAGATCAAACAAGCACTTATGATAGTGAAATGATACGATCCACACCTTGGGATAGAACCATTCAAGATACTGACCATGAGACATACCGAATGCCTAAATAGCATTAGATATTTCTGGTTAGATCAAACTTGAGGAGCATCGTGTCATTTGCAGTGCCAACCGTATGACATCCATTCAGTACCCCAAAAACATTGTGGTCCATAGTAAGAGATGGATCCGTATTATATGTAGCTATGGCGAATTAAAGGTTTTAGGGAATTCTTCACATATTGTGCAAATATGTGGCTGTTGCTGCATTAACATCATTCCAAGTATCTCAGACCAAACTCCAGTCCCATTAATGCTTGGGAAACAGATTGCTTCAATATTTTGGATATGTAGGCTGAACTCTGACTGCTATAGGGTAATAAATCTTTTGGTTTGTTCTGTTTAAAAACTGTGCTAAATTGAAGTGAGAAATTGAATACTGATTACAAATATTAGATTATTGCTTCTGGCTGTCAGCAAATTAGACATACGGACCACAAAAATGGATGCGACCCAGGACAGAGGACATTAATGTGCTGTTGGTGATTTCCAGACATTCCAGGTGGGCATAAAACTATTTTAGGTCTCAGTCCATGCTAAGGGGATCATTTGGGAGTCATTAAAATTAGCTGATAAAATTGGAATGATTGATTTTTAATCATAAACGTGCAAAATTTAAGGACGGCATTGTTCTAGAGGACCACTCTGTTGAAACCCTTGTGCAATTTTAGGACCATTGGAAAATTATGAGATTGCTGTTCTCACATTTTTGTACAGATTGTCTACTTTAAAATCTTTACAAATGGTCAGCTACCCAAGTATTTTTTGTGGACAAGTGAAATAAATTGGATTCCTCCATGTAATATTTGACAACATAGGCTGTTATTTTGTACTATTGACCTCATGTTTGAGCCCTCACATGTAGTGTCATGCTGTCAAATATGCCACTAAATTTTGATCACTCTCTTTTTAAATTATTTGTGCCTCATTCATCAGTTTGCATGGAAATGCTTAAAGACATACCAAATTAGCAATAGCCAAATTTATGAATAAGGGGGATTTGAAGCAGTTCATATCAAACTTCTGGGAAATAATAAAGTGTGAGATAACTATGGAGCTCAAAGTAATAAATGTTTTATAGTTTTATTGAATGAATAGAAATTTAATCCCTTATTGCACAACCCATCATCTTTAGGACAAGGACCAACAATGAAACTTCTCTGTTGCCAAACTCCTTTTATCAACAACTGAGCAATAGCATGACTATCTCACTAGAATCTCTCATTTAACTCAGACTAATTGCTTTCTCTTCCTCACACAAACATGTTTTCACTCTTGGATAGCCTGACCTCTTTCAGATAACAAAATAGTCGTAGAAAAAGGAAAAGAAGGAAGTAATGTTGTGCTTAACTTCAAAGGGGGCCACAGGACAGAGTCATCAGCAAGATGGCTGCATCCTTCTCATCATGTGGGAATACTGGATGAAATGATGAATTCTTGCTCAATTTAATTGTAGTTTCATGGAAGCTAGGCTTTTGTCTTGTTTCAGTTGTGCTGATCTTGAACCTTTTCTTGAAGGGCACTGTGTGATCTCCCTCTGATCTCTTCAATTTTGGAAAGTCACTTGTTGTATCTGCAGGTATCAGCACGTTACCTAGAGCTGCAGCTGCCATGGCCCTTCTAGCTTTCCTCTGCCTTATTCCACAAGCATTACAAAGGGACTGCATCATGTTGCACAGAATGGAAATATTAGATATGAAGAGAAAATTAATAGGCTAGATTGCAAATATGTGAATTAAGGTGATATTGACAACCTTAGGGCCTTGAGGTCCACTCCTCCACAAGGGCGTCTTAGTTGTGTTGCAATCGGAGCATACTCTGATGAAACCTTCAGGAAGGTTGGTAGTTCTGCTGCTGTTCCTCCTGCTTCTTTGGTGTACCTGCTGATGATTGTGATATACTTGTATGCTTCTTCTCTGTTCGCCTGTAGAAATTTGATCAGACCCCAGCATTTTCCTCATCAATCTCATCTTGGAAGACATCCATTTTGCACACCGATTTGCATCATCAACTTTACTGTATTTCCCGGAGGAAGACTGGGCTATGATACAGTTCTCATTTGTTGTAGGAGTTGACAGCCAATGAGTGTTTGATTCCCCAACCAAGAAATGCTCATTTTGCTACAACATAAACAGCATAGTACAGATTATTTCCTTCTCTGAACCTAGTTGTAAAATTTTAACTCGGCTCATGGAAATATCTCCTGCTAGATCACATGAATTGGTTGGAATAGAGTGTGAATCTTACCCCATGTGGCTGATGTTGCTCATGATGATGTTGTCTTCTATCATTTACTTCATCAACTTGTCTGTCTAGGAGGAAAGAGCATGAAAATGGTGAACTATCGATTATTGGCTCGAGGATAGGAGAGTGGGTGGGATCTTGCTCTGTCTCTCCTAGGGAGTAAAAGGAGGACTGATTGATATAAGTTGAAGTCATGGAGGGAGGGGGAGAGAGAGCGTGAGACTAGTACTCTCTAGCAGAGGGACAGTGCATCTGCAAATGGGGAGGGAGATTTGAAGGGTTGAGGCTGGATTAAACTTACTGCACTTGTGGGGACCCTCTCTTCTATAACAGACCCTGGAAACAAAGAAACAAGGCTGGCCACCAAGGCATTCACATGAACCCCTACAACATGAGAGAGACACCACACTACATAAAAAGGATGGTTAAAAGAAGACAGTAGGGAAAATCTAACTGCAAAATTTCAGCAACTAGTGCCTGAATTACTGCAAGATCCATTGAGGACTAGAGCTCTCTCCTTTTCAACCCTTTCTCCTCAAGTTTCATAGTATTGCCAAAAAGCAATAAATGCTTGAACAGGCCAAGGGAAGCTAGGTGCCTCTTCTACCCAGATCCTTTGTAAATTTTGCTAGTTAAGAAACAGATTGTTACCATGATGTGGTTTTTTCATCAAGTTGGTTCTTCCAGTATTTACCATGAAAAATTACCAGTGTCTTTTCTTGTCTGGCACTTGCTGGGGTTTTGGCAGCAGGAGCAGATTTGAAGTGCAAGCAAATATCCTGTACCCAGCGCAGATGAAACAGGTAAAGATGAAAGCTCAAATCAGCTGGATTGATGGTCTTGTTTGTTGTCTTTTTCCATGCACCGAGCTTGTCTGAACGATGATCACACAGGTGGTACATAAAGTTTGTATGATCACAAGAGTGGATACGTGTGAAGGGTTTGAATCACTCCTGGCAACTGTTCATTTTCACAATTCATGAGAAGTTTTTTTTTCCATGGTAGGCTGTGTTCAACAAAAACATAGCTTTCACCAGAGCAGGCTGCAATCTTGAAGATCATGGTTTCAAGCTAAAGGACACTGTCCACCCTACAGTGGCCCCCCTCTGTCTCTTTCTCTCTCTACTTGTAATCAATTCTTATCAAGATAATGACGTAATTTTATACGATCTAATGTATACAGGGACTGGAGAAGGTTGCCCTTGTATTAGTATTACTGATTAGGAAGTGTGAGCTTTTTGTGGGACAATGTTGATGCAGTACTTGTGCGTTTGTTCCAACTTGCAAGAATATAACCAGTCCATAATCAATATGCAAGATATTTGTTTGGTTTTAGACCTTCTGTTTGTCATATTATTGTGTGGCAGGCCCAGTCACCAGTATGACCAAACGGGGATCTGCAAGATTTCAACTTCTAGTTCATTTTGGGGATTTCAACTTCTAGTTCATTTTGGGCAATATCGATTTCTTGTCTTCTATTTTATTTATTTATTTTTAGCACAGGTTCGCTATATTTCTCTACTTCTTTCACTACTTACCATTTTTTCCCTACTTTTGTAGCTTTCTTTTATTTTTTTAGTGAAAATTTCCAGTGCAAGTTCAAATACCAATTGTTTCTGCCACAGATCCTTGTAAAACCCTGTGAGAAACTGATAATTCTGGTTGAATGGGTGAATAAATTCTCAAAATAAAATTAAAAAGGTCAAGCTTTCATATCAGAAACTCAAATCAGACCACAATAGTAATGACAGAAAGCTACCTTAACAACAATTTGTCCTGGCATTTGCATTCATGAGAAATGACAAGTCAGACAATGAGATCCAGATCTCCAGCTATTAGATATGGCAGGCAAGCGCCTTTGGAGAAACAGCACCACAAAGATGTGGTCCTAAACTGCAACCATCAGCTTGTTGTCATTCAGATTTTGCAGGAATGACCCAACAAGGTAATTGCATTTTCACAATTCACACACACTGTTTGACATGTAAACTAAAGTCATGCAACAAAAGCAAGATACACAAGAGCTTCCACAACCCAGTCCAAGTTAAAACCACAATACTTCTGTTTTCATTGGTCGATGCAGTTGACAAACAACAGCTGCAATCAGAGTCCATGTCAGTACCAAATCTAGGTACAAATTTCATTGAATCGAGAACATAATTCATTTTTCATAAGTTCGGGAGAGAATTTGATCGAATCAGCTGCTTGAGGAGAGCTTTTTCTTCATCGATTTTCTTTTTCTCAGCTGGATTGGCAGGCTTTACCTTCCTTTTCTCCTCCAAGATCCACTTCAAGAGTTCACGCTGCTCGTTTTCTGGAATAGGTGGGAGTTCCTTCACAGGTTCTGGAGTGGATGTGATTGATGATGCCTTTGCAGAAGCTTCATGGCTCGCCGGAGGAGTAGAGGGAACCTCCACCAAAGCTTCCCCATCCTTTTTGCCATTCTGCGAGGTCCTTACAAGTACATAAGCTGCAAATTAACAAAATATTAATTTCTGATGCATATTTCTGTGTGTAGACTGTACACCACAAGAAACATAGTTCCTTAACTACTCACTACCCAATGCATGCCAAATTTTTATTACTGGATGCACATTACACCTGTCAAAAAAAAACAAAACTAGCTACTGAATAGCGTGGACCAGTTTCATTGAATGGATTTTTGCACAAAGAAACTGGTCCTGCAAGTTGGTAGCATAGTTTTGCCAACATGAACTTGATGCTATGCATTTGATTCATAGATCTACAATTCTACAAATCACTGTGCTGAAAAGATTGAGGAAGAGTTGGAGAAGCGGTTGAGGATGTTGCTTTTGCCGTGATACCTTGTAAATGCACTCTCCTTTCTTCAACTAAATCAAAATTTTTCGATAGCATTATTCCAATTCATCATAAGAACAAGTCTTTTATTCTTGTGTCTAGCAATTGAAGATTCAAAGGTTCTTCTATGGCTTTACCCTGCAACAATAGGTTTCTGGACTTGATTTTATTTGGTGGATAAACTAATGAGATGGCAGTTCAATGAGATCAAAGTTGGAAAGGACCTAATTCAAGCTTGGCTATGATGATGGCAAAGATTGCAAAATAAATGGAGGTGAGGACATTATTCACACTTGGCTGTCTATGATGATGGCGAATATTGTAAAATGAACAGTGATCCTGATGAGTGTTCTTTTAGAATACGAAGGAAATGATCCTGACAAATGTGTTCCAATTGATTTCATCGGGAGATTTTTGATAGATCAGGTCTTTTAAACTATTAGTGGTCATTAGTCAGACAGAGTCTAGCTGCTCTAACCAAAGGTGGATTTCTCTACCATCCTTCTCAGCCATTACTAAGACAAATATTAGAGCATCTAGGATGCAACATACATGACATAAAATAGCTAATTCAATAAAAAGAAAAAGTTAAATAATGTTTTGCTCTAACCTAAGCCATTATACACCTTTTGAAAATCCATCTAAATGTTGTTGTCTATAGTTGAATTGAACATATGGTAGGAAACTCCTTTCTTTAAGATAAACATCCAACATAGGGGCTTAACCATGTTTTTCCTCCTCCTCCACAAGACACAGCTCTAAAAAATGAATGAAATCATATAAGAACAAAAAGGCTGACTTGCGTTCTAGAGCAAATGAAAGCCTCAAAAGCACCAACCCTCTACCTTGCGTGCCACCTTCTATTCTACATTTTCACCCAAATGTTAACGAGCATTGCATTGTAATGTACATCAATTTTTCTACCTTAAACCATATTGACCATGAAGAAAGTAAGTAGATTCAGGTTAATATTTTTAACTGCCATAATGGCTGGTTTTTTTTTATTTAACTAAGAGAAAACACCCAATCAACTTATAAAGCAAAAAAATAAGAATTCTGAAACAGAGAGACTAATCAAAGCAAAAGGAGCCTGCTTCAACAATTAAAATGGAAACTAAAAACAGCGGCAAAGCCAAAGTCTCACAAATCAACTCAACATCACGATCCTTCCTTGGAGTTTCTGATATTTCTCAGACATTTCTAGAACAAAAAGTACTACACAAACATCCCAACTCATCCAACAATCTTTAGTGAAATTTAACCTATATTCGAATCCATGGAGAACCTCGAATCGTCCCAAAAAATTCAAAAACGAATAGAATCAACAATCGCACGAGCCGTACAGTTGATCAACTGGAAGTGAGTGTAAAAAATCCAAACCCAAGGCACGATCAATACAGAATCAGCTGAGGGCCAAGGATCTAGGGTTTCGTTCCCAATCACTCGCGATTCGGCAATCAGAAAGATGGAAAGGAGGAGTAGAACGAAGAAGAGACCTCCAACGGCAAGATTGACGGCGAAGAGGAAAGGGAAGATGCGGCGGAGGAAGCTCTTCTGCTGAGGAGGAACAGGAGGAGGAGGCGGAGCAGCAGAAGCTGAGGACGACGCAGACGCCATTGCTTGCAGAGGAAAACGAAGAAGGTGGTTTTGGGAGCTGATCAGCGATTCCTGTCTGTTTGTCTTTTCCGTGAAGACCAAGAAGTGGCGCAGAATCGCTGACGCACCGTACATATGCCTCGGGATCAGCACCCAGTGGAATGAGGGTAAGTGGCCTTCCCGATCGGGAACTCGAAATGAGCTCGCACTTCCGTCGAAGGAGCTAGAGGAAGTGGGGGAAGTACGTTACTAACTTACTATGCAACTTCCCACACTCGACTTCAGTAAGGTCCCACCAATTACCGCTGTTCAAACAATAGTTTTGATGAACTTCAAGCAAATCGTACTCTCGAAAAGAAAATTTTGAGAAATTCAAACGAACAATATACCAGCATTTCATACAAAATTTTTACCATTTTGTAAAGCAGAAAAAAGCACAATTTATTGCAATTGTCGTATAAAGGAACGCGACTTTGTGCATTCCTCGCATTCTCTATCTTCCTTTTCTTTCCCATTACATTAACAATACTTATAAGGAACATTTTATATAAATAGTGTATACAGATTATGGCATTAGCCATGATTCACAAAAAACACTCAAGAGCAATAGCCTTGCAGCACTTGTACTGTGATTTGGTGGTGTTAGAGAGGTGCATCAGCCATGCTTTCCTCTGCTTCCATCTTTGGAGCTGCACTTCGCACAGCTTAATAAGTGATATACATGTCTGCAGTTTTTATACCTCAAACCAGCTTTGGTTCAGACCTTCGCTATCCAATCTCCAGCTTGAAGGTGAAAAAGAGGAAAGGGTAAAAAAAGAGAGAAAAAACCTTTACTCAAAAATCCAATGATAATGCTTTGCAGCAAGCAGGGGCGCTTGTGTATTGGTCTGAGAGCTAACTGACAACCAACCGTCGCAACTGTTTGAGAGGTGACAATAGTTGCGAGAAGGATGGGCGCAGATGCGGTTCACTGCATAAACATCCAGTGTGAGAATACAAGAAAACCTATGAAGATTTCTGTAGCTGGGAAAAATGCAACAGAATGCTCTTGGCTTGATGAAGTTAGAAATTAAGCATCCAATCATAAGGCTTCATAAAAAGTTCAAGGATAAGAACTCTCAGCAACTTCTATTGGCAAGCAGGGGTTACCTTTGCCAACAGTTGGTGATTATTTGTGCAACTATTGGATCAACCTCTTTTGGTATTTCAAGGCGTCTGTTTTGGAACCCTACAGCTCCAACCACCTGCATTGGGTTCAAACCGCTCCATGGCATACACAGAGTAGCCAATTCCCACAAAATAACACCAAAACTGTAAACATCACACCTGACGCAAATAGCAATGTTTTGAGTTAGAAGAGACAACAGGAATTTTGTGAACATGAGAAGGCAGAAAAGCAAGTGTACATCAAAGACAATATGTAACTCACTTCTCATTGGAGGGCTCATTACGTAAGACCTCTGGTGCCATCCATTCTGGCTGCAGTTTAAGACGTAAAATTTTTGTTATTAAGATCAATAGTTACACAAGATCAATGAGTAGTTTCAAGGTCACAAGTGCAAAATTGCCTGATTACTAGTTTTCAAACTGACTACCCAAACACAATACAAATAATATTTTTGAACCCTATATCATTCCAACATGTTATCATATAAGCTATGTAGATTTATATTTGAATGAGAAAGAAATTCTTAGCTTTATCTTTCAAACAATGATTTTGCCAACTTTTCTCAGAGCAATTTATATGTAATTCCAGCTTTCTATTAACAAAGTTTAAAAGTTATATGTAATTCTGTACTTAATTTAAAGCCCAATAGAAAAGAATCTGATGAAATCAATGGCTTGCTCTAATACTGGAATGCATGATGGCATTTGTGATGAAGGGTTACCGTTCCAGCAGTCGATTTTGAAGACAAGAAAGTATGATGTTTAAATCTTGATAAGCCAAAGTCACAAACCTGCAAGCAAGTTAAATAAACAAAAAGGAGTTCAGTGCTTCATTGTAAGACAAATATAACAGCAGAAACCGAAACTAATATGAAAATTGTGCTTGTCAAGGCAAGTTACTAATGGCAAGCACAATATTAGCCCGGTATTAATGTCACAAAATTGTGCTTCTCCATGCATTTTTGCTTCATTAACAGGACAATGAAGCTCATGTAACATAAATGACAAAAAACTAAAACAAGTCTAATGATCTAACAGAATAATCTTGGGCTATGTGATTAAAATCTGACAGACGAGAACACAAAACCAAGCATAAGATGTTCATTTAGAACTCATGTGATTCTTATAAAAATATCAACCCCATAAGTCTATAGCATATTCATATAACCCCATCAGCCTAATTATGTGTTGTTAGATTACAAGTGTCCAGCAGCAAACAAGTGTCAGCACATCTGTATAAAAGCCAACTGCAGACATTCTTTCCTGCCTCAAATTACATCAGAAGTACCCTCAAACATAGAGCCCATTTCATGCCATACTTTTTACTGGACTGGATACAGAAGGCCCAATTAGGTTAAAAATTAAACTAGTTTCTGTCTTGATTGTGAGTGCCTTATTTATGCACAACAAATGTGAAATTTACCAAAAACAAGTCTCATCAGTTTTCAGTAATCAAACTTAAAGAGAAGTTTCAGAAGACCGATGTCCATACCAAAGTTCAAATCCAATTAAAAATCTCAGATAGATACGACAAAGATATCACATGCATAAATTAAGCACTGTAACAGTATAAATGAGCCAATAACAACCTCCAAATTGGTTTTGTTGAACAAAAGAGAAAAATAAGTAATAAATGCTTTTGAAAAGCTTGCTTGAGAATGCACCTTGACCACCCAATTTTTATCAACAAGGAGATTTGGGGACTTTAAATCTCGATGAACAATAGCTGGATGACTAGTATGCAAGTAATTCATCCCTTTTGCCTGCAAGAAACATCGACTCATGTAAAATTCGACATTAACTCATCACAGAGCTGTAACTATGGATTGAATCATACCACGTCAAGTGCCATCTTAAGACGCCGTTTTTCATCAAGCTGAACATTTGGACGATGCAGTAACCTGTACAAACTCCCCCTGGTAGAACAAACATCATTTGTTATATCAGAACTTCCAAGGGTTCAGTCTCTTCTCTCAATGTACACAACAGCAACAAACACAATTTAAGTTTCTTGATTCTCCTCTTTTTCATTGAAGGATAGGTTAATTTTCATTGAAGGATAGCTTAATTTTATTAAATTAAACAATAGCAAGTGAGAGATCTGGAAGAAACATCATAATATTTCTCAAGAAAAATAATCTCGAAATGTATGCTCCGCGAGACATTAGCAAAAAAAATCTCTACAAATCAAACTATGCAAATAGGAAATGTTAGGCTAAACAAACCTAGGCAGAAATTCGGTTAATATTGAAAGATTAGGTGGACGAGTAACAGCTCCCATGAAGAGAACAACATTAGGATGCCGAAGCCTTGACATAATTCTAATCTGTAAAGGCACAGTAGAGAACTAAATCCAAAAATCACAACAAGATTACAGGTGTCATCCTTCCAAATGCAAATTATCAAACTTGAATTTTTTTTTTTAAAGACCAAGACTTACTTCACATCTAAATTGCTCCACTGCATCACCAGATAAGTCCTGGTCTAAAAATTTCTTCACAGCAACCTCCTGACATGTTATGTGAATCCCGTTAGTAACACTGAAAAGTAACATATGATCAGTTTCAGCAACTATATAGTGAACCTGACAAAATGCAAACAGCAATTTACCAATGTACCACTAAAATTAGCAGTAGAATGCAAGGACAAACAAATGCAAAGATGGTGATTTGGGTTGCGAATAACAGAAATATGTTCCAAGATAGAGTATAACCTAAATATAGTTACAAGTTAGGTCCAACTATGACCATATGGAGCTTCCTTGCAGCCAGTGACAATATTATCTCTGGCACGGTAGCACCACTTACAAACTCAAAGTCAAGGGTATGAATGCAATGTTCAGAATTCACTGTTCCTGCCATATCCAAGATATGGCAGCCTTAAACCCACATGTCACTGTCACCAGTGAGCTACTTTCAAGATTCCTGAAACAATCAGTGTTTGGAGGTGAGGCACATGCTAGTTAGTCTATAGGCCACAACCAAAAGTATACGTTCATGACCCTTGCATGGTGCATAGCTTTGAAAAGTGCAGCCAAAGAACCTGACATGACACAATTATAGGGTTACAATTCCTTTCCAAACTGCTTTCCAGACATGCAAAGCAGTAAGTTTCTTACTAAGTTTTGTTTCTAGCTCAAGTTTGAAAATGCTGCCAAGTCATTGCTTAGCATCACCGATTCACTATGTGTTGGCTTCCAAATGAATCCAAAATCAAGGAGTTGTCTCAAGAACCATTGTAGTTAGGTTATGATCCCACATCTTAAGAACAGTCACCAAATATAAATTTTAACTTAGTGAAGTGGAATGCATATGTTAAGTGCCATCGATTTCTGAATATACATATTAAAAGCCACCAATTTCCAAGCTACAATTCACAGCCACTAATTTATGAAAAAGTCATTTAAAGCATTATAGTCAGAGATCCAGTTAATTATTCCGGCATCTGACAGCATCCCTAGGTATATCTGGCTCAATGGCTCTAACTTGAATTTTAATGGAATTTTTAGCAACAGAAAACTGCTAATTTGGTCAGCTGCTGACCTTTCTTCAGAACAGAGAAATGGTACATTATGTCATTAATGTATACTCAAAGATACTATGTTGCACAATATCATAACATCTACACAATTTCAAAGTGTCAAATACTCACAGTGCCATTCAAATCAGCACGATAAACCTCCCCACATGAACCTGCAAAACAAAAAACAGCGAGTATAGTAGTGAACAGCATTCCATTACCAAACAAACCACAGATGCTGCCAGTTAGAGAAGGTTACACAGTAAACACTCACATAGTGTTTGAATATATGAAGAAAATAATGTTTCGAACTTAAGAACAAAAACTTTACCACATAACAAAAAAAAGTAAGAGTCGTCGCTTTTCTACTTTCTTTACTAGTGCATATATAAAAAATGACTTGACTCAATACTTACCAAGACCAATTCGTTCCCCAATTTGGAGGTCATCCCATCGAATCTCACAATCAGCAACATCATTCAACACCAGACTTGTTTTGTCATTGCCAATGTCAGTCAACATTTGCAGGTTATTGCTGCCCATATCCACAAGTTGCATCAAGGAATCCCTCGAAATCTCTTGGAATTCCTTGTCAAGAGCATTTCCTCTAATGGAACTTTCCTGAAAGCAATGTGCACCATCCACCTTCAGAGCAATGCGATCTTGTTCTTGACTGGATTCACCTCTATGAACTATGGAGGACACATGGATACATTTCCTGCCTGAATCTCTAGATACTTCCTCATTATCAGGAAATGGAGAGGAATCCTCTTCACTTACTTTGCAAAATGAACTTACATTAAATGGCACCATAGCTTCACTTGTCATGGAATATGAATGACTGCCTAGAGGAATTGGATTTGCATTAAAATTAGCATCTTTAATTTGCTTATGGTTCATATCCCCAGACTCATCTTTTTGTTTGTTTCCATCACAGGAGCAGCTGGGTTCTGCTTCAGCATATGGCAATAAAAATGGCTGAAAACATGCTGAGAGACTATATGGAGTGAACTGACCTCCTTTCTCCAAATTCCTTCTTCCGCAAAAGATGCCTTCCTCAAGATCTCTTTCTTCACTTGGCTCTTGCATAGAGTTCAAATCAGAAAACAGACCTGGTGGTGGTGTTGCACCACTCTCCAACAAAACAGCATGCAGCCTCTGGGCAAACTCAGGATCTCTTGCAGCACTGACTACATACATGGAAACATCATTAAGTTTCATCTGCTGAGCATGTGATGCATCTTCTTTAGTTCCAGATGAATCTGATCGCAGCTCACCCAGTGGAGAAAGGGGCTTCCCAAGTTCCTTTTCAAGTCTCTTGTTTTGCTTCATTTCAGTGCTGCCAGAGTTATTACTCTCCAATAAACGACTTAAGCTCAGTACTTCCTCTTCTTGTGAATCATTGATCCTTGAAATATTATTAGATGAGCTTGCTTCTGGTATTACATTTTTCTTCTCAAATTGACAGTTGATCTTATCAAGGGCCAAACACAAATCTTTGGCAGTCTGTGCAGTGATATTGGAGTTAAGTAAACTAAGGCCAGAATCATGAAGATGGCTGCTGGGAATCTCAGCAGGAATTAATGTACCAGGAGCTCCCATAAGATCAATAATAAATTCACTGTGATAGTTATGAGCAGGATTAGAATCTTCATTAAAAATTTTCAAGGAATCAGTGTCAACTGTATTATAAATTTATCAGAACAACATATATATAGGAAATTGAACACGATAAAAATATCAAATTCTTTTCATGATTGGAAAATAGCCTTCATGATTCATGTGAGGAACAAATTTGAAACAAATGGTAATATGAAATATCATACAAATTGATTAAGTTGTAAAAATATAGAGGCCCAATTGAAATAGCAAAGAAATGCTAAATAAAAAGAACAACCTGTCAAAGTCAAACTTTATCAAGTTTAAAGCCCCTTCATCTGTACCAGTATAATAACTTCCCTTGACCAGCCTACATGGTAGATTCACCCTGTCAGCTAGCACCTGGAACAAGCAAGTTAGAGCACTCAGCTTTCCCTGTTGGGAATAATTATAGTAGCAAAAACAAAGCTCTACAAAGACATCAAATATATACTATGCATTGAGGGTAGAGAGATGGCTTATGTGCTGATGTCTTCCTATGCATTGTGCACCAGTAATAGCACAAGCACCTAACAATTACAAGTGGTTGATATGAATCAACACAGAATGTTATATATGAAATGTAACTTATGGACTGTCAGCCAAGAGCAGACATATAATATAAATTACTCAGCTAAAAACACCAAGACATTGACCTTAAAGAGCAATGCTCTATGGCGTGACAATCCAACTTCAAGTAGACCAAGAGGAAGGACAATAGTGTTAAGGGAAGATCGCAATTCTTTACTCTTGACTGTCCATCTTCTTGATAAATCATCTGCATCAGCAACTGGACCTCCCATGCTGTCAACCACAAGATCAGAAATCTTCTGGACTAAACCACTAGCAACGGGTCCAAGCTCTGCTGATTTGCATTCTAAAACAATAGATATAGCTTTTCTCTCTAGTTCTTGGAGTGATTGATCTATACACCGATTCACCAAGACCACCTCATAATCAATATTGTCTGAAACTGATGTTGCTTGAAGATCAAGGAGTAAAGGCATCTCCCCTTGCAGGTGATGATTTGATATAATGCCATATACATCATAAAATCCATCTGTTAGCTTGTCATCATAATTCACAAAATTGTAATTCTGCAGCAGAACACAAGACAAAATCCTGAGTCAAAAGTGCTAATCAGAAATGGGAATTGATCCCAAACAAATACACTGGGAATGAATTGTAATTAGAGTTGAGATGGGCACTTAAAATAGATGATCCAAATAAAAACAAAAAGACCAGGTTGATAGAAGATTTTTGGTGCAGAATGACACTCTCCAAGAGACAATGAACCAAAATATGAATTCCACTTGAACATAACTCAAAAACTTAAAACTAGCTTAAAAATTCACAAAGAGAACAGTAAGCACAGTTGCCACTATCTATTGCTGTAAAATATTGACATTTCACTGCAAATTTTCACTGTTGCAAGTGTACAGCAGAATCAGAGGCTAGAGCAATATTAACAAATCGAAAAATTCTGATAAGGAGACTCCAAAGAGGCAATAATTTACCCAAAAATCCACCATGCAACATTAAAGAACATTCTGCAATAGTTTCTACTTTGGCCAAAGTAGACCCTTCATCCAATGTGCAGTTTCTTCATCTTCTTCTGCATCCAGCACCTACATAACATGTACCATGGAACTAATCTTGCTCCGCTTGCCTCTTCTAGAACTCAAACTAAGGTCCATTTATGATAATATACGCCAAAAAAGGAATCTAGCATGCAAACCCTCGAGTTAAACGAGGATTTAATGAGGCTGAGAATTACAATCTCAGTTCAAAAGATGAGATCAATAATTGGACGCTGGTAGCAGAGACACGATCACTATGCCCGTGGATTCATATCGACTTCCAAACACACGAACAAAAACAAGTCCGCGACCACTAAACCCTAGACTCAAACAGAGCAAAACATCAATCGAGCCATACCCAATACTGAAGCGAGAGCAGCTCCATGAGGCTCTCATCCCCACGCCCCGCCGCCCCGCCAGCGCCGCACCCAAGGCTCATCTCCTTCGCCGCCTTGATCTGCACCGCGTCGGCGTCCTCCAGCCCGTCCGGATCCGACGCGCTGATCGCCAGCGCCAGCTGCATCTGGTACTCCTCCTCAAAAAAACTAAACTCATCCACCGCCGCCGCAGACGGAGCAGAAGCAGTACCAGCAGCGCCACCACTCGCGGCCCTGGCTGGCGCAGATGGAGCAGGCAGCGGGGGATTGGGGCGTGGGTCAACGGGGAGGCGGTGGTGGTTATCGCCGCCGCCGATGTGGAGCTTGCGCAGGAGATGCTTCATCTTGGACATGGATCATGAGATCCGGAGCCCTAATCGGGAGCGATGATGGTTGCTTTCTCGATGGCGGCGACGGATCCGGAGCTCCGCCCCCCGGATATTTTTTTTCTTGATTTAAAAAGAGAAAAATAAAGACGAGGAAGCAGAAGAAGGAGAAGGACAAGCTGCGGGCTTGCTCGTGACGGCACCGTCACCGGCTCACCGGGGGGATTATTTAAACCAACTGCAGCTGCTGCTCCCAAGGTCCAATGCCGGAGGGCGCGACCGGTATAAATGGCTTTAATTATCGATGCTTATTATGCTCTAATTCCTACATTTTTTTGTATGTAGGCCCTCCGCCCTTTCTAAATTGCAGGTAAAATTCTCGTTCGTTGCATTTTTATTACATGCGGAAAATAAGAAAAGTAGGAGAGTAAAATAGGAGTAGTTTAAAAAAAGAATGTTTACATTTTACAGAAACAATAAGAGATTTTTAAAAATTAAAATTTTTAACAAAAAAGTGGTTTCAGTAGAAATTTAATAAGATTTCAGTACCATTTATATCAAATATTCTTTGTGTTAAATTTATATTTTAATTCCAACCAAATAATCCTAAAACATTTTCATGTTCTTGTCTTGGTCAAATGTAATAGAAATTTTGATTATAATTGATAATATTTTATTGGATTTTAATTACTAATAGAACATATTTACGGTTGACGATTGACTTCAATAATTTAGAAAGACAAAAAAATGAATAATTTAAACCAAAACTCAAATATGAGTATTGTACAATTCGAAACCAAAAGTTTTAACAAAATTTAAAATATATCAGATAAACTCTACTAATTTACTACTTTTTTGTATGAAGGAGCCAAAAAATTATTGAGAATTGAAGGTGTAATTTGCAAAGTAGTAAACTTGGAAGTGCTGTTTGGAAGTAATTTTATAGTAAACTGGATAATTAGGGTGACGTGGAAGTCGGTGACCTGTAATTTCATTGGCCGTTGGATGTGAATGGGTGCGTGCGGATTGAACGGGGAGATATGATCGGGTACTGCCAAAAGAAGAGATGCTATTGGCACGTGTGGGAAACGTGGAGCGGGGCCGACTTTCCCAATAGGGCGTTTTAGAAAGTGGGTCCCTTTTTTATTTTGATCCGGAGATTCTACAGATATGACACGTGGACATTTATGAGCCATTGGATAGGAGGGGAAACTCAGGAAAAAAGCAAAATTTTAAATTTCAGTTTTGGATCGGTATCTAAAAAAATCGATAATTTTCGGTTGTTTTTGTCAAAATTATTTTTATTTCGGTTTCAATTAAATTATATTTTAATTTTTTTGATTAAATTTAACTTTAAATTTAAAATATTTAAAAATATAGAAAAAAAGACAATAATTTATATACATATATTTTTTAAAATTTGTTAAATAAAAAAATTTTGATTAAAAAATAATTTAAATATAAAAAAATAAAATCAACAATCAGTCTCAAACTCATGTCCTCTTGAAAAAAAATTATATCTTAATCAATTAAACCAAACACAAATTTTAAAATAAAATTAATATAAAAAAGTAAATATTATATTTAAATACAAATAGTATTAAAATTAAAATTAATAATCGCCCAAATGTTTCCAAATCGGCCTAATTTCAGTTTGGGCCGATATTTAAAATCGTGGGTCAAACCGATGACAACTCGATCCTAATCCAAACCGCGATGGCTGGATTTGGATCTCGGTGGCGCATTGGAATAAGATTTGGATTTTTTTTAATTGGAATTATAGTAAAACTTTATTAATAAAAGGGAGATTTGCTTGGATACCCCTAAGATTTTCTAAAATTCTATGTATTCTCCTATGAAAATTACATTTACTTCAAAAAATTTGTACCAATATTTTTGTGGTTAATTTCTGTTGGAAACAATATTTTCAATGATGTGACAATATTTTTAATATTTTGGATCCACGAACAACTACAAAGTGGACTGTAATCGCCCTTATTCTGATTCAATATTTTCAATAAACATAGGGACGAACATGCAGTTGCAAAAATCTGAGGGTTCGATATGAAAAAATCACAGGCATATGGTGTTATTATAGAGATTTGAAGGGTTGAAAAATGCAAATCTAAAAAGATGGTAAGGCGGATGCAACAAAAGGATTTTTTTTTTCACATACAACCCCATATAACGAAATATTTATTATGGACAACAGCGCAACATCAAGCGCAAAGTGGAATAGTTGGGATAATTTTTTTATTTGCCAAAAGTGTTACGTGGAAGATGGAAGAAGGAATGGGAGCTTATGGAATGCAATCGCGCAATTAAGCGTGGTTAACCAATTTTAATTTTATGAATTTATTTGGATTAAGGTCATCCACATTCACTTATGATGACACGAAAAGAAAAAAAAAAACACATTTCACACTGCTAGAGAGACAAAATAAATTTGAGGGCATAAATGTAAAATTTGGCGCCTGCATGAAAATCAACATTTCAGGGGGCATAAACATAATTTTCTAACTTTCTAAAAAAGTTTTTCAAGGATAATGAAAAAAATCCCAAAAAAATTAAAACATGAAAAGTCAAAATTAGCCCTTTCATCCTCAAAAATGACTTGTTCTGAATTATACATGGTTATCCACGACAGACACATGCAAAAGACTAGGGCATGGTCAACATACCAACTTGCGCGATTATAAGAGAAAACGACCTCCCCCAACTTGATGCAAAGAATATTGGCCTTTCTCACGTGAATCTGAAAATTGCTGAACAATTTGTAAACAACAAAGCCATATGCATGCAGTCTGATTTCTTCTCACTTCAAAAGTTCATTTCTGATTCATTGCATTCTGGCTCCTTGTGATTTTTTCCCCTTTTCTTCACGAGAAAAAGTCTGTGTCATTAAAAATGTCATCAGATTAATGGACTATCTCAAATTGCTTATGTTTATCCACATGGCAACTTACCCAAAGTACAGAAGCTGAGAAACAAGATAGTCATATGTTGCATTCCAGCAACAGGCATCATATATGTGAACCATTTACAAGTCACAACCTCAGAGTATCATGCGATGAGAGAAGCATTCAAAAGCATCTTGAAAGGAAATTGACTGCAGGTTCAAGCAGATGAGGTCCAGCTGACAAATCTTTACAAATCAGAAAGAATCATGCATTTGGTGAACAAACTTGAAAACTAAATAGAAGATGAATGCATTTATGTACAATAGAGGTATGAATCAAACTATACGAGCTACGAATTTCTCTGATAGTAGGTTGCAATCCCATCAGCACCAGTTGAATTGTAAAACCAATCTGGTTGCTGTAGCAACTAATGGAGGTAAATCATTAGATGAGAGATGCTAGAGACGGGTGTTTCTCTGATCTCAAGGAAAGAGATTTCTAACAATAAGCGCCCCGATGAATATTAGCCACCATCAGAAAGTCAACAACACCGGCACTCCATGATACACCTCAAAACAGCTGAAGATAATCTGCAGCTCCTCGAAGAAATCATCTCACTTTTTTCATTCAATCTTCGACCTCAGTGTTAAAAAAAAAAAAACTGGGAAGAATGTTGTAATGTCCCTGACAAATAGTGCAAACCACACATCAGTGGACCTTCTCAGATTGTCATAGGATCATCATGGTAATTGCGTATTTAAAGATCAGCTAGTGATGAAACATGCAACGGAAGGGTGATTAATTTTCCTCGCATCAAAATAACATAAAAGAGAATGGACATAGTAACTGAGCCTCTTTTTAACCCCTGAAACATCAGTAGAATCAAATCTTAGAAAGGACTACTAGGATCTTGTGAGCAAGGGCAAGCAGTAAACACATGCTTTTGCTTAATTTTGTAGGTCACCCAGGTGCAAATAAGCAAGTGTTTCTGATGTCCATAATTCTCAGAATGATTTTGAATTTGTATGTTTTCTATGCCAACAGTATGACAAAAATAATCTATGAAGATCAATGCATGTCTCATCAATGTATATATGCTTGATGAACACATGAGCCTCCAAACATACTGTTTCAAGGTGTGGACAGGTCAGAGAGCCCAAGGAAGAATTGTATTTTGTACAAAATGGATGAGTGATAAGTGCCAAGACTTCAAATAAGGTAGTCACAAAGGGTCATATTCTTACTTCAGATGCAGAAGGGTCATATTCTTCAACAGGCTTGGGTGATGAATAGCATAAGCCTTCCACTCCTCTTTGCTGATTTCACCATCCTGGTCTGCATCAGCTTCTGCAAAAGTCTAAAACATGCAAAAGGATTCATTTAGTTGAGCACACCTGAAGCATTATTCATATTATCAAAAAAAAAGAGATGATTAGCCAGAAAAAGAACATTGCCTTGTCTATAATGGCTTCAAGATACTCATCTGTTCATTTCATATCCAACTCCCATAATATAGCTACCACCATTTGCATAACCTGAGCAGAGCTAAAAGATCACCAAAGTTAAAAAGGATTGCTGGTTGTCTTTTAGGTCCTTGGAATGAAATACTTCAAACTTTCTGGAACGGGCTAAGTAGTAAAATACTAGGCAACGTTTGTTTTGGGATCAATATCAAGGTCAAACTCAATATCAAAAATAAAGTACAAAAAAAAATTTGATCAAATTTTTTGTATTTGAATGTTAGTCTAACTAGCGAATGATTTAAATTTTTTTTAGACCATTATATCCTTGGATATATTATTTATTGAAATTTTAATGAATAAAAGTAAAAATAATATAATAATTTATTTTTTAAAAGTAAAATAAAGATAGCTTAACTATTTTTTTGATGTTTGGATATTAGGCCGATCAGAACATGATGATCCTGATCTTAATCAAGAGTACTCTTAAATCCCTAGGATTTGGCTTACAGGACTCAAATAGAACAATACAAAGACAAAGACCATGTGTAAATGGTTATCAATAAGGACTCACCAACAATAGTATGTTGAATATTTTCAAGAGAAATAAAAAAGCAATAACATGGTTCAGTTAAGCGGGAATCAGCAAAGTTCCAAAACTTACTTCTTCACGCTCAATAAACCCAGTTTGCCTCAAATCATACAGCCTAAATGCAACTGCAGCAAATCCCACAAATATTGTGAATATATAAAATCACAAAGATCTTCTAAGATTTCTTATCCAACAATTATTTGCTTACGCACAGCCATGACAATTACAATTGATCTTGTCCTCTAAAGGAGCTGCAGGATGGAAGACACTAAGTGCATGAATGAATTCATCAAATTCAATGACACCGTTTTGTTTTTCATCAAAAAGGTCAAAAACCTACAAAACACAATAAGTTATGGTAAGAACCGATGCATCACATCATAAGAAATGCGATATTCAAGAAAACGAAGGCCATAAGTCCTCTATGATGTGATTCAATCGCAAATCCCCTATTGGTTCAAAAAGACAATAGAACATTCAGCTTATAATGGACTTGGATAATTTAAATTCCACATTCAGAACAAAATTATAGAAACCACATGAGTGAAGAAAATAGCTCTACGCCACGAACTTGATTACAGGGAAATGTTTAACATTCAGTTGAACTTTTATATTTAATTTTTTAGTATCTTTGTGTAGGCTAGAGGGAATGAAGGAGAAAAAGATGGCTTTCTTCTTCAAAAATGTCTATACCTTTATGACATATTAGATAATTGACAATACAAAGTTGAGGTCCTAAAGAAAAAAGTCTTTATAATGATATGCAAGTCTATGCATACTTTCATACTAAGTTAACTTCCTCTACTTCAGTTTCTTCATTACAAAAGGACTGCCTAATTTAGTTTATGCATTTAGGTCTCAGTCAGATGAGATAGTAACCGAGTAGTGGCTTAACAGACACTGACAACAAGAAGCACCCCTCAGCACTAGAGCAGCCGGTTTTCCAATGGCAGATAGCAAGGCTCATGTACATAAACATTAATAATATCAGAAATTCTCGTGTAGTTTATACATAACTAGTGTCAGCTTACCAGATCAGGTGAAGAGATGGCCTCACCACTATACATCCATGAAAAGCAAAAAAGGGCTGCTGCAGTTTGAAGCAGGTGGCAAGACTTATGAAGCTACCCATCTCTTTTTCTTCTAATCAAGATGAACAAGTTTAGGCAGAGAATTGGTGTAAAATGAGCAAATAAATGGAGAGGAGAGCTACATCAGATAGAGTGAATGAATACTACATGGTTCATAAATTTTCTTCAGCAAAAATGGGCAGTTTGGTGACTTTGGTCAAAAAACTTTGCTAATGCCACCTGGTGACATCAACAAAGTGCATTACGAGCGACATAACCCTTATGAAGTCATCAACCTAGTTACTCAATCATAAAATTGCTTTCCCCAGACAATTAAAACTAGTTTTATTGCCACAACTACTTTTATTTATGCAAGCAAGAAACAAATTCTTTTGGAAGGATACAAACACATAACAATGGCATTCAGTCAAGTTGCAGCACACATCCAGAAGCACAACATTGTTCACCACCAAACTATGAGAACGATCCTAAAACTTAAACAAAAAGTCAATTCACTTACTCTATCAAGAAAAAGGTTCTCGTTGGCCTGAGTCTTGAACAATGCCAATTGCAGCTCCTCCTACAAAAACCAAAGATCACATACTTCAAAAGAAAGGACAACATAAGAAAATAGTTGGCAATGTAACACATTATTCTATTTGCAGTTGGCACTTGTACTGTCTGAAAATCCAACTACAACCAATATTTGAACAACAATTACCGAACAAAATAGAACAGCAAGAAATCTCCAGTTGCATTTGTTTTGGAATCAAAATCATCCTGTCTTGACCAGCCTATTATTTAAATATTAAAAAAATAATCAAATTATTTTTACGTTATTTTCAAAAAAAAATTATGATACTACTCTTATATTTATTCATTTAAATTTTAATAAATAATATACCTAAAAACATAAAAGTTTTAAAAAAATTAAATCATTCACTAATCAAATTAGCATTTAAACACTAAAAATTTAATCAATTATTTTTTTATGTTTTAATTTTGATTTTAATTTAAATTTTATCTTGATTATGAATCTAATGATGCCCAAAAGTTTATCTTTTGAGTGTTTTCATCAAAAGGGAGGAGCCAAAAAATCCCATCTTGGAGATAAAAAGGTATTAGCTCATACAGAGCCTCCACATCGTTCACCGTAACTATTCACCAAATCAGAATAAACAACAACAAAAAAGGATAAAGATCTAGATCCCAAAAACGAAGAAAAAGGAAAAAAACAGCTCGGTGGTACAGCAACGGGATTCAGCGGCGAGGCGGGCAAGGGCGGGTCGGCGGGGGCGGCGAGGGGGGAAGGAAGCGCGGCGGTGGTCGCAGCCCTCGGCGACGGCGAAGAAGAGGGCCTCAACGATGGCGATGAAAGGGATGAAGACCGCGCTTGCCGGCGGTGAGAGAGCTCGATCTCTGGTTCCACGACCCCATCATTCGCGTTTTTCTCCGCAAAGCATCCGAATCAAATAACTTGAGAAAGCATCACAGGATCGTTCCGTGGAGCAAAAAAAACTGGAAAAAGAAGACAAAAATCGACATTGCGCGCACGATTTAGCTTCTCCTTGCTGACTCGGTCTTCTTGTAGGGTTTTCTGGATCAATTTAGTGGATAAACACGAGATTGAGCAGGAGAAACTGAAAAAACTGCCGGAAGTATTTAATGGACAATTGATATCTTATTTGAAATTTCAAAAAATTTATAGGGTGTTACATGCAAATATACCATGGGAGTTACCTACAAAATAAAGTAGCGGAACTACCTAACAATGTTCAACTTTTCATGAAAGTGTAGCAAAAAGACACTCCAATCTTTCAAATTTCAAATGATAATCATAATAATTATTATTGATGGAGATCAGTTCAGAATTGATTTTGGTATAAAAGACTCCTTGAGATTCAATTTGTTAGATCACTCCTCTATCACTTTGTATTCAAAAAATACTATGAAAAAAATCATCGAAAGTTCTTTGACAATGGTCGCTCCAATATTTAATTAGTGAAGATTTTAATAATCAATGTGATGCAAAAATTTTAGCATTAGTTCTCACCTCCTGACTAATTTTATTTTTTATAATGTACCCTAAAATTTGATATATTAGTATTTTGTGATTTATGGTAATTGTCTTATCAGATTTTTTGTAATGGGCAGCTATCAGTTCCGAATTCTTCGAGATTATTTTTTTGGAATAACGATAAATCAAATCTTACCATTATTTGATGCTTGGTTGCGAGTCAATTGAGATATCCAAGCCCGCCTATAGCCTCCACCAAATTTTTTATCAAATTATGAGCCGAAGAGTGAGTTTATTACTAGATTGAGATTACCAAACTTCCTACTCTATTAGATTTTTATCTCAGATATATCGGCTCACCATCTAACCTTTAGGCTTGGTCCGATAACTTCTCAACTCAAAGAGTCTCTCTTAGTCAACATTACTTCAGAAGTCGACCCTCAGTTACCTCGGCTATAATTTACTTCAAGGATTGGTCATCTGTCACCTTGACTGTCAGCTCAAATTTTGGTTTATGTTTATATGAATTCACCGAACCGGTCCTTATAATTCTAAGGTATCATCAGTGTCTTCCAACTCTAGAGCCTGCCTTATTAACTCAAGGACTTGAGTTTCTCTTCTCCTTCCTTGATAACTGAAAAAGTGATTTGAGCCTAGAGATTATGACCTTGGAAACCTTAGCCATATATTGTTGGGTGTCAGCTACAGCGTTGCTTGGGAAATTGCACCTTTAAACATTTCATGACATGAGGTGCCGGCTGCCAAACCGCTTGGGGAAGTGAACCACTATTTCATCAAATCCTATGTAATCATTAGGGTTGCTCCCATCCTTCGGCAATTTATTTTTTTCCAAGATGACTTTCCATATGCCTATTAATTGCTCTTTCCAACAAAATTTATTAATTAGACAATGGATGCAAAAAATTTTAAAATTTGAGGGGAGGCTTTTAAAATATTTTTTTTTTTGGACTTAACGATTTTGGTTATGTCGTGCGAGGATGATCGGATGGTCAAGAAAGTCTTATATAAGGGTTCCTGATCTTTTTCTTTTGTTCAAAAAAATTCTTTTGGTTCCACTTTCACATGGTGCACCTTTCTACTTCCTTCGGCTCTAGAAGGAGATTCCCCACCTTGAGGGAAGAGGTGACACCCTTTATAGACAAAAACTCTATCCTTTCTAAGGTCTCAGAGTTGATGTCACCATTTATGAACAAATCTTCTTCACCTCGTGCTAGCTTGACTTCATCCACCAGGGGGTGTATCTTGAGCATTGAAGGCTTTCATCTACTTTCAGCAAGTGCTTCTAGTCCAGAAAGAGAGAAAGAGAAAGGAGGAGAAGAGCCAGTATGTCGGTAGAGAAAAGACAACGAAGGAGGAGCTGATACCTCATGCTCCTTCTCATCCTTACTAACCTGAGAATACTGAGCTTGGTGCTCAACCACACGTCTGTCGCTTGATGATGATGAAGGTTGATTGTAAGAAGAGTGCTATTTCTTGAGCGAGAACCGACTTTGTCTAGTCTATAAGACTAGGAGATCCAGCTTTGGGCTTCTCTTGATAATGCAAAAAATGAAGTGGTTTTCATGTTTTTTCGAGTTGAACGTTATGATGACTTGAGAGTTTGGTGCCTCGAACAAAGGTATGTTGATTTTACTCAGAAGGAGATTGAAGTAGCGAAAACAAGAGAGGTTGAGAGGAACATCCCAAGGACGTTCAAGCTAGCTAGGTCTTCCAAACCTCTGTATACTCTTGACTAATCGTATTTTTTTTTCATTTTTGAGAGAAATTTTGTATTAGTCTTGTTTGTCTTAGAGTTTAATAAATTCTTGTTTTCTCTTGAAACCTTCATCTTGTGAAGTTATTCTCTTGGCTTTCTCTCAAAGGTTGATCTTGAATGATTCTATTTCAATCCCCCCTCCAATCGATAATCACAACAACTAGATAAACACAGTATTTCTGGGGTACATTCCTCCAAAGGTTAATTCAACCAATAGCTTTTCGCTTTATGGATGACTTTAACCCCTTTCTGAACTAAGATTGGACAAAAGTTTTTTTGCCCTGTGCAGAGCAAGGTATCTGTGTCTTAGATAGACTAATGTTTCCTTGCCTTAGGTAAAGCAAGATCCTTTGATATATGTTCAGCTAGAATCAAATCCTACTTTGTTGTAAATTCCTTTTGAAGGGGTCTTTTGCTTTGGACGAAGTAAGTTCTTTTGCCTAATACAAATCATGGTATTTGTGCCTTAGATAGATTAATATTTTTTTGCCTTGGATAGGCCAAGGTCTTTTGCCTCAAAGGATCGAGGTATGGATCAAAGTTTTTTAACTTTGGATAAATTAAGGTCTTTTATCTTGAAAGACCGAGGTCTTTGGTTTTGGTTAAACTAAAAGTTTTTGCCTCAAAGGATCAAAGGATTTTTGCCTTAGGTAAACTAAGGTCTTTTGCTTCAAAAAATCAAGGTCTTTTCACCTCGAAGGGTCAAGGTCTTCTGCCTCAGGAGACCAAGGTCTTTTACTTTGGAGGATTGAGGTTTTTTTACCTTGGGTGAACTAAGGTTTTTTGCCTCTAGGGACCGAGGTCTTTTTGCTTCGAAGGATTGAAATCGTTTGCCCTGAGTAATGATGTCTTTTGCCTTAGGCAAACTAAGGTCTTTTACCGCAAAAAATCTAGATTTTTTGCCTTAGAGAATCGGGGTCTTTTTATCTTGGATAAACCAAGGATTTTTGCTTTGAAAATCGAGATATCTTCATCTTGAATAAATTAAGGTCTTTTCGTCTTGGGTAGACCAATATTTTTTGCCGTGAAGGATCAATGTCTTTTTACTTTGGGTAAACCAAGCAAAGTTTTTTGCTTTAGAGAATTAAGATCTTTTTACCTTGGGTAGACTAAAGCCTCTCACCTCGGGGGATCGAGATCTTTTCATTTTGGGTAGACCAAGGTTTTTTTAGGGTTTCTTTTGAATGACACTTTAAAACACAATTTTTTTTGGAAAATATTTTACCTTAAAAATAATAAAAATTTCTTCTAAAAGTAAAGAAAAGATGATTTATTTCAGAGATAGAACCTTTTGAGATTATTGACATACCATATTCTTACGAGTGGCTTGCCATTCAAATATTCAAGCTTGGATGCCTACTTCTATTATATGAAAGACCTTAAAGAGGCCAATTAAGTTTGGAGACAACTTTCCTGAGTCCCAATTCACAAGCTCGGTTCGGCATGCACTTTCATTGGGTCAAAAGCAAATTCCTTAATCTCTACAACTGTTGAGTTTTTTCCTTTCTAGTCGAGATCACTCTGCCAATAAGTCATCTCACACTTTTCTATAAGATTTTGATATCTCCATACTTCACATGTACCGTATTTAATGAAAAATCTCATAACTAAGTAAAAAGTTGAAATGTTGGGTGATCCAATATCATGTTGTTAGCCGAATGGGTTTGAACCACTATGAACTTTGATTTGATTGTGACACTTTTTAGGTTCTCTCCAATCGTTAAGAGTAAGTCGATTATGTCAAATTGAGTAATTGAATCTCTCGTAAATCAGATCAATGTCCTTACATATGGTTTTAGTTTCTGTTTAGTTTTTAGTTAGTCATAAGCTTGAGTGAATAAAATATTGGTCGAGCTCCCTATGTTTATCATTACACGTTGTGTGAAGTAGCCATCTAAGGTTATCGAGATGACCAAAACATCATTATAAGGTACTGAAGTACCTTGTAGATCTTTTGTTAAGAAGATGATATCTTCATATTTAGGATGGTGATATCATCATTTGACCTCTTCCCAATCTTCCTGCCCTCTAGTGATGGCTTGACATTTACCACTTGATGTCGAGTCTTCATTTTACATCATTGGACTCATTAGAATCATATTAAGGTGACCCCTAAGTGATGGATTTTGCAACATTGGAGTCGGGTTCCTTTGAAGAGAGCCTTGTGATCGAGTAACTTAAGTAGGGGCTCCTTCTACTTTCTCCCCTTGGTAGATGAAATGCCTCAGGTGACCCTCCTTGATGAGTCTCTCAATTCCATCTTTGAGATGCTGACACTCCTTAGTATCATGGCTATAATTTTTATTAAAATGGCAATACTTCAACTTATCCAAGTTCTACCTATTGGTTGAGGCTTTCTCAAATAATCTTGGTTCTCAAGCTGTGTCAACACTTCTGAACTTAAGTTATTCAGGGGAGTATATACCCAAAATTCAAGTTGGCGTTCTCGCTATTTGGTCCTTTATTTCTTTGGCTCGAGAGGTTTGGATTCCCAGATTTTTTTCCTCGATTTGTTGTCACCTTCAGAGTCGTTCTTCGCCAATATTATTTTTTCAATGTCAATATATTCTCAAACTAATTGGATGAATTTGCCTAAGTTTCTAGAAGGTTTTGTGGGCCATCTTGTAGGCCACCCAAAGTTATCTAACTTCATTAATCGCTACAGAGAGGACAATAGAGTTGTTTAGTTTTGAAACTTCTAACTGAGTTTTATTAAACTGAGCTAAATACTCCATTAAGCTCTCTCCTTCTCTTTGCTTTAAAGTTAAAAGTGTAGAAGGATCCTTCTACTAATGTACTAGTGAAATAAATTGCTATATGGACCTATCAATAAGGTCATTAAGGCAAGTGATTGAGTACCTCAGGAGAGTGAGTACCTAGCTCGAGTCAGAACTTGCAGTGTTATTAAAGATACCTTGCATATAATGGAGTCTCATGCTCTTTAGAGGATCATGACATTTTTATAATATACTCAAATGGTCAATAGGATTTTTTTAAGTCATTATATATCTCGTAAGGTAATGGGTGAAACTTTGGTTGTACCTAGGAATATATAATCTCAGGTGTAAGGGATGGATCATATCTCATCAAGCTAGGAGGGATTTGTATTTCGGATCTATCCCAAGCAATGTGGGGTGTGGTCTCCCCTTGAACGCGTTGGATAGCCATGGGTGAGGCTTGACTTACATGAGTGTCATATGTATCATCATTGGATGGTTCATAAGTGGAGTCTTATTCTTTGGCACTCCTTGAATCTTGGTACTAAAGTGGGATTCTTGCGGAAAGATCTCCATGACTTGGATGTTGATGCTTGTTAGGGGGCAATTGGTTGGTGACTTGTGGGTAAAACTCGTTTGGTTGATTTAGAGCTATATTTTGATTTGAAAATTGAGTCGAAGCTTATGGTGGAACTTAGGCTTGGAAAGCTTGAAAGTCTTACATTATTTGGGTCTGATTTTGCAATTGATGTGCTATAGATTCTACATAACTTGTGTTTGGGTTTTTAGTAATTATGTCATTTGTTGAACTACTACAGTCAGTGTGAAAAATTCATGTTGACTCATTGGGTCGAAGGGGGTTGTTAGTACCTCAAAGATAGTTTGTTGAGGGGCTCTCCAAGTTTCTTATTATTTGAGTGGTTGTATGGCTGATTTGACTCTGTGAATCGATTCACTCGGCTTGCTAGAGGAATTATTTGATTTTGTTGGTGTGAGATACCCCCAAGTTGATTCATGGATGTCAATACCCTTATTATTAGAGGCATGACTAGAGAGCTTATGAATTTGCCGATAAAGAGAGATGATAGAGCATATCTCAACGAAAGTATCACTATTGATGGAGTCTGGTTCAACATCGATTTCAATCTAGGAGGTTTCTTGAGATCCAATCTACTAGACTATATCTCGTCATCTTGCATCCAAAGAAGACTATGGAGAAGACTGTCGGGAGTTCTCGGCGACGGTCACTCCGACGCTCAAATTAATTGAGCCTTTAATAATTAATGTGATGCAAAAATTTTAGCATTAGTTGTTACCTCTCGGCTACTTTAATTTTATAATATATTATGAGATTTGGTATCTCAGTATCCCATGATTTTTGATAATCATCTTATTAGATTTTTTGTAATGACAACTGTCAATTCTAGATTCTTCGAATTTATTTTTCTAAAAAAATGATAAATCAGATCTTACCATTATTTGAAATTTAGTTGTGAGTCAATGAGGAGATTTGAGCTTGTCTATAGCCTTTGTCAAATTTCTTATTAAATTATAGGTCGAAGTGTGAATCTATTATTGAGACAAGCTCATCGAGTTTACTACTCTATTAGATTTTTATTTCGGAAATATCGATTCACCGTTGGTCTCGCTCCTAATAACTTCTTAATTCAAAGAGTCTTCCTAAACAACATTACTTTGAAGGTGGATCCTTAGATTATTTCATCTATAATTTACTTCAGAACGATTATTTGTTATGACTCGAATTTTAATTTATGTTTATTCGATTTTATTATTGAACTAATTTTTATGATTCCGACATATCATCAATAACGATAAACATGAAGTCAAGAATGGCTCATGGGTCCAAAGTTGCATGTCTATTCACCCTGGAATTTAATTAATCCAATCATTGGATTTGGGCTGACGAAAAAAAAAAACTCAATTATTTGCCCCCACCACCTTTTAAGTTTTAACCTCCTTTTTCTATAGTAGATTAATTTATTAAGGGAATTTTTCAGATATGTCCTAAAATTTCTGAAATTGCAAATTTAATAGCTCAGGAGAAAATATGCATTAAAATCACTTTGCATATGATTTTTTGTTTAAATAACCTCGAAAACTTCTAAAATTGCATGGATACCTATAAAATATTACTTCTATAACCCTCAAAAAAATAAAAAAAAATTGTATAGATGCCCCTAGGAATAACTTGAACCAAATTATCGAATTATTTTTTTTTTTTCTCTTTACATTTTTGTTCTTTTTCATTCACCGATGAATCCACGGCTTGTAATTGGATGGGTCGACCCTCGTTCAATTTTATAGGCCAAATAAATTGACAATTATCAAATCTTCTAAACCACTTAAATCAATAATTAAACTCGAAGCTTATCACTGAATGAATTGGCAATAATTCAATTTTTTTTGGGTCGAATGAATCAATTGTCGTTGAATCGATGGTTCCTAGTTTCAATCGCCCCAAATGTTTCTATTTAGACCTGTATTTCGATTTCAAATTTTTTTTTTTTAAAAATATATTATTTATATTTATATTACAAGACATCATTAGCCTAATAGTTAAGGTGTTAATTGCATCAAAAAAATTTAAAAAAAATCTGATCCAAATAATCGAAATAAATCGATTTCAATGGATATCAAAACTAATTTTAAAATCAAAACTTAAAAGCTCGATTGAATTTTTTGGATAGGATAAATTATTAGTTGTTTGAATCTTCTAAATTAAGCGAATTGACGGTAAAATCCTAAGCTTAAAACCAGATAAATCCATGGTCAAAACACAGAACATATAATCGCGATCAAACTAAATTTCATAATTCTAGTAAATTTTTAATTCGGATGAAACTTAACAGAGGCAAATGGTGGGAGACTCCATATAGATTTGTTAAAAGTTGAGTGGAAAAAGAATAATTGAAATTTTTATCGACGATAAATGCAATTTCGGAGGTTTCAAGAAATTTCAGAGCAAAATTCCCTTTTGAAATATCTATCAGGTTGGATACTACCCAGACAACAAGTGGCTTCTACAAACTGCAAATACTGAAAATAATGGGAAAAAAAAAAAATTTAGAAAAATGAACATCTCCTTATGATTGGTCTTGGCCTCGTGCTCAAAATAGAAACCAGGATCCTCAAAACTCCAGGGAAGGAGAAGAAAAGAGCAAAAAAAAGAAAACAATCACAAGAAGACATACACGCATGCTCTGAATAATTCTCAGATACTTCTATGCAGATGTTTTGAGATAGAAACTGAACAAATCTCATATCGAAAAACGAAGAAATTCTAGCGCTGAAGAGTAAATCTAGTTGTAACCATATATACGCTAATAACAGGAAAACAATGTGGTTATTGGAGACTGATCAATACGTCGTCTGCTAATAAACCGAGAAGATGAACTGAGCCAACCTAGAACAAACGTTAATTGCGTACATGGAAGATGTGCTTTACCTGCATATATCATTGACAGAAAAGCAGAGAAACGTAGGAAATCTTCCTTTGCTCTCTAATTTCTCAGACAACCAATGATGCCCATTGTTTTGAATGCAACGGAACATGCCCAATAACAGCACATTTGAGACAAACTCTCTGCATGTCATAAATACGATTTGTACTACGTAAGACTGAGTAAATCTCGATACGAGACACAAGTAGAAGATTCATAAGAAAGAATCCCTGTGAACTAATAAGGAATCATATGTTGAGACCTTTTTCAACATTTTCACTTGAAATTCAACCTGCATTTTAGAAATCAAATAAATCAAGCATTGGGCAGAAGAACAAGAATTTGTGAACGACGACGACCCATTGTTTGAGGCTCCTTTCAACTCAAGGATCAACATGATCAAAAATTTTTTATATAAAAGAAATTGGTATAATCATCAAGACAATACTTGAGGTGTAACATGATACTCTCTTCATGTCATAAATCGTGATGCAACACATACAAGACACAAGTAGAAAATTCATAACAATCATCATGCTTTGTAAACTCAACAAAACTCATAAGAATTCATATGTCGAGACCTTGATGAATATGTTCACTTGAAATGCAACATTTCTTTTAGAAGCCGAAGAGATCAAGAATCGGGCAAAAGAACAGAATTTGGGAACGCTGACGACCCGTTGTTCGGAGCTCCCTTCAATTTAAGGATTGAGGTGATCAAGTTATATATCTCGACATTCTCAAATGAAGGTATCTTCCTTCCCTTCTCAAACTGCGGTCCATGAGCCACAAATATAGTCCTCATAGAGAAGAATGCATTGTCATACCCATGAGCTCCTCCACATTCTTTTACCGTTGATCTTTTCATCTCCACCTTGTACCCCTCTGCCACCAATCCAATGATCGGCGGAATCCTTAAACTCTCAGAGTAATGCAAACGCTCCGGCAAGTCCTCCTTCAAAAACACCTCCATGTACTTCCCATTATCAACCTTCCCTGAACTCAATCCTTCCTTCATCTTGTCCACCACTTCTGCTAAAGAAACATTCCCCGGCGGTCGGATAGCAAGCAAAGGGCTCAAAGAATCCACCCAATAATCCGGGATTTCGATCCATGGAGCCAAATCGTCAATGTATATGTTCTTCTTATCACAATTGCCAACCATTCCATGATCACCTAACAATATCAATGTAACATCCTCAAAAACTCCTCTCCTTTCCAATCCAGCAATCAACCTGCCAATCAAACCATCAACCCGAGCCACTGCCGCGGTGATCGCTGGATCGTCGGGGCCAACCTGGTGGCCCTGGCGATCTGGGTCCTCGAAGTACAATGTCACGAACACAGGAATCTCATCCTTTGGAAGATCAAAGTAGTTCAAGATTGAATCAACACGCTGCTCAAATGGCACGGATTCATTGTAGTGTTGGCAGAATCTTGTAGGACATGTCCATGATCCTTTCATTACCTCGGAGCCGGGCCAGAAGAAGGTGGCCGCGGGGAATCCCTGGTTGACAGCAGTCTCCCAGAGCGGCTCGCCGAGCCACCAGGACGGCGAGTGGCTGCTCATAGTGAAGACCTCGCCCGAGACAGGGTTGACGAAGTGGTTGTTGATGATGCCGTGGGAGGAAGGATAGAGCCCGGTGACGATGGAGTAGTGGTTGGGGAAGGTGAGAGTGGGGAAGACCGGAAGCAGGCCGTGTTCAGCCTCGGTGCCGCCGGCGATGAGGCGGTGGACGTTCGGCGTCGGGGTTTTGAATTGGTAGCCGAAGCGGAAGCCGTCGGAGGAGATCAGGATCACGACGGGGCGGGGGAGCTTCGTCAGTGGTCTGGATAGGAGCTTTGTGGAGTCGCCGGAGAAGAATAGGAATGCGAAGGCCGCGGCGGCCGCGGCGGAGATGCAAGAGGCGATGAGAAGGGAGGTGAACAAGATGGACGATGACGATGGCGATCTTTCTGGAGACGGAGGCGACGGAGAAGAAGGAGAAGGAGACGAAGAGGAAAGCAGCGCCATGGCAGGGTCTTCTGAAGAAGAAGGTGTTGGCGTTGGCGAAGAAATGGAAGCCATTAAACGTCTCAACTCTGGAAAGCTCTAAGCTTTGGCAAACCCCATTGGAAAGAACTGGAGAATAAGCGGAAGAAGAGGAGGGGTTGACATCATGAAAGATCACAACTTTGCGAAGATCTAAGCTATGTGAATCACCATGAAACTTCAAAAATACAACAAAAAACCCCAAAACTTTGGGAACATTTAAGCTTTATTAATCTCCCTAAATCAATGAAACTTGACAAAAACCAAAACTTGGGGAAGATTTGAGCTTCGTGATTCTCCCTGAAGCAATGAAACTTTTGGAAAATTTTGAGCTCTGTGAATCTTCAGGAACTACAAAAATTGAAAAAACTGCAACTTTAGGAAGATCCGAGCCTGGTGACTTTCAAGGAACCCAAAAAATACTTGAAATGGTGGGATTCCGGATCTTTAAGGTTGGAAAGTGGGGGGGGTTGTTGGGTTTGGTGGGTGGTTTGAAGCTGAAGAAAAGAAGAAAGTGGTACTGTAGGTGGGGATTTCATGTTGGTGGGACGTGTGGAATGAGAGAAAGAAACATGGGAGAAACGAGAAGAAGCTTGGACAGTAGCGAGCATGAGGGAACCCACGATTCTTTGTCTGCAGTTCCATGCTTTTGGCAGTGTATTGGGTGTTTTGTTTGTGGGTGCAGGTGAAGACGGTTGACCTGATGGACATAATACTGCTGGATTCTCTGACTAGGACACGACAAAAATGTCGGGGAGAACTTCAAAACTCAGAATGTGCATTACTGTATATATACATGTCTGGGTTTTGTTTTGTGTTTTCCCGTTAAACTTTCATCAAATCTGAGAGGTAAAATACCAGAAATAAAAATTGGAAAATTATAGACATACAATCACAACTCTAATCATCTAAGTCCACGGACGCGATTTTCATCGAATTTAGAAGACAGTAGCTGGCTGACAGAAAAGGATGACTTTGAAGACATTACTTGTGCCAATAGGATTATTAACAAAGTAATAGATAGTTAAAAAACAATTCCAAAGAATGCCGCTATGAGATTTTAGAAGTCATAGACGGTTCTGCGACTTTGAAGAGAAGAAAATTTATGTAAGAAAATAGTAATTGGAAAAATACTAAAAAAAAACATTGCAAGTATTCTGACAACGAAAAAAAATTAACTGCCATGGAATTGGAATAGACTTTTTTTTTTTTAAACTCTTAACACCCCATATTTTGAAAACATAAATCACTAAAATAAATTAAAATATTATAAATTTTTAAATATAAATATCACAATTAAATTAAAAATTTTATAAATAGAATCTCACTTATAATAATATGAGTTTCAAACATTCATAACAAAAAATAAAAATTAACTCTCAAAAAAATCACTTCTTTTCATCCCAATATAACACATTATTTTCTAACGTCAGTCAATCACCCACTCGGACACCTAAAAAAAATAAACAATAACTTCATAAGTATGTCAATACCGTCAGTAGATAAATCTTCTATCCTCGGTCCATAAAATATATTCAGTTTATGGAGTGAATAACAATAATCAAGAGTAAATCATAATATTATAGAGTAATGACAATCTCAAAAAAAATATTAATAGATAAAAGAGTATTAACACATAAAAATAACTAATATAAGGAATATTCATATCATAAGAATAATTAACAACCAATCGAGAAAGAGTATCAATAATGTAAAAATCACCAACTAACAATTAATAACAACTAATAGTATATATAGAGAGAAATACATGCTTTGAATAAACAATCACTTTGGAGAAAAAAATGATAATGGATCGTCATAGGAAAACAATTATCTCGAAATGGGTGTACTTTCAAAATTTCGAAAGCTGTATTCATATGTACCTCCCAAAATTTGACGAGTGATGTTCACTTGTCGTAACAAACTCATTTTTTATACAAATAAAAAAATGATAGTCATCATATTTAATAAAAAATCTCTTAAATTAACTTCTCTACAATTGAAATCAACTAAAAATAACAATCAAAGGAGAGATATAATATTTTTAAAAAATATTTAATCAAAATTAAAATAATAGAATATTGATATGAGATATCCGAGTACACAAACGAATTTTACTTGAGGAGACGAATCCAATAGATGAAATTGAATTTGGAGTTCAAGTAAAAAAATTAAAAAAATTAAAATCCTAGTTTGCAAATAACTCCTTAAATATAATTAATTATATTATAATAACAACAACTAAGTAATTATTTATATCTTAATTTAATATTTTACAAAAAACCCCTCTTATTATTATAATTTAATCTCTCGTAGAAATACCCTTGATGAAAATTACATTCACAACCACAATAAACTCAAACTAGAATCAAAATTATATCAAACCAAATCAAAATCAAAATCAGAATCAATCCATCCAACGATTATCAAATTAAACTTAAACCAACTCGAACCAAAACCAAAACCATAACCCTAAACAATCCAAAACCTAAAATAAACCTAAAACCCATTTTCTTTTTCCTTCTCTCCGCCAAAACTCTTACCCTAATCCTGCCTTCGCCGCATGCTGTCGTGCCATTGCCGCCGAGCAGTCGCTGCTTGCGCCCCGTGTTGCCCGCCCCATGCCGCTGCGCCATGCGGCCAATGCTGTTGCGCCCCGCACCCACGCCGCCACACCCCGAGCGTGGCGCTGCCACACCTCGAGCGTCGCACCGTCGCGCCACTGCACCGTAGCGTCCCAAGCATCGCACTGCCGCCGCGTCGGCCAGCAGCCAACCTTCCCCACAGGTTCTTATCGCAAGTGGCGATGGAGGCCCAATTTTACATAAAAATTCCCCAAAAGTTTTAATTACAGATAGCTCCTTAATATCAATTAATTTATTACAATGAAGTCCTTTTCTATATGAATTCCATCACAATTAGATATTTTTTCCAATACAGCTTCCAAATCCAAGAATCAACATATATATATTAATATTTGTTCATAATATTTTTATCTATAATTTCAGATAAAAAAATAAAAAACAAAGAATATCAAAGAAAAAATATCAACATAATTTGGATGCCACCTAATTCGATTTCTTCACAATTCAACATCTTCTTAGTTGTCGACGGCCATTCAATCTTCTAATAAAAGTCTATGTTATCTAAATTTTTTAAAATTTAAAGATAAATCATTTAAAATAAATCTATCTTATACATTAAAATTGTTAATTCTAACCATCTAACAAACTTAACCTTATCCCAAAATACTAAAAAATCATGGTATAATATTTTTATAAAAATAAAATTATCTAAGTCTCTATAAATTGTTTTAATTACTAAAATCTGACAATTCTATGTAAATATCAACAATGAGTGGGATTGTTTTGCAAATATTGTTTTGGACGTTATTTGCAAAGAACCCCTTTATTCTTTCGTTATTCGCTTTGGCTACAAACAGGACAGCTCTATATAATGCTTTCAAGGCTTCCAGGAACCGTTCATCCAGTCGAGGAGGAGGAGGTGGTCGTGGAGGCTTCGGTCCCACAAACTCTCGCCGGCGTATTCCACCGAAACGCATGCGATTGAACTCCTCTGCCGCTGCCTTCGTCTACGCAACGCTTCTTCTTTGATGGCCGATGCACTCCTCCGCTCCTCCTTTCTCCTCCCTTCTCACCCTCGTGTGTCGCCTCCCTTTTTGATCTCTTCTTGCCAGAGAACACTCTCGAAGAAGCCCGGATGCAGCTACGCTGCCGCCCACGCCACCTTCAAGCTCCACCAACGGAGGAGATCGGCTTCTTTCAAGGTCAGTGCTCAATCTTTGTTTTTCCAGTGAAAATTGCATCCCTTTTTCTCAAATTTGATATTGGACGCACTCATGAATAGTTTAATTGATGTTTCTGTTCCTCCAACGGATATTTGCTAATTAGATACAATAATTCCTTTGGAAAGATTGGAACTTCATATTGCCTTGGGTGATGTTCTGTTGAAAGCGGCACTCCTACGAGGATTCCCAAATTTTGAATCATTGGATTGTTGTCTCAGGTTCATGCGGTATTAGCAGAAGATGACGGACCCAAGTGGTGGGAGAAGAATGCGGGGCCGAACATGATTGACGTTCACTCAACAGAGGAGTTTCTTGATGTGCTAAGCAAAGCTGGAGATAAACTTGTTATAGTTGAATTTTATGGCACTTGGTGTGGTTCTTGCCGAGCTCTCTTCCCCAAGGTTATCTCATCTTCTCTTGAATTTGTGCATATGGTACCATCTATATGATTTCATTTTCTCTTGAATTTGTGCATATGGTACCATCTATATGATAGTGCTTTTGTGACATATACCAAATGAGAAGTCAGATTTAGTTTCATCTGATTTATTGGATACCTACCCAATTGGTGATCCTAATTCCATAATAAATTGACACTGGTGTCATCTTTTTTGTTGCCTGTGAGATGCAAGTAGACTGACATTGACTAGTATTGTGTTTGGAGTTAATTGAAAATTGTCATCACAATGAACATCCATGATTTGCTAAACACCTTCTCTTGTCCTTGTGTGTAATGGTCCCCTGAAGTTTGAACTTTTGACATGAAAAGACAAGGACATGCCGCATGTTATAAGAAAGCCATAAGTTTTTTATTTGTGAATAGATAAAATAGAAAAATTCATAGTAACTCAAGATGGAGAAAGACTGCTCAATGAATCAATATACAGGAGGGATTTAAGTTGAAGCTATAGGCAACTATTTCAGTAGATTTAGTACAACCCAAATAATAAGATTCCGACGTTACATCCAACATAATTGAAGAACATTTCACGATTGGTTTGTAGAATCAATCAGGAAAAGCTACACTTAAAAAGATATTTATATTATCAGTGAAAGTTTCACTGGAAAGAACATGCATGTTGTTAATTAATTTCCTTCGATGCGTATGCAATCCAGATGAATATTTTTTTCTCTGAAAAATCAATCCAGATGAATATCACACTGCATTTTCCATGATTCTATGCCTTATTTTTTATTGTTGCTGATAAAAGTGTGTGAGGGAAAAAGTAGTCAATATGGAAACTATATTATCTCCAAGCACTATATGTGAATCTTTTAGCATCCCTGTGCACAATTTTGCTCAAACTTTTCTATGACTTAAAGAGGTGGAATTCCCAATTCTATTTAATAATGTCTTTACTGTGATCTTAATTCCAATACCTACTTTGACTATTTGCAATGGGGTTTTTTTTTCTTAGTCTTCTTTTTTAGTCTTTTCAGATTCTTGTTGATTTGTTGTTTAGGGAGGTTATCATTGTCTTGTTCAATGTATCTTCAATTTAAAGCTCCATACTGTAGCTATATATAGACATATATCAATTTTCTACCCAATTTACTATCTTGACTGTTACCAAACAGTGAGCTGTTTTGAGTTCAAATGAAGTACATTACTATAATTGGCCATCCGTTGTATTTGACTCCTATAAGAAACTGTGACAAACATATCCACAGGCACAGGCACCCAATTATAGAGCCTCCATATAATCTAACCAAGTTCTTTTCAGTTCTGCGGATTTAGGTTAGTAATTCTTCTCAAAATTGCCACCTTGTTCTTCATTTTCAACTCTGATTTTAATTTTAAAAGTCCAAGAATCATAAACAAACTTTTCTGATTTTTTTCATTTTGCTACATCGTGCCTGCGTCTTATTTTCTCAGCAGTATATGAGGTTCTTTCTTTTATTTGTCAAAATACTCTATGATGTTCTGGCTACTCACTTCTGTTATCTCTAAATGATGTTTCAGCTTTGCAGAACAGCCGAAGAACATCCTGATATTTTATTTGTAAAAGTGAATTTTGATGAGAACAAGCCTATGTGCAAAAGATTGAATGTTAGGGTGCTACCGTACTTCCATTTCTATCGTGGTGCTGATGGACAGCTAGAGTCATTTTCATGTTCTTTAGCAAAAGTGAGTTTTTAGCTTTGAGTTTTTGCATACTATTTTCTTTCTGATGGTGCATTAACTGCTGCTTAATATTATTGGCTTCAGGAAATTTCTGAATGAATTGTTCTATATCTGATTTTTGCTAGATTTTTTATGTCTTGTTTAATATGCTTTTCTCGGCAGATGCTTAATTACCTTGACAATTTTTCCTTTTTTAGGAAATCTATAACTTGTTAGGTTGCTAAGATGTCAAAAGAGACAGTTATCCTTCAATTATTCATGAATATTATACTGCATTCCTTTGTCAGAAACAAATCTGTCTAGTCTCGGCTCTGGGAAGATATACTAGATGGATAACAATGGGAAAAGATGACAATAAATTATGAAATGTACATCCTTTTATTTAGACAAAGATCCAGCAGAGATTGTTTAAAAGTGTGATAACATTTACTTTTCATTGGTGCACTAAAGGACTGAATCATATTGTAATAACAATCTATAGCTCAAAATAAGACATGTCACTAATCATCATCCTGGTGAAATTGCATAGAATTGGTTGAATAAATCCTTGCATTTTAATCAGATCTTGTAATTCTTTGTCATAAAGTATTGTAATTATTTCATCAAGTAGGCTATATGTATCTAATATGCTTTTTTGAACAAATATCTGCAGTTTCAGAAAATCAAGGATGCCATTGAGAAACACAACACTGCTCGCTGTAGCATTGGTCCTACTCAAGGAGTTGGCGATCTTGACCTCCTTGGAACCTCAACCCCCCAAGAAAAGCCAGCTGAAACCAGCTCCAGATAGCTTTCTTTCCACATGGGATTTCCAGCCTTTTTGTATATCATCACACATTAGTCTCTTTGAGAACAAACAGATCCAATTTTTAGCATTATTCTTTCACTCTGTTTCAAATATTTATGAAGACCTTCAATGATCCACATACATTCCAGATGCAATCTGCTGACCAGCAGCATGTCCATTCGCCGTAATTATTGTCTTATTGTTTCAGAGTTGTATGAATTTCTACGGTTTTTTATGGTTTTGTATATTATCAGCAGATTCTGCTTTGCTACAGTTAAAATGGAAAGAGTGATATCAAGAAATGGAATGCAAAACTGACGTTTGATTAGAAGTGAATTTTACTGAATGTAATCAGAATTCTTTGTTACAATTTGGATGAATCATTTGGCTGTAGATTAAGCATTGCATCATTTTTTTTACCTGAAAGTAACTCTCTAATTTTATTGGGGTACATATTGCAGGTAAAAGATTGAAGTTTCAATGAAAACCAAAATATTTTTGCTTTCATGATGATTCTTTTCTGCTGTTTATTTGTTTATCTGAAACTGTCCTGATTCCATCCTTGTTCGGATTGGTCAAAACAGCAAACAAAATACAATTAGAAAAGTACACCAAGATAGGGGGTAAGTGAATTATATACATATTTGTTTTCTTGGGTCAATTATATATAATTTATTGAAACTGTGTCAAATTACAAATTTTTTAAACTTAAAAATTAAATATAATTTTTTTTGAAATCCTGTAGTGTATTTTTCTTTTAAAACTTAAAAAATTACATATAATTTCTCGAAATATTATCGGATTGTATTTTTTTTTTTTCAATTACAAACTTATTAGGTGTAAATTTAACATTAGAATAAAAATATTCAAAAAATTTAATGTTTGACACTATTTAGGCTAAAATTAAAAGATAAAAATATCCATAACCTAGTTAGAGTCTTTGGTGATTTAGTTGTCATTGTAAAAATTTTTTCTCATCCAATTAAGATATTTATTTCGAGGTAAAATTTAACTCGGGATATAAAATGGCAACTAAAATTTAAAAATCTGAAAAATAAAAAACAAGAGCATGTTTCAAATCTTGATCTCCAATGCATTCCACAACATGATTTTCACCTCTATGAACAAATCAACCCGTTATTCTTGATTCTTTACACTTCAAACAATGTCTAGCTCTATTTATTAAGTGCAAATCAACCTTAATGACTCAAAAATTGGGGCTCATTGAAACTTAATGGTGCTTAAACCCTTATTAACATGCTAATAACCATAAAAGCCTACTCTAACCAGATGAAGTTTATATTCATCTTTTCATTTCAACCTAAATGGTAGCACATAGTATACTCTTTGAATATTTCTAATTAACGGTAAATTTACATTCAAAATTTTTTTTGCAATATATCAAGTACCAAAATATATATATATATATAATTTTTTAAGTTTGAAGAAAAATATATAATTTTTTTAATTTGAGGGAGAAATATGTAATTTTGTAAGACTTCAAAAGATTATACGTAATTGTTTAAGTTTGAATGAGAAATATTCAAATTGGCATGATTTTAAGAAATTATATGTAATTGATTTTTTTGAGTTTTTGGCTAGTAACCACTTATCTTATGACAAATTTATGAGAAATTATTTAGTTATCATTATTATAAAAAAACCATCCACCTTATACTATAAATTTACGAAAAATTGATTCAATTAAAATATTCTAATAATATTCTAATTTATTTTAATTTTAATATAAAAGATCAAATTAAGTTCATTTGGTCTTGGTTCAAACAACCAGTCTATAATCACTATACACTCGGTTTAATAAAATTAGATAATGAATTTTCAGTTTTATAATATCAGACAAGTGATCTTCATCAAAATTAAGATAAAACAAATTATTTTTTACATTAATTAAATAATTATTTGAACCAAAATTAAATGAAATTAATTTATTTTTTATATTAATTTAATCGATAAAATTGAATTAAAATAAAATATTATTTAAATATTTTAATCAAAATAATTTTTCGTAAAATCTAATCTAACTATTCTTATAAAAGAGGTGAGAAAACTTATTTTAATTGTCCATATTTTCCTAAGGGCAAAAAATCCATTTTAATTTATTAAATTTTAATTTACGTAAATGATATTTTGAAATTTTGTCTAATTATTTATTATTATTTGGATCCTTTTTCTTTTTCTCTTTGTCCTCTTTGCATTCATGTTCTGCCCTAACTCCTCCTTAGCTTTTTCTCCTCCTTTAGATTCATCTTATCCCTTTTTTCGATCACCGCTTGCATGATCTTCACCCAATCTTCAGCAAGTCACACCTTCAAGACCCCACGATCGAGCTAACTTCGAGATCTCACACCATATTTGAATCCCCACCTTCAATATATCTATAAGTTTAAATCGAAAGGAGATTCATGATTCCTGTACTTTTTTAACTCAATTTTGGTATATTTTTACATAGTTAATATTATCGGAATTCATCTCTATAAGATCGATTTTGGTGGGCCAGGAGTGGTGGAGACTCCAGAGAGCAACCTCAATGTACAAATCAAAGTGTATTTTAATTTGAGTGCGATATCAGATATTGTGAGAACTGACTTCCAATAAACCTTTGTTGTTAATTATCACGATGATTGTCAAAAACTTCTTAAAGTAAAAAATTTAACTAATAAAATAGAGACACAAAAGAAAAGAAGAAAATATTATTTGATTAATTTTGAGAGAGATTGTATATGCCTTAAGTGTTGGCATACCCTTACTTTACAACAAGTTTCAATATGTAATTATAGAAAAACTTGAGAATAATGAAATGAGTGAGAAAGAGGGTTTGATGTGTGCTGCTACCCCACTCTCGTGTGTTGGACCATGTGACCTCTGATTCGGATAGATCTTGACTTTGTCTTTAGTAGATGTTGATAACATAGTCTAATAGGACATGGAAGAAGACGAGAGAAGTTTGAAGTATTTCTATTAGCCAATAAGATGTTGGTGATAACTTCATTTAATTTGAAGTATTTTATTAGTCAGTGAGGCATTGATGATAAATTCATTTAATTTGAAGTATTTCTATTAGTCGATAAGGTGCTAGTGAGAACTTCATCTAGTTTAAAGTATTTTCGTTAGTCAGTAACATGTTAGTGACAACTTTATTTAATTTAAAATATTTTTTATAGCCAATGGAGCGTAGCATTGACTTCTTTAATTTGAAGAATTCCACAATCCATGGGGTGTACGTATTAACCACTTTAAGTTTGAAGTATTTTGTAATTTGTGGAAGTGAAGGGTAGGTCATTAACTGTTTATGGGGTTGATTAGTTTGAAGGGTATGTCATCAATTACTTTTGAGATTGACTAGAGAGGTACATCATCAACTATCCTCAAGGTTGACTAGCTTGAGGTGTGTATCATGAACTGCTTATTGGCTTGATTAGCTTGAAGAGTGCGTCATCAATTACTTTTAGGGTTAACTAGTTTGAAGGTGTACCATCAACTATTTTGGGTTTGACTAACTTAAACAATGTGTTATCAATTGCTTTTCGGATTGACTAGCTTGAAGGTTGTGTCATCAACTATTTCTATGGTTGACTAGATTAGGGGATGCATTATCAATTACCTCTAAGATTGATTAGTTTGAAGGGTGTGTCATTAACTGCTTCTGGGCTTGACTAACTTGAGAGATGTGTTATCAACTACTTTCAGGGTTTATTAGCTTGAAGGATGCATCATCAACTGCTTATGGGGTTAACTAGCTTGAGGGATGCGTTATTAATTATTTTTGGGGTTAATTAGTTTAAAAGGTATGCCATCAACTAGTTCTAGGGTTAACTAGCTTGAGGAGTGAATCATCAACTGCTTCTATGGTTGATTAACTCGAAGGATGAATCATTAACTATTTCTGGAGTTGACTACATTGAGGGGTGTGATGTTAATTACTTTTGGAGTTAACTAGCTTAAGGGGTGCGTCACCAACTATTTATGCAATTGACTAGCTTGAAAGGTATATCATTAACTATTTTTAGGGTTGATTAGCTTGAGGGATTCATCGTCAACCACTTCTAGGTTTGACTATCTTAAGGGAAATGTTATTAACTACTTTTGGGGTTGACTATATTGAGAGGTGCATCATCAATTACTTTTGAGATTGAATACCATGAGGGGTGTGCTATTAATTGCTTCTAAAGTTGACTAGCTTGAGGAGCACGTTATCAACTACTTCTGAAGTTGACTATCTTGAAGAATGTGTCATTAACTACTTCTGGAGTAGATTAGCTTTAAGGATGTATCTTCAACTGTTTCTAAAGTTAACAAGCTTGAAGGGTGCATCATTAACTGCTTTTGAGATTGAATAGCTAGAAGGATGCGTCATCAACTGCTTATAGGATTGACTAGTTTAAAAGGTATGTCATCAACTATTTTTGGGATTGACTAACTCGAAGGGTGCGTTATCAATTACTTTCAAGGTTGACTAACTCGAAGGGTGCATTATCAACTACTTCTAGGATTAACTAGATTCAAAGTATGACCAATGATTTTGAGTGTACTGGTATTCAACTTTTTTTATTTGGTAGCGTCACCAACTGTTTATGGGGTTGGGTATAATTTTGAAGTACTGCCAATAATTTTGTGTGTGTTAGTGATTAATTTTTTTGATTTGATAGTGTCACCAATTGCTTATGGGGTTGGGTGTAGATTTGAAGGATTATTAATAATTTTGAGTGTGCTAACAAGTAACTTCTTTGATTTAGTAGTGTCATTAACTACTTATACGGTTAGGTATAGCTTTAAAGTGTTGTCAATAATTTTGAGCCTAATGGTGATTAATTTCTTTGATTTTGAAATGATATTACCCACTACTTGTGAAGTTGAGTAAAACCTTGCAGTACTGCCAGAGGCTCATGTAGCACAACTAGTGGGACCCAATTTAACCTAATTTAGTTCTATTTGAACTAACTCTAGTTCGGATTATATTATCCATTATTCTTAGCTTTGGAGTATTGCTGAATGTATAGCACACTTAGTGGGGCTCAATTTGACATGGTCCAGTTTCATTCAAACTAATCTAGGTTGTGTTCGAGTTTCGTTCAACATTCAAGATTCAATTTCAATTTGAGCCTGATTTGATTCAATGCAAGATTCAAAACTTGATTAAATTACGATTTACTAACTCCTTTTCAGAAGATGATGAGATATTCTGGTCTTGGGTTTAGTTTGACCTAATTTGAAATTCAGACTTAGTTACAGTTTAGTCTTATTTAATTTAATGTTCAAAATTTGACCTAGACTTAGGTTTAATTTTATTCAATTTAATGTTCAAAACTTGATTTGAGGTTTGATTTGATTCAATTTAATGTTTGAAACTTGATTTGAATTAAGTTCAATCCGATTCAATTCATTATTTAGAATTTGGTTTGAGTCAAGTTTGATTTGATTCAATTCAATGTTCAAAACTCGATTTTGGATCGAATCTGATTTAAAATTCAATTTGAGCCATTTTACTTTAATCGATTTAGTTCAAATGCCCAAAGTTAGATTGGTTGTTAGACAAGATCACAGGCTAGCCCTAGACTATTTGACTTTTGGATAAGACCATTGACTCGCCTTAAATTGGATTGGTTATCAAGTAAAACTACCAGCTGACCCTAAATCATTTGACTTTCTAGTGAGAATGCAAGTTAGCCCTAAGTTAGATTGGTTATTTGACGAGACCATAAGCTGACCCTAACTATTTGACTTTCAAATGAGACCACAGACTGACCCTGTTTGACTTTTAGATGAAACCATATGCTAGTCCTAAATCATTTAACTTTCAAGTGAGACTGCTAGCTGACCCTAAGTCAAATTGATTGTCAAACGAGACTGCAAGCTGAGTTTAAATTATTTGACTTTTAGACGAGACCATAGGTTAGTCCTAAGTCAAATTGGTTGTTGGGTGATATCACAGGTTAGTCCTAAATTATTTGACTTTTGGGTGAGACCCTAGGTTGGTCCTAAGTTAGATTAGTTATCAGACGAGATTGCAGGATGACCCTAAACTATCTTATTTAGATATTTTATCATTATTTTCTTTTTGTTGTTTTGTTCTATTTTGTTTTTGTTTTTGTTCTTATTCTCACTGTCCTCCTTGTTGTCAATCAAAGAGGTCCTCGTTATTGATTTTTTTTCTGACTTGATGTGATGGTGATGAACGAGGCTACGAATAATCGCGATGGTGATGGAGATTCACTAACGTTCTGGACCACGGGTGATCATGGTATTGGTGAAGATTCATGATTGTATGAAGGGTCGCGGGTGATCATGATATTGGTGAAAATCTGCCGTCATACAGAAGGCCATGGGTGACTAGTGTTGGTAGAGATTCATCATCATATAAAGGACAGTGGGTGACTGTAGTGTTGGTGGACATCCATCATCATATTGAGGGCCACGAGTGGCCACAGTGTTAATCGAGATCCATCATCATACGAAAGACAGCAGGTGGCCTCTATGTTGGTAGATATCAGTTATCATACAGCGGATTGTGGGTGGTCATGGTATTGATGGAGATCCGCCATCATACAAAGGGCTACAAACGGCTATGGTGTTGGCGGAGATCTATTGTTATGAAGCCACGAGTGGCTGTGGTGTTGACAAATAGTAGAAAGGCTTGTGATGGACTTTAGACAACCGATTCTTTCAGATCGGCTGTCTAAACTTAGGCTATTGAGAATGTGTGACTATTGGTAGAGAATGAAATCATGGGTGGCCACAAGTCTTGAGGAAGAGGGGGCAGTAGTAGCAACAAGCACAAAACAATAAAGACCCGTAGGGGACAAAAAGAAAAAGGGATAATGAAAGAAAAATGAAAAAACATATAAAAACTTACATCTTTTTGATCCCTTATTGATGTCTTCTTGCTCTCCTCCTAAATGATGAGATCTTCCTCAAAACTTCTATTTTAATTTGTGCAAAATTTACCCAAGAATTGTCTATCAATTATTTTTTAAAATTTGTATGCCCTAGCCCCTTTTTATAGGGTTTCGAGAGGATTTTCAATTTTAGTTATTAGAATTTGATTGAGAGATTTGATGAGTATTCTATTAACATATATGGCAACCTAAGAGGAGGTGTGAATTAGGTTTAATAAGAAAATAATAAATTTTTATAATCAAAATCAATTCACAAACCAAAGGCAAAAGTGCAAGTACACAAGTAAGAAATTAAATCACAAATGTAATAAAGTAAATAGACAAAAAAAAAAGATGCACCATAATTTTTTACGTGATTTGGTGACCAACTACACCTACTCCATGACTCTTGTCTTGGTCTTGAGGACTTGGACTCTCCACTAGAGTCATCATTTTTTAAGGCGAAACTAAGTCTTTATACCAAACTCCAAATCACAGTATTACTTCCTTCGGGTGAAGCCACGCCTACACAATTCTTACTCTAACCAGCACAAGTTGAGTCCTATATCAGAGATTTAATCTTTCAAACACTCCAAACAACTTTGGAGTAATTTGCAAGTGAAAAGGATAAAAATAAAGTACAAATTGCTTCTCTGCATAGCCTCTCAAGATAAACACAAAGATATGAAAGTTGAAGATCAAAGTTTAGAGTAATTGGAGGCTAGAGGTTTAGGAAAGCTTATTTTTTTCTCTCAAAAATAATCAGAGACTTTTATAACTAAACAAGCTCCAAGCCATTATATGTCCATTGGTGAGAGAGTTAGTCATTACATACTAAGCTCTGTTGCGTTCAAACACCCGACACTGTAGTGTTCAGATGTTTGAACCTCCCAACAGTAAAAAATAAACTAGCTGGTATAAAACATATCATAGGTTTGGATGCCTGAAGCTATATTATTGCTACAGTATTGCTATAGTGTTGAACGTCTGAATAGAACACCAAATATCCAAACTCTGAATATGAAAAATCCAGAAATTACAACTTGTTAACTTCTAGCGTCTAATCTTGAGGTTCGGGTGTTGGAATCGTCAGTATTTATAGAGTTATTTTTGATGGGATCAATCGTCTGAACTTTAGAGTTGGGCATCCGAAGTTCACAGAAAAATTTAGTATTTTGCTATAACTTTAATTCTATGTTAGATATTTTCTCAAACTAACCTTGGATAAATAATAAACTGGTGAAGGTATTTTAAGTTTAGTTTGAGTGTTAACCAAAACTCTAAACTAAGTATTCAAAAAATATATCTTCGACTCAAATAATAAATGAAAATTCTAAATCTAGTAAGCCAACTTTGACATATTGAGCCTTCTTCAAGCCATTTTCCAATATTCAAGTTTCATTCGTTGATCCACTATGACGCCTTATTTTTTATATTGTCTTCATATCCATTCACACTTGATGTTTCTGAATGGGTTTGATCTTTACTTAGAACTTGACTTAGTTATAAGCTACACATGCTTAAAAATTCATCAAATAGTCATCATCAAAACTATAAAGAGTAATATATTTTCTCGCCATAAACCCCATATTTGAATTTCATATTGATATTTTTTGATATTATATCTTCCTTGTTGAAAAATCAGATTGATTTTGACGGATTTCAAGAAGAATTTTGTTTTTATTTCTGCAAATTCACAATTGAACCAGACATCCAACAGCGAGCAATGCTCACACAATTGGACTGTACTGGATTTCTGGTTTTAACTGAATGTCTGACTGTAAGTAAGGATTAATTGTGCCAAATGTCCAATCTATGAATTTAGCCCACTACTTATTTGGGTTTGATTTAGTGTTTAAAATTTTTGCCTATATTTATTTCAGATTGGACTATCACTCATCATGAATTAAACATAAAGTTCACTTTTAATTCTTGTTGAATTCAATATCGAAATTGGGTTACAAAATTAACTCAAATAAATGTCCTCTTTGCATTCACTTCACGAGTTTTTCAGCGAGAGGAGTGGATGTGAATGAAAATTTTAGGCACTTTCCCCTTTCATCAACATTCAGAGAGTGAATTTAAATTATCATGTGGAAGTAAACTTGAGTTAGAACAATGAATGAACTTGAGTTTTCACGACAAGTGAACTTGATTTACCATTTGAATATGAGCTTGATTGTCACATAAAATAAACTTGAATTACTATAAGTGTAGACTTGGTTTGTTACAAGGAGTGAACTTATTTTGTCATTAAAAAGTAGACTTGATTTATCACAAGAAGTGGACTTGGTTTGCCACAATAAGTGGACTTGATTTGTCACTAGAAATGGACTTGATTTGTCACTAGAAATGGATTGATTTGCTACGAGAAATAGACTTGATTTGCCACAAGAAATGGACTTAATATGCTACAAGAAGTAGACTTGATTTGCCACGAGAAATAAATTTAATTTGCCACAAAAAGTAGACTTAATTTGCTATTCAAATACAGACTTGCTTGCTACAGAAAATAAACTTGAATTGCCACAAGAGTGGACTTGATTTGGGCTGCATTGTTATATAAAATGGACTTAAATTACTACAAGAGTAGATTTGGTTACCATAAGAAGTGAACTTAATTTACTATAAAGAGTGGACTTGAGTCACTATAATGAGTATACTTAGTTTGCCACAAGAAGTGGATTTGATTTGTCATAAAGAAATGAATGCAGATTACCATGTAATTGTGGACTTGATGACCATGTAAAATGGACTTAAATTACCACATAATAGCGAACTTGATTTGCTATTTAAATAGAGGTTTGGTCACCTTGTATAATGGACTTGAATCACTATAAGAATGGATTTGGTTTGTTACAAGGAATATAATTGATTTGATATGAAAAAGTGGACTTAAGATGCCACAATAAGTGGGCTTGATTTGCCACATTAAGTGGACTTGAGTTATCATAATGGGTGGACTTAAATTATCACAAGGAGTAGACTTAAATGGGCATATTGTGCCTCAAGAAACATGAAGTGTATGTTTGACCAGATGTTCTTTTTTGAGAAAATCGACCATATAGATAAAGCATAAACACTTTTTGTTATTATTACCCCAGAGGCTTGGCATAATAACTCTTTAGGAATCAATCGTTGATCAATGACATGGGTCTTTTTCCTGAACCAAGATTGATTTCTATCAGTTCATCGATGGTAGCTTGCCCTCTATCTTCGAGTTTTGGTGGAACTTCTTTTGATTTGAGAATCATGTCTTCACCAAGTGATTTATCACATTGAGTGAGACTTGGCAAAGGTTCCTCTTTCTGCTTCAGGGTATTTTGATTGCATCATACTCCTTTATTTTTTAAATTTTGATGAAGCTTCACTGGGAACTTCACCCTCCTGTTTTATCTTCAAAAACATGGCTAGCTTGACACATGTGATTCATGTGTCAAAAAGTGTTGAGAAAGTTTGATCAGCCTCATTATTAGATAGAGGCCTAATGAATGCTTGGGATGATGTAGCCAGTCCTTTAGAATATTTTATTGCCATATTAGAACAAGATACTCTATAGTAATCAGCTAAATCAATAAGTAAATGCTCAAGTTCAGCACGCAAGTGCTCAGGTTGATGCTACTTGAACTGTGGTAATACAAGCTAATGGTTTGTCCTTTAGAATGCCAAATTGGCACATGATCTTCAAAAGAAGCAACCTTATGGAGTGATGCTCTCTCTCTTTTTTTATTGTGATGTTAGAAGAAGCAAATGATATAGAATATATATATTTGTACCTTTTTTGTTTGAAAAAAAATCTTCTTTAGAGATTTCTCTTAGTAAACAAATAATATATCTTTTTATCTTTGATCAAGGCTTCCTAATTGATTCGGTCTATTGAAGTCTAAAGATGATTTTATCTCAGAATGTGATAGGACACTAAATGACTTCCTCTTACACCTTTTTCCAAGTGCAATGTCTTCTTTTGGAACTTATTTTTCTGACAATTTTGCTACTTTCACCATATTATTATTGGTTAATTATTTTTTTCAATTTTGGCTTTAATTTCGGATGCCTCTCAATCTCAATTTATAAGATTTACACATCTGTAGATACTCTTTGGATGGTATTTTTTGGTCGATAATACACCAAGATGAGGTTGAATAAGTCCTCATAATTTACGCATGCAATCCATTTTTTTCCTTTTTTGTCATCATTTTTTTTTACTTAGCAATCTCATTTCTCTTTGAGAAACCAAGATTTACAGGTTTGCATATGTCAACCGGTTCTTACTCTTTAATACTGCCTCTCTTAGTTTAGGTTTTTATATAAGATTTGTCTATTTAAGACTTTTTTCTATTATTTATTTGGGGGGAGTAATTTTTTGCTTCGAGAAGGAGATTCCCAAGAGGTTAGCTTCCAAATTTAGCACTTTTATCTTTAAAATAATTTTCTTAATAAAGTTCTAGCTGTCGCAAATTGATCGCCAGATTTTTAGACTTGCATTCCTAAAGTTAATTTAAGGAGTTGGTGGACGAGGGAGGTGCAGAGATTCCAACTCTACCATATGCCATCACCGGTCATCATTTCTTTCAAGCACCACTTTTATATTTTTTAGAGACCTTATCTTTAAGACAGAAAGTGATTCATCTGAAAATTAAAAGAACTTTTTATTTTATGTCTCCTTAAAAGAGTTTATTTTTGACTTGAAAAGTATGGAATATATACTTGACTAATCAATTTTGATTTGACTAGATGCTCTATCATAGGGTAAATATTCTTTTTATTTTGTACTTTTGAAGCTCATACAATTATGTGACTCTTTCATGCCACATATTTGGCGAGACCTTTTTCTTGTCAATTAATCACTCTGGCATTAGAAGATGACTTTACTTTTTTCTCAATCAAAGAATATTGAATATGCATTCTTCCTTTGTTCTTCTCTAGCTCTAGTAGTATTCTCAAGGAGTTGGAAGTAGGGATTTAGCCTCTGTCTTGAAGTTTGATTTGACATTTTGAAGTTGACCGAATACCCTATTGATCCTTCCTTTAGTAAGTTGTAGGTGACCAAAATTGACTTTTGCCTATTGCTTAGTCTTTGAAAGATTGATATCCTAATTTGTACTAATAAACACTTGATTTTATTATCAAGGTTCATCACAATGAATTTTGGCCTCCACCGCTGGGGCAAAAGTAAACTCAACTTTTGCCCCCTATGCGAATTTGGTCTTTGTCTTCTTAGGTGAATTTGGTCTTTTGTCCTTTAGGTGGACTCGATCTTTGCCCATGGGGTGAGAGGCAAAGGGTTAATCCGTAATGGGTAGATGTAATAATTGGATCAATAGTAGGGTGGGTTATAGGCCATCAAAAATTGACTTTTATTTATTTGTTAAATCTTTAGAAGACTAATACTCTAGTTTGTGTCAATAAAACTCTATTTCATCATCGAGGTTTAGCACAATGAATTTTGGCCTTTACCTCCTGGACAAATTTAGCCTTTGCCCCTTGGATAGACTTGGTATTTGCCCCTATGCAAAAGATCTCTGTCCCCTAAATGGGAGGTAAGGAAGTAATATACTGATCAAGTGAAGCAATAGCTAAATCAATGATAGTGACAACATCGTTAGCAATACTAGAAGCAATGAGGTTGTTGGTGAAAGTAGAAGCACCATGCATGAGCTTAATAGAGTAGAACACAACTTGATAGCTAATATGGACTGCAATTATCCTTGTGATGATCATTATTTTATCATCAAAATTTGGCATAATGGCATTTAGTCTTAACCCCTTTGAATGGGTTTGACCCTTGTTTCTTGGATGGGAGGTATTTGCCCCCTGGATAGAAGGCATTTGCTCTAAGGATGGAGAGCCATTGCCCCCTGAATGGAAGATGAGGGGTTGACTTATTATATGGACTCTGGTTGCCCCCACAGTAATTTTTGGTTTATAAAATACACTAGAGATTTTTCACCAAGGATGATAGTACATATTGGAGCAGAAGGGCCACTTGAAGATGTCATTTTCCTTTTCTTTTAATCAATCATCAGTTTTCTTTCTTTTGATATGGGTCTATATTAGGTAGGTTTCTACATTTGGAGAAGAAGTCAAATCTCACCAAGCATAGTAGAATTTGTGGAATCAATTTTGATAGTCTGAGAGTGGTGAAAACCCAAGAAGTGGCCTTGATGTATAAATCAAAGTATATTTTAATTTAACTGTACTATTAGATGTTGTAGAAATATTAACTTCTAATAAGCATAAACTCTTATAGTTATTATCTCAACAGTTATTAGAAACCTTCTAAAGTAAGAAACCTAGCTAATAAAATAGAGATACAAAAAAAAAAAAACATCATTTGATTGATTTTAAGAGAAATAGTATATGACTTAAATAAGGACATACTCTTACTTTACAACACATTTCAACATGAAATTATGGAGAAACATGAGAATAATGAAATGAGTGAGAAAGGGGCTTTGATGTGCGTTGTTATCCCGCTCCCGTGTGCTAGACCATATGACATCTAACTTAGATGGATCTTGACTCGATCCTTGGTAGATATTGATGACATAGCCTAGTAGGACATAAAAGAAGATGAGAGAAGTTTGAAGTATTTTCATTAGTCAATGAAGCATTGGTGATAACTTCATTTGATTGAAAGTGTTCTATTAGCTAATGAAGCATTAGTGATAACTTCATTTGATTTCAAGTATTTATGTTAGTCGATAAGGTGTTGGTAATAAATTTATCTAGTTTAAAGTATTTTCATTAACCAGTAAAGCGTTGGTGATAACTTTTGATTTGAAGTACTTCAATAAGGCATTGGTGATGATTTTATTAAAATTAAAGTATTTTTTTTCTTTAATCCATGAAGCGTAGACATTGACTTCTTTGATTTGAGGTATTCCACAACCCATGGAGCGTACACATTAACCTCTTTGAGTTTGAAGTATTCCATAACTTGCCAATAATTTTGAGCGTATTGGTGATTAACTTATTTAATTTGGTAACGTCACCAACTATTTATGGGGTTGGATATACTTTTGAAGTGTGATCAATAGTTTTGAGCATATTGGTGATTAACTTCTTTGATTTTAAAGTAGTATTACCCATTATTTGTGAAGTTGAGTGAAATCTTGAAGTGCTGTCAAAGGCTCTTATAGTACACTCGATGAGATTCAATTTGACCTAATTTAGTTTTATTTGAACTAACTCTAGTTCGGGTCAGGATAACAATATCACCTATATTGCCGAAGGTATAGCACACACAGTGGGACTCAATTTGACCATGTCTAATTTTATCCAAACTAATCTGGGTCAGGTTCAAGTTAGGTTTAATGTTCAGAATTTGATTTCAATTTGAGTTTAATTTGATTTAATTCGAGATTCAAAACTTCATTAAATTGCGATTCACTTTACTCTTTTCCGAAAGATGAGGAGATGCTCTGGTCTTGGGTTCAGTTTGACCTAATTTGAGATTCAGTCTGATTTAATGTTTAGAATTTAGTTTAAATCAAGTTTAATTTGATTCAATTCAATATTCAAAACTCAATTTCGGATTGAGTCTGATTTGAAGTTCAATTTGAGCTATTTTAATTTAATCGATTTGGCTTAAGGGCCATCGAGCTATCATAATGATATTATGGCGAGCTCATAAGCTAACCATAAGTTGGTTGATTGTCGGATGAGACTTAATTTGAAATTCAGACTTGGTTACAGTTTAAGTCTAATTTAATTTAATGTTTAGAATTTAACCTAGACTTAAATCTGATTTGACTCAATTTGATGTTCAAAACTTTATTTGTATCAAGTTCGATCCAATTTGATTCGATATTCAGAGTTTGATTTAGGTCAATTTTGATTTGATTCAATTCAATATTCAAAAGCCGATTTTGATTCGAGTCTGATTTGAAATTTAATTTAAGCCATTTTAATTTAATTAATTTGGTTCAAGGACTCTCAAGTTGTCATAATGATATTATGGCGAGCTCGTAAGTTTCCCATAAGTCGATTGATTGTTGGATTAAACTGCATCCTAATCCTAAACTGTTTGATTTTTGGGCGAGATAGCAAATTAACCCTAGGTCGAATTAGTTGTAAGGTGAGACTGTAGGCTGGCTTTAAACCGTTTGACTCTCGAATAAGACTGTAGGCTAGTCCTAAGTCGAATTGATCATTGGACGAGATCGCAAGCTAGTCCTAAACCATTTGACTTTCGGGAGAGATCACATACTAGTTCTAAGTCGATAGATTGTTGGACGAGATTGCAGGCTGGTCCTAAGTCAAATTAGTTGTTAGGCGAGGATACAAGTTGCTCTAAGTCAGATTGGTTGTCAAACAAGACTGCAAATTGGCTCTAAGTTGGATTGGTTATCAAACGAGATCGCATGTTAACCAAAAATTATTTGACTTTCTAGTAAAATTGTAGGTTAGTCCTAAATTGGATTAGTTATCATATGAGATCACAGACTGTCGAATTGATTGTCGGAAAGACCACAAACTGGTCCTAAATCATTTGACTTTCGGGCAAGACTGCAGACTGACTTTAAGTTGGGTTGGGAATTGAACATTAAAATCTTTAAACCTGTACATATAACAATCCACAAAATTATACCTACAACTCCCAAAATAAATCTTGATAATATCAATAATTTTTTTCATGTTATCTTACTGTAGCGTGATACATTTCCCAAGTACTAAAACAAGCTAATTTAATTTAAATGTACACATCACTTTACAGCTTAATTAATATTCAAAAACTCATATCTAGTAGCCAAATTTGGAAGGGTATGAGCAATTCTATATTAAGGTAATATTTTTATATGTATAATATATAACTTCGATAATCAGTTCTAAACAGAATCAATCATTCCAATGATTCAAAACAAGTATCATAAATATAATTTTTATTAAAACCTAGCAAAAATAAGATTGCTAAATCTATCAAATATGAACTTATCTAGAAAATCATATCAAATCAAAATAAAATAACTAGTATCTCTTACATGAAGCAGTAAGTTCACACATAATGGTGATCCGAAACAAATACAAATTGGTATATTTAAAACTAGTTACCCTAGAAGAAGTCAAAAATTATCCATAAAATGAGTCTCATCAGAAATATATCGACATTTTGATGCCTATGAGTGATAGTGAAATCAGTTTCTATAAAGTACAAAATGTGTTGACATGGCCATTGTCATCTCCATTGGTTGGGCCGGAATAGAATATCATTATTATTCTCAATGGTTGGGCCAAAATAAAATACTATTATTATTCCTAATGGTTGGGTTAGAACATAATGTCATTATTATCCCCAATAATCAGGCCAGAATATAGTACAAGTGGGAGATGACCAAGTTAATATAAATCATAACACTAAGATCCAAGAGTATTTATAAATAAGATAATTCTTATTCATAATTTCATATATGATTTTTCAAGTTCAGAATACATAAGTTTGAAATAATATCGGAAGTTAAGTAATTACTTTCGCGTTCAAATATTATAATCCAAATAAATGTCAAAAAGATAAATAACCTTTTCATGAATTTGCATGCATGGTTTTCATATTTTTAAGACAAGTAAATTTAATAATAATACAAAATAGGATATAATTTTATCAAAAAATCTTTAAATTATCAAGAAGTGTTTAAAAACATATGTACCATATAATCATAATTTATTCTTATCAAAAGATACAAATTCACAAAATAGGTCGCTAACTTAACATTATCGGATCACTCATTCTCTTACCTAATAGAGAATCACAACAAGTATAAAGAAACTAGCCCAAAATTTCTCATTTAAATGTAAAGCATGAAACCACATAAATATAACTATTAATATCAAACAATATGATTCCTAATACATAATTCAAATATAACTTTGACTAGCATTTTTGACCTTACTCTAACATATACTAAAAGTATTACCCAAAATTCAGTCAATAGTTGTAGAATTGAAGCTTATGCAATATTTGACTCTTCTATATTGTTGACTTGGCGCAAGTATCCTTCTTTATAGATTTAGTTGCCTGTTCATTAATTAGTCCGGTGAAAATGACATTGTCTCTTTCTCAATTGAAGAAAATTGAATGCGTGTCTTTCTGTTGTTTTCCTCTAGCCTTTGTAGCATTGAAGGTGAGGATTGTAGAATCTAGCTTTAAGTTCATTTCGACATTCAGAAGTCTACCAAATGTCTCATTGATCCTTCCTTTGATAAGTTGTAGGCAGTCAAAACTGTCTTTTGCCTGTTATTTATTTTTTGAAAGATTGATGTCCTAATTTATGCTAATAGAATCTCTATTTTATTATCAAGATTCAGCATAATAAAATTTAACCATTGCCACTAGGGTGAATTTGGTCTTTGTCCCCTTAGTAGACTTGGTCTTTTACCCCATGAATGGACTTGATCTTTTACTTTCTAGATAGACTTGATCTTTTGTCCTTTGGGTGGGCTTGATCTTTGTCTACAGAGATGGACGTAATCTTTTGCCTCTTGGATGAACTTGATCTCTTGCCCCCTAGGTGGACTTGATCTTTGTCTATAGGGTGGGAGGTGAGATGCTGATCTGTATTGGATAAGTGAAGCAATGACTGGATCAATTATAGTATTAGCAATGCTAGGAGTAGTGATACTATCATTAAAAGCAGAAACACCATGCATGAATTAGATAGAGCTGGACATAACCTGGCAGCTGATATAGACTCCAGTTACCCCCATGATGATTGTTATTTTTTTATTAATATTTGGCATAATAACAATTGGACTTAGTCTTTTTAAATAGATTTGGCCCTTGCTCCCTAGATGAGAGGTCCTTACCCATGGATAGAAAATCAATACCCCCTGATGAGAGGTCTTTGCCCCCTAAGTGGACTTGTTCTTTGCCTACTATGTAGGAGGTGAGAGGTTGATCCATGTTTATGTGGACTTTGGTTGCCCCTGTGGTGATCGTTAATTGTAACTTTGTCCCTATAGTGATTGTTAGTTGACAAAGTGTGTTGTAAACTTTTCACTAAGGATGATGGTATGGATTGGGATAGGAGGACTACTTGATGATGTCATTTCTCTTTCTTTTAATAAATCATCAACTTTTACCTTCTCTTCTTCTGATATATGTCCATTTTAACTAGTTTTTTTTAACTTGGAGGAGAAGTCAAGTCTCATTAGGTGTGCGAGAATGTTTAGCAATGTCATGCTTGTATGAAAGCAAATATGGTAACATAAGAGAGTGATTGAATTAGGTTTTGAAACGAAAAATACAATTATGAAGAAATTCAAAGCCCAATAATAATTCACCAAGATAAAATATAAATCTCAAACAATTATATTCAAACCTCCAATCAACCACATATACAATAAAATATAAAGCAAGATCAGTAAAAGAATATACCATGATTTTTACATGGTTCAGAGACCAAATGCTCCTACTTCATGGCTCCTGTTTCACTTTTGAAAACTTGGATCACTCCACTAGTGATACCGCTCCTTGAGGTAAAGTCAGGCCTTTACATCTACGTACAAACCACAAGTATTATTTCCTTTGGATGAATCTATGCTTGTTGCTCTGTTAGGGTGAAGGCACACATGTACAACTGATCTCTCCAACAGAAAAGACTCACTCCACACCGGAGCTATTGTACTCTCACTCTCCTAATACCTAGGAGTGTTTACAAGTAAAAAAATAAAGAATGTAATACATTTGAAGCTCACTACAAAATCACTTAAAAGTTAAGAATAAAGGTAATGAGAATTTGATATGAGATGTGAAAGTTTAGAGTATTTATTGGGCTAGTAGGCTTGGGAGGGGATTTTTTGCTCTAAAAATGTGAAACCTAAGTCCCTCCCTGAGCAAGGAAGTCCTAAGCTTTTAAATATCCATTAATGAGAGCACTAACCATTAAGCTATATTCTGTCGAGTTCGAGTGTCTGAACTATAAAAGTTCAGACATCTGAAACATTCCAACGATCAAAGTTGAACTAGCCGTTATAAATGATGTCATAAGTTCAGACATATGCTCATTAGGTTCAGACACCCATTGCTATAGTGTCGGGCGTCCAAACAGTACACCAAATATTCGAATTCTGAACATGAAAAAACTAAAAGTTATAGTTTCTAAATCTTCAGACGTCCAATCCTGAGATTTAGAAGTCTAAATCTATCAGTAATTTCAGAGTTATCTGCTAGATTCAGACGTCCGAAAATGAAAGTTTGGGTATTCTAAATTAACAAAAAAAATCTATTAATTTACTATAACTTCAATTCTATGTTCGACATATTCTAAAATTGACCTTGAATAAATAATGAGTCAGTGAAGACATTCCAACATAAGTTTGAGTATTAATCAAAAAAATTTAAACAATTAATCACAAGATAAATCCTCAACTCGATTAAAATAAATGAAAATTTAAATATAATCGATCTGATTTCTTAAGCGCTCTCCAAGCTATCTACAATTCTTTAAATTTCGTTCATTGATCCACAATCATATCTTATCTTCAATATTTTCTTCATATTCATTCATAGTTGAAACTTCCAAATGAGCTTAATCTTCATTTCAAACTCAACATGGCTATAAGCTACACATACTCAAAAAATCATTAAATACATGATTTGGTCATTATTAAAATTATAAATGCACCAATCTACTTATTTACTTCGATTTATTATTATTATTTTATAGGCTTCTATCAAGAAAAGATTAATCATTTTAGTTTTATCATATTTCATTTCCTTTACCGTGTTCTCTTGGTTATCATATTTCATTACCTCTACATATTTTTATCTTCTTTTTTTTTTTCTCCATATCAAGAATTTAGATTCTACAATTACAAATAATTTTTTTAGAAATATATGTTTATTTTGTGTATATATAGCTTTCTTCAATTGATGTGTATTATGTTGTTAGATGGGTGGAGAAGACTTTCTAGACATGGAAGAAAGACAACAAATACAAAAAAAATAGGTGGACAAATTTGATAGTTGTGTACATGTAGCACGTTTGCAAGGATCAAAATAATCATCTTTAGTCTTGTCTCTCGATGAAAACCTTTTATATTTGTAATGTTTCTTTTTGTTGTTTGTCTTTTATATATATATATATCATCTATAAATAAGTTAAAAAATATAAAAAAATTAATAATATTTTAGCACTTTATCTATTGAACATGGTGTTTTATTTTTTGTATGATTTTTATGTTAATTGTTATGATTTGATTTATGTTGTTATGTATGTGAATGAGTTTTAATGATTATTGTCATTACTGCTAACTAAGATGTAAAAAAAAATCCGATTTTTTAAAATTTAAAATTATAAGTTAATTAATTATTTTTTTTATTAAATAAATAATTTAGTATGTGCAAAGTCATCATATTAGTTATAATATAAGATAAATAATTTTTTAGGAATAATAAGATAATTAATTTTTTTTGTTTATTCACTAAAAAATGATGTTTTAAAAAAAATTTTCGTTTAGAATAATAATTGTACTAAATAATAATGATGTTTGCAAAAAGAGATGAATATCCGCTGCCTGTCTCGGTTCTCAAGAGAATAATCCCTAGTGATTCTTTTCAGTTCTCTTTCATGATCGCGTTCGTGGAAATTAATCAAAGGAAAAAATAATTGTTCTCTCCTGTAAATAATAATTAATAGTATGATTGCATAGATGATACACTCACAAGCCCAAAACAGCAGTGAAACTAATTAAAGGGCGTTTTGCATATAAAACCCTGAAAATTAACAAATTATTTTGGAGGTGAGCAAAACAAAAGTGCGGAAAATAGGACATGAAGAAATAAGAAAAAAAAAAGAAGACAAAATTAGAAAGGAAAAATAAATAAATAATAAAAATAAAATCACGGTGAAAAAGAGGCAACTATTGTAATTCTTATATCTCTACGGGGCTAAGATGCCATTTTGGTTCTCTATTTTTATACTTGGAGTTTTAGCAAATAATTACTTTTTTATTATAAATTAAAAAAAATTATTTATCTTATTATTATTAAGCAAAAAATCAGTTAATAAAAATTATTTATTATTATCATTTAATTTTAATATAAATAATTATTAAATTAATATAAAATTAAGTTATATATCAATTGTTTGATTTTATGAAATTAAAATTTTTAATTTTAATTTTATCAAATTAGTTATTCGATAATTAAAAATTAATTATTCGAAATAAAACCGAATGAATATATTTAATAATTTTATATTAATTTAATTGATGAATTAAAATTAAATAAAATATTTTTTAATATTTTAATCTATATAATTTTTTATATATTTATAATATAAAATAAATAATTGTTTATTAATAATAATAAGTAATTTTTTACGGTGCTTGTTTGCTGAACTCTTATAGTTCCATATGGAGCCAAAGCAATGAGAGTATAAATGGAACGAAGACTGGGGGCAATCGGAGGAGAAGAGAGTGAGATTGAGCTGCGGCAAAATGGACGTGCTCCTCTATCCGCAGAGCATCCCTCCACCGGCGGCCCTCCCCTCTCCCCTCTGCCGCCGTCGGCTGTGCCCGCCGTCGGCAAGATCCTCGGTGATCGTCGTCAACCAAACTCTGTCCCATGTGCTCATTTTACGAAGTCTTTTTTCGCTTTTTCCTGATCCAAAAATATCTTGTTTTGATTTGCTCATTCTTCGAATCTTGTTTTTTAATTACTTGAAAAGAAAAGGGAGTGTGTTTTGATTTGCTTTTTGACGAAATTGGTGAGATTAAAAACTCCAATGTAATGTTTGAAGTGGAGATTTTGGAAGAAGAAAAATTGATGGGAGGAAAACCCAATAGCTTTTTGCTTTTGATTTGTCCACATCCATGCAAATTGGCTGGCCTTTATTTTTTTGTGGAAGAATCAGTGCTATTGAATTTATGTCTCATTTACTTGGACTCCTACATGGAAAAGAAACATGGTTGACTCTTGATATTTTCGCTAGTACTGTGGATGAGCAAAGACAAAATACATTAAAATGTTATGGATAAGTAGACCTTGGATTCTAGACGAATGTTTGAAAATATTGATTTGCTGTAATTTCTGAATGCACGAAATATAATTTTACTGACCCTTTAAGCTGCATAAATAACATTTATCGCTTTGATCTAACTGCCTCGACATTGAAATAATGTTCAGAATTCTTTTTAAAGGGAAATCTTTACCTGCAAGGCTAAGGCAGATTCTGACATCAAGAAGCTTGTCTTGCATGACTAACGAGAAGATGCCTTTTGTTTCTAATTGCATAATATGTAAGTTGGCAGGAGGCATCCATGAGGGTTGACATATACAAAAACTAATAGACTGACTGACTGATAGTTATCGTCCGGTTTCATGGATTTGATTAAAGTCATTGCCTCACTATTGAAATGGGTAGGATTTGGCTGAAACATTAATGTCCTCACAAGTTAAAACTGTAGAAGAATTATACATAGTTACTACCTTAAATATTAGTTTTTATCATGGTTAAATTGTTTGTGTGATTGTGCGTTTTCTAAGTGGAAAATGCTACAATATTTTTCTTATTTGATGAATCTGTTCCAAATTATTGAGCCAGCTTAGCTCTAGTTCCAAACTAATTGAATAATTAATATCCTTAAAAGCATTCTAGCCACTGCTACACTGCAATGGCTCCATATACAAGATGACAAATGAGCAGTTAATCACCAATGACAGTCCCAAGGCTTATCGGCCTTGTCTTATTGTCTATCTCTGATCATTTAGACTGTCATGGAAAAAGAAACTCCTATCATGGCTGTAGCCACCACCGCCCTCTGTGCTGTGACCTTGTTCATAATTTGGACAAAATTTTTCATTTTTAGGAAAAGTCCTTCCAAGCTTCTCCCTCGTAGTTTTTCGGTTTTTCTTTTTGTTGTTTTAATTCATGTAGCTGTTTGTTTAATTTAACTGACAAAAGCTTGATGCCATTTTTCTTAAGTAGATATGATTTTTGAGCGCTAAAATTTCTCTGTTGATTAAGATTTTCAGTAGGAGCAATTACATAATCCACCCATGGATGGGAATTTTGATCATTATGCAACTGTTCCTGAGTGGCCTGTGATTGGGAATCTGCTTCAATTGAAGGAAAAGAAGCCCTACCAGACATTTGCTAAGTGAGCTGAGGATTATGGACCCATCTACTCCATCAAATTGGGGTCTTCCAAGATGGTTGTGTTGAATTCCTCTGAACTTGCCAAAGAGGTGAACCTTTTCCTCGTTTTTTTTCGTTTGAGATGAGTTCCTATTGTTACTCTTCACGGTAAGATCTTTTTTTTTTCTTTTCTATAACAGTTTTTATGAAAAGAATTCATAATAAAATCTGGATATGAGTTGTTCTTCAATATATTTTATGTTAAGTGAACCACTTTAACAGTGGTCCTCTTTATATTATGTAAATAATTAGGAGGTCTCTTTCTTGATCAATTAATTTACAGTTCTTGCTTGAAAGGACTTTCAAAACTGAGTAATGTTTTTGAGTCTTTACAGGCAATGGTAACTAAATACTCATCCATTTCAACAAGGTTTCAAATGCACTGACAGTGCTTACATCGAACAAATCTCTCATTGCTATGAGCAACTATGGTGACTACCACAAGACGGTGAAGCGATACGTTCTCACAGGTCTTTTGGGTGCCAGTGCTCAGGTTTGCTAATTTTTGTGTCCGCAGTTGAAGCATATGGATTGCATGTATCTAGCTTTAGCTTTACTAACAATTTCAATTCATAATCATTTTGTGGTGCTATCAGAAACGGAATCGCGGTCAAAGGGACACAATGATTGAGAACACCATAAAGACCTTGTATGCTGAGATCAAGGAAGATCCTAATCGTGCAGTGAAGCTCAGAGAAGCATTTACAGGTGAGATTTTCCGGTTGGCCTTAAAACAAGTAAGCCTCTTCTGCGATGGAACTTGGGCAGTCTATTGTTTCTACAAAGAAATTTCTCAATACTTCAGCTAATATGTAACAGCAAATGCTGCAATTGGTGTCAGTTTTGCTCTTCCATGTATCAAGTTGGTTGTTTGGCTTGTTGAACACCTTATTTTTGCATAAATGCTACATCAATATTGGTGTCTTTCAGGCTATTGGCAAGGATTTTGAGTCCATTTATGTGGACGAGCTCGGAGTTGAGATGTCAAAGAAAGAAATCTTTCTAGTGTTAGTGATCGATCCAATGATGGGAGCAATCGAGGTCCATTGGAGGGATTTCTTCCCATACTTGAGATGGGTTCCTAACAAGAACATGGAAATGAAAATCCAAAGCATGGCAACTTGTAAGAGAGCTGTGACAAAGGCCCTCATCGCAGAGCGAAGGAAACGCATCTCTTCAGGAAAGGTCAGCAATTTTGACATTTCTGGTTGTATCATATCATGAGAGGTATCAACTAATCTTCTGAAAATGTTGCACTTGTTCAGGCAATTCCCTGCTACCTAGATTACCTTTTGACTGAGGAGAGCACCCTGACTGAAGAGCAACTAATAACATTAGTTTGGAAGGCCATAATTGAAATCTCTGATACAACTGTAGTCACAACAGAATGGGCTATGTATGAACTAGCCAAGAATCTGAACTGTCAGGTATGCACCATGGTTCATAATTCTTTTATTCTGTTACTGGCTCTGTTCTGATACACTTCTTTAAACTGATAGGACCATCTTCACCGAGAAATCCAAAACATATGTGGATCTGAGAAGATCAATGAAGAGCATCTTCCACACATGCCATACTTGAATGCCGTATTTCAAAAGACACTAAGACGAACTCTCCGGTTCCTATAATTCCTCCAAGATTCATTCATGAGGATACACAACTAGGACGATACAACATTTCTGCAGGAACAGAGGTGAAAACTACTCTCTTTCCAGGTTAAATTTGGAGGGAAGAAGTTTCTTGCAACATCCAATAACTGAGTAATTCTTGAGTGCTGCTGCTAATAGTCGCCTTGTATGCATGCAATATGGATAAAAATGATTGGGATGAACCTACTAAATGGAAGCCAGAGAGATTTTTAACGGATGAGCATATGGATTTGTTCAAGACGATGGCATTCTCCGGCTGGAAGAGGATATGTGCAGGTGCATTGCAGGCACAGCTGATTGCTTGCACAGCCATTGGAAGATTTGTGCAGGACTTTCACTGGGCACTGAAAGAAGGAGAGGAAGAAAAATTGGACACTGTTCAACTTATTACACATAAACTCCATCCAATGGAAGCTTTCATTACACCACGATAAGCATTATGTTGACGCATCTTTGAATCCTCCGAAAGAACAACTGAATGTCTGCTAATTGTACCAAGTGCTAGCAAATAAGTTATAAATCTGTTCAGACATCAGTTCTATATGCATTACAGACAAAATCTTGTTTGCCGCCCTGATTTCTACTGCTATTCCAATTGCTATTTTTGAGTACAGATTCAATTGTGAATAAACTCAGTCTCTACACAACAGTACTGACTGCAAAAATCGGTCCTGTGATCAGCAAAAACTGCAAGAAAAAGCTAACTATATTGCAGGAGGATGAGGTCTAACAAAACAGAAATAATTTATCCTTTGCTTTTCCTTTTTCCCTACAACAATGGTATGACAACTGGTGATACAAATATAGTTTGAAAAAGTTACATGAATTAGGTTTGATCAGTAAGCATGCTGGCTTTCTTGTTGCCACCCAAAAACATTCAAAATGGCAAAAAAATGTCTCCATCTTCAGCCTGCAACTCATCAAGCCCAGTCACTGGTTTGGGTTTCTCTAGACTTCAGCTGCTCACTGTCACAATCCAGGAATTATATGTCACAGATTGATCAAACACCAGCATTCTCAAGGATGCATAAAATTGAAGATACTCACGTTATTCTGCGAATTTCTGCAAGCAAAGGATTGTTGTTGCACTGCTGATCAATGGCCAGATTTGTCGGCATTTGACAAATCTGATTCATTGTTTCATTATCTGAAGTTTTGCATTTTGTCCCATTCTCCCCCGTCTTTGTCATCTCAACATCAACAGGAGCATTCACCTGAGCAACAACCCAAAAAAGGTATTTTTCCCATCAACTGAACAATAAGAAGATGGGTATCTATCTTCCTTTCTAAAATAAGAAACTTATAAACATCTAAACCCTAATTCAAGAAAACTCCATCCTTACCTGCTGTGGCGGTAGCACCATCGGCGAGGTCCGCTGGTGCATACTGATAAACTGCTGATACATCACGATCTGCCTCTTAACATCTTCGAGCTCTTGCCGTATGGCTTCCACCTGCTCATTCAAGTTCTGAATGATTCCAGTGCTGCCGTAGACAGGGTCCAGGTGGCGAGCTTCAGCCTCATAGATGAGCGTCTCCACAGCCTTTTTGCGGAGCTCTGGTTCCACCATGTTGTGGAACTTGACTAGGTTGCTCACACCAAAGAGGCGGTGCACGTTGAGGAACTCTCGGGCACGCTCCGGTGGGAAGTAGCGGGCCAGCAGGCAGTCGGAGTGGCATTTGCGACGCTGGTGCTTGCATGCCGCACATGCCTGACTTGAGCATCCTGCTCTTGTGGCCATCTCTAGAACAAGAAGGACAATAATAAGAAAAAGACGATGACGATGACGATGATGACGGCGAAAAATAAGAAAACAGAAGAAGGATATGAATCTCGAGGGTTACGTGTTTGTATTCCATAAAAGGAAGGGGCTGATACGGTGGCAGAGGGGTTCTCCTCTGGCCAAACTTGCATTAAAATCATTTGGCTACATTTCCATATGTGCATGGATATGGTCCTGCTCCTGAAATTGTAGCGACACGTCAGCCCAAAAGAAGGAAGAAGAAGAGATATAGGGCTCTTTATTTGTTTTTATTTTCTGTTTCTTTCAATCTTTTTTTCCTCCATTTTCTTTGCCATGAACAAACACGTCCTTACTTTAGTTAGCAGCATGCATCCATTGGGACACTCCTGGGTCAGAAGGGATTAGGAGGCAGAAGGAAAGGTGCTAGGGATTAACGAAGGGTACTTCATTCTCCGGATTGGCAAAAGAGAGCGCTAGTCATACTAATCATTCTAATCCCGTGATAATCCCATTTCCTTATCTCTATCAAAATGCATCTAAAAGTGTTTAACTCATTTGGCCAGTTAACCCAGAAAAACAGAATAAGAAAAGTTAAACCTCTCACAACCCCAAGTTGATTTTTAAACAAACAAAAAATATGCTTGGAAGAGTTATCCCAGAATAAGAGAGAACATAGGTAGTTAACTCCATTTCTTATCTTTTCTTATTCTGGGATAACAATAGTTAGTTAACTCCATTTCTTATCTCTTCTTATTCTGGGTTTTGTTATCCCAGGTTAACCCTGCACCGTACAAGACATAAGGAGGTGTTTTGGTTCAAGGTTAAGAGGAATTACCCCCTGAAACCCAGGTTAGCACCAAATGCCTGGGTGCTACCCCGGGTAAACCCAGATTGCTAATCCCATTTACCCTTTTTTAACCCCAGATCCGCAAACTTCTCTAGGGCCTGTTGGTTTACAGGGTTAGCATCCATTTAAAACCAAGGTAGCTGCCCCGGGGTTAAACCCTCCTTAACCCTGAAGGACTTAAGGCTGGTTGAATCAGGCATCCTATCTCCATTTACAAATAGACCAGTTTCGCATTTAACCCAAGGGCCAAAACTCCAACTCAACACCATGATCGGTGGCTAGCCAGACAAGTGTCGGATCAGACAAATCATATATTGAGTTAATGAATAGAGTTGCTTCAGCATGACAGCGAAGGTCCCACCAAAAAAATACTCAAATTCAAGTTAACTAGATGAAAGAAATCACGTGCTAACCTTGATCATCTACAACTTGTCAAATATGATGGCTACCAACCCTCCACATATCTCCATCAGAGGATTTGCATCCTAATTGCAATGGCTGGTGCAGCCACGAAGAAGAAGCCACCTTCCTGCAATGAAGACACGCTGCTAACGATCCTCTCCCAGGTTCCCGCAAGCTTGGTGTCAAGGTTCAAGAGCTCATGCAGGAGCTGGCATGCTCTCCTATCACATCCACACTTTTTTGCACTTTCATACAAGCCAGAATCCCAATTCCATCTGCGGATTCCTCGTCAAGCCACCTTTGTTCACCGTCGCTCACCAGAGCACAAACTTTGTCCCCCTCAACCAAGGAATCACTCCTGAAGCTTATCTTGGCTTCATCAGCAACAATGCAGCTACACAACAGTTGCAGATCTCCATCCTGCATTCCTGCAATGGTTTGCTTTGCTGCAGTGTGGCAGGCTTTGGGCAGAAGTACTTCATATGCAACCCCACAACCAAGGAATCGGCCTTGCTTCCACCCCTAATGAAGACTACGCTGCTGTGTTGCATCAACATCACGTTTGATCCATTAAAATCCCCGCATTACACAGCAGTATGTGCTCGAAGATCAGACTTCTCCACTCCTCTTCTTCAGGTTGAGATATACTCTTCTTTAACGAGAACATGCAGGCTGTCTGGAGAACCTTTCTCTGCACCAAAGTTTCTTTCACCCCAGGCGTCTTCTGGAATGGATCGCTGAATTGGATGGGTAGCAGGGGATCATTTTACTCCTTCAATGTAAAAGAAGATAGCATAAAGGCAGCTCCACTGCCTATATTAACAGTTCAGGAAAATACATACCTCGGAGTGGCCCAGTGATGCTTGCAACTCATTACAATAGACCAAAATTGCATGAGCAGAACCAGCAGTAGCACTCTGGAGATGTTTCAGATGGAAAACTTTGAATCTGGACGGTCAGCAATTCACAGGATTAATTTAAACTTCATAAGAGAAATTGCTGGAGAAAACCAGAGGATATTTACTGTCATAAGCCTTCTTAAAGGACAGATGAAGAAATTCTAATACTAAGCATGCAGCGAAGGATAGAATCTTACAGTATCAAAGAAGAGGCCTTTCGAAGGCTCTGTGATAAGCATCTTCCCAGCATTGACTATGTTTTGGATGCAGCATCTTTGTACAGAGTACACCCTTGTGCACACAGCTTCTGTCCCCTGATGCTTTAATGACGTAGGAGGTTCAAAGAAAATTCAGAAATATCAAAAAGAGCTAATTCAGAAGTCAAAGGGGCATGATAAATGATTTGATTTACTCCTTTATTTAAACTTAGGATTTACCTTACTTAGTACTTTTATATATTTAAATTCTCTTCATTATGATGTCTTAGGTCTTATTTTCGGATTCCACTAACCCAAGACTAATTTTGTGCTGAATCCTATTCAATTTAGGACTTGAAAAGGATGAATCCTTATTTAAGATTTTATTTTCGTTTGTTAACTTATTTAGAACTTCTATCAACTCAATTAATGGGTTCAAACTGAGTTGTATTTAGTTTAGGACTTGGGAAGCTAGAAATTTACTGAAATTGGACTTTTGGTATTTGTATAAATAAGTCTTGAGCCCTATGGACGGAAAAATAACTTTTATTCTCAATAAAGTTCTACTTTAGTGAATTTTCTCTCTTCCTGGTGAATTCAAGGAGTTCTTAACAGAGGCAACGGTGTTTTCCTCGTCTACCACGCTCGTTGCTACGTCAAGTGGTATCAGAGCGAGGCTCTCCTTACTTAATGTCTAACGACGATGCAACCAGCAGCAACCCTAGGGACGGTACTCCTATGGGTAATCACATCAGCCGTGAGTATTTTGATTCGACCATGGAGGCAATCCAAAACTCACTTGCAAGGTTGATGCTGAGGATGGATCAACTTGAAGGCCTGAATCAACCACGTCGACGGATCGATGAAGTGACTCGCGATCCAATTGGTCGAGGAAAGGCTCCGCAAGTGAATCCAAAGGGTTTACAAATCCTTGAAAACTCCAGCAATGAAGAAATTGAAGACATCCTTCATCGACCAGTTTCTGAGCATGATAGACGTCATGATTTTCGCTTAAAGATTGATCTCCCATCTTTCAATGGCTAGCTTCAGATCGAAGATTTTCTCGATTGGCTCACTGAAGTGGAACGGTTCTTTGACTACATGGAGATTCCAAATTCGAAGAAAGTGAAGCTTGTTGCTTACCGACTAAAGGGGGTGCATCAGCATGGTGGGAACACATCCAATTGGAAAGGACACACCAAAATAAAGCTCCAATTCGAGTATGGCCACGAATGAAGGCTCTTCTCGAAAAGCAATTTCTTCCCATAGATTATAACCAGGTACTCTTTCAGTAATATCAAAATTGTCGACAGGGTAATCGCAATGTGAAGGCATATGCTGAGGAGTTCTATCGCCTATCAGCACGTAATAATCTAATAGAGACTGAATCTCATCAAGTGGCAAGATTCATCGGTGGGCTACGCACAACCATCCAAGATAGGATTTCTTTGCAACCTATTTGGACGATTAATGAGGCTGTGAGGAGTGCAACTTGTGTGGAGTCCCAATTGGAGCAACCTGTCATCAGAAATTAGGTGGGAAGAACCATTGATAATAATTTAAAAGGAGCACAATCTATTCCTAATAGAGGTGTAACTACACAACCTCCTCGACCTCCCACACAAATGAGTCTTGAAGATAGACCTACAAGGCCATCAAGAAACACCACATCAACAAAGAACCCAAGTTCAAATCCTGATCTAAAGTGCTATCGCTGTGAAAAACTTGGACATCGTTCTAATGTTTGTCCAACAAGACAACCTGTGAACTTAGCTATTGAAGATAATTTTGTGGCTGACAATTTACATGACTCAAAAGATGATGACCTAGCTTGTGATCAAGAAAACTATGAAGATGGAATATTGGAGGAGCCTGATGGTGAAAGGTCATCTTTAGTAGTTCGGAATCTGATGTACATCCCAAAGCAAGAGGAAAACCTACAACGTCACAATATCTTCCGCACTCGATGTACAGTAAATGGCAAGATCTGTGACATGATTATTGATGGAGGAAGCAGTGAAAACATCATCTCCAAGACTATGGTTGACAAACTTCAATTGAAAACGGAATCACATCCCTCTCCCTACAAGATCGGCTGGATTAAAAAGGTTGGTGAAACCAAGGTAACTAAACGGTGTCAAATTTATTTTTCCATTGAAAAATTCTATAAGGATGAGGTAACCTGTGATGTTGTGAAGATGGATGCCTGTCATATTCTTCTTGGCAGACCTTGGCAATTTGATAGAGATTCTACACATCGTGGGCGAGACAATCGCTACATCTTCTTCAAAGATGGAAAGAAAATTATCCTTACCCCCATTGGCGAAGAGCGTTGACCCAAAAGTTTACAAGAGGAGGGTCAGTCCTTCCTGATTGTGCAAAATTTTATAAATGAGGCTAGAGAGACATCTCAAATATTTGTTGTGATTGAGAAAGGAATGGAGACAATGCCCGCAGAAGCTCCAAAAGGCTTGCAACCCTTCCTAAATGAATTCAAGGAAATCATGCCGGATGATCTTCCTGATAAACTACCCCCAATGAGAGATATTCAGCACCACATTGACCTTGTTTCTGGAGTAAGTTTACCAAATTTGCCCCACTACAGAATGAGTCCAAAAGAGTCACAAATTTTACAAGACAAGGTTGAATAGTTGATCAGAAAAGGAATGGTCAGAGTCAGCATAAGCCCATGTGCAGTTCCAGCCTTATTGACACCTAAGAAAGATGGAAGTTGGCGGATGTGTGTAGATAGTCGAGCTATCAACCGAATCACGATAAAGTATAGATTCCCAATTCCTCGCTTAGAGGACATGTTGGACATGTTGGAAGGGTCAAAGGTGTTCTCCAAGATAGATTTGAGGAGTGGATACCATCAAATCAGAACTAGACCCAGTGATGAATGGAAAACTGCTTTCAAAACAAAAGAAAGACTTTATGAGTGGCTTGTTATGCCTTTTGGACTCTTAAATGCACCAAGTACCTTCATGCGATTGATGAATCAGGTACTCAAACCTTTCATTGGTCATTTTGTTGTTGTTTACTTTGATGATATCCTGGTGTACAGTCATAATAAAGAAGAACATAAAAGGCATCTAACAAAAGTACTTACTGTGCTGAAGAAGGAGAAGTTGTACATCAACTCAAAGAAATGCCATTTTATGAATGACCACTTGGTGTTCTTGGGTTTTATTGTAAGTGCGGAAGGCATTCATGTTAATGAAGAAAAGGTAAAAGCTATTAAGGAATGGCCGATACCCAGAAGTGTATCAGAAGTTAGAAGCTTCCATGGTCTGGCAATATTCTATCGGAGGTTTGTCAAAAACTTTAGTTCCATTATGGCACCAATAACTGAATGTTTAAAGCAACGCAAGTTCTCATACACTCAAGAAGCTAATAGATGCTTCGAATTAATCAAGGAGAAGTTATCTACTGCACCTGTTTTGGCATTGCCCAGCTTCAAGAAGTTATTCGAGGTAGACTGTGATACTTTGTACATAGGCATTGGAGTCGTTTTATCTCAGGAAGGAAGACCAGTAGTTTTCTATAGCGAAAAGTTGAGCGAACCTCGAAAGAAGTGGTCAACATATGAGCTGAAATTTTATGCAGTTGTATAAACAGTTCGTCATTGGAAGCACTATTTAATTCAACGAGAGTTCATTCTATATACTAACCACCAAACTTTGAAATTCATTGATAGCCAGAAGGACTTGAATCACATGCATGGTCGATGGTCGTCATTCTTACAGCAATATACCTATGTTTTAAAACACAAATCTGGACAAAAAAATAAGGTGACAGATGCTTTGAGCCGCAGGACAGCCTTGATGGTAACTATAAGCAATGAAGTTGAAGAGTTTGATTATTTGAAGGAATTGTATGCTGAAGATGAAGATTTTAAAGAGGAGTTTAGAAAGTGCCAAGTAGGACAAAGAAGTGATTTATATCTCCATGAAGGCTTTCTCTTTAAGGGTTCTCGTCTTTGCATTCCAAGGTGCTTCTTAAGAGAAAAGGTGGTGAAAGAGTTGCATAACGGTGGCCTAGCAGGGCATCTTGGGCGTGACAAGAGCATTGCACTAGTTGAAGAGCGCTACTACTGGCCATAACTTAAGAGGGATATCAGTCGTTTTGTACAAAGGTGCTATGTATACCAAACAGCCAAAGGAAGCTCTCAAAACACTGGCCTTTATACCCCATTGCCTGTGCCAAATGCCCCATGGGAGGATATATCGATGGATTTTGTTTTGAGCCTCCCCAGAACTCAACGAGGCTTAGATTCAGTATTTATTGTTGTCGACAGATTTTCCAAGATGGCACACTTCATTCCATGTAAGAAGACAGCAGATGCAACAATGGTGGCCAATCTATTCTTTTAAGAGATTGTAAGGCTACATGGAGTGCCAAAGGCTATCACTTCTGATCGTGACACAAAATTTCTAAGTCACTTTTGGAAGACATTGTGGAAGCGATTTGATACGTCTCTACAATTTAGCAGTGCTTATTATCCACAAACAGATGGATAAACTGAAGTGGTGAATCGAACACTTGTAAATATCATTCGGTGTCTTACAAAAGACAAACCAAAGCAGTGGGATTATGCACTCGCACAAGCTGAATTCGCTTTCAATAACATGAAGAACAGGTCCATAGGAAAATCACCATTTGAAATTGTCAATGGAAGAACCCCAAAGCACCCGCTGGATTTGGTGGTGTTGCCCAAATTGCTAGGAACAAGCATAGCTGCAGACAATATGGTGGAGAGAATTATTGAAGTGCATACTGAGGTAAAAAAGAAATTAGAAGAATCCAATGCCAAATACAAAATTAAAGCGGACATTCATAAACGTCCAAAAGAGTTTCAAGAAGGAGATCTGGTGATGGTGCACTTGAGGAAGGAACGATTTTCAGCTGGAACTTACAACAAACTGAAACAGAAGAAAATTGGGCCACTGAAGATACTAAAAAAGATAAACAGCAATGCCTATGTCATCGACCTCCCGAAGGATTTGGGAATCTCAAACACTTTTAATATTCAAGATTTGTTTGACTACCATGCACCTGAGGACTGCAAGTTATAACAAAATAATTCGAGGACGAGTTATTTACAAGAAGGGGACACTGATGTAGGACGCTCAAAGGAAATTCAGAAATATCAAAAGGAGCTAATTCAGAAGTCAAGGGGGCATGACAAATGATTTGATTCACTCCTTTATTTAAACTTAGGATTTACCTTACTTAGTACCTTTCTATATTTAAATTCTCTTCATTATGATGTCTTAAGTCTTATTTTCGGATTCCACTAACCCAAGACTAATTTTGGACTGAATCCTATTCAATTTAGGACTTGAGAAGGATGAATCCTTATTTAGGATTTTATTTTCGTAGATTAACTTATTTAGAACTTCTATCAACCCAATTAATGGGTTCAAACTGAGTTTTATTTAGTTTAGGACTTGGGAAGCTAGAAACTTACTCAAATTGGACTTTTGGTATTTGTATAAATAGGTCTTGAGCCCTATGGACGGAAAAACAACTTTTATTCTCAATAAAGTTCTACTTTAGTAAATTTTATCTATTCATCGTGGATTCAAGGAGTTCTTAACAGAGGCAACGGTGTTTTCCTCGTCTACCACGCTTGTTGCTACGTTATTTAATCACCTTCCCTCGTATGCAAATGTTCATATTCCATCTTCCGCAGCTATGTTTTAAGCATAAGACAGAAATCCATTTCCTAATATGTAAAGTAAAGAAATTTGCAACAACCCACATATAGAAAGTTCTGAAGATAATTTAGTTAAAGAGTAGGTTAAGGAAAATATCTAGATACATGGGATATGAGAACAAAATGGAATGCTTTATTGCTTCCAAAATATGGTTTGTTCATTCATATCCAACAAATCTTGGAACCCACAACAAGAGATCCAAAGGACCAATATCCTAGACATATAAATAAAATTTAAATAGTAACATCATGGTGTCTAAGAACTACTGTTACAACAAAAAGATGCTGCAGTATGCATGCTGTGGTCTCAGCAATTTATCGACATTCTCTGATGTAGGTCTGTGAGTGAAACCAATTAAGCTCTGGTAAATTGTAGTGATTCGATTGCAGCAATGGCAGCATCCTGAAAATCAAGAGGTTTGCTACTGAGGAATAAGCAATCAAGTTCACAAGACAATCACCATAATTACAGTAAGCTCTCTTTAAGGAAACAGCAGCACTCAGGAAGTCAATTTCTCTAATGGATGCATTAATTAGGCCATAAAAGATGAAACAAAAAGGTTCATTACCTTATTAGTTATGAAGTTCTTTACTGCCTCCTTGATTGTCAAAGCATCAACAGCATCTATACGAGCAAACAACTCTAAAAATGGTACAACCCTCCCAAAATTAAACAACTGTATCATGCGTGCAGAACAGTGAGCTCAAAATCCTTAAGATAGTTGGTTATCAGGGTTATTTGTCAAATATTATACAAATTATGATAGGATAAATATATATCATGCATCCCACCAAACTTGGAGGCCATTATTATCTGTAATGGCTGTAGATCCATTTCTATGGAGCAAAAAAGCAGATTTTAACTGCATAACAAACAATATAACACTATTACAAAAAAAAAATGAAAGATAATTAGAAAATGACACATTGTGATAAGCACACCAAAATCAAAGCAGGATAGAATCAATACACAACAATGTCTTTAAATTCAGACATCAAGCCAAACAAAACAGAAGTGTTTGGCATGAACATCAGATATGAGAAAGAGCATATCTCTATCTGTCCCTAAGGTTATTAGAATTTGATTTTCGTAATAACGTTCTGAATGCATATTAAGGGAATCATTTTATTTAGGAAAAAAACATGGAACAACACTTCAAAATAAGAAAACATAGACCAAACCATCAAACTGGTTCAAGTGAAATTATGAGAATTGGGCTAACAAATGCCATTCATAGCTTACCAGCATTGGTAGGATCAAACATGAAACCAAAATATAGCAGAAATGCTCTTGCATTGATTACCTGATTCCATGCTCTCACTACTTCAACTTCTGACACTTCATAAGCCAGTCTTGTAACCACTTCCATTATTACACATGACAAATCCTGCAAACAATCAAGCTGCCACCAGCAATACTTAGTAACGGCTAAAGAAAAACTGGTGAGCCATATTTTCACTAACAGGAAAACAAGAAAGATTAAAAACAATGGATGGGACAGGCATTACCATGCCAATGGCATAGATGCCAAATAATCCTGTATCAAAATAATTGGTATTGAAGGCTGTCATACTTTCAGCCAAGTTATCACTGCTAACTCAACGAGCTAGTTGAGACCCGCTAACTTCTTCAGTTAATAATAAGACGTTGTCCTCCTAAAAGAATTAAACACAATCAACATGAAGATTCTCATAAAAAAATGACTTACCCTGAACAATTTCCAACACTTGTGCTTCTGTTCCAGGATCCCAACCCTGAACAATTTCCAACACCTGTGCTTCTGTTCCAGGATCCCAACAAGCTCTGGATTACCATAAGTGGAATAAAATTAGGGTCAGCCCAAGCTACCCCTTCAAAAGCTATGGCCAAATTGTGCTAGAGGCATGTCCACGCATATCTATACACTTAGCACCATTAATTAAAATAATCACAATAATAAAACAACACGCTATGATGACTGAAAAAACACAAATGAAGCTCGTCTTAAATCAAAACAGACCTCTGAACCAGTAAAGACAGCTGGTTTCTCCTGAACAAGTTGATCAGCAGTGGTCGGATTCCTTGAAAACCTTTCTAAACAGACTTCCAACGATTTCAACCATCTCATCATGCTCAACTGCACCAGCAGCAGATACAACCTATTACCAAAAACCGCATTCCAAACTTAACCAAAATAGCACATTTCCAAATGTAAAAAGCTCGCCGAAGTTTAAAAATAGCTACCATCCTAGGACCAGTGTAATGTGTATCAATGTAATTCTGCAAATCGGATTTCGATATCGACTGAATGATCTTTTGAGGTTCTAATATCGTGTCTCCGAGCGGATGCCCGTGATATGCCGCTGCATGCAAGTGATCAAATATCACTTCTTCCATATGTCCATTTACCTGTTTAACTAGCAATTTCACAAACATGTAACATACATTCAAAATAAACCTACAAAATCACAAAAAGTAGCGGCCTTTCACGGTTTCACCTCCTCCATCTCCCGGAGAATGACTCCGCGCGTGGTCCGGGAACTTGGAGTTTTGCAAGATGTCGGAAAGAACGTCGAGAGCAACGGGGACATGGCAGCCGAAGACGTCGGTGAAGAAGGTTGTCCGCTCGCGAGAAGTGTAGGCATTGAGGCGGGCGCCGAGGTTCTCAATCTCCGCCTAGAGGGCGCGAACAGTGCGGCGGCGAGTGCCCTTGAAAATCATATGCTCGAGGAAGTGAGCTGTGCCTTTGGTGCCGGGGACCTCGAAGATGCTGCCGGCGTCGATCCAGACGCCAACGGCGGCCATGTAGGAGGAAGAAGGCTGGGTGGCTACGGGCATGCCGATCGGGAGCGTGGTGACGCGGACCTCCGGCGATCGGAGGAAGGCGGCGTGGTCGCGGACGAAGCGGGAAGGGCCGTCGTGAGAGTGGGTGCAGTGGCGGCCGGGAGGGAAGATAGACGGTGGATTCCGGTGAGGAACGAGGAGGATAAGGCGGTGACGGTTCTTCTTCTGATGCGAGAAAACGGGATGCCATTGACGAAAAAGAAGGGATTGGACTGGTTGAGTGGATTTGGGATCAAAGATTCAAATTTGGACTATGAGGTAGAATTTGGATTCAAGGCGGAGGAGGAGAGGGGTAAAGGTTGGATTTTTAGGGTTTTGCGGGTGGTTTTGAAGCAGTGGCGCCGGTGCGAGAAGACGAGGATGGAGGTGGGAAGGAGAGGAGTGGGGACCTGTATCGGATTTCGGGTCCAAATTCCCAACCCGACCCGACAAAAACAATATTCTTTTGCAAATATGAAAAAATACATTTGGCTTTTATATTGGCGCATATTTTGCAAAAAGAAGAATCAAAAAATAACATAGAAGTCTTTTAAGCTTTTTTGTATGGTGCGTCTGTTTGCAAGGATATTGAATTTATTTGAGCTTACAAGCTTAGTCAAGTCAAACTTGAGCCAATGATTATGAAACGAGCTAAGCTCGAGTTAAGATTAATTTAGCATAATTCGACTCGTTTACACTCCTATTTGTAATTAAGTTTTGGTTCACTCATAATTGGAAATGAGTCTACAATTGTCACCAAAAGAGGTGCTCGAGAATAAATTGATGATATCAAGATAATAATATGGGTATAATCACAGTATTAATACATGGTGTTCGCATAGATCCTTTTGTTTTGTAGAATTTTAAAATTTTAGAAATTTTAATATTCTAAAACTTAAAACTTCTGGATTTAGGAATTCTAATAATTTTTTTATTTTGTAGGAAGTAAATTAAAACTTTTAAAATATAATATCTATTTTATTGGACTAGTAAATTACACAGTTATAAACTTTGTGTTTTATTAGCATAAAATCTGATTCGTGACTTCACTTGTTAAATTTTAAGATTCAAAATTATAAAATTCAACTAATTTTAAAAAATCAATAAATTTTAAATTTATTGAAATTTAAAATTTTCAGAAGTTAAAAGTTTTTCATAACAAATAACAAATTTCAAAATTTTAAATTTTAAAAATTTAAAATTTTGAAATCCCACAAATCCTAAAAGATAAAGTATCTTCACATTTCACATAAAATTTAGAACCAAGTCTAATCAATTGAAAAACAAAACCACAAACCCTAGTTTTTATTAATTTTTTATTGCTCAAATCAATACATAAAACAAGCATTACATGACTGTAGGACATCCAATGATGCAGACTCCTAAATTTCATACTCCCAAGCATAAAAATGCTGATAATACAAGAAACAGATGGACAACCAAAACCTTGGCATTCTGACAGAAGAAGAATAGACTTAGTGTCTCTAGCAAAACGACCTAAAAGCTTGAAAGATACTTCATGAGTTCATTCATGGCATCTCAAGAGTCAGCTCACTGAGCTGCATCCCGGCTGTAGTACTGATCCAAGGTTTTTGCAGGGATACGATGGAGAAGCTCACGCGGAAAGATGCGGAGCAGAGTCCATGCAATATCAAGCGACTGGAATATGTTGCGAGTGTCGTATGCTCCTTGTGTCACAAACTTCCTTTCAAATTTCTCCAAGAACTCCAGGTATAGCTGCATTTTCATCAAAATGCAATTAGTTTGTATGACAACATAATCAATGTTTGTACATAAGAAAGAAAATTGACTGGAGAAATTTATGTGCATACATACAACCAGGAAAATGCAAAATCATATGTGCATATATAACCCACCGGAAAATGCAAAATGACATTGTCTGAATGGACACTCCGAGACTCGGATTTCCATCAGTCAGAACTGTACAAAATTATGGGAAGATCTTTCGAAAATATTAGGCCAGAAAGAGAGAAACGTACCAAATCCTCAGAGGAGAGAGCCTCCTCTCCAACTACAGCTTTCATTGCTTGAACATCCTTCCCAATTGCATAGTTGGCATACAACTAAAAAGGCAGAAATTATGAATTGAAAAGGCATAGTAAAAACTAATGTTTCAAGTAAAGGAGCATAGTGTTAAAGACTAACCTGGTTAGACACATCGGCATGATCCCGCCGAGTCATGCCCTCACCAATAGCACTCTATGAAATCACCAAATTGAATTAAAAGTAACCCCAATATGGCATGAGTTGGCTGTGTTCTTTCCAATTAAATGAAACTATATGTGAAGCAAAATCTCACCTTCATCAGCCTTGAGAGAGATGGAAGGACATTGATTGGCGGATATATCTGTTGAATTCAGCCCAATCAAGAATTTAGAAACAACGAGATAAACCACACATAATAGGTACTCAAGAAAAGCTGTCATTCCTTGCATAGATAATCAGAATAGTTATTCTAATGCAAATATAGTCACTGCAATGTGTAAGTGGCAAGTGAGAACAAATTACTGCATGAAGCATACCTGTCTGTTATAGAGTTGCCTATCAATGTATATCTGGCCTTCAGTAATGTAGCCCGTGAGATCAGGAGTAGGATGTGTAATATCTGGTAGGCAAAAAAAATCACTCAGACAGCCATAATCATAAGCATAGATCCCCAATCTTTTCCTTTCAAGGACAATTAATTGCATAACACAATGAGAGTGGGCAAGGAGAACCCTTCTGGAATCTTAAAAAAACAAGATGAGAATAATTTGAGGAATGTCCTAATTCCAAAATTGTGTAAAATGAACAGCAAGTGATGCATTGAAAGTACAAGAAAACAAGTGAATGCATTACCATCATTTGGCATGGTCAAAATAGGTATTTGTGTTATGGAGCCCTTTCTTCCTTCTATACGACCAGCACGTTCATAAATTGTTGCCAGATCAGTGTACATGTATCCAGGATAACCTCGTCTTCCAGGAACTTCCTCTCGAGCAGCAGACACCTACAGCCAAAACTGAACATTATGCTAAGCAAGTTTCACTAATTTTTCTTGACATTCTTCACTATCCCAGGTAACATGTCAAGCATGATTAAATGACATGAAGAACAGTGAATGGATGAAGAAAGCTTTCAATAACAGACAATAAGTTTCCAATAACAGGCAAATGAAAAGTTAATGGGTTCATAAAATGGCCATTCCATATACACCACTTGGATTTTCAGCAATTAAGATACAATGGCAAAAATGAAGAGCACAGAACAATAGCTTAAGACACTCGTACGAGTGTAGTAGAAATGCAGTTTCCACAGAAAAATTCAAAGCAATCATGCTTGCTTTTTAAGTTCGCTAGTGCATTTTGCCCTCCAGTGTGTTCATCACAAGAACCTTTGCATGTGCACAAGATCTACAGAAAAATGTCCAACTTGCTTGCTCATAATCATTTATTCAGAGCTGCTAGATTGCACCAATGCAGCAGAGAAAAGCAAAAGGCATGTTACCTCACGAAGTGCATCAGCATATGAGCTCATGTCTGTTAATATGACAAGGACATGTTTTCCACATTCATAAGCCAGGTACTCTGCTGTAGTGAGAGCAATCCGTGGGGTGATAATGCGCTCAATAGTGGGGTCATTTGCCTGAAATGGTACAATACTAGATAGGCTAATTGTTGAACATAAAGCATCTCATGCAACAACAATAAAATCACAACTACAAGGCCAACCAATCACAAACTATCAGGCAAATATACCAGATTTAGAAAAAGAGTCACTCTCTCCATAGAACCATTTTCTTCAAAATCACGTTTGAAAAACTGTGCTGTTTCCATGTTTACTCCCATAGCAGCAAAGACAATTGCAAAGTTGTCCTCTTCCCCAACCTGTTCATGTCATGGAAACATATATCAGATGGATGCGACAAATAGTTTGACCTCCAGAAGAAAAGGATTTCTGTTTGCCTGCAACTCATGATCTCATATAGGAATTATTTCTAAAAAGTACAGAAGAACAACTGTTGCCGTAGCTTTTTGTATAAACAGGAAAAGGAAAATAAAGCAGTCAGAATCTTGTTTAGGAAATCCAAACATTACAACTCAAATGGAAAAATTTAAATTGCGAAGAAAAAATTCTAGTGGTCTGAATTTATAAATTAGGTGCCCAGCTGACTAAGTCAAAGTTGAGGGTACTTCAGCATTTCCTCCATAAAAGAAAACCAACCAGTCAAATTGGAAGTGGGGGATGCCGCCAGCAGCAAGAAAAAAATCAGGGCTAATACAAATATTATATTTAGTTAGAACATTAGAAATTCAATATAATATGTGATTTTGAGCAACCTCATTCAAACAAAATTAACAGAACAAATCCTTTTGACGAGCAAAAGATCGATACAAAAAATTATATGTATGGTTTTTGACAATCATTAGATCCTCAAGCATTCTGAAACATGAAATAAAGGATATGCATGCATGCAAAAAGCTTTGGCAATAAATTGACGTGTATACAAGAGCAACTAAAAATGTCCAAGCTTGCAATACCTCCAGTAGGTTATCAGATTTTTCCAACCGCTTCACAAGACCAGCCTGCCGACAAATCTGAGCAGCAATCTCGTTATGAGGCAGGCCAGCAGCAGAAAAAAGAGGGATCTTCTGTCCACGGGCAATGGAGTTCATGACATCAATGGTTGATATTCCTGTCTGAATCATCTCTTCAGGATATGTTCTTTCACTTGGATTGATTGAACTCCCTGCAGTGAAAATGCAAGGACATAGCAAACAAAACAAAGCAACCGAGTCAAGGACAAATTATTATTCTAGGTGGTCCAAAATTCACCACATTCATTTGAAAATCATACCAGATATATCCAAGTAAGCTTCAGGTAAGATAGGTGGGCCATTATCTATAGGCTTTCCGGAACCATTGAAAATGCGGCCAAGCATATCCAGTGATACAGGAGTCTTTAGAACCTGCAAAAAGAAATGTTTGGAGAATTAAAAAGAAAAGTCTAAGATGCAATAAAAACCACTTAGACTATAACATCAAGTTGCTAACTGCAGGACAATTTCCTTATTATCATTTCGTTGCTTATTTTTACTCTGTCGCTTGAAAAAAATTTTGTTGTTTTTTTAGCAGACATCTCATTGTCAAGTTTGAAACATGTAATTCAAGTAACCATCCTCCAATATGGATATAAGTTGCAAAACTATGTATATGCATGCCAAACAGAATTCTTTTATCCGCTTTAAACCAACAGGCTAGGTTGAAGACATACAAAAATGAAGAGTGATCATGTGGTAGTAAACATGTCAACAAATGGGCAGGACATTGCAGATAGCAGCATATACAATAATTATTACAGCTTTCTACAATAAATTGGCTACTTAGACTCTATTGATAGAATGATAGTTGTATATTGGGTTTTGGCTGCCACGGAGCAGACCTATCAAACAGCAGAAGCTAGTAACTATTGATGATTCCAATTGGGTGGAAGGGGGCTCTGCAATTTCATTGTCATGAGATATGTAACAAATCCAGAATTCAAAAGGGGATTGTCACCTCTCCTGTGAATTGAACTGTTGTATATTTGTTGTCAATCCCTGAGGTTCCTTCAAAAACCTGAAAATCACATTATAGTATCAGGTTAAGCCAATAGAAGCAGAATGAAGGTAATACTAATACATGTCCAGAAAAGGCGCATTTTCCATGGAACTCAGAACAAGTACTGCAGCATTATCTCTTCTGATTGAGGGATTCTCCTAGGTAGGTACAGATTACTGAAGGGCAGTTTATGCTTTAACCCCTGACATATCATGCAATCCAAAGATGCTACGGTACTAAAAATGGTTTGAGAGTGAATAAATTTCTCCATCCTAAAAAGAATCCCACTATGACATCCAAACAGCCCAAGGGAGGACAAACAAGTAAAACATAAGGATCACGTCCAAATACAATGCAAAAGCAATGCATTGAATGCTTACATAAGGACAAAACCTAATAAAGTTTACAGAACATTACATGAATTGGTAAGAAAAAGATTATCAGATTAATTTGGTCTTGAAAATTTTAGCAGGAAAAACAAAGTGCAGACTGAAAATCAAGGGCATATGAAATGCTACCTGCACAACAGCTCTCTCGCCATCAACTTCCAAAACCTGGCCACGCCGTGTTGTGCCATCTCCTAATCTAATATTGACAATCTCTTGATATTTGGGGCCCTGAATTTGAAAGAAACAGCATATTTGGTTTGAAACTCATGAAGCCCAAAGAATTAAGTGAAAAAAAGGAAAAATGTGCACATGTATGAAATATCAATACCTTAACTTTGTCCAAGATAACAAGTGGTCCAGCGACTCCAGAAACAGTCCTATACTCTGAATCGCAGCAACAATTTCATTATCAAATCCAAACAACAAAGTTTGTTTTTCTTTAAATAGAAAAAAAACTTCCTCCAAACAAACCTTCCAAAGCCTTTCGATCCAAAATGATACTAAAAATACAATAATCTGAAAATGAGGGAAATCATACCCATGCCAATCTCTAACGATCCCTCCTCCATGTCGATACTATTCTGCGCCACACCCATATTTCAATCAAAACCTGCAGGAGCATGAAAGCAATTTAAGCACTATATAACTGACTCAATTATAAGTGAAATTAACAGAAGCCGTCCATATCTATATTTATAAATTATTCTCCAATAATTAACATCAATTTCACTGGAAAACACTTCAATTACCATTCTGAAGTCAACTACAACAATTTCCAACATTAGTTATGGAAAAGTAAACGAATCATCAGCAGAGCCAATCCATATTACCAAAACCTTTCATTAAAGTTCCTAAAAGAACTTATTTTGCCTAACAGAACATAACAAGGATTTACCAAAAAGAAATTTGTTTTGATCTAGGGTTACGTGAATATTTTGAAATCATCTCACAAGAAGAACACATACAAACAACTGCAGCTATGAATAATATCACTGAAACAATCATCCCACAAGGCAGATTCAACACCACGAGCAACAATTACCGAACAAGATCTAGCGACTGGTTCAAACTAAAGAGTAACCCTAAACAAAATCATAGATTTAAGCAAAGAAAAATAAAAATGCCGCCCATTTCTAAGAATTCATACGAGAAACATCCACAAAAACACTTTTCCATCCTGATCAACCCAACAAACAATCGGATATCAGAAGAATCCAAATCAGCCAACCAGTTCCCAGATTCGAATGCAAAAAGTTTGAAAAAACAACAAAAAAATGACAAAAAAATAAAACGAAAAAGAGCACGAAAGCGATCTCCATGGATGATGAAGCTCGGGTACCGCGGATTCGATCCGTCCGGAGGAGCGAGCCAGAGAGAAGCAGCAGGAGGAGGAAAAAAAAGCGTTTTATACTTTCAAATTTTTTTTTTTTTTTTAGGCTGAATTGGAGCCGATGTCGGCCGTTGGATCGAAATATGGTGGGATGGATCGTTAGATGGACAGCAAGGATGGCGATCTGTTTCGTTGTCCCGGGGGTCCTTTGAGATTCGCGCTGACCAATGGCAGATGTCCGGATGATGGGTGGCTCCTTTTCTGACACGTAGATGGGGTTGATTAGGTCCAGCGCATACTTAATTATTGGGTTTATTTTGAAAATGTCAATTAATTAGTTGATTTTTTTTTTCCGTCCGTGACGTGATCAGCGTTGGGTGTTGACACTGATAGAGCTTGCTGTATTTTGATAATTTTAAATTTATTTCCAATTTAAGAAAAATTCATCGTTTTGATACTTACATTTCTTATTATTAACAATGCCCGTTTTGATATTTACAAATACCAATGTTTCTTTGAAAATTTGAAAATCATTCGGATTTTATTGATTTATCCAATGGGTGTGCAGTTTTCGGTTGAAACTGAATAAATGGACCCAATCGAAATCGAAAAATCGATTTAGTTCGGGTTATTCGATTTTCGGTTCAATTCAGTTTTGAAAAATAAAAAATTTAATATTCGGTTTTTGACGTTGAAAAACCGTAAAAATTGAACCGAACTGAATTACATGTGTATATAAATACCAAGATTTTAAATCTCGGTTTCGGTTTCGGTTTCGGTATCCAGCGAAATCAATACGTTTCAGCCGTTTTAATTTATGTTTCTACTGTTTCAATTTCGGCTGAAAGATTTTTTTTAATTATTAATTGCGTGTTGACCAGAGTTTAATTATATTTTGATTATACTTTGACTTCAAATTAAAAATACGATAAAATTTTGAAAAAACATTTATAAAAAATTAAAAATTATGAAAGAATTTATAATTAATTTTATCACAATATTAAATATTATTTTAATTAATTAAAATTAATTTTGATAATTAATCACTGATATAGTCTATTTTTTATATATTACTATACAAAAAAATATACGACAAATAATATGAATATAATTAAAAGTTAAAAATTAATGAATGTAGGGTCTAACATAATTTAACCTCGGAATTTTAAACGGACTTAAGTATAAAAGTTAACGAGTCTTAAATAGGTTTCAACCCACCTTTGTGCAAATATATTTTTTTAAAAAATAAACAATATTTTTTATAAAAACAAGAGAAAAAGTCTAAAAACTAATCTCTAGCGTTTTTGTAGGAGAAATAGTATTAGTTATTAAAATGTAAATATAATTATAACAAAATATTTGGGTTTTTTTTCCAAAAGAAAAAGAATATCAAGAATCATGCTATGCACGTCCCAATCAGATTTTCTTTTTTCTTGATTGTCGGCGTAATCCATCGAGCTTTTTGTTGAATTGTGATTGAGCTTCTAAATCTCTCTCGAACACATTTTATTTATTATTGTCTAAAAATAAAAAAAAAAAAATATAAAAAACAAAGTTGCATGGAAGTCTGTCCAAATTTTTTGAACAATTTTTTATGGTATGATAACATGCACGTGGCATTTTGATGATTAAAAATAATTTTTGTTGTACGTGGTCAGAATTTAGTTGACTATCCACCAATCATTTTATTTAGAGAATTTTTTTTGCCCTTTTAACAAAATTTTTTTTTTTGGGTCCCTCGTGCGGGACTAGTTGTCTGATCGTCCCAGCTGCCGGAGAAGATGATTGTATGTGTCTGAACTTTGTTAATTAAGGTAAGACCACTAAACAATCATTTCAATATCATTTTTAAGTGGTTAATTAAACATCTAGCATCTCACGTTGTTAAGTATTTTGGCCCCCTTTCCACTATAGAGAAAAGGAAATTTTAAATTTAATTTCCAAAAATTACTTATAAATTTCTTTTAAGTTTCTGAATTTTCTAATCAGGCCCTTTAATTTTTTAAAATTATTAATCACTCCTTTCATCACCCTTCTATTAGTGCCTTTGGTCTTTATAAAACAATTAGTTTACATAAAAATACACATAGATAATAAAATTACTTTTATTGTTCTTGTACACATATTCTTCTCTCTTTCTCGCATCGTCCTACTACCTCTTTTTCTCTCTCTTTTCTTTTTCTTTTTTCTCATTTTTTCTCCTCCTTTTCTCGTTCATCATACCATTACCTCCTTCATTTTCCTTTTCTTTCTTCTTCTTTCTCCTTCTCTCTCCTCCTCTCACTAATCGCACCGCCACCATCATGCTCTTTCTCTTCTTTTTTCTCTTTTTTTCTCTCTCCTTCTTGTCGCACCCATCACACCACTGCTACTATGTTCCTCTTCTTCCTCCCCTTCAAAGAACTCGATCTACCTCTTCCTCCAAACCAAGCTCTTTCTCCTCATCCTTATCCAAAGAGTTTTATCTTTTTCTCCAAGTTGAACTCTTTCTCCTCTTTTCTCCTTATCCAAAGAGTTTTACCTTCTCTTTTAAGTCAAACTCCTCCTCGTTGGCCTTTTTTATTCCTCTCTTTGTTATACATAAATATATTTAATAATAATTTCTTTGGCTCTATTCTAAAGTAAAATATTTGTATATGAATTAAAATAATTATTTATAAATTTAGAGTATATATATGTTAAAATAATTACATATAAATAAAAAATATTTATATATAAAATTAAAAAATTTATATATAAACTAAAATAATTATATTAGTAATTCTATTTATATATTGAAAGAGCTTTGATTTATATATTGAAAAAGTGGAATTTTTTTGGATGGGGAGAAGGACGGGAGAGCGAGATAGAAAAAGAGATTTTTCGTATTAAATTCTTGCTGAGAGATGGAGGATTAAAAAGAAATTAAGTAATTAAGAATATAAAGGTGATTTTATATATCAGTTAATGAGTTAACTGCATCAAAGTAAAGAAAATTGATTTTATTAGTAAATTCGAAAATGGGAAGAACTAACCAAAAAATTTAAAAACTTTTAGGGATTTTATAAATAATTTTTTTTCTTTAATTTTTAATTAATTATTAATTGATTGCAATAAAAATGTAATACAAAAAATGTTTTTTTAAAAATTCAAATAGAAGAGTCTACATGCGAAATCCAACAGCAGCAGGAGCCTGAAGTCCAATCCAACAGGGCCGAGAAATAGCCAGGCGTTGAGTTAAACCAAAAAGCATAACATCTCCTTCCTCGTTGATCCCTCTTCACCTTCCCGCTGTTATAATTACCCCACCCATACAATCTCAGATTGCCGCGGACGAAGCCCTGATCTCCGGAGAGGCGGCGGCGGAGGTGATGGCGGAGAAGCCTCAGGCAGTGAGGGTGCTCTACTGCGGTGTGTGCGGTTTGCCGGCGGAGTACTGCGAGTTCGGGCCCAATTTTGAGAAGTGCAAGCCGTGGCTCCGCCATCACGCTCCCGATCTCTATCCTGATCTGCCCAAAGGTATTCGCCTCTGATTCTGCGCGGTTTGGAATCCTATTTCGTTGTTCTGATCCGAGGTTTGGTTGATAGGGAGCGAGGGGGTTGTTGATAAGGCTGCGGAGAAGCTTCAGGCGATGGGAATCTCCAGCGATGGCGGAGGCGGTGGAGAGGCTCCTGCCGCCGCTTCTTCAGGTGCCTTGTTCGTCGTGTTGATTGGATTTGAACGTTGATTGTTATGTGAATATATAGCACCGCATTGACCACTTGGTTAATTAAAGAAATTTTAGGCATAACGAGTGATTCTTTTTTTTGAGAAAACTGTGAAGGATTATTTGTTTGGAAAATGTTTTGCGAGCAATTTGTTTTCTGTGTTGAGATGCAGCTAGAGGGTACTCAGGACACTAAGTTTATGTTGGATATTTTTCAGATATCCTAGGTGAGGGTCCAGCAGTCCCTGAGAGCTGAAGTAGTATACTGTAGAGATACCATTATTGACTTTTAAATAATGATAATTCAGTAAAAAGTGCTACAAATTTTGACTGAGATTGTGTTAGTTTTGTGGTTGCATAGTTAGTGGAGAATGGTTGGTTTTACAGATGACAAATGGAGTCTTTGCAGAAGTTGCTCATACGGTGCGATCTGCTCTGTCATATATTCTATTTTCTACTCCATCAACCTATAAGTGCTTATAGAAAGTATTGAACGAGATTATGTAATTGGTGTTCCCCTTTTGTTTCTTCAGTTTTTAGAATCCAATGGATGTTCGGTTTTTTTGGTGTTATTTTTTAAAATATCCTAGCTCACCATTCCTCTAGGTCAATTGACATGGTCATATCTCTTCATTATCCACCAAACTCAATGCTATTTCTTTTAGTATCTCTTTTAATATCTTCTCGTTTCATATCTCCAGATGTACATTGGCTTCCTTTGTGAGCATTTTTGTAGTTTTCTATGTATAAAGCAACACACATAACAACTCAACCCATATCTTTCTTTCCCCGGTTGTCCTATAATAGTAGCCTCCCTGCTATGAGATATTATGTCTAGGACTTTATATAAATTAAACTTGTTTGATCTGCAATTAACTTGCATAACATATCAGAATTTGCTATAGTTCCTTTGGGTTGTAGGCATTTTCTTGGATTTCTATTGGCATATGTTGTATCTTAATCTGGATGCCTATTACTTCAGAAAATCACGACCATGAATAAGCAGAATGCTTTGGTCCTATTTTTTGATGCCTTTGAGTTGAAATTCTTTGAGGTTACTCTTTAGCAAAAAGCTCTTTGGACATCCACTCTGCATTGAATGTATCATTGAGGTTCAGAAGCAACAGAAAAAACAGGTTGCATGACATTATTCTCAAATTTGTGCCTTGTTTGGCACTTATAAACAACTTTTACCTCACATGGTTGGCATCGTGTTGGGTATAGTGGTTGTCTCTTGCTTCTGCATGATGTAAGCAGTCTTGGATCTCTTCATTATATGCTGCATGTAAAACAAGCAGGAGGCCTCCCACATTTTCATTGACTAGAATATTCATGCATCATTGCATCATATATCAGGTTATGAAGATTTTTGATCACAGCATATTTTAGTAATGCCTTTGACTTCATATATTTCTATTTTGCTATCAAACAACTTCCATTCTTCTTATTTTCTGTACTTAGTTTTTTCTAGTGTCTGAGAATTATGGAGGTTTCTATTTACTTACTCTTGGTCTCTTTGAATGCATGCCTTCATTGATTCTTGGTGGCACCTGAATGTTAACTTCTGTTCTTCTTGCCTTCTGTATTTAGTTTGTTCTAGTGGCAAGGAATTGTGGGGGTGTCTATTTACTGACTCTTGGTTTCTTCAAATGAATTCCACGTCTTCATTGATTGTAGGTGGCACCTCAATGTCTAAGCCAGAAGAAGTAAAACGCCTTCCAGGTGGTAAGATAAAGAAGAAGGTGAGCATTTAAGGCACATTACTGTAGCTCATTGTTTTCCATGGAGACAAGATTGTTCTTCTACCTGTTTTTCTAGAATATCATCGAATTAATCTAGTAATGCACTTTGAAGTAACTTACAGTGACAGACCATATCTTGTATAAACAAAACCTTATACTTCAGCACTTATTATGTTCTGATTATTTCTTATTAAGATAAACATGAAATTGTGTATCCTGGAACCAGAAGCATCTCCTTATTTATTCTTACATGCATTGCATTATATGCTTTATTTTCCTATTTGCTATGTTAGAGTTGATTTTGGTCCCATATAGATGATGTGATATTTGCACCTGTCAGACTTGTAACCTGCATTTGGGTACCCAGCTCAGATAGTAAGTGTTTTCAATTAGTCTATATATTTGATCTTTTTATAGATTGTTGGGATATGAAAGGAAATTATCTATTTCAGATTAGTCATAACTCATAAACTGTAACCGGTAAGAAATTTAAGCTAGCTACTAGTGATTGTTATGATGTTATTAGTTTCCACACACACTAGGACCTATTAGCTACAACTGATTGATATGATGTTATTAGTCATCCAACTCTTGGTATTTATGTATCTTTCTAGGAGGTGTCCCATTTCGTTCTTTTCAAAGTTTGATCAGTCAATACCAGTTGTTTTGTTACTTTCTGGAATCCAATGTTCATTTTTTTTCTTCGACTTATTGTGCATTGTGGATGTTCATTTGTTTACGTTTTTGATGAAGGATCAAATGTAGAGTCAACATTACTAATCCTTTGGTGTATTATTGCAGGAAAAACAAGAGGTTGTTATCGAAAAAATCATCCGAAATAAGCGGAAATGCGTCACTGTTGTTAAAGGCCTAGAACTTTTTGGTAAGTGGTCTTTGGAGGAATTACAGCTCCCACGTGTCACAATGTGGTCAGATATTGATATACTGGACTTCCATAATTTGCTGTTTAACATCCATGTTGACACGTTTCCAGGTGTTAAATTAAGTGATGCATCCAAAAAACTTGGGAAAAAATTTGCCACGGGAGCATCAGTTGTTAAGGTGTGACTCCATTCATACTAGAAGTTGGTTTTTTTTTTTTTACTGAAATACAGAATTGGTTTTTCATTGACAACATGATTGAATGGTTAATTTCAGGGCCCTACTGAGAAAGAACAAATTGATGTCCAAGGGGACATATCATATGATCTGGTGGAATTCATCACGGACACTTGGCCAGATGTAATTCATCCTTTCTCTTGTCCTTTTTCTCTTTTGTCCTATCAACAAATATAGCCCATTGATTTTATATGGTTTCTTGTCATCTCACTGTTGATGATAAAACTTCACACTGCCATTTGTTGGAGACAACGGAAAACTTGTTCACATCAAAATTAAAATTCTGACAGACTTTACAACATTTGATTTCTTTTATTTTGCTTCATTATTATGCATTTGTTGATTGCCTTGGTTGCATGCTAGATGCATATCTTTCAGGTTTTGCATTTGCAAGGATAAAAGTATCCAACACGCACACTTGATATCTTTATGGGGATGGCATTGAATATTATCCAATAATATTCTCCTTTGGCTGTTATCTCATTGCTCGTTTGGTTTGTGAGTAATTCAATTGCTCATACTACATTTCAGATGACAATTTTTTTGTTGCGTGTCATGTATTAGGTACCGGAGACTGCAATTTTTTTCATTGAAGATGGCAAAAAGGTTGCTGCTGCTTGATCACCAACTTGAGTTGAAGGCCTGAGAAATAATTAACAAAGTTAACAGTATGTTGTCAGATATATTTCTGCTGCCCTCAGCTAGTTTATAAATCTTAAATTATCGTCAAGAAATATAGCTTGAATTATATATAAGCTTTGTATCCATGTATCTCCAGTTTTCTTTCTTGGAGTACTAAGAGGCTGCAATATGATATTACTGGAGATTAAGATATGAAAGCTTCTATATCTTTTTTGAGTAGGTTCATGAGTGCCCAGTATTACCAAATCCAGAATCACCAAGATTTTGATTTTGAGAAAACATTGCTTTAAATCCAAACCGTTTGATTATCTGAAATGTTTGGTTACATGAGATCTTTTGAGCACTAGGTAAATAGGCCGGATGAGGAGCTGGTTGTTAAGAGCCCAAACCTGAAGCAAATCAACGGCCCGAGAAAACCCCTAAAATTTCGGGTGTGCCTTTGGCTTCCGATGGTGCCTAGGCATGCCGACATTTCAGAGCCTGAATCCGGAAACACAAAACCAAAATCTATGGGCCAGACTGCATTCAGGCAAGCACGGCCTGTTTTAACCCCAAATTTAGACCATCTCGCATTTAATAAAGCAGTTATCAAAGTTGCTTGTGTTCTCTACAGGAGAAGATTTTGGCTTTACAATAATGAGAAAAGACATTCAGCCATCACGCAATGCTAACAATCCTAATTTTCACATCTGACAGCTATGAAAAAAGAGAGAGAACTCCCAAGGTTTTAACATAGACATGGTGTAGATCAGCTGGTGCAGCTCAGATTTAAAACACACTATCTGCTGCCATCCGATTTAACGAGTTCTTCAACAGCGCCTCTATATTTGTTAATGAGATCCCTGCAGAAATTTGGTGAAAATAAGCAACTAAATTTAGATCAATTTTCACTTAAGCATCTTTTGCACAATCTGAAGGTAAACACAAACCTCCGTTGGTTGAGCTGCTGAGCGGTTTCCTCCAGTTTGCGCTTCTGCCCTTCAACTGTCTGGTGATCAACAGCATCAGTTAGTACAAAGCCTTTTGCTTAGTAAAATTAACAGTTGATAAAAACTCTAAATTTGAAAATTATGACATCTAGAATAAAGTAAAACGACAGAAACCATGGATCCAAGTCTTTTCTTGACATGCTTTTGATACCTTGTAACCCCTCAGAGAGAGAGAGAGAGAATGAGAGAGAGACTACTAGGTTTCTTATTGCCAGAGATACATAGTAATATGCAGGGAAGTAGGCAACTGACTGATAAAAGTCCTAAGCTAAATCTGTAAAATCACCATCACAAACACGTAACTAAAACAGGTTGCAGGGCACTTTTTCAAGACTAAGACACTAAACTTCATTGAGGAAATGTCATATTGTGCAACATTTGATGAATCCCTAACAAGCCAATCACAATAGGATGACATACAAGGAGCAATTTATCCTAGGATTTGAGCTATTTGATTAAGTCTGCAGAAACTTTAGCATTGGGGACATTAAGTACTGGGGATTCAAATTTTTCAACAACCTACAGTAACAATGTACAATTCAAATCAGAAAAATGAAACAGAGTACGTAATTTACTAACCATTCCTTTTGCACTGATGGTTCCTGCTATAGAGTTCAACAGCTGTTGACACTTTTCAAAGTGGTTGGTCAGCTCATTTACCTATTGGAAGATATAGTCAAACCAATGGCAGACCAGATAAGCACACAACTTGCCTTGTAAAAAAGCATTCACGTACTGAGTTGGTGTAGAAACTGAGCTTCATTATGCATGTTGCAAGAATTTCTCACTGCCAATTTTCTTACATTTATTTTTTTTATTCCTCAAATCTTCTGTAGGCTAGATGCTTGCTGTCTAATCGCTCACACATAACAATTTTCTTGGATATTCTGTATTAAAAGACTTCATCATTTTTTGCATATCAAAAAACACTTGTCCCATGACTTTTCATGTACAGCCATGAACCCATTATTTTGATCCAGGATTGTCTTTTTAGTCAGGAACTTGATCAAATTCTATTCAGGAAATCGAAATGCTTTGAGGGAAATTGTGTAAAATTGTACTTCGGAAAGAAAGCAAAGTTACAGAGACAAACCGACCAATGCATCTGAATGTTGGTCACGGGTTCCACTCTCAACTGCCTCTGCTAAACCCTCCATCAACTAGAGAAGCAAAAAACATCAAAGTTGAGAAAATTCCAATAGGCCAAACATAAATCACAAACACAACATATTTGATTTTTATTTGACTGCAGTTGTGATACATCATAAACTTATGATTCAGATTGCAAGAGGTGAAAGCACATAAATTCATTTTACATGACATTCATCCAGATTTCAGCAATAAATAATAATCCCCTAATCCCAATTACACAAGACAGATACAAGTCCATCATACAACAAACACTAAAATCAAAGTGAGTAAATCCGATAATGAACAATGTAGCAAAACATAAATGACACCTCAAAAACCATGCTTATCCACCTTTTTCAGATACAAAACTGTTCAGAATATCACTATAATCACAATAAAAAAAGCAAGAATATTAATTATTTCAAGTCCAAGAGAAAGATAACTAGAGTCATCATCGAGTAATTCCTCATATATGCTTGTTATTCATCCAAAGAACAGCTAATTTCCAATCACAAATTGACCTGAACAATTTCTACATAAACAATATGTAGGGCAAAAAACACGTTCAATTCGAGCTTCTTCAATACTCATGAAAATTCTTGAAATGCTTACAATTCGTCATATCAAAAGACCAACTAATTTCCGATGAGAAATTAGCGCGAAATCAGAAGAGAAATCAGCGTTTAGCAAGATGTCCGATGTACAACAATACCATTTCCTCCATAAACTATCTCGACACAAACAAGATCAACATTAGGGCAAAAGCCACCGCCAATTTGAAATACTTTGCAAATATACTTGAAAAAAAAAGCAAATAAATAAGTGATTGCAGTGTTTTCGATCAATAAGGAACGAAGCTATGGTTCGTACATGGAGGAGATGGAAGTGAGAAGCCAGGGACGGGTGATGGTGGTGTTGCTGCTGCTGCTGATGCTGGTGGTGGAGCGAGTGGAGATCCTGCGCCTGGGGCGCCGCCGAAGGCGGCATCTGCGTCGGGATCATCATCCAGCCGCCGCCGCCGCCGCCGCCGCCAAGCTGGTCCATTTTCTCAGATCTCGCGCACGATCTCGATGGGAGGAGATGGAACAAAATAGTCGGCTTTGAAAACTTGGGATTTTTGCATAAAAACCCCGGGAGAGTTGGTAAATTTCGTTGTTGTATTGTAAACCATAAATTTGTGTATATACCCCCCTAAACTACTGTATTCGTACGAATTAACCCTGAAATCAGTTTTTCCATAATTAACAAATTTAAATATAAGATTTTTCAGAAATAAAATACGAATCCAAATGGCAATTTTCACCCATCCAAATTTGGAAAACAATTTTTTAAAAGATCCAAATTTACTTTGGATGCTTATAACAATTTGTTACACCAGATACTGATTCACAGCACATGATCTTATGGCATTGCGCCATATATTTGCTCTACATGGAATACAAGAAGTTGACAAAAAAAAAAAGAGAAGGAAATCCTGTAAACTTAGACGTATTTGATATTGCCACAGATGTATAAATCGGGTAAATTAAAACACAAAGGAAAACCAAACCATTTACACAGCCACAGTCAGTACAAGCTGGAAGAGGATCAAAGCAAGTTCAAATACAAAAAAGAACCGATGAGGAAAAAAGATCTCTAGAGGTCCTAAAAATCCCTTACCCCAAAATTCAAAACTGTAGTTTTTTCTTTCATACAAGCAGCCATCATACACCCCAAAAATACATTATTTGAAAACAGATCTTCAATTCCTATTGTACTCCGGACAATCCCAGGGCCAACAGAGGAATACTAGAGCTGGCTAAAAAACCACAGCCACAGTAGAGAGAGAAGTTATCCGTACTAACCTAACTATCACTGTTTACTGCCTTGCAGGGCTCGAATATTCTGAGTCATTCTCAGATGAGGTCACATTGGATGACGCATAAGATGATGCGGCTGTTGTGGAGCTATGTACACCATTCCCGAAACTTTTGGAATGGAGTTCAGGGTTTCTTTGGGGTTCTGGAGCTGCAGGCCTTTGGCCCTCTTCTGCTAGTTTCTTGAGAAGGTTCATTACTGTGGGAAGGAACCTTGTGGACAGGGAAAGTATGCCGGGAAGCTGCACAGTGATTATAAGCCATTGCATGAGAAAGGATAACTGAAATTTTTCAGTAACAGAAGAGATTTGAGTTCTAGAAGAAAATCTCACAGCCCCATTTTGGAATACGCCTGGGATGTCAAGTTGGATCCAGAGTGCTTTGCCCACCAGGAAGAGGACAAACAATAGTGCAAAATAAAATGGATTCCTGCAAATGAAAGTGAAAGAGTCCATGAATATTCATAAGCAGCAAACATGCAATTAGTGGATTTGAGAAATTTACTTTACCTTAGAAGGGTCATAAATTCATTGAATCCCAAGACAAGAATAGCAACGATTGCCCATGGAGGGGGTAGCCAGTTGTTGTTTCTCCTGTTGGCTTCCTGAAAACAAATATCAACCTTGTTGAATGAATGAGTTGTACCAAAGAGATTAATATTTTGCAGAAATACCATGAACTATTTGAAAGTAACTTAGAAATGCGAAGAGTAGAAGGACATGCCTGAGCAGCAATAGCCTGGGTGACTGTATATTCGGTCTCTGATTTAAACTGCCTCCATAGAGATTTGCATTGGACAGGTGTGATCAAAGTTTTCTTGGGGGAAACCTGTTGAAGAAAAGGAAAAACAACACATGTACCTGACCAGAGATTTTACAATAAAGAACACACTTATCTCGAAATAAAAATGGTATCTTAAACTTCAGTGCCATGTAAGATCATGTACTAGGCATGAATGTTTCATTACAAACTTTCTCTAGCTAAAATGCTTTTGTAGGCCACCATGATCAGACAATTGAAGATAGTAAATAGAGGAGCATTCACTAACCCACGATCTCAATAAGTCCAAGCACTAAAAATACACATATATGTAAGTCAAGTTTTAAAAGCTCAAAAAGGAGGTCAATGAAAAGGAGAAGTGCATAAACAGAATAGTTTAATCATGAAAAAAGAGAGTGAGTCCCCAATACGTAACTGTGTATCTCAGTACTAGTATCCACTACTACAGTATCAAAATTTAAAAGATGATAAGATCATAAGGAAGACATAAATGCATTAAAAGAACATTATGAATAAAATTTACCTCCTCCCATGAGTTTGAGGCTAGTGGGTCAAATGCTTGGATGCTCTTACTTGTACTAGGGTTAGAAGCATCCACTAGAGCAAGTGAAAGAGTTTTCTCAATATTATCTCCATCATCATCAAGACGAATCACTGCCATTACTGATAAGATCTTCAATGACTACAGACAAGAGAACATGCTTATAAAACCATGGTTTAAAAAGGTAAAATAAACTAACAAAAGCTATGTAACAATCCTCAGTACCGCAGATCGAGCAGTTTTTGTAATTGCCCTTATATCTTCCTTTCCTGTCCAGACCCTTGGCATTGAATCAGTATCACGGCTAAATAAAGTCAAGAACCTGTAAAAGAATGTATGTATTATCAATCTCTTTCTAAGAAGAGGAACTTCACGATCTCTTCGACACAAAAAAACCGAGTGCTACCTGTCCTTCATGCGGATCAAAACCCTTCCAGCTTCTTCTCTAGCCTTAGATTCAACAACATTCCTAGCATGCTCCTCCAATTTTGCAAGCATTTTATCAACAGTTGCTTGGTCCAGCTCATACGCACAAAGGGCAGAAGCAAATGCAGCAGTAGCTGACTTAGTTTCTTTGAGCAGCAACCTTTTTATTGCTGGCCAGGTATCATCAGTAGCTGCATCCAGCAGAGCCTCCACAGGTTCTGCAAGTGCTTTGTTGAGTTGTCCCTGCACCAACATCAGGTTACTTGCTTACCAACCATTGCATCAATGCAAATATTTCTAATAAAATTCTCAAAACCCTGCCTCTAATGAATGGATAGTCCATAATATTGCTCAAAGAAGTGATGCTACACCTCATATTGGGAAGTGAGTTCAGCCAGTTTAACATCACGAACTGAAGCAATATGTGCATCAATATCACGCTGAAGCTTGTCCCGAGTTTTCGTGGAGTCCCATTTTGCTAGTGCAATAGTTGCATCTGTTTTTGCAACACACATCATCAATGGCTGAGTAGGGATTGTTGTGAATAAGAAAAATAAATTTGTCAACATTTCAAAATCTGAAGACAGAAAAAATATCTATAGCTGTCTGCAGTTAATTCTATTATCCTGTATGATTTTCTTAATCCAACAGACCCTTCACCACTCAAGTATCAAGCTTCAACACTCAAGCCTAAAAAATATTATTCCAACTCCACTAACATGCTGAGTTAAGGCAGTACAAGGGGCTATCCCTGCTTCAATCAGCTAGAAAAGCAGTAATACCAGTAAGGTAGAATTTTCAGGCTTCATCATGCTAAGTAAAGCTGCTTAGTTCTCTCTCTAGCTTAGCCAATAATACCAACAAAAAATAATTAAGGCCGAGTTTTCAGGTTCCGTCTTGAAAACTGTTAGAAGGAAGAGAAAAGGAGAGAATCTAGCTACAAGAGCAGTCGTAAAACACAAAAGAGAGCCATGTTGAAGCTTGTCTGGAATCTTAACTAAACCACGCGTTCAAACAGAGCTCAATTATGATGAATGGATTCTAGAACGTCAGAACTAAAGCAAAAGGATAAATACACAGATACAACAGTGGGAAATCTACAGAGACACACATGTTCCTGACGAAAAGTGAGGAGGTTCCAACAAAAGAAGGAACAAGAAACACAAGCACAAAATTGGTTTTCTTCACCAGGACATATACAGAAGAACGTGTGCTTTATCTTATCAATATATGTTCGAAGACAATACCTTCAGAAGCTTCATCAAATTTTGACATAAATAACCGTGAACAATCCCGAGTAGCAACAGCATATCCTTCTCCTCTGTCCAAAGCCTTAGCTAAAGCTTCCTTAAAGTCCTCCAGAGTTTTAGACCGTATATGCCCCAGTAATGATTGGTAAGCAGGATGGATTCTCTACAGAATTATGAAACAAAATCTAAAATAAACAATGATACATAATATACAAGTCAAATATAATAGATAGTATGTATCAAACATCAAAGCAGCAAATTATCCATATAGGATGTAGAATTGACAATAATTCAGTTCAACCAGTCATTTGTACAGATTGACCAAGTGTTTCTTTCGAGAAAATACAATTGAAGTAGTGTTACCAGGACATAGACATGAGAATCAAGTGTCCAAATCCAGCATGGCATCTTCCAGCAGTTTTGACACGGATACATTCATAAATTTTATGTTTACAGGTATAATATCTAAGTTATTATATCTACATTACAACATCATAGGCATTTGACCTGAACTTAAAGAAGAATCATAGCATCCTATCTTATATTCTCAATAATTAAATATTTTTCAGTAGAGTCATCAGAAGGTTTAAGAACAAGATCATGTAAATGTGGTTTAATACTTTAAGCCACCAAAACTGCCCATGAAGTATCCTATGGTGCAAGTGCTTAAATCTCTCAACGAAAACGAAAAACCATCGAAATAGGCAGCTACATGTCCATCTTATATTTTCATTTGGTTAATATAAAATCTTCAGTGGACACAAACAACAACTCCTATCATGTCATTTGTTGTTAACCAAAAAAGGTGACGGAAAACAAAACCAAGTTATTAGTACCTGAAAAAGTTTTGATTCAAGCTGCTCCCTTTTTACAGTCCTTACACCTTCATCAAAATAAATAGCTTCCATGTCATAACTGCAAAAGGATGATAAGTTCAACAAGTCAGTAACAAGGCCATAGACACAACAATAAAAGTAATATGCACATAAGCTCCCAAGGACCAATATACTGCAACTATGATGCTCCCTAGAACCAAATGTTACTGCAACTAAGATGCCCCTAGTTTTAGAACAAATATAGCTCATTATTTTCATCCTCTATTAAATATTATTTGTGGGACAGTTCTATTGATCTTCAATTAGTGTGGCATTTTGAAGATGGTTACTCCAACCTGATTTCTTAAGTGATCAGCATGACACAGTTACAAGCAACTCATAGTGCAATATTTCACCTGATCAATCCAGCTTAATCACATTATATATTATAGAAAAATTTTTATAGATTTACAAGATAATATGAATGTAAAGATGAACCGAACAACTAGCTAGATTCTATTAATTTTGGGGCAAGCCTAAAAGCCTCAAAAGGTTTCAGATTGGATGGAACTATTACCCAGACCAGGAGTCTATCTTTCTCCAACCTTCTGGTGAAACAATTAAGAGGAAGTGGTCTGGAGATTCCAGAGGTCTTAGAATAGAGATTCTCAAAACAATGTAAAAGGAAGATCTTGCTGGTTACCAAGCAAAGCTGCTCTCCAAGTAAGATGATGGCAAATTGGTAGATCAGGATGGAGAATATGCACAGCATCATTGTAGACAATAGTGATTAATGCCTCACTCACCCAGATAAGCACTTCTCCAGAATTGAGCTGAGCTTCTTCCCAAACCCTGTCACTATACCGTTTTGTACAGCTTCTTCAAGTTCACACCATTCCTGAGATGGTCAAAAAATTGACCAGATTAAGCTCAAATATCAAACATCGAGTTTTATTCAAACTTTTGACAAACAATAATTACCTCATTAGTGGTTAGGGACGCAAACTTTTCATTGGCAATTTCTTCACAACGTACAGTTGCAACCATGACCTAATAATCAAGAGATAAACAACTCTTAGTTAGCCAAAATAATTCCATGGATAATCATACTGAAAAGGGGAAAAAAATTATACATCACCTTGTGGGCAGGGAGGTCAAGGTCCTTATTCTCCTTTATGACTTTCCATATTTGTTGCGCACTAAAAGAAAATCCTGAAGCAGGAAGAACCCCCCGCCGATCTCCAGCAAGTCCTCCAGGAGCAATTGAATGGAAAAATCTTTGCCTTAAACTCGCAACCTTCATGAAAGAAAGCAGAAAAAAGTTACCATAAACTAAAAGAATCAAGAAAATAAGGGAAGGAACAAAGTACAACAATCCAAGACCTAATAGTTTCATTGTTGTACTTGCACCTAAAAGACAGGATCGGAGTGTAGAAAAGGATGTTATAGACATGGATATTTCATATGCCCAGTAACATAAACTTCAACAGAACATCATTCTTTCCTATAAAATCACTGATAGAAGCAGCTTGATTAATGGGCCACGAACAAGAACCTGAAGTTTAATAATGATACAGACATTACTTTTCGAACGTAGTGATCATATTTCTATTTCTGTCAGACCCCAGTTGAGCAATTATCAGCTGTGTCTTCCACATATTAGTATCAGTTACTAATTGTGCCAAAAGTAGTTAGCCAAAATCTAAGAAGCAAAAAACACCATAGTAAAAATCACTATCTGAACACTTGGAATTTCATGCCCCCTCAAGTATATCAAGTTTGGACTAGGTAATGAAATAAATTGGGGTGCCTAAAATGATGCTCTTGAATAAATCAGCTTCTATCTCGTGTATGCATGAGATTTGAGAATGTACAAATAAGACAGGTATATTTAGTTATAAGGTCAATCTTTACAAACACCTTTCCTTGGCTTCACTGGTAAAGACACAGTGGCATACAAGGGAGGTCAAGGGTTCAAGTGTTGTTCATTAATATTCAAATTCTATTTCAATTATATTTTTTCAAGTTTCATATTCTGCAGTCCTATTTCTTTGCAAAACCTTCCAAGCACAATAATGACTTCTTTGCAAAAACTTGATTTTTTGAAGACAACGTAAATACCCAAAATAACCACAAAATAACAGTAGACATTCAAACACAATCTTATCCAATTCGTTACAGAACTTGGTCTTACAATCTAGCTCCCTCTACTAGATGGATGATTTGTGGGCTACCTGGATATGTTTGTCATCCACCCAATAGTTTACATAACAGTGCGCAAATAGCACTAATGGACTCAAATCAAAACATTGAAGATTGTTACTGGACAAAACAAAATAATAGCTTCAAATAACACATATAAAACTTATAAGCTATAACATACCTGCTCTCTAAATTGCTCTTCTTTCTCCTCAAAACTTGAAAGAGCCACAACTTCAACCTGTTCAATAACATAAAATGCTGGCTTCAACACAGAAAACACATAAAGCATACAATATTACGAGACTAGTTTATGGTAGCTCACATTAAAAAATTCACTGAGTGGAGTTTCTTCATGTTCTTGTGGTTTTGGAACCGAATCCCATATCTGCAAGTATGTAATTCAAAATGGGTAAAATATCAGACAAAAATAGCAGAAAGAAATAAATCCAGCAAATAACATTTGACTGAAATTACCTTTTGAATATCTTCCCTCAGAAGAGGTTCCAAGTTTTCAAGAGGAGTCTGCCGACATATGTCAGTATTAATTTAAGTTGACAACAGCGATAATAAGAAGGATAAGACAAAGTGGAAATGATAAAGAAAAAGCATAAGCTTAAATGCCGCACCCTAGTTTTGTCGCGAATTACAAACATTAAAGTTGTTTTACGAGGACTAAACAATCGCATCATGACCTGTTATGAGAAAAGAAGAAGTCTGATAGAGTGTACAACAAAGAAAATTATGGAAAAACAGACCTAGGTAGCAATTGGGATGCACTGATGCAGTGCTCACCTGGAAGACTGTCTTCAATAGAGGCTTATTTGCAGCCTGTTCTCGGCCAATATCATGACACCACCTGTAGTAATAAAAGATTGGATAAGCACTTGACGTACCTCAATGAAATAGAATATAGAGACAATCAAGAACCAATGAACTTACATATTTATCAGAACTATATCTGAAACTGCCAGAGCAAAAAGGGCACTCTGTTTCTCAAATGCAGTGTCATCCTGGAAATAAGAGAGATTGTAACAAGGCAAATAGTGAACTTAGATATTTTGCAAAAGCCAATGGAAGCTTACTAAGACATATTCATTGTTGTCAGCAGGAACAGTCAATTTACGGCCACATATACCTTGTATAATCAATTGATAGTGAAATAGAAAAGAAAAAATGCAACCATACGGTAAATGAAATAAGACCTCTCCTCGTTCTCTTCCATCAGTGCCCTCCAAATCCATAATAATTGTGCATGGCTCAATTTCAACACACCTTGCCATCCAAATGCCTTTTGTGGTTTGAGACCTGAAGGAAAACACCAGTATCATCATACAAGGCATGTCAAAATTCCAAAATAAACATGATTGTTATAAATGAACTCAGTGAGAAACAGAATTGACAATCCTATAACTTGCCTCCCCTTGAAAGCATCCATCTCTCTAAAGTTGGTATGGAAAAGATGATTCAGAAGAGTGCTCTTTCCTGCCGAAAGTAACAAAACAATTAGGATCTTTTAATTAAATTCTTAGCATAACATCCCACATAAAAAGATTTTTCAAAAGAAATTAGATTTTAATTGGGAGACAAAAAAGGCTAGCTTGCCATACCACTGCTTTGTGGACCCATGATTGAGACTACTGCGTATGATAGCCCACATTCACCAAGTCTTACAGCCTTCATGAAGTTCTCAAGTCCAGAAGCATTAAACACGCCATCTCCATGGATCAGTTGGATAGAACAACATTCCTCAGCCATTTGTGGATCAAACAAAACCTATAGTTAAATTGCATGAGGATAAATTCATCATATAATATTGTTATCTAAATATCTAATCCACGTGGCATATTTGAAAAACCTAGCACAGAACAACATCACTTGACAAAAAACCTTATATGCTTGCACCAAAGAAACAGGAATGCAAAAAGAAGGCGTAAGTGTTACTTCACAACATGCTCAGCCTACATACACAACATGATGTGTCTCAGACAAATTACTACACTTCAAACATGCAGCAACAGGCTTGGCTAAGAATGCCACTCCTTGGTAGATTGCAAGTCAGAGGAGCCGCTTGATTTCGTGAAGTTGGAAGATCAAAACCATCAGTAAGAAAAGAACATAGCTACAAATCTCTGTAGCTAAAGTAACAAGGTCCATGTTGGGATTCGTAGCAGAAAATTCACAAATCACATTATTCTCAAACAACACAAAAAATGAGAAGTAATACAAGATAAAAGAAAATAACAAGATAAGACAGCGAAGAATCCACTATCAAAAAATGACTTTACAAGAATTTACAAAAAATACTGTACTCTTTCTTACTTAACTAAACTTTTTACTAAAACTCAACAACATCTTCACCTTCAAAAGAACACCATGAGAAACCACCACGAGAGACCACCGAGAGACATTAGAAAAATCGACACACGAGAGCCAATACTCTCTCTTTCTCTTCTCTCTATTCTTCTCTCTCTATTTCGCTCTATTTCAACCTCAAACTATGACATACATAAACTCTGTATATTATATATTATAGTATATATATAAATTTTTATTGAGTCTGAATTTTACTATAATTATAACTCCTAATATTACAAATCAATCATAATTCTAAATCCACTTTGGATTCTTATTTTTAACTCAAACTCTAATCCAAATTCAAACACCCAAAACTGAATGTCCACTCGAACTTCGCCAGCCAATACAAGATATTAGCACTCGCCCGGCCCGGGGGATCAAAAGCGAAAAAAAATCAAATAATTAAGGAAAAACGATCCGTTATCATCGGACATTAAATCAGCTTTAAAAGCTAAAAAAGCCCGTAATAATAACCCAATCACGATTTGCAGCTCCTCCGGCAGCTTCAATCCTCAGCCGATCGGGTACATCGTGACCTGGATTTCACGGATCGTCATCTACAAACCGCCTCTTACTTGACTCCAAAACCCCAGCAAATCACACCAGTCGTCAAAAAAGCAACCAGAAAACACGATCGGCACAACCAGACACCGATATCCAGACAAAGCTCCATCGAAGATCAAACAGACACCAAAAAGATCGCACGGATCATCGTCTAGAACCCGGATCGGAGCTCTAAACCATCGATTTCAGCAAGATCACAACGACAAGACGATAAGAGAAATGGAGGCGAAGATCTACGCACCGGAGAGAGAGGGGGCGACGGAGTGGGACTAGCCGAAGCGGTGGCAGCCGGCGGCGGAGGAGGACGAGGCGGAGGGGAGGATGGGGCGATCCAGCATCGCCAACGCAGCCACGAACTCTTCTTTTAAATTGCGAAAAAGAATACCAGTCGGATCAAAACCAAACCGCGGTAACAAAAAAGTAAAAAATATATATAAAAAAAAAGGGATACGTTCTACGATTCGTTTGAACGACAATAAAATGATAAATATTTCGGCGAGATAGAGGGCTGTTTTTAGTTATTTTGTTGGCCGTAAGTGAATACGTAAATATATTTTGTGTTTAATTAGACAAAAACATATATTAAAATATATTATTAAATATTATTGATTAAAAAAATTAGAAATATTATATTATTATAATATGATTATTACTTTTTATTATAATTTAAAATATTATTTTATATGTCATTTTTGAATAAAAAATAATTTATTTTTAACTTTTAAATTAAAAATAATTAAAAATATACTTTTATAATTAAATTATAGAATTAGTCGAAGAAAATTTATCTTTTAATTGCTTTTGTTTTTATTTTCAATGAACTAAATAATCTCTATACAGTCATGAAGGAGATGATGCTAAATTTTGTATACTATAATTTTTTTTGTGTTATAAATTGTCATTTAATGATTTTAAAATTTGATATATTTATTTTATTTATATTCATTTAGTGGCGATCGCCCGAATGTTGAAGCGAGAGTGGGACCCGCTGCACCGACTTGGGAAAGGTGGGACCCAGCAACCGCCCACCTGTCTTGAAGGGCGCTTTTGTCGCACTATTTTTTCTTATTACTTGTACAAATCACGCACTATACCATCACAGCCGTTTAAGAAATAGAGTGCATCTCGAGGTATGGTCTTGGAGTCCGCACCCGACCGATCGATTTTGAAGATCTGCCAAAGCGAGTAGGATTCAGTACGGACCATTCGAAGAGCCTCGAGATCGGGATTGACGTGATGGCAAAGCACGTGACATGCACCTGGAGTTCGATTTTATTTATTGCGATTTTTGGTTGGAGTATATACCAAGTAAGGCAGACGTGCCAGCGTTTCATTTTCAATGGTATGTTCCATTGCGAAGCTGTTAAGCTTTATTCCACAGACAAAGCTTTGTAATCTGTTTTATTTCCGAGTTATTCAAACCCACCAAAAGTTGCCGGGCCTGGCTTGCTTGACTCCGATCTTTAGCGCCGATCTAAAAAAAGGGACTCGACATCACAGCAGAAAAAAATACCACTCTTTCTTTGCCAAATGCATTGCTTTGATTCCTTCGAGCAAGATAAAAGGAGATTCCAAAAGTAGAAGGAAGACTTCGAGATGTTGACTGGTTCTAAATTACATCCTAAGGCATTGTACCAAATCTTCAATTAAAAAGTGTAACCTACAAAACATTGTGTTACCTGATCATGCTAAATAATGCAAGGTTTTATTGGGGGATGAAGCCAAAAGGAAGTAGATATGCATCACATTGGAGATCCTTAGATCCCCAAACAGGGAATACATCTAACCAGTGCAAGACATTCCAATCCCGATCCAAGTTGATTAGAAGACTAGATATGCAAGTCTGGAGTCGAAGAAAAAAAAAACGAGTATCTGCAATGGGCAAGACACAAGCCCACATGGGGTTCCCGTATCTCAAGAGACAAGGGCAAACTAAGACAATATTTTAAGTTTCAGTCCACATAACTAGTAGAAGCTTGCTGGATCTAAAGATGGTACCTACTCCATTGTCATACATAAACACCAGAGGCAAGCAGCAAGAATAGAGATCCAAATCCCTGCAGAAAACAAGAGAAAGATTGATAGTCGCATTACAAAAAGGTTTGTGACTGTCAACCAAAAGCACAGAGGGGATACAATCATTTATACCAGGAAAATGGATGCAAAAGCTGCAGTGGTAATCTCCTTGGATAGACTTCTGTTGCGCTTAGATGAAGTGGCTTCATAGCTGAAAAGAAATGGAAAATTAGCAGAGACATAGCTGGTGATGATGCTGAAAACAAGCTTTACAGCAACTTATTATGGAATTGAATTAAACCCTAAGGGTCTGTTAATCGTAGGATTCTCAGGTATGGGAACATTTCTATGTCAGCTTTCTGTCACAATTGCAAGATTCCCCACAATAAGGTTTACAAAAGTTGGGTTACAAAACCGTGAAACAAAGCAACCTGTTGCAAGTTAATCACTTATAATGTACCCAAAAGAGACTTTTCAGAAAGCAATGTGAGCTTGGAGAGCTTTTCAGCTTCATTCTCTTACAAGCTCCTGTTAGAAATTCATATATGAATTTGGGATGCTCACACATAAGAATTTGGAATATTATTTAGACAACTACACTAGCTCCTTGATGTGATAACTCAAACATTAGACTAAACTGCAGAAGATCAACCGTAGGATATCAGGCGTTGGGCATTGAAATGGAAAAGACATTGGTTTTTCTCATTCCAAAGAAACCAACATACATTTACAGCAGGTTATCAGATTATCAGTGAAGACTATAGTCATCCTTTGATTAGTGAATCTCTTAGGAGACCACATATCCCATGCTTCAATATCTTTGATTGGGTATTCAATTGATTTAACATGCATGGCAAGCGAGCATTCAAACAAGTGATCTACTGTTTCTGAAGAGACATTCCACTTAACAAGGTCCTAGTTGTTACTTTCCAGTTATGTTTAAGCAAGTTGTACACTGTCAAAAGGATGCAAGCCAATTCAGAACTATCAACATTAGAGGACTAGACATCTTCCAAGAAGAAGTTGAATAAGATACCTAATTTCACATGTAACAACCATCAGCATTCAAGCTTTTTCCTCGAGTGGAATAACCAATGGACACAGTCACATACACAAGCGCATGTGCATGCACATGTGAGCATTCAGACGTATGGTTTCTCACTTATAATCCAAATCCATTTAGTAGTACTGACATTCTGAGCAAATTCTATCATGAAAATAACTCTGCATAACATCTAGACACTCTGTTCAAGCTAGATAAATATTATTTTTTCATTTATTGTAAATCCTGAAACAGACAATCCAGCATTTGAGTCATTATGTTATATCTTTGTTTTATTGTTTTACTGATTGACACAGAGACAAAATAATATGCTTATTATATCTTTTATGGGACTAAATAAAAGTAATCAATTTTGCCAATTTTCGCAGGATAGTCTACCTCTGAATTTTGAAAAGGAAAGCATGCTTTGATCTGTCTCCTGTAGAACTCATCCAAATCAACATATAATGGAAAATTGAAATTTGATTCATAATTGAATATTAAGAAAGAAATTTAAATGTTGCTCTACTTCTTCCCACTAGATAGGATAAACAACTGAATGTGATATATCTAACCAACATCTTGGTTAAAACTACTGCTATCTTTTTCCAACCTTCTCCTTATGGTGAGAAACACTGGAATTTAAGAAGAGTTCAAGTAACTAAACTCAAGCAGAAGATCAATTTAACGAAAGTTGTATCTTTATGTGATTTAGAATCGAAATTAGATGGATTTAATTTTTAAATTAACATAGAAAGTACTTGGGAATCAAAACAAGATGCAAGGCTTTGAAATGACCTTAACGTGATCTTTAGATAGATATTTGATGGTTAAAGATTTCTAAAGAACCTTTAAACAATTATAGTTTCATAAATGCTCTACTCAACTTTCATTAACAGAGGGCCCATGGCACTATTCTAATACATTTCTTTAACCCTAAAGTTATCATTATACAAAAATTGCCACATAACATGTACAGATTAATGCCAACAAAAGACTCAACATACAATAATCTACTAATCTTAGCTGTCAAAGCTAGAAGCAGTTGCAAGATCACTTTGAACAGATTGAAGAACAAAGAAATTGATGATTTAAAAATCCAGACGAACATGTTCTGAGACAAACTCATACAATACCGAGATCTTTACTCAATGAAAACAATCAAAAGAAAATGATCCCCACACCCATCCCTCAATCCAGAAACAAACACCCACTATTTCAAAAAATCAAAAGCAATCCTAATAAAAGGTTTGCCCAAGTATCTTACTCACTGGTTTGTCATATCAATAATATGAGGTAAAATACTTTTCATTCTATGAGAGATTTCGATCAAAATTTGACAGGAAGCCTTGGAACAATCCAATCTCTCAATCCAAATTTGACGAGAAGGCTTTGAACAATCTCAGATAGAAGTTTAAGTTTAGTTCAGCAGTAAGAGTTAACATCAAATCCATAAACTTTGAGCACAAACGTGATTAAATCTTTCCCAAAGACAGAGAATTTGAATTAATTCTTCTAATTCACATCAAAATCTGTATAAAATCAACTATCAAATGTTTTGCTATCAAAAATCAAGAAATCTCAGATCTGACTCTTTTTTTCACTTCATCCCATCACCGATATGAAACCATAAGTCCAAACCACACGGATCAACAGTCATACATTACAAAACTCAGCAATTCAGATTGATTTCGAAAAGCAGTAGATCGAGAAATCACAACTCACATGAAGAAGGCGGCAGTGAAGACGAGGCCGACGGAGAGCATGAGAGCGGAGAGGGCAGGGTACCAGTCAACGGGAATGGGGCTCGAGATCGGCTTCGACGCCTGCTCGGATTCGTTTCGACGGAGTGAGATCTCAAAAAACAAGTAAAAAAGTTTGGGAAAAAAAAAACGAATTCGCGGGAGATCTGCGAGATACAGAAGAAGTTGAAGATCCTGCTCACCATTTGAGAAAAGAGCGGCGGCGGCGAGAGGCACTTCTCAGAACTTCGAATTCGGCTGCGAGCGATCCCCGGCAGTAGGGGGTTTAGGACCCTAGACTTCCAATTGCTGCGGAGGAAATTTTCATAAATAACCCTGCATAAGCAAAAAATTCGCATTTTAGAAAAATAAAAATATTTTCATATAAACCCTACACAGATAGATTATTTGTGTCATAAATTTGGTTTATGGATTACAATAATCACACTTTATTTTTTGAATAATTACATTTCACTTGTCCATAGACATCTTTGATGTACAAGAAAGGTTGACATATTGATTAAGGGTATTTTAAGACTTTCAAACTATATTTTTTAATCAAAAAGCGGATTTTATTATTTTAAAAAAGTTAAATTAAATAAAAAGGAAAAAAGGATTTTATTAATCCGCAAAAAATGTGAATTTAAAAAAATATATTTAATTAAATTAACATAATTTTCTTTTTTTTCTTTAGCAAACTATTTTTGTTTTTAAATTTAAACAATAACGGATTTTTCTTATTATTTTAGGAAATAAAAAATGTTAGGGAAATTTGCAAACCAAGCCATCGAGAAACTTTAATTAAAATATTAGGGCCCGTTTGGAACGGGTCAAGGTCAAGGTCAAGATTAAAGGAAGGGGTAAAGTGTAAAACGCTAATGCGGTCAAGTAAATCATGTTTGGTTACTGATCTGGCTAACAGATGGTTAAAATTTTTTATGGATAAAAATGTCCTCCGTTGAGTACTGTTGACACAGTATTGTTCATCTTCCTCGCCGGACGAGCTCGCGCGCGGAGCTCGTCGGGCGAGCTCGGGCACGGAGCTGGCTGACCAAGCTCGCGCGCGGAGCTCGCGCGAGCGGAGTCTGCTGCGTCGTCGACGGGGAAGGAGCTCTGCTGCAAGCGGCAGCGTCCGAGAGAGGAGGGGGGGGGGTTGGGTTGAAGAGACAGAATAGTTCCCCGATCTGAACCGTTGGATCGAGATTCGACGGTTCAGATCAAGTGAGGGTATTTTAGTTAAAACTTAATAAAATTTTAAATAAATAAAATAATATTAGTGCGGTCAAATTTTTAGCGTTTAAAAGATAATTTAGTCAGGACGGATCAACCTGATCCTGACCCTATTCCAAATGCCCCCTTAGGGTCTAGAGGGACACCTACGCTGCAACTTAGCTAATTTTAACGCACGCTCAATGCTGATGAGGCAGAGTTAAAAAATAAAATTCAGATTTTTTTTTTCATTCTCGCGGTGCACGATGTTTTCTTGTTTTAGCATTAACAAACTATGCATGTATGGGACAATTCTAAAAACTTGGTTCAGATAATATAAGCCTTTTTTTAATTCAAAAGATTAACCTAGATGGTTTTTCGGTAAGGGGGACTGATGGCACTAATTTGTCTTTGGAGTGATGGAATCTATGTGAGAGATGGCCGGAGGCCGGGGCAGAAGCAGAAGCGGAGGTAGTAGAAAGTTGGTCTCCTGATTAATGGTTGAGAGAAATTATTCTTCAACCCCCTAATTTGTTTTTAAGGAAATTTTCTTTCATTTTTGGAGAAGAAATGCCCTGATTTGCTATTTTAGTAGGTTTGAAAAAATTGTAGAAATAGATCGGGATCCCTCGTATGTTAAAAAAATAAACTTAATTAAAATGAGGATCTTAACTTGATAAAAAAAAAAAGATTTCACCATCGTTCAAGCTAGCGCTGATGATGCCTTTTTTTTTCCAATTTATTTGTTTGAATTCTTCTATTAATCTTTTAAGTAAGAAAGACCCACAACCTATATATGGTATGGCCTCAGGAGAGAGATTCAAAAAAGAATTCACTTTTTTTATGGTTGTGCATATCTTAATACTATCTTCTTAATAAAACTAGGGCTCTCATCTTGTTTCTGAAAAAAAAAATATTAATTTAGATTACACTAGTTAGTATGGGACAATTAGGTCTTTAAATAAACTTAATTATAATTAATTATAATAATTCAAAGTTAACAAGGACTCGTGGCACAATGGCAGTGCATTTGACTCCATACTAGAAGGTTACGTATTCGATATACATATATTGAATTCTATTAAGCAATATATTTAACACCGCAATGTATCTGACTCCACATCAAAAATATTACATATTCGATATACATATCTTGAATTCCATCAATAAACACATTTAACAACACAAAATTACTCACTATAATGTAAAATTACTTTTTTTTTTCTACATTTGATAATAGGTATCTAGTAGACTTTATTGGATAATATATTTGAGTGTTGTAAAATGCTAAAAAAACAATTTTTTGTAGAAATTTACCAAAACCTCTTAAATTTTTCTAAATTTTTTTAGTCCCTTATATTTTTAAGGTTTCTTATAAAATCTCTTAAATTTAGGATAAGCTCCCCAAACGACTAATCATGTTAATTTAGATTTGAGTTTATCACATTTATAAATACATTATTTTACAAAGTATTTATATAAAAGATAATGATAAAAATATTGATAAAAGTATTGATAATGATATAAAAGATAATGATATAAAAGATAATGATAAAAGTATTTATATTTTTATTAAGAAATTAATTATTTCAAATATTGATTTTAAAATTCAAAAATATTCAAAGATTGATAAAAAAAAATTTAAAATATGAGTCGTTGATCAAAACTTTTAAAAAATTTCAGAATTTTAATTTTTATAAATTGCTTTATCTACCGCATTGTCAAATCAAACTCTACACTGAATTTGGAGAGAATGAAAGAGAGTGGGAGAAGGAGTGGGACTGGCAGAAGCAAGGGCAGCATGCGACGGTGGAGGACGAGGCGGACAGGAGGACGGGGAGATCCAGCGGGCACGAGAGAAGCTAAGTCTCTTTCACCCAAGATTTTGGGTATCGGTTTCGGTTTCGGTTTCGATTTCGGTTTCAGGACCGGCCAAAACCGATACGTTTCGGCCGTTTTGACCGTTTTGGTTTCAGTTTCGGCCGTTTCGGTTTCGGTCGAAAGAATTTTTTAAATTATTAATTGGGTGTTGACCAGAGTTTGACTATACTTTAACTGTACTTTGACTTCAAATTAAAAATATGATAAAATATTTAAAAAAATTTGAAAAAATTTGAAAAATTATGAATGAATTTATATTTAATTTTACAATAATTTCAAATAATATTTAAGCTAATTAAAATTAATTTTGATAGTTAGTCACTGATATTGTCTAGTTTTAATATATATTAGTGTATTAAAAAAACATACAAAAAATAATATGAATATGATTAAAATTTAAAAATTAATATAAGCAAATTTAACTTTTCATTAAAATGTATTTCACACATACATAATTTATAAAGTCTAAGATAATACAACTAATCATCGTAGTCATCATCGGTTGAGTTTGGAACATCTGAGTGTGGAATTACAAATTCAGTACCTGGATGATCCGGACGAGCATTTGTAGGCATACGAGCCAGAACAACTAGCTCAGCGCGATCTTGTGGCAATGATTCTGGAGTATAACCATACATCGAAGGTCCAAAATGAAAATAATAACCATAATGATTGACAACACATAGTAAAAGTGGTCCAATAACCCATGAAAAATAAATATCAAACTGTACGAAGTGCTCAGGGGAATTGCGGCAAGACGCTGATTGATAGCATGAAGTGAATCTTGTTGAGAGGGCAGATAAATTTGATCATTGACTCTTCCACGGTCTTGTAATGTCTATTCAATTAAGGCTTGTCCAAGTAGATCATATGCCGAATGTGGAATAATTCTACGATAAAATATAAGTTTTTGACGAAGAATTGATATAATTATTCTTCCTACTTGCAGTGTCACTTGGTCTGAAACTGTAATATAATCATCCGGATTTGTCATTATCTGTTTCAAAAATAATTATCTTATAATTGTTAGTATTTATGAACATAAAATAGATAATAAAAAATACATCAGAAGGAAAAGATTACAATAAATTATCGTAACGAAATAGATAAATTATCATGCGATAAAATAAACCATATAAACATTAAATTTAAATGTCATAAAATTACAATAAGATATCAATTTAAGACAATGATGAAAACATCATTTCATACATGATATAAATCCACGTCTTATAACCACATGCTATTCCGATGTGGATCTTTGAGAGATTGATCTTCTTGATCACCATACTCATCAATACGATGGCGTTGGGATCGATAGTATTGTTCAGCATGTGGATAGTAGGAAGTAATCTGGTCTTGCATTGACTGATGATATCTTGAATTGTATGAAGACATCTCGCTCTGATAACTGTCATAATACCTATAGCTCGCATTATCTGTTGGACCTTGATTAACATCTTGCCCACCATGTGAATGATATGGATATTGTGGCATATAACCGCCATATAAATTAGAGTCAAAAAACTCATTTACTCCATACTGTGGAACAGATGAAGATGAGCCGTCATCTTGTGATTGTTGAAAATGGGCGTCACCAACTGTACCACCATTGCTACTATCACTTGTATCAAAAGTATTCTGCGTTTTGTCAGCTTCGTCTTCCACTTCTTCGTCTAAGAGACGGCGAATAGCTTCTTGTGTATCAGGATGATTTAAGACAGGTTCTTCTCTTTCTCGAATCCACTCTATCAAAGGATCATCATCTTCGAATATGGCAGACAAGTTGATTACCTCATCCTCTGGTGATCTTCTCCTCTGTAAGTTTCGCGCTCTTAAACGCATGTTATAATGGCAGAAAACAAGTTTCTCCAATTTTTCCATTTTAAGTCTGTTTCTAGTCTTCGTATGGATCAATCCGAAAGTTGTCCAATTCCTCTCACATTGTGAACTTGAAACAGTTTGACTTAAAATTCTGATGGCTATCTTTGCAAGATTAGGTGCTGCATGCCTCCCGTAGATACTCCACCATCTAGCTGTAATTTATGAGAAAAAATTATTAATAACTTGATATAAATTGAATTAGCAAATATGTATAATTATTGAATATCAACTATACCAGGAGATCACCCCTAATAGCTACAATTGCTTGTTGTGTGCCGAAGTCCTTGACTTTGTTTTTGAAATCGTCGGCCTGTGTAATGAGCGTACTCAAGTTAAGAACTTTCTTAATTATGTAAAAAATATTTAATACATAATTTACCTCACGCAATGCCAATATTCTTGTTCTCATATCTGGCTCTATCCGCTCGATAACATTCCGTAGATTTTCGAGAATGGTATTACTATTGTTGACCTCATCGCCATATTGAAATATTGGATTCAGAAAGTACCCTACAAGATGATTAAATATGAATCAACAATAGTATCATTATAACTCAGTAAAGTGCTATAAAATGACTCTTTACTCAATTACCTGCAGCATGAATATCTTTCGATAATGTTTTGTCCCAACGATGATCAATAATCTTCTCCCATTTGCGAGATTCAATTGTTCCTATATGTCGTCTTATTTGCAATTTTGCTCGTTCTATTGCTTCATATAAGAACCCCATCTGCGAATGATCATCTGAGTCAACAATTCGAAGCACTTTAACTAATGGACTGAAGATTCCTATTACTTTTTCAACTGATTCCCAAAAACTTTCGTCTATGACTTGATTGTAGAATTTTTCAGAAAGTATTTTCTCGGACCGTTTCAACCTCAAATAATGTGCATCATATTCTTCACTGGTAAATAATCTCTTCAATGCCTGCCGGTGAGTATACAGGGAATCCAATGAGATAAATTGTGTAGCAAACCGAGTAATGTCTGACCTGATAATCTCTCGTCCTCGTGTTTCCTTTCTCATCAGTTCAAGACACCAAGCATGGTTATAAATAAATGATGTCAACTTCTGGCCCTGTTCAACCACTTTTCTAATATCAGGTTCCTTACCCATATCCTTCAGTATTAAGTCAATAGAGTGAGCTGCACAAGGTGTCCAGAAAAGATGTTTTCTTTTTTGCATTAACTTTTTCCCAGCATATACCAGCGGAGCTGCATTATCAGTCACGACTTGTACCACTCTTGATTCCCCAATCTCCTCAATGACACTATCAATCAGATGATATAAGAAATTACCAGTCTTCGACTCCCCTGTTGTGTCAACTGACTTGACGAAAACGGTCCCTTCAGGACAATATACTAAAAAAGTTATCAAATCTTTACTGTTTTGTGTCTTCCATCCATCACACATCAAGGTACACCCAAATTCATCCCAATATTTATAGAAGGTCTGGATAAATTGTCTGAGCTCGCCGCCGGCGCAATCAGCTCGCCCTGCGCGCGCTGCGGTCGCCCTACGCGCGCGGAGCTCGCCGGCCGCACGCTGCGGTCTCCCCGCGCACGCTGAGCTCGCCATGCACGCGCCCTGTGCTCGCCGCCGACGGCCTGCGCTCCCTGCGGCCGGCCCGCGAGCCCTGCGGCTGCCCCAACCGCCCTGTGCCCGCCCCGCGCGTGCTGAGCTCGCCGCCGGCGCACTCAGCTCGCCCTGCGCGCGCTGCGGTCGCCCCGTACACGCTGAGCTCGCCCCGCGCACGCTGCGGTCTCCCCGCGCGCGCTGAGCTCGCCCCACGCGCGCTGCGCTCGCCATGCACGCGCCCTGCGCTCGCCGCCGACGGCCTGCGCTCCATGCAGAAACTACGCGCTCCCTGCGGCCGGCCCGCACGCCCTGCGGCTGCCCCGACCGCCCTGTGCCCGCCCCGCGCGGCCTGCCGGCCGCCCGAGCACGCCGTCCTCGCCCGCAGTCACCCGCAATTCCCGCAGTCGCCCGCAGTCGCCCGCAGTCGGCCTCGCCCGCTCTCGCCCGCAGTTGCCTGCAGCCGCGCCGAGCTCGCCCGCCCTCGCCGGCCCTCACCCGCGGTCGGCCGCGGTCGCCGGTAGCCGCCCTCTCCCTCGCCCGCACGCGCCCGCCCGCGCGTGCGGCCGCCAAGCCCTCTGCTGCGACTACGAAACCCTAAACCGAAACGGTAAATACCGTTTCGGCGCGGGTTCGATCGAAACGTTTCGGTTTCGGCCGAAACTCGGAACCATGCTTTCACCGTCCAAAGTGTCCCGAACAAATAAAAATACAATATATATATATATATATATAATAATTATAATTACAAATAATTTCACGAAAAAATCTATCATTTTTAATCTATAGTTAATCCAATTTTTTTCTTCGTCCAATAAATTGCAACTCAATCCCAACAAAAACACATTTGAACCAAAATTAAGATAAAAAATTTTGAAAAATATGGAAAAAAGGGTATGCTCCAAATTTGAATCTTTCAGATTTTCAAAGTTGAATCCAACGTGCTTCATAATAAAATTTTCATTTTTCAAAACAAATCAAATCATCATTGTTGACTCTTTACCCCTTAAAAATTATTTAGCACTACTTATTGAGCGTAAATTAAGTCTAATGGCTCAAAAATTCGACTATTGTGATGAAGTGGACCTTAATAAAGTTTAAAATTTGGTAAAAACTAAAGATTAATTTCATCGAAACAAATTGATTTTGAATGAAATGGCACAAAGCAATACAATCGAAACTTAAAATGGCAAGAAAAACTGTCCCTCTTCATGCTCATTCTCGCATTTGTTTCTTCTTCATCGTCCGCCTTTTGTCTTCCAACGACAAATGAAATATCGGCAGGACAACACCGCCAATGGCGTGGCCGCTTAGATTCGTAACATTGTCGAAACATATAACCCCGTATCAATAGGTTCCTCGTCTTTGAAGTAATATTTGCGACACCATTTGCAATATCTCCATTGACAATGTTGGAGTTCTTTGACCGAGGATGAGACGTGCTTAACAAACTCTTCTGTCAAATCCAATCTCTGTTCCGACTGATGAACCCACAATCTTTGGCTTGTGGTCGTTGTTCTCTGTCTCTTGAAGGGACGCACCGACTCCATCAGAAGATCTGCTAAAATTTGGTCAACCCTGTTTTCCGTCCTTCCGATTAACGGGTCATGCACTCTCTCTCTATATTTCTATTGATTTTTAAATGAAATCCCAATTCTGGACGACCTCTGGCTCCAAGTTGAAGTTCGTGAATTGCACGTGATTCGCAAGGCCACCGGGGTTCGGACCAAACGGGCCGGTCCTGTTTGAGATTGTGTTCACCGTCCCCTTTTTAAAAATCAGAAAATAAAGAATAAAAAATAATAATAATAAATTCCCGCACCTACCCCGTTCGCGTAGTTACAAAAACGCTGGAGTTGACTTCCACATTGGCCATCACCGCTTCCCAAAAAAAGCATCTCATTCCCAGCAAAACGACAAACCCAAACCATCCAACTAAATTCAATTATAGCCATTACTTTACATCGATAAAGAGGCGCAAAAGCATAATCTGCTTCCTTAATCACTCAACTAACCAACTAATTAATTACTGCCGTCGCCTCGCCCCATCGAGTTCTTCAGCATCTCCGCGTACCTCTTGATCGAGTCCAGCCGCTGCAGCTTCAGCTGATGCCGGAACCGGTTGATGAAATCGTCCGCCTTCGCGTCCACCTCCTCCTCCACCGCCACCGCCCTCCTCCTCGCAGGCAGCGCCTTCGCGCTCGCCGTCTTCCTCACCCTCTCTGGCCTCTCCCTCTCCACCGCAGGCCCCGAGTCAGATCTGCTCCTCTCGTAGTGGAGGTCGGCTTCGTCGGGATGGAACGGGGCCGGAATGTCGGAGATCCGGGCGGTCTCAGTCTTGGGGGCGGGTTCGAAGGTGGTTTCGAGGGGGGACTGGATCTGGGTGGATGGGTGGCGGTAGAGGGAGAGGGAGCGGAGGCGGCCGAGGACGAAGGCGGAGGAGGAGGTCCGGCCGAGATTGGGATTGTTGGGGTTGGGGTCGTCGGAGCGAGGGCGGCGGAAGGCGGCCGAGGAGATGGCGATGGTGCCGATCACGAGGTTGAGGAGGAGGAAGAGGACGGTCGGGGTGAGCCAGCCGAAGAGGGAGTTCCAGATCGACGGTGAGGATTCGCCCAACGCCATCGTTTTTCCTCTTTTCGAACTCTTTTTATTTTTCGGAGGAAATTAATGGCGGGCGAGGAGTACCAAGGAGGGCATCGGGTAGGGGTATTTATGGGCTGGGAATGGGACCACGTGGCACGTGATGCACGAATGCCGACGACGAGTGGAATTAGACTAAAGTATTAATTTTTTATAATCAACGCAATAGTTTGATTATTATAAGAGTTTTTAATAAAAACTTTCTTACTATTAATAAAAAATTATTCGTTTTATATTATAATTTTATAAAAAATTATCTCGATTAAATTATTTAAAAATATTTAACATTAATTCGATTTTATTAATTACAATTAATATACAAATTTAAATTATTCTCATTTAATTTTCATATAAATAATTACTTAATCAATATAAAAAATAAGTTATTTTACCTTAATTTTTATGAAAAATTGATTATTGAATTTTATAAAATTAAGAATTTTTAATTTAATTTATCGACTATTTAAAATAAAATCAAATAAAAATAATTTAATATTTAATTTGATTAATAAAATTAAAATAAATTAAATGTTTTTTAATATTTTAATTGAGATAATTTTTTTTTATAAATTTATAATATAAGACGAATTTTTTTTGGTAAGTAAGTGTTTATTTGTTAAAAATTTTTATTATAATTAGCAGTAAACGGTCACGGGCCTTACACGCTTAGTAAAACTTATTTTTACTCGGTGTTTTTGCACATTCCGCCGTGAGGCCTTAGCTAATGACATTTTTTACTTCGGAAATCACCACACAAATTCTCTGTTAGGATCCATTGGAAGAAATAATCATGATCAGCATCGATGGTTAATCATGGTGAGATTTTACCATAGATATTGAAGATAAACTAATTATAGGGTGGGTTGCGCAAAAGAAGACCAATTAATTTCTTAAATGATCTCGACAATCTCGTTATCTTAATGTAATGATTGCGCGTGAGAAAACGAGTTGGTTCGACAAATAATCTACCGAGATTATCGGTAGTCGTGGATTATCCGAAGCATATGCCCCGGAGGAATGCAGAAATCCAAGCAGGCCAATTGAATAATGCCAAGTGGCCAATTTGCCCACGTCATCACGATGACGGCATCAAACTGACGTGGCAAAACTCAGGTAATTAAAATTCAAAAAATTAATTATTTTTATATTTATTTCCCGGGATATTTACGAGGAATTCGTGCAATCACGGCATCTATCTGCAGTACCCTATTTTCTAATTTCATAACCTGTAATTTTTATTGAACTTTAATCAAATCATAAACCAAAAATTTTATTTTTATCCTTAAAATACTTTTGATACAAGTACACAATTTTTTAAAAATTATATAAGTTTTTTTTTACCATCTTAAAATCTTATAAAAAAACTCTCATCTCAAAAAAGCTTTACAAAAAAGCATACATTTTTTATTAACGATTTACAGGAATGTCTTTCATTAAAAATTTACAGAAAAGTTCCTAATGTTATTAAATTTTGCAAAAATAAAGAATTTTTGAAAATGTGTAAAACTCCCTAATTTAAATAATCACAAAAGGTCTTGTTTTCCAAAAGTTTAACCAAAAAAACCCTCATTTTCAAAAAAATGCAGAAGAGCCCTTTTTCCCTAAAAAATCTACAAAAGCCCCCCATTTTAAAAAAATAAAAAAAACCTCCATATTATAACAATTACAAAAATACTCATTATTTTTGAATTTTACATAAAATCCCTCATTTTATTTAAAATTTACAGGATATCCCTCTTTTTAAAAAAAAATTCTGGAAAAATCCGCACTTTATGAAAAAATTATAGAAAAGCCCTTAATTTTAAAGAAAATAATGAAAAGTAATTATATTTCTTAAAATTTTGCATAAAATAACTCATTTTCTTAAAATTTATCGAAAATTTTTCGTTTCACAAAAAATATGAGAAGACAATTGCCTTCTTTGAAATTTACAAGAAAAATCTTAATTTAAAAGAGAATATCTAAAAGTCCTTATTTTCTTAAAAATTTATAAAACATCATTAAATCCTTAAAAATTATGAAAAAGTATTCATTTTATTATAGAGTTAATAAAAGGTCAGGTTTTCATAAAACTATGCAGAAAAGTTATTATTTGTTATAAATCGACAAAAAAATATCACAAAGACCCTTGGTTTCTTACAATCCACATTCGCTATAAAATTTAAAGAAAACCCTCCGTTTTCTTAAAAATTTAATTAGTGCTTTATTGTCATCTTTTTAAAATTAGTGCATTTCAGCAAATATTTAGAAAGACTTTCCTGCAAGTTTCTTAACGCGGAAGGCTTCTTTTAGCTTTAAAAAAATGCTGGTTTTCTGAAAATTTTCAAAAGAATAAGAATTATGCTGCATATTTTTTAGAAATTGAAGGTTTATTGGAATTGTTATCAAGAAAATAATATTTTTTTGAAAATTGTTAAATCTTTTCTGCAAATTTTGAAGTAGGTTAACGTTTTCTGTAAAATTTTGAAAATTTGAGTATTTTTTACAAATTTTCAAAAAATTGTCGGATTTTCTCCAATTCTTAAGACAACGTAGGATTTTTATGAAATTTTTTAATAAAATGAAGACTTTTATCCAAAATTTTAAGAATTGTTGATTCTCTATAGATTTTTAAAATATTGAGATTTTTTATAATTTTAGAAAATGAGAGTTTTTCTGGTAAATTTTTAGGAAAAGTTGGATATTAAATTTTTTTTATGAACTAGCTGTTTTGCATATTTTTGAAAATTCATTACTTTTATTCGAATTTTGATGAAATTAATGACCTATAGTAAATTTTTAATAAAATAAAGACTTTTTTTGTAACATTTTAATAAAACGAGAGATTTTTATAAAATTTTCGGAAAAAAAGAAGTTTTATATATAATTAAAGAAAATTGAGTACTTTAAATTGATTAAAAATTTTAATCTAGTTGCTCACAATCACCGATCAAGTTTTTTTTTTTCAATTAAGCCTATTTGACTGTTATGCATTATTCCGGAACACTCAAACAGCACTCTGGAAAAACCTGGAAGCACTGGCAGCTTTGATTTTGACCACGGTTTACTACGAGTTTTTTAAATTTAAAATATAAGATAATTTTGTTTTAAATAATATTTTAAGTTTAATTTTTATTTGAATCAATATTAGTAAATTTGGCAAAAAAATAAATTTTTTTAAACAAATAATTACTTATTTTATTGTGAATTTACGAAGATCCACCAAAGTAAAAATCACTTATCTTATATTTAAATTTACAAAAAATCATATCAATTAAAATATTTTTACTTTAATTTTAATTTTAATAATTAAATTAATATTAAGAAATAAATTATTTTTATTTAAATTTTATTTTAGATAGTTAGTTTATAATTATCGATAGCTAATTTGACATTATTAGATTGTATATTTTTGACTTTCATTTTACTCGAAAATCGATTTTTTACAAAAATTATGAAAAAATAAATTATTTTTTATATTTATTTAATAATTTTTAAATTAAAATAGAATTAGGATAAATTAAAATTTTTATATTTATCTTAATCGATAAAATTTAATTAAAATGAAATATTTTTTGAATGTATTTTAATGAAAGTGATTTTTTTGTAAATATTTAATATAAAACGAGTGATTATTTATAATAAAAATAAAGCAGTTAATTTTTTGTAAATTTAAAATAAAATATATGATTATTTATTAAAAAAAAAAAAAAAAAAAATTCAGACCAAAGAAAACGGGGCACATTGTAGTTGTAGTAAGGGATAATTACCGGTGACCCATAATTAACTTTAATTACGATTAACTCCCGTAATTTCCGTAATTACCCTCGCTCCTCAAATTCGCCCGTATTTACCAACAGCCCTATTGTTATTTAATCAAAATTTTACCAAAAATTTCGATTTACCCTTATATTTTATATATTACACCCCCTTAAAAAATCTTATTTTTTTATAATTAACCCCCCGGCTTCGCAATTTACAAATAACACCCACAAAGGAAACTCAAGATTTACAAAAACTACTCCAAATTTCGAATTTTTGCAAATCAAAACCCCGGAAATTATTATACCAGAAAAGTCCCCGAAATTCGGATTTTTGCCAAATAACACCCCGTCGCGCGTGGGTTTGGAGCGGAGAAGGAGGCCGCAAGCGGCGCGGGAGCGGAGGCGGCTGCCGGCGGCTGGAGCGGAGGCGGCGGCCGGCGGAGGGAGCGGAGGCGGAGGCCTGCGGCCGGAGCGGAGGCGGAGGCCGGGCGGGCGGGAGCGGAGGCGGAGGCAGCGGCTGGAGCGGAGGCCGAGGCCGGGGCGCCGGCGCGCCGAAACGCGGGCGCGGACGGCCACGGCCGAGGCCGTTCCGCCCCCGCGTGCCGGGGACGGAGGCCGAAGCCGGCGCGCCCGCATGCGGGCGCGGGCGAGGACGGCCACGGCCGAGGCCGTTCCGCCCCCGCGTGCCGGGGACGGAGGCCAAGGCCGGCGCGCCCGCACGCGGAGG